>CM034147.1:946455337-947134445 GCA_019776745.2 Taxus chinensis
ATTGTTTCATATATACCCGTAGCTACAAAACCACCCCCGGTGTGAGTGACCCCTACCACTTTTCAAAAAAAAAATCTTTCTATTCCACAATCATTAGCCCCCATTTCCACTAAGGTCACCACAACCCTTCCACCTCCATATACATACTATTATCATCCTCCCATTTCATATATCATTCACTCTGGGTATGTACCCCCCTATTTCATTCCCCCTTCTCAATATACCTATACGACAGTACCATATACTAGAATTCCACCCTCATCATTATTCCCAACACTAAACCCTCTTACACTACAGGAGTCACCAAACCATCACAACCTACCAACGACCTAATCAAGTTAATGATGGATAAGATGCAGACATTGGAAGCATCAGTTTCTAGCTCCTGCAACACTCTCACTTATGATGAGATTTGTAATGAGCCTATCCACCCATCCATTCCTATCTGCCCATATCCCAAGCATTGAGAAATGCCTAAATTTAACCACTTCAATAGTAAAGAAGACCCGTAACAAAATTTGTGGTCTTTCAAACATGGGTGTTATCTGATCACCCATGATGATGCTTGTCTTTTGAGGATATTTCCCATGTCTCTAACTAGGCCTACATTAGATTGAAATAGTGGGTTACTATTGTTGCAAATCAACATCACCCCTGGATGCAAATCAAGGTTCTAAATGATGTTTAGAGCATCCAGTGTGATTGCACAACATGGAAACCTCTCTCCAAGTGTGGGAATTGTGAAAATGAGAGAGGAATCTCTAGAATAGAGGCAAGTTCCTCAAAATCCTCTGATTTAGATCTATATTTTACACAACTACAGAGGTTCTAATCCTAATTCTACCCTAGATTGTAAGGAGATAGGGATAAAAATGCAAAAATGAAACTAAACTAAAGATGGTGATGCACAAAAAGGAGTGGTGAAACATTTTTCCATGTAAATAGACAAAAATTTATGAAATGCAACAAGAGAAAACATACACAAGCTGATAGATGTAATTAGAGGTCTTAAAATGAATTAAAACAATACAAACAGAGGACTGAAAGCATTCACAGAGTTTGTACTGTCAATTCCATGTAAAAATCTCTTGCATTCCACCATCAAAGAGGTATAAACCTGTTACAAACTATGAAAAAGGTCTGATTCTTACAACTATCACTTGCTGGAGGTGAAAGAAGAAGTTTGCAATGCCAAAATGTGTTCAACCCTCAAGAAATGAGCGAAATCTGGCTTTTAAAATGCATGGGTCGAGCCTAGGAGAGAGAAAACATAAAAAACATGGGAGCACATTCCTCATTGATGGAAAATGCATTAAAACAGCATGGAGGACCTCACAAACCCATACCCTGTCATTTTTAACCATATTGGAGAAGAATGCAACCCATTCTATATTAAATTTGGTTGTTGAAATGTCATTTTTTGGCCATGGACACGTACCAGAACCGTTTTTGAATTTTCTCTCTCCAAAATCAACCAAAATAATAAATTGACCATGGAATCATGTAGATAATTTTAATAGCTTTCCAATGATATAAAGAATGCAAAAATCCGAGCTCTGGATCAAAAGATATGATCATTTGAATATTTAGGGCAAAAACGGCCCAAAAACGGATCGGTGGGAAAAAATTTCAAATTTTACCACTTTTTTGTCTTTGGAAAATTTTTCAAAAATTCCCCACACTCCACTGGTCGGATGCCACGTGGCAGCTTCCTATTGGCTATGGGCCTCAAATGGGAAAATTTTCCACAAAAACTCCACCGAGCCATAACTTGAAAAATATAAGGAGTTAGGAGGAAAACTTTACCTTTCTGGAAAGCTGAGAGAGAGCTCTATCTGATGGTGCCATTTATAGAAAGCCTTAAGTGCCTTAAAATAAAAAAATGTGGATTGAGGCACAAGAGAGGCAAGAACACAAGGAGTTAGCCGCAAAAAATGAGCTGGGGCACATTTTGGATAAAAATTTTGGCGACTCAGAGGGGTCATCTACCTGCTAGATGAAAGTACCAGCAGCTTGATGCAATCCATTGGGCATGGAGCCATCAAATATTCTGTTTAGAACCTCAACTGACTTAGAATGTGCAAGGAGGAAGATTGAATATCACATGATGGAAGCAAGGACTACAAAACATCTCCAGGGACAGCAAGCTGTGCTAAAGCACTTAGGGAAAGCAAAACTAACCTACAACAAAACAATGTGCAAAGCACTTGGAGGAATGAAAATATAATCTAATATTTACAAGGTGGTAAATTTCCCTCTAGAATCAATGCTTGAGATAGATTCCATTGACTGGAATCTGTAGTTCTTCACCATCCAATGAGGCCAATTGGAAAGCATTGTTGTTCTTGCACTTCATGACCATGTATGGGCCACTCCAAATGGCATCAAATTTTGAATGCCTTCCTGGTTTTTCTCTATCCACATCCCATTTCAACACTAGATCTCCAACCTGAAAATATCTATCCTTGGCCTTCCTATCAAAGATATTTTTTTATCAAAGCTTGATCCTTTTCCATTGCTTAGGATGCCTGATTTCTGACCTCTTGCAGCTCCATCAACTCTGCATATCTCACCTCCATGGGCTCAAACTCTAGCAACTCTAATTACTTCATGATTTCCAATGTTGGCAACTTAAGTGACATGGGCAAGATTTCCTCTCTTCCATAGACAAGTTTAAATGGAGAGTTACCTGTGGATCTCTTGGGAGTTATCCTATTAGCCCATAAGGCTGATTTCAGTTTGGTATGCCAAGACCTCTTATTCTCATCAAGAGTCCTCCTAATGATCCTCAACAAGTTCTTGTTTATAGACTCGGCCTGGCCATTATATTGAGGGTAATAGTTTGATGAAGTGCTATACACAGCTGATTCCAATTTGTGATAGAACTAGCTCCAAGGCTTCTAAACCATTGTAATGCTTTCAACTTGAATGAAAATGCCAGCAATTTGACAGCCACTTGCATCTCATTGATTTCATGAATTGCACAAAGATTGGCAATGTCTTTAACATGATCACCTGGAGTAGTCTTATTTTCTCCAGTGAAGTAGGGAATGTTCTTCAAGGCTGCAATTGGAATTGGATGTTGTGCATTGAGTACAAGTGGGATACTACCTGTGAAGTTGACATAGGGGTTGTTCTGTGCCATTCTAATTGGTCTTAAAACCCTTTTTCACTGAATGAAAGGCCTACCAGGTGGAAGAGTTAAAAGAGTTCTGTTTGGTGGAGATGGAGACCTTTGAATCCTTCTCCCACTTTTCCTTACTCTTAGAGATAACTGCAGATATTCAAACAACACCTCTTCTTCTCCAGCTCTTGACCTTGTAGTGATTCTTCTCATGAGTTTTCAAGCCTGCACTGCTGAAACCAGTTGATTATTCTCCTTGGAGTCTCTAGATGTGTAATTTATAGCTCTTTTAAAGCAATAACATTGCAATAGATGCACATCAACTTTGCTACAATAAAAATGAGACCTCTAAGGTCCCACCAGGCGTGCCAAAACTGTTGTTGCAAATCAGTAGCACCCCTGGATGCAAATCAAGGTTCTAAATGATGTTTAGAGCATCCAGTGTGATTGCACAACACGGAAACCTCTCTCCAAGTGTGGGACTTGTGAAAATGAGAGAGGAATCTCCAGAATAGAGGCTGGTTCCTCAAACTCCTCTGATTTAGATCTATATTTTGCACAACTACAAAGGTTCTAATCCTAATTATACCCTAGATTGCAAGGAGACAGGGATAAAAATGTAAAAATGAAACTAAACTAAAGATCGTGATGCACAAAAAGGAGTGGTGAAACATTTTTGCCATGTAAATAGACACAAATTCATGAAATGCAACAAGGGAAAACATACACAAGCTGATAGATGTAATTAGAGGTCTTAAAATGAAGTAAAACAATACAAACAGAGGACTGAAAGCATTCACAGAGTTTGCACTGTCAATTCCACGTAAAAATATCTTGCATTCCACCATCAAAGAGGTATAAACCTGTTACAAACTGTGAAAGAGGTTTGATTCTTACAACTATCAGTTGCTGGAGGTGAAAGAAGAAGTTTGCAATGCCAAAAAGTGTTCAACCCTCAAGAAATGAGCAAAATCTAGCTTTTACAATGCATGGATCGAGCCCAGGAGAGAGAAAACATAAAAACGTGGAAGCCCTTTCCTCGTTGATGGAAAATGCATTAAAACAGCATGGAGGACCTCACAAACCCATACCCTATCATTTTTAACCATATTGGAGAAGAATGCGACCCATTCTATATTAAATTTGGTTGTTGAAATGTCATTTCTGGCCATGGAAACGTACCAGAACTGTTTTTCAATTTTATCTCTCCAAACTAAACCAAAATTATAAATTGACCATGGAATCATGTATAGAATTTTAACAGCTTTCCAATGATATAAAGAACGTGAAAATCTGAGCTCTGGATCAAAAGCTATGATCGTTTGAAGATTTAGGGCAAAAACGGCCCAGAAACGGATCGACGGGAAAAATTTTTCAAATTTTACCTCTTTTTTGTCTTTGGAAAATTTTTCAAAAATTCCCTGCACTCTGCTGGTCGGATGCCATGTGGCAGCTTCCTATTGGCTGCGGGCCTCAAATGGGAAAATTTTCCACAAAAACTCCGTCGAGCCATAACTTAAAAAATATAAGGAGTTAGGAGGAAAACTTTACCTTTCTGGAAAGCTGAGAGAGAGCTCTATTTGATGGTGCCATTTCTAGAAAGCCTTGAGTGCCTTAAAATAAAAAAATGTGGACTGAGGCACAAGAGAGGAAAGAACACAAGGAGTTAGCCACAAAAAATTAGCTGGGGCACATTTTGGATAACAGTTACCTAGACACTCTATCTTCTCATTTAATCAAGTAGCCCAAGCCTTCTTGGAACACTTATCCATTAACATTGTTAATAAGGTTACCATGACTGACCTCTACTCTACGTGTCAATATGACGATGAATCTATCACAAATTTTGTTTCTCATTCCTGATCAATCAACTCACATTCCAACTACCACAAACCAAACTCATAGAGCTCTTCACGTGGGCTTGTGCTAGACATATCTCATTGACCCTGTAGGTCCATACTTTCTAAACCTTCGATGAGGAATTCACTATGGCACAAAAGATAGAGATTTGGGCCATCACTGAAAAATAAAATCCAGCTACGCAATAATAATTTCACATTCAAATCAAATGACGCCTCTTCAGCTTTGAAACTACAAAACAATTATTCAAAATCCAAGGGAACTAATAATGCAGCGGTACTCAAGGTCAGCTGAGCTCATCCATCAAATCAAGCTAGTCCCTCATCTAATCTTTCTCCTATCTAGACTTTTCAATTCAGATGGGAACAAAAAAAGTACATCCCAATTGGGGAACCTTATTCTTCTATCTTAGAAAAGCTCATTAAAGATGGGGCCATCACCCTTCCTCACATAAAACAACAAACTCGTTTTGACCTTACTTACCTCACACTCACATGGTATAAATAGTAGGACTTCTACAACTATCATCTAGTAAAGGGTCATAGTGACGGAAATTCATCACTTTTAAAAACATTTTCCAAGAAATGCTTGAGAAAGGCGAGTTAACCTTGGATAATCCCAACACACCCACAAATTAAAACCTACACATCTTCAAGAAACCCTTTCCTAATCATGCCCCTTCTTCCAATCAAACTGGAGAGACTTCAATTTATGATAGCCATACCCGCGAGGTTCATGTTATTTTTAGTGATGCACCCATTGCTTCCTAGTTACTTCATATTCTTTCCATTGAGGAAATCCTAACACAAAGTCCTCCACCTACACTTGAACCCACCTCACCTACTCCTCCACCCACAGAGGAACACCCTTCATCCCCTCCCTCACCTGTGAAGGAGCCTCCTATTAACAATGAGATCATTTCACCTTTGGATTCTCCACCTAGAAAATTATCACCCGCAGTACATCTCTAACCCATGGAAGAGGCTTGTTTATCTCCTCCATGCATAGAGAAGCACCCATTATCTCCTCTACCCATAGAGGAGCATCCATTTTCTCCTCCCCCTATCAAGGATCCAGTAGAAAGACCTTTTCCTCTAGGTGACCATTCTCCATCAGCTACCCAAAATCTTGCAGATTTACTTTTGGCTCTCTTACCCATGGAAGCCAAGCTAGCAAATTCCCCATCTCTGAGAATCATTTTACAAGAATTTCCATTGGATCCTCATCAACCTCACCTACAGTAGTTCCTTTTTTATGCCTATTTGATCACTTAGATTATGTGAATAGGGCCTTACTTTGGGGGCATCTTCTACTTTAGGTCTCAACACAAATGTAGATGTCACTTGTTGACACTTCCACTATCTACCCAAAAGTATTTCAGCCAATTGAACCAAACACAACCAAAACTACCAAAAATTCCACCATGATACCCCTCATGACTCAACTCACACATCTACCCAACCCAACATGCATCTAAATTCCAACCCAAACCTACATCATCTTCCTTACTTAACCCTATTACTGCCTTAGGGGTCATCCCAACCGCTAACCTTACTCATCCACCCATCAAATTAGATTTAGCTACATCATCCAAAGACAATACCAAACTTACTCTGACCCCCAAACAAAATAACCAATCCCATAAATATCATACTCCAACCTCACCGATTACACCTTCATCACCTTCACCCTTTCCATCTGTCCTAGTACCTCACCCCCAACATGGTTAATAAACCTCCACCCACTGGTAAAATAACAATGCAGCAACCCATTTAGCCCTGGCATACCTCTACCATACCCAAACACCCGACGTGACTTACACCTACACCTACAACATCTTTACCACTCATACCTCCAATACCATCGATATCTTCTGCATTACCCTCAACATTTAAATCTCTTTCCCTCACACCTCCTTCCCGGCCCGTGCTAGTTACCTTCACAACACCTCCGTTATCCTCATGGGTGACATGCCCCCTTCCACCATTTTCCTTTCCCTCTAGATCTCGCATTCCCATATCACCTTTACCCAAGAAGGTGAATGTAAAGACAAACATATGCTACCCTCCAATAAGGTAGTCAAAACAACCACACACTTTCCTGCCAGTTCATCTATCATACCCCTACCCAGAAAAAAACATGACCAATGCCTAAGATCACACCAACCCCTAAAACCATAGCTCGACCTACTCCCCCTCATTCAAAGACCATTCCTCTACAGTATGTCATACCTACACCCAAACCCACCTTCACTTCCCATTGTGATCCACTAGAGGTCCTATTCCAAAATATTAACCAACCTCCTTGAAAATTTTATCATCACATTACCACCTCTCAGACCTTACGACCCACTCAAACCCAAACCAAAGGGGTTTGACGACACCAAAATGTGTCCCTACCATTGTGTTCTAGGGCATGATGTAGAGAACTATAAAGCTTTAAAAAACCGTTCTTATCAGGTTGTGTCCTCCCAAAGAAAAATTTGACGATGATAACCTTCTTGATGAGGACCCCATTTCACCAACACCCATTCCCATATCTCTTCCCTCACTGCCTACTCAATAACTCAGACCTGTACCCCCACAGCTCCTAGAACCACCTCCTAGATTTGAAAGTAACATGGTTCACATCAAATAACTCATCAAATCTCCACCCAAATGTCAATGTGCTCGACTCATCTCACAAGGTTCCTTCCCACCACTGAGATTTTTCCCTTCATGCCATTTATACCTTTCATGGCTCACCTACCTCACCTACCTCCCCACCTTAAATAACATGATCCACATTTCTACCCATGGTCAGAAGGAAAAAGGCAAGGAAAAGGCAACCGACCCACCAACCAACCCTATACCCAACATACCATCTACACCAACACCTAAAATCACTATTCGCGGACCCACATATCATAATTCTAACAGGGTTACACATCACGCCATGCTCAAACAATTACACCAATCCCCCTCAAAATTTCTCTGTATGACCTCATCCAAACTTTAGAATCCCATCGTCAAGATCTCATGGAGGTTCTACAATCTATTGAGGTTTTACCCAATAACCCTACACCCATAGCCTCCACTATTACACCCCATCATGTATCCTCTCTCACCAAATTACCACCTTTATCCACACCTCCACCTACTCAACAAGTAGCCTCCCTTAGCTTCTCAGAGGAAGAGAACACACTACACAAAACTGATGACCTAGACCCATGTCTCTTCATCTTTGTCCACATTAAGGATATATGTGTATGATGTGTTATGATCAATGGGGGCACTAGCATTAATCATCTCCTCTCATTCATTCACTCAAATGTGCATAATTGACAATTGCATGCATAAACATCCTATTATGTTGCATTCCTTCAATGAAACTATCACCTCTACACTTCTTACCATCATCCTCCATGTTTTTGTGGGTCCCCGCACTCTTCCAGAGTTGTTTTTACATCTTAGAGGGGAAATTTCAATATAACCTATTGCTAGGTGGACCTTGGATTCGTGTTATGGGTTGTGTTCCTTCCACTTTGCATCGTTATGTAAAGTTTGACCATGAAGGACACACCAATACCATTCTAGCTGATCCATCACCTTTCAAAACTTGCAACATGATTTATGTAGTGCCCACTTCCCTTTTGACATTTTTAGATACTAATCCTGATACTGTTGATCTTACTATGGACAATATTACATTTTGATTTAGTATGATGGATAGATGTTAGGTCATGGATTATTATTGATCTAGATTCAATTATTATGCATGATGGTTATTAAAGACATTTTTATATGTGGATGATGGTATATTGTTTAACATGGATATGTGATGGATAATTGTTCAGACATGTGATATTGGAAATTGTGAATAGAACTAGCATGTAAATCAAGTGATGATGATATAGTTGATTAATTAAACTAAAAATGATAATGTTGAATTCTTGATGTTGTTGTGATTCATATGTTTAGATGATCTTAAGATGTTTTTTATATCATTTTGGATGTTCTAATATGGCAATGAGGCCAAAGGAGGTATTTGTGTTTTGTAGGTTAAAATATCACAACAATGTCGAGGGACTGGAGACTAACCATATTGGAATTCTGGGTGAATTCAACAAGGTCACCATAGCAATTGTTTTGTGTGTGTGTGTGTGTGTGTGTGTGTGTGTTGTATTTTTGTTAAGGGATCCCATGGGAGGGGATTTCCCTTTATATGTGACCATGGTTTTGTGTAATTCATTAATGTGGTTTCTTTATTAATGTTGCATGTGTTTATTTTGTGATGTGTTACCCCTTTCATTAGTTATTATATGTGGTGTTAATGTTGTGAATAATCATGTATTAAAATAAATCAATCAATATGTTATAGCAATGTAATAAATAAATTTGTTGCTCTTAAATGTAATATTGTAAGAGTGTGTATGAAAGGTTGTAAGAATGTGTAAGAAATATGTGAGATAGATTTGGAGTGTGAAACACTTCATCCTCTTGGGAAATCCGAATTTGTCCTTGGGAGCTATATTTGGAAGCTTGTGGGACAAGTTAGACTTGTCCCACACCTCTTAAAATCATTCACCAACCATACCTATGGTTTGGAGGTTAAATTTAGGCCTTTTAAATGTATTTTGAAATGACTAATTGTAGGTTTTAATTGCACTTCTCTTAAATGTTTTAAATTCAGTCCTTTTGGGGTATGGGTTATTTTGGAGTGTGTAAGTTAATTTTTCATTTTATTTATTATGTTTAGGTGAATGATGTTGAATTTGATCTTGGGGTTGAGGAAGAATGATGTGGCATCCCACATGGATCCACATCATCCTCTTCTCTAGCCTCTCCTTTAAAATTTGAACTCCTTGCTTATTTGTGGTTGTTGAAACTTTGCTTATTCCTCTTGGGGAAAATTTTTCTTGCTGTTTTGGAGCCTTGCTTGTGAAAGGAGTTTGGAGTCATTTACATGCCAGTGTGTTGCTGATTTTGGACTGCATTTTTGCATTGGGAAGCTGGTTGATCTTTGAACAAACTCCATTATGGAGAGGTAGGAACTTGATCCTTTTTAAAATGTTTCTTTCTCTTGCATGCATGTATGAAATGGTGAATGATGTTATGTGTCTGTTGGCTGGTTGGGTAGACTACTTAGCACATGGTGTAGGAGAATGTTACGGGGATTTCATATGGGGGGCACATAAGGGAATGATAATGGCATCAATTTTATTATGGAGGGAGTTTGGGATTGGGATCCACCATGGAAAATAAATAGCTTGCATTTCTTACTCTTGGGGGAGCATAAGGGAGAAAATGTGGGGGTAGGGGTATAAGAAGGGGTTAGGAGGCATAAGGTTTATGGGATATGATATGTTATATTGGTAGTATGATTATAGGTGGATGCCCAATTCCAAATTTGGAGGCATAAGTAGTTTCCCCATATTTCCTTGCTCTTGTTGGCTTATTTGATGAAACCTTAGTTTTGTTTGCACTTGTTTAATGTAGTTTTCAACTACATTCTTCTTGAAATGTGTTTTGAATGTGAAAATGTTGCATGTTTCTTGTGGAAGCCTTTGATGCCATGTGTTGTATTGCATCTCTTATTTCAATATGGTTGGGGCTTAGGGACCAATGAGGAAGGATGACTTCTCCCTTCTCATTGGATGTCTTGGTTGGGTAGAGAGAATTTCCTTTCCCCCTTCCTTGTTTTGATCAAGATGAAAAGATGAAGAAACTAGCATGCTGCTATTTTGGACAAAGAGGAATATACAGTTTGACAGTCCCTTCTTTTGAACAAGTTTATTGTAATCCTTCCCACTTTGGAGTGGATGAATTGTATAGAAATTTGTAATGTGAATATTTTTCATTTGTATTGAGAGTGGAAGATTGAAATTAGAATGTGAAATGTAAAGAATTTATATTCTATTCTCTATTTTATAAAGAAATGTGAAAGGATGTTACGTGCATTGTATTCTGTATTTAGAAATCAAATGGAAAAGAGAAAATTGTAATTTTGACTTGGGAATGAATTTTTAGAATCAACTGAATGTATTAGACTATATTAGAAATAATTTGTTACATTCAAATGATGAAATTGATAAATAGATCCTTCAAAAACTTGATCACTAGCATTATAACTTTTAAAACTGGTAAATTTTAATAAAAATGTACAGTTAAGACCTGTGCACTTTTATTAACTTGGAGAAGTTAAAATTTAGTATTCTGGTCCACAAATGAATCCATATCAACAAATAAAACTCAAGAAAACAACTTAACCATTGCTAATTCGAATACAATTCCTCTAACAATCATTTTTCTATCATTTGTTGGAAAAATAATATTTTTAAATAAATTGAACAAATTAAATTTTTGAAAACACTCTCAACCCTCCCTAGATCAATTCTCCATGTCTATTTGACATGTTGAGTGAAGGAGGAAACCAAATTTAATCAAATTGAGAAGTTAAAAATTTACCAGCATGCAAATTAAAAGCATGCAGATCTTTTTTACAAAATTGACCCTATAAAATTAATCAAAAATTAAACTTTATGTCCCCTATGGAAAGAGGGCATCGAGAAATTTTTGAAAATTCCTTGTTTACCCACAACCGAGCTTTCTAGGTCAAGATATGGCCATTTGAAGTTTTACTCCAATTTGGCATCCAAAAATAAAATAAATCTAAGTATTAAGTTTAATTTTGACTTTGGAAAATTTTCCACAAAAAGACCACTGCCCCTGCCATCCCGTAACCAATTGGGGCTTGCCACATGGCACCTTGGAGGGGGAGACTAAAGTAGAACTTATATTTGTTTGAAAATTTTACCTTGGGAAAATTTTCCCATTTTTCCACACATCCCCGCCAGCCCACATCCAATTAGATGCTGACATGTGGCACGGTGGTGAAGCGGACCCTTTTGAACTTATACTTTTAGGTTTAGGACCTTGGGAAAAATTTCTAACTTTTCCCTACATCCCCACTAACCTACGCCCAATAGGGTTGTGACATGCGGCACCATTTCTACCTTCGGTGGAGGCACGTGTGAAATTTCTCCCTTGAGCTTTTAACCACAAAATCCCAAATCTTCCACTGCTCCCGTGCATCTGTTTTCCCCACACTAATCCCTAAGTAGCACGAGGAATTTCTAGTGTCAATGTGGGCATGGACCAATTTGGTCCCATGCATTTTGTGGCAGAAGAGACTTAAAGTCTCAACCCACTCCATCACCCTGTTGGTCCAAAAATTTGTCAGTTAGGTAGGTCATGGGGAAACAAGCCAACAGTGTGTAGGGAAAATCCCCTCTTCAAGACAGTGAAGTGAAACTAGTTTATTGCTAATCCATCAAGTAGGAATCTATGCAAATCTACACTATTCTAACTTTAGGGGGTTTGGGATCTCATCCCAGTAGAGGTAGTTCCAACTACGAACAAAAAGGTAGGAAGGAAGGAATGGAGGAGGGTATATCTGAAGGAAGAAAGGAAATGAATTCCAAGACAGAAAGGTCATAAGGTTTATGTTTTGAGCTATTAGTAAATAGAGAGAAACTTACTTGCATAAACAATTAAAGCAATACTGACGAATAGATGAAAATAGTAGGAATGAATCTAATAGAATAAAAACATAGATCTAACTTGAGAAAGATCTGATGCAAATGACACACACATTAAGCACACAGTCTCAATACGTGTATTAATATTTATTTTGTTGCAAGAAAAAACAAAGTCTTTCTCTCCTCACTTCTCTTTTCATACAAAAAATGTTCAACCAAAACACAAGTAGTATTCTAGTATTTATAGAAGGAGAGGAGAAAAGAAGACAAAAACAAACCCACTACTTACAAAATATCTTACAAGATATTTACAAAAGATCTAGAAAATATCTAAAAAGTCAAAAGTTGACTTGGACAAGTTTTTGGATGGCAACATCCCATGGTACAACATGGATGAGGTCATCATGTATGCTAAAATTCTTTTAAAAATATTTTACAAAAATGATCAACACATTCTAGAAATGAGAACTACTCTTCATCATCCCTCTACTCAAACTTGGTGTCTTGCTTTTGATTAGGAAATTCAATGTGACACTATGCTTGATATTCTACAAACTTGCTAATCATTGCTTGAAGTTGATCATGGTCAGGACCATTAAAATGGTCTTGAATGACTTTGTAGGTTTCTTTCTCATTCTTGAGCTTGTCAGGTAACTCGGTGAAATTTTTGCATGCATCGGTTAAAAAGGAAATGAAATCATGGTAGACCAAGAGGTTATTGATTGAATCTCGGTCAAAAGTGACCTCTGGTGCCAAACCTTGAGTGATGATAGCCTTGAAATGATGGAATGTATCATCTAATTCCCTCAAGTTATATGATTCACTGAGCATCCCTAGAGCCATTTTTACAACTGTCTGCTCCATGTTCTATCGTACTTCCAGGGCTTCATCTTTGACTTTATCGATTCTCTCCAGGATATATTTCATCTAATCAACCCAGTAATCTAATGCAGTGAGATCCTTATTATGTGCACACAGGTGATTGATAACACTGACATTCAATAGGTCGTTAGCTGAGAAGTTAACCATTGCTTGGAATGTTTCTTACTGTAACCTAGTGTTATCCAAGTCTTCAAATAGGGAACTTGCTACTGCTTGTAGCTCCTTATTTTCTTGAGTTATATCTTGATAGAGAAATGTAAACTTCCCAAGCACTTCCTAACCATATTTGAGGATATCATTGATCTAGGGTGATATTGTTGTGCCTTGTTCACCAATCTTAACATATTCATTTATTTTCTCCTGATTGGGAACTTGAATGGGTTCAATGGCAGTCACAGGAGGAGCGTTGCCCATTTTCTGCAATAATTGTAAGAGATGTTTGTTTTGTTCTTTGAGTATCCTTTTCTCCTCTTTTTCCTCTTAGAGCTTCTTGCAAAGAGCATCCACAGCTGACAAGGCTTCCCCTTGCAGGCTTTCAGATAAGGTCCCCATTGTGACTTGAGTCACCGTGAAGTCTGTGGGAGATAGATCTTCTTTGCTCTTGGTGGAATCTGGGAAAGCTATCTCCATGACTCTCTCCCCCGAAGTGCCTTTAGAAAAGTGATTTATCACTTTCTACTTCTTGGTTCACTTTTTCAGAATGACAGAGAAATCCATGGCTATAATGGGAACTTTCCCCTTATTCTAACTCAAATGGTCAAAAATCCAACTAGGTCTTATGGGAGTGGGAGTAGAGGAAGAAGAATAAATAGGAGTGAGAGGGGGAGTAACTATAGAGGCCTCAAAGAAGTGTGTTGAAACACTCATTGGTGACATTGATAGGGAGTCCAATGCACTAATGATTTTGGGACCTGGAGTTACTAAGGGAGAAGAGAAGGATGTGGAAATGGAAGGGATCTTCATCAAGATTGAGGAAATATTAGGTGACAGATCCATGAGAGAGGAGAAAATGGAAGAGGCAGGAGATGGAAGGGAGGAAGGGAGAGGAGAAGACACATCCATAGGAATAGATGCTTGAATGACATGAGGAGGAGGAGTGGAAGAAGGAACGCTGGGTACCTCTGCAGTTTGCAGTCATGAAATCATCTTAGGTGGACATATCCATTGGAATATTTGTTGTTTCTTCATCACCTTGAGACACCAGGTCAACAACTTGCTTCTCAAAAGTAGGAGGAAGATCTTTAGGAGTAGTGGAAGAGGGAACACTAGGTACCTCTTGTCTACTTGGTTCTCCCACCTTGTCCTTTCCTTTTCCTTTTGACACATGGACCAACCTTGGAGGTGCACTTCCTAAAGGATATGTTGTGAAGTCAACTCTGAGGTATGTAAGGAAATTCTAATTGAACCAATGTTTGGTAAGCTACAATATGGGTTTGACCCTTTCTTGATTGGTCTTTGGCACTTTAGCTCTGTCAATGTTCTTGAATGGCCAGTTGTCCCCATCTGTGTCGATGTAAACTTGACAAATTTCTTGATCAATGTATTTGAATTTATTTGGGAAAATGGCAATGCCATAGTGGATAATCTCCTTCAGAGCTAGCTGGGAGTGATCCTTTCGCCTAATGTATATCTCATGGGTTAGGTATATCCAAATTTCCTTGATCTCGAGAACATGGATGGGATCAATTTTTACCTTTGGGACGAAACTCTGATAGTCAAAGGTCAGCCTTGCTAGGAAGTTGTGCTTTAAATTCAGTAGCTCTAGCTAGCATACATCTCTCATGCTTTAGAAAGTGTAGAGAAGGTGTATTGGCCAACTGTAAGGGGGAATGGAGTTCCTCCTTTCTTTCTCTTCATACACTTTTCATGATAAGTGATCAACTACCTTGACAATTCTAGGAGGACCAGCATTGGCCCTACAAACCTTGTCAACTTTGTTGGTTCTCCCTCAAAATTCATAGCTCTGAGGTATGTGAGTGTGGGGAATTATGTGAACAACGCTCCCTATTTCTTTGTAGTGGCAATCACACTCGAGCTAGTTTGATTATGTCTCATGTTTGATCTTAACAAAAAAAATACCTCATAGAAGAAGGCATCATTTATTTTTGGAGAACTTGGAGATGCTGGATTCGAGCCTTAGCTCTGGGTAGAACTCATATATCTTGACTTGGGTCTATACCCCATTTCGAGTTAACCCTGTAAAATCCCTTTCTAATGCAGCAACATATACAACGTAGGATTTCATGTAGAAATTCTTAGTTATTAGAATTTTGTTGAAGCTGCTATGAGATGGTGTCACTTATGATTTCACCCCAGCATAAGCATTGATCAGGTGTATTCTTGTTCATATTCTCTAGGTATCTCAGCATCCACTTGTGGAAATAATGGGCATCAGGGAGCCCAAATACTTTGTTCAAGAACATGATTGTATCACTCAATTCTTCATTAAAATCACTACAGTGGATGGATTTTGGCCATCTGGTCATTGACTTCTTGTTCTTCAGATAGAGTTCATTCATCATCTGCATATAATGATCTTCATTATCATCCCATGCCTTATTGCAGTCTTCAATACTTATTTCCACATAGTGCCGGTGATGAGGAATACCCAGGATCATCTCAAAGTGACGAGCTATGAGATTTATGATTGTCTCATGTTCTTTATTTTTGACACATCTAGTGTCTTTGTTATAACATCGGGAAATCAACATGATGAACTCATTATTTATGGCACTCACCAGAAGCCCAGTTGCAAAGTGTAATCCACTTCCTATTAACTTATTCATCCACGGGCCATTGTTCGCATTGGTGGTCCTTACCTAGAAATCATCCATGTCAACATGACCCAGTGTAGAGTCTTTGATGTCAAGGTCACACTTGGCATATACGTCAAGCATTCTGACTCTCTGGTACTTGTACTTCATTTCTTACTTTGACTGCTTAGCTTTAGCTTTAGCTTTCATCAGTTTCTTTCTTGATGAAGACATATGTGAGTTCAATAACGGATGTTTTTGTTCTGCAAGAAGTATCAAGAGGGTCCAACACAGAAGAGCCATGTCAACCATCATGTTATTCATAATGAAAGTTTGAAGAATAACATAACACCTTAGAATGTGTGAGAAAATAGTTAAGTTTATCTTGCAGAAGGGAGAACGAGCAATTTTAAGCCTTAGGGTGCAAGGCACAAGTTTACAGTAGGCTACAGGAGCTTGTTATGCTTTGGCGCATTTGGGAAAGTGTTGACATGGGTGTAGTGGCACTAGGTGTCGACATGGGAAAAGCTACACCAAGTTTGAAAGGGAAATATTTTGAGAGGTGTTAGATGACAAATTTTAGTGCTAAAGGGTAAAGCGCGGGGTGTGGATCTGTAGCATACAACATGTCATGTCGATGTTGTGGAAGTTACACTTGTGCCTCAAAAAAAAAAATGGTAAGTATTCTTTGGCTGGGCATGGAAAATTTTTGTGTTACATGAGTACAAAGTGTGCCAAAGTGCAAACTTGGCATAACTTTGTGAGGTGTAACATGGAAAAACAGTGCACCAAAGACTTTAACAGTTGACGATTTTGGAATTTTTCTTGATTTCCACTACTTCTCTCTTTTATTTGGATTCATTAGATGGTAAGGAAGAGAAATGGCAAGGTAGCAAGCAGGGAGAGATGGTTTTTTTGGTTTAATTTAGTGGTAGGGGCCTTCCAGATTTACAGATGTGGAAGGAGAGGAAAAGATGGTTTCAGCTGGGTCTGGAAATTATTAGGTTATTGGATTTTAACCATTTAACACACACCCTAACAATTAACACAACGAAACAGAAATAACAAATAGGAGAGGAGCCACTTCCCCAGATTTATAAAATATGAAGAAAAACACGGGGGGGGGCTCCACAATCTCAAAAAAAATCACATGAGGGCTGATAGGGATGGCTAACACTCGCAAAGAAAAAACTTTTCACAATTTTCAATCCGTGAAAATAACATCTGTCAGGCTCATATTTATAGAAAAATTGGCATTTATGACCTCACCAACCTCCTTTGGTGCAATTTTTGAAGTGTTGACACGAGGAAAATTACATCTAGGAAAATGCTTAACATAAATTTATTGACATTAACACAACATTTTTAGTGCTAAAGGATTTAAAAGGGGCGCAAATTTTGGGATGTTAACATGAATAAAATGACGCACAGTTCAAAAGGCTGCAGTTTTGTGAGTGTCGACACACAACTTTCTGCGCCGAAGGATAAGCTGAAAACAACTAAGTCCTGAAACAACTTGATTTTTTGAAAGGGATTTTTGGGCTATTTCGAATGTTATCAAACTTCCCTAGGGGTCAAAACAGAATATTTGGTATAGTTACCTACAAATTGCCCTTGTCAATTTTGTAGGATAACATGGCCCGCCGTCCCTTCTGACCAATCCGAGAGCTACTCATGTCTCCCTACTGGGCTCATAGGCATGCAAATACATTTTACACTTTTTTCCCAAAAAAGGAAAAATATGCACCAATCTCCTCCCTGCTCTGCTGACCCACGTATGGGGCAAAATTTTCCTCCCTAGACCTGCAGACTATTCTTTGGAAAATTTCTCCCCTAAAGTCCACCAGCCCATAACTTGAAAAATATAGGGAGTTAAGAGGAATTATTTATATCATCAGAAAGGTGAGAAAATTTCCTATCCAATGGAAATGATTTAGGGAAATTCTGGAAGAGTTAAGTATGAGAAAAATCCTATTAAAACTTAGAGGTTGGTAGAGAGCAGGCATGGAGGCAAATTACTCCCTCAATCTAATTAAAATATATAACCCTAACATTTGAACCTTATGAACTTGTTAGTAGTTAATGAAGGAACATATGTTGTACTGCATTAGTCTTTTCCCAGAACCTGTTAGTGAAAAATGATGTATTGTAACCTAGTGGTTGACACTTCAAATAAAAAAAATTATCCCATAATTTTTCTAGCTAATCCCTAGGCTGTTTCTTAGGTCTCAAGTGG
The DNA here is from genome assembly GCA_019776745.2 of Taxus chinensis. NCBI lineage: Eukaryota > Viridiplantae > Streptophyta > Pinopsida > Cupressales > Taxaceae > Taxus > Taxus chinensis. The sequence goes on from CM034147.1 coordinate 946,473,712, forward strand.
TTTTTAAATCAGGGACTACACTTTACTGACCCAATGAAGTGCTTATACCCAATCAGGCATCTACCTCCATGACCATTTCCTCTTCACCTACACCTCCACCCTTTAGTGCAATCGATACTTCAATTGCACCTACATCCTCAATTCCTACCGCCACCATAACCTCCACATCCAAACCATCAGCCTCCCAATCCATTGGCTCCACACTTGAGCTGACCTCTGACACATCATATATTCTAGCTAACCACATACCAACCACTGATCCCTTGGAAGGCATTTTTCAACACCTCACTCTGGGGGAGTTTCGACTATATAGCGTCAGCACATTCCTTACCCCACAAGAATATGGAAGTTTTCACCAACACTCTCGTTATGATCACCGTATAGTAGAGCACCTCCTTTATGGTCCTCCCCACCTTTATACCAATCCCACCTATGGGGAACTTGATACTACCATTGTCACAAACCTGACCATTTTTCACTGACTTCGAGTCATTTACCGATCGCCGTTTTGCCCACACCTTCCTGCATCAATGTGTATGGAAAGGTTCTGGTTTTGGATTTTATGAGTAAGGCCACCATACTGTTATTCCATGTATTACTTGCACACATAATGACCATAGTGGTATTGGCTTTATGGATCCACCTATTAAAAAGGCCTGCATTGAACTCATTAAGGACATTGGACCCTCTCCAACTTCCTCACCACCATCACCACATTCACCACCTTCACCGATGGAGCTGATGGATCTAGAATCCATTCTTCCTAAAAAAAATTGTCATAAACACCATTTCCTTGGGGCCTCTAACTTAACAATGTGAGGGTGAGGCTCCTTCCTCTCTTCCCTTCAAGTATCCTATAAACATCGACAATGATACACCTTCTATTAATGTCGTTCAATGTTAGGATGATAAATCTATACTCACCTACGTTGGTGCCGAAGACTCATTTATTCATCAATCATTACCATCTGAGATGTAAACCATGTTGAATGAATCGACTATCAAAATCAACATTCATACTCAGGATGACCTGGACATCCTAAAGATCTGTCAATCTTTAGATGATGTTGAACAGGAAGCCATCACTTCCTTTCTCAAAAACCATGACCACGCTTTTGCTTGGTCTTATGTAGATATGCCTGGTATTGACCCGACCATAGTGGTCCATAATATCATAACCATTCCCAATGCTAAACCCATCAAACAAAAGCTGAGGAAAATGCACCCTCGCATTGCTCTTTTGGTCAAAGAAGAAATTTAGTGCCTCCTTTCTATTTCTTTCATCTTACCCATTGATTATCCCTGATGGATTTTCAACATTGTCCCTATCACTAAGGCGACAGGGGGACTTCTTATTTGCATAGATTTTTGTGACCTCAACCTAGCCTGCCAAAAATATGACTTCCCTCTACCCAGTATTGACCAACTAGTTTACCTCACCATTGGTCACAAGATGCTATCACTCATGGATGGTTTCTCAGGTTATAACCAAATCTTTCTTTCCCCAGAAAATCAACACAAAACTGCATTCATCACCCCTTGGGGGACCTTCTGCTATCAAGTCATGCCTTTTGGCCTTAAAAATGTTGGTGCCACATATCAACTGGCTATGACTTATATCTTACATGACATCATGCATCATATATTCAAAGATTACATGGATGATCTCTTGGCCAAATCTAAATGCCACTCTAAGCATCTTGCCACCCTAACAACCATCTTTAACTGCCTTATTAAATATTGCGTTCTCTTTCAACCCAAGAAGTGTGTCTTCATGGTTCTCTTAAGAAAACTCCTGGGATTTATCATTTCCTTACGTGGCATAGAAATTGACCTTGCTAAAGTTAAGGCCATTCTTGAAATGCCTCCACCTACTAATCTTAGGCAGATCTGTAGCCTACAAGGTAAGTTACAGTCTATTTTCCATTTCATCTCACAATTTCTTGATTGGTGTCAACCATTTCATCATCTTCTCAAGAAGGATGTCTCCTTTAAATGGGATGATGACTGCCACAAGTCTTTTGAGGCTTTAAAACAATACCTTTTTCAACCACCCTTACTCACTCCACATAAAGATGATCAACCCTTCTATCTATACATCTCAGCTACTAATCACTCCTTGGGGGCCATGCTCACTCATCGCAATGAACAACATAGGTAGCAGGTAGTTTATTACATAAGTCATACTCTTTTAGACTAGAAAACTTGATATACCCATGCCAAAAAACTCTGCTTAGCCTCAGTTTTTTGTTGCCATGAAACTCTGCCATTACCTACTTAATCACAAAACTAATGTTGTGACAAACACCGACCCCCTACACTTCATGTATGCCAAACCTTACCAAAATCAACATGCCGCACGTTGGCTTATGCTTCTGGCCAACCTCAACCTTGAATTCATCCATCAAAAATCCATAAAGGGCCAAGCTATCATTGACCAATTTTCCGACGCACCTATTTCCAGGGATCAACCCTCTAATTTTGACTTTCAAGATGATTTAATTGTCACCCTTTCCCTAAACAGACTCACTTACCAAATAACACTCTTCTTTGATGGTTCCAAGTGTCAGTGTGGGGGTGGGGAAGGATTTTTCTTCATTCCGCTTGATGGTGAACCCATGACTTTTTCTTTTAAACTATATTTTGATTGTAAAGACAATATTACCAAATACGAGGCACTCGTATTAGGTCTCCAAGCTGCCTATGCCTTGGATGTCAAATCCATCAACATATTTGGTGATTCCCAATTGGTCGTAAACTAAGTCAATGGTATATACCAATGTCGTAGTGAGACACTTCAAAAGTATAAACATCACGTAGACATAATTTTTACCACCTTCAACCACTATACCCTTTAAATCATCCCATGTTCAACCAAAAAATTTGTAGATACGATGGCCTACTCAACTTCTCAAATCCCCGCTTCACCTACTGATTCTAAAATCTTTGTCACTGTACAAATACTCCAATCACCCTCTTATTTACCTCGTGAAGTTTACTCCATTGGAACCATGGCCCTTGAACCAAGTGAACTTTGGTATAAATAATACTCAGACTACCTTTCCTATTCCATCTTTCCTCCCGAACTCACTTGTAATGGACAACATGACTATCTCAAAAAGGTATCTCGTTACAACATCATGGGTGGCCTCATCTCCAAATGAAGCTTTGATGGTATTCTCTTATGGTGCCTTACGAGTTTTGAAATTCCTTATACCATTAAGGAATTTCATGATGGCATATGTGGAGGTCACTTCAGTGGCCTCACTATTGCTAAGCATATTCTTTACCTAGGATATTACTGGTTGACCCTCAACCATGATTGTTACGACTACATCAAGTGTTGTGTAAAATGCCAACAACATGCTAACCTTCATCATACACCCAGTCATGCCTTACATGTCGCACGTGACATTTGACCCTTCTCTCAATGGGGTTTGGATTTTGTTAGAGATATTTATCCACATTATTCCCAATGACATCAATGGATCATCACCACTATTGAATACTACACAAAATGGGTGGATTCCATACCTCTTATTTCTATAAAAGCTGAGAAAATATGTGATTTCATCAATCATCACATCATCTATGGCTTTGGTGTCCCACATCACCTCATCACTGATAGCAGCAAACAATTCAAAAATAAAACCTTGTAAAAACTTTGTGACGCCTTTAGCATTTAGCTGTGTTTCTCCTCACCTTATTATCCACAGACTAACAGCCAAGTTGAATCCACCAACAAAACCTTGAACATAATTTTCATGAAAGTGGTTAACGATACTAGGAAGGACTGGCATACACACATTCCTTTCACCCTGTGGGCATACCACACTAGTATCTATACTTTTATTGCTGCCACACCCTTTTCTCTAGTTTATAGTACATAGGGTGTTCTGCCTCTCGAAGTCTAGACTCCCTAACTTTGCATTTCTCTCCATGACATGCTCACTGATGATGACTTTCATAAGGACTATTTAGCACAACTTGAGTTACTAGATTAATGTTGTCTTAATTCTCTTGACCATCTACAAGTTTACCAAAAATGTATCAAATGTGCCGATGACAAATGCATCCATGAACGAACCTTCCATGTCGGTGACCTTGTCCTGAAAGAAAATCAACACGTAATCAAAATAGAAAAAGTAAATGGGGAAAATTTTCTCCTAATTGGCTTGTACCATACATTGTGACTCATACTTATGGATCAAGTGCTTATCATTTATCTTCGCTCGATGATAAACCCCAACCTGAGCCCCTTAATGCCTTACATCTTTGACCATTCTATTGTTGACTTTTATTCCTACCTCTCCTTCTACCTCTTTCCATGCTCATCCCTTGAGCGCTATCCACTTCCTACACCATCACCAATGATTAAATAAGAATCATGTGCATACCCATCACTTTTTACCTTCTCTTAATTATGTGTACCACGACACTACTCATAGCATGATTCTCATGGATACTTTTCATCTACCTTTAGATGAGATCCCATAGTCATTTCACCCTGCTTTCTGAACAAGAATCCAATTCTTCACCTTCGTCTTATCCATGACTTAAAAAACCTCACATGGGATCTAAATCCCTGAGTCAAACTTCTAATAATGAGATGACTGCCTCAAAAGGATATCTTTCTCTCTACAATCACTATTATAAATATACTACTCCCTCGAAGGACAGCTATGTAAAGCTCTTTAAAAAAACACATTGAGAGAATCTAAAGCTTCTTGCATCGATCAACTTCATGAAGACCTTAGGGAATTAATTTCTTCATCCCATATATACTTCCTAAAATGATCAGTCTATCTCAAACATCAGTTAAAACAAATGACCTTTTAGTCATGGACTTACCCATTGTGACCATGGATCTCTTGCCACAAAGGCATGCTACCTTGTACCCTATAAAAACTAACAAATTTTCACCCTCTCACCATTCACACTCTCATTTCATACTACCTCAACAGACCCCATGGAACCATGACATTTGGTGGTCATGTGATTACTTTACACCTTTAGAATAATCAATCATGTAATATCTTTAGGGTATTATGTTTGTCAGCCCATCTCAGTTATGACTTACTCGTTATGATCCTAACTAATCAGGTGGATTTCTTGCCTCCTCTTATATTTTAACCTTATTACATATTGATTACCTTATACATGAATTGGTCCTTGATGCTTACCTTTGGGTCATCTTCTTCTTCCACCACACTCAACATCACCTCTACCAATGAGCCCACAATTCACCCATACCTAACAGACCTAGACTCCATCATGCCTATAACATACCCACCCATACTCCTACCTCCTCACATTCTTTCTTAGCTTATGCGATAACTAAGTAGGCAACACTCTGAGGGAATGGGGCCCTTGGAGGTTAGCTCAGCCACTATCTACCTTAGAAAATTCATCTTTCATTTTCCCCAATGACATTTTACCCTAATTAGTTTCCTTTTTATATCAAAAATTGCAAATTAAACCAAACAAACAACAAGTTGCTTCACATTTTTATCATCAGCAAAGCATACATTTATTATGACTACCATTTCTTTACCATCATCATGCATGTATTATAAAACATCTTAAACATGGCCCATATCATCATTCATTGTACAAATTAATGAATTATAACCTCAGCCACTTTAAACTCAACCATGCCTATAACCTGACTCCATTCATGCTTAACACACCTATCCTAAATCCATCTATGCATAATAATAAAATTGTATCAACACAAGCACATAATGACCATCATCATCATCATCTCTATGAAATAATATCCAAACATGTGTATCCATATACATAACTATCAATTATCTTCAGCACGTAGGCTGGTGTATATAATCCAGTCTCTCAAAAATATCATATACAGCCTCACCATATTTGGCATATAGGCCGTTATATGATAAAAATATATACAAAAATCTTGTACATCCTCACCGTCTTTGGAACACAGGCTGGTATATATAAAAAAATGAATAAAATACATCAAAATATAGGTATGGGCATTAGGCCTCATCCTACTAGACATCCTCCATATCAGTCTCTCCAATCTCCTCTTCGACCCTGTCTGATGGCCTGATATCATCTCACTACCTACCATACGTCGTGGTCAGCCCCCTATTTGTACATCACCTAGAGCTGGCCTCCATGAGCTGGTGGCCTCACCCTGATCATGTCTTGGGGCTCGATGGCCCCATGTGCTCTCCAAACTATGAGTACATGATCTGGACCTGTCACTAGAGGCCTATTACGCCCTGTACTCTCCATAGGATAAAAAATCTATGCTAGCCACTATCAACTGATCCTAATAGTATCTGGCCTCACATAAGGTATCTTGTAACCTAAATAGGGGTATTGTCTATGGTGGCCCCATCAGCCTTAGCCCCTGTACCTATCCTATGGGACCCTGTCCCGCCCCTGCCTGTGAACTGGGACCTTGTCTCAATACTTGTGGAGGTGTTATCGGCCTCTACTCAAATGCCTGTATCCGAGCCTGTAAGGTTTGAATCTACACCTGTGTAGTGGCTAGTTGGCTCCACAACCCTATGACCTACGCCTGTGAAGTAGTTAGCTTCCTCTACAACCCTATGACCTACGGCTATGGAGTGGCTAGATGCCCCTGCAACCTTCTAACCTGCACCTGAAGGGTAGCCATCTGAGCATCATAACCATCCCCATCTTGACCCTGGGCCATATGGACCTGTAGACTGGCCACCTGCGCATGTAATGCACCCACCTCTACCTCTGAAGTTGCTAACTACCCCTATATCATCCCCAACTAGGTTATCAGGGTCACCACTTACCCCTGTAGGGCATCTCTCTACATAGTGATGGTGGCTAAATCTAGTTGCCCGAGCCTGGGAGGTACTACTCATAGATGGGCTGCCCACCACTATCTATACCTATCTGTCACTCTGTCAGGATCAATCCACTAGTCTATAACTTGCTCCTCCTACCTGATAAGTAGTGTCTGCTGTGGAAGCGGCAGTTGTCTCTCCACATCATCCCTCAAGTATTTTGGGAAGTGTTGTGGTATATCTTGTCTTGTAGTAGTCCAAAATATTGTTGGACTCTATCTATGGGGATCATCTCATGCTCTCCTTCCCGATGCCCCTCTATCCATTTGAGTAGCTGAAGGCTAGCTAACTCATCAACCATCTGTCTGTAAGAAGGATAACCTACATATGGCCTCCATATAATATCTACCCCAGATAATCCCTCTAGTTTCCTTCGGTAATATGCTACATCATGTGTAGCCCTATCTAATCGCCACTCTCCCATCACAGGCACCCATCACCTATACCCCACCCGCACAAAACTCAGCTGAAAGGTATCTTCTCAGGGCATACCTAATTCACACACATAGACAATGTGCTCAAAGGCCTAGCAATGAAGAATGAATGTGCAACATAGGCTAAACCACCGTAGTTGCCCATAAGCCCATAGCTCTCTATATAAATACACCAGGAATGTTGGTACCTAGGTAAATCAGGTCCTCTCCATCATCATGTCATGTAATACTCCCATCAGATATCATGGGAATATCCCACCCTCTCCATCTGGTAGTGCAAAGCGGCAGACTGCCTCCATCAGTAGCACTACTAACCTCATCTCCTCTGGACGTGCTAGGTACATCTCTTCATAGCTCAGGTTCACGCTGTGAAATGTTAGCTCTACCATCCCCTCACAAAATATAGTCAGCATCAACTCCTCTGATGCTTATGAGGAGATCAACTATACCTGCGTACCCAATATAGGTAACCGTAAGATCCTAAACATGTCCTCTAGGGTGACTTTCATCTCACCCATCAGTAGGTGGAACGTGTTGATTTTCGAATCCCATCTATCAATGAGGGTTACCATCAGAATTGGCATCCAGACTGCATACCGGTAGCATCATACCCCACTCAAGCCCACCTCCTCAACATGTTATAAGTCCTTGGTTGTCACTACACCTCGAACAATCACGAGTAGGGGTTATACCCTATCTTGCATCCTCAGCTGATCTCTCACCTGCATCCAACAAAAGTGATCACATTATTCATGACCTAATTATTTTTACCATCACCTATACCCATGCCCAATCTCTTACCCATTTTTACATCACTACTTTTCCTACCCTACCTCAACCTAACATACTTACCCAACCCTCCCCTACCTACCTACCTAACCCCAACTGACCCTCCTCATCGTCCTACTTACCCACAACCTACCAAACCTAGTATACCCCTCCCTCTTTTTGCACTCCATGACCTTACTTATTTTCCCACAAGTCTCGACACTTAGACCTAACCACCCAGCCCTTCCCTATTCCACATTTTTTAAGCAAGTATTTCATCCCCCCTAACCAGTGTCGGTCCTCCTAGACCAATCACAATTTACCCATAACCGACATCAGTCACCTCATCCATGACCAATCCCAATTATACACCATCGACACCGGTCAACATTTGATTGATGTTGGTCATTGTTGTGGTGACACCTTGTGGCAGCGTGTCCTAGCTTTCCCATTTCTTTCTCATTCCTCACCTCCCCACACCTCATTCTAATGTACAATCCTTACCACCTAGCATAATACCTATTCCCACCCTCCCTTTTCCCTCTTTTACACAATTTCCCCCCTCACATTCTAATTTAATTTCCCCCTAAACCCATCTTCCCCCCAACCCAACTATCTATCAATTTCTTTAAAATAAGCATGTAGAGATTGAACCTTACCTCATCATGCTGCCACCTTCGTGGTGGTACCTTTGACCACTGAACTGGTGGTCCCCCCAATCCCTCTCCTGCCTCTTCCATCCCCAAATGACCTCTCACTCTCTAGCCACTCGATCCACTCTAATCAATCCACCTATCGACCACCTATCACTAGCCATATAGCTCGCCAACCTCGCCCTCCATCTCACTCAGTCACTTTCCACCCTTTTTTTCTCCTCTATCATTTTCTCCTCTTTTGCAAATGAAAAATTAATTGAAAAAACATGTATTTTTATATTTTTATAACAACCTCGACCTAACCTATGTCGGTTTAATCTAACTAGCATCGGTCCTATGCCCTAGCTTACCATCATCAGTCGATTGAGACTAGCATCGGTAGCTTACAACCATCATCAGTTTACCTGCTTCAATTTTTTTCCTACTCCCCTATCTCCAGTTTTTGACCTACATCCTTTCTTACCTCATGCCCACTTCACTTAGACACTTCTCCTTATCTTGGTGCCCATATCCTTGACCCCCCCTCATCCCATCCTCAGTCGGGGACTTGTTATTTTGACCATCCCTTGGCCCTACTCATGCTGGGACCTAGATACTTGGACTTGGAACATTGTTAGTGACCTATGACCTCATGTGCCCGCTATACCTTGTGATACTGTTACCTATGTTGTTGATCTAATAACCTTACCTTACCTCTTGTCATGACCATTTATCTTGACCCAACCTTTGGTGTACCGGAACACACCTAAACATTCCTGCACCTAACATGCATTATGTTTCCTGACCATATCCTATACCTTGGATATCGAAATCACCTCAACCATGTTTGGATAAACCTATCAACCTTACACAATGGAGATTTTTCCTGCTCTTCAACCTGGTACTATGTTGTAGTTTATATGTGTCTGTACATTTGACTATTACTACCTTTGACAATGACCCATTACCTGGATTATCCGAGTGGACCTTTTTCCCTTTTTGCCTATGTGGTACACCTTCCTCTTCATCACATTCACCTTTTATCAAACCACTCACCGATTTTTCCTTCTTCCTTATCAGTTCCTAGTTTGAGGGGGATCACCTTCACCAACACATGGGGCAAACACATCTTATTTTTATCATCGTCACTTACTAATACAAGCTACACAACAAAAACAGGAAAAATGTAGACACCAAAATTGGGTCACACTCCCCTTGGTCCCTCATCAAACAAACACCTTTAACACATTCACCTAACCATGACCCCTTTCATCCCACTCTAATATTAATTTAATTAAATTAATTCATTATCTCACAATATTTATTATTTTAATATCCTAATTGAGATAATGCCTACATAGCCACCTCATCTAGCCACTTCACCATAAGACCTATTCTTAGTATATTGCCATAACTAACTAATACCTACCTAAACCCTACAAATCAAAGCCTATATTCCCTCTAACCACATTATTGTCTATTAGAAAGAGGCTTCCTTTCTATTCCATGGATCAAAAATGGGTGAGATCCAAGCGAATCAAAAGGATCTACCATTTTAGAAAACCTACAAAATCCTGCCCTAACCGATGCTGGTCACCCAAAACCACCACCGGTTACCATTTAACCCCCAAAAAAACCTTATTTCGAGGTTGGCACATTTTTTAGAGGTAAACACATCTTTTGAGTATAAGTGAAAAAACCAGAGATGCATACAAGAAGAACAATGATTAGCACATGCATCAGAGCATCCATAGCCAGTACCTGAAGCAACCAAAAAGTCATTTTACCTTCACGGGAGCATCTGAGGAAGCGCCAACACTACATCAAGTTCATTCCATTTGATCACCCACCATTACCAACCAGGCATCAAGCTCATACAAGTGGTAAGTGCTTTGTTAACCAACCTTTTTCCATTTATCATTAGGTAGATTCTTTTTTTGTTGTTACTAGTTTTTGCCCTCATTTCATTCCACCACAAGTTTACCTCCATGCAAACTTGACCATCCTTTACCCATACCCCTAAACTACCCATATCTAAATTTTAATCATTCCTGTGCATACCTGAGACCCACATTCCATTTCCCTTCAATGCCCATCTAGCCCCAGATCTATCACCCCACCCCATTTTATTATGTTTCCTATACCACGACCATACTGATGTTGATTACCCACAACCATTTTTGGTTAACCTAAACTGTCATTGGTCATACTAGACCATTGTTGGTCTCTGTTTCTTTTACCAGAACCCAAGAACAAAGATTCTAAACCTCCACCAAATACCCAAAACCACCCAAAATTTTACCTTGACCCATACCAGTACCCTGACCAAGACCTTGACCTTCAGATTCAGTAGTAGTTTAACCTATTGTGAATGAATTTTCTTATTGTAAATGAATGAGATACCATAATCATTTTAACTATAGTAGGATTTCCTTTATTGATAGCATTAAGTTGTTTTAAACAGTGGGCTGACACCCATCAAGGAAGTATTAAACTTCCTAGATCTAGCAAATGCTAGGAAATCCACTACATATATTGTTTAACTATTATTTGGTGGTCTTAATTTCCATTTCAGGTAGTTCCTCCAAGAAAAAAGGAATCTTCCATGATCAGCTATGGATTCAAAAGTCATACGCGCATAACAACCTATAACCAACATCTTAATAGGTATCCCTCCTAGCCCTTTACCCTTATCTGTTTCAACAACATTTGAAGAAACGCTCTAGAATCAGGTGAAACAATAATGAAGAAGGTTAAAAGGTAAAAATGAGGCAAGAAATCCACCTAATTGGTAGGGATCATAACAAATGGGTCATAGCTTAGATAGGCTAGTAAATGTAAGACCCTAAATGCATTGCATGTTGATTACTCTAAAGGTGAAGAGTAGTCACATGAGCACCAAATACCACAGTTCTAGTAGGTACCTTGAGGTGGTAGGAAATGAAAATGTGAATGGTGAGAGGGTGAAAAGTGGTTAGTTTATATGGTATTTGGTAGCATGACTTGTGGTAAGAGATCCAAGATCATGATGGGAAATTCCATAACATTTTTTTTGTTTGACTTGTATTTGAGATAGAATGACAGATGTAGGAAGTCTATATGGGATGAGGACATTAAATCCTTGAGGTCTTCGTGAAGCTGATCGATGTGGGAAGATTCAGATTTTTTATTTGAAAGCACTTTACATAGTTGTCTTTCGAGGGAGAAGTCTATTTATAGCAGCAATGTGCAGAGAAAGATGTACTTTTGAGGGAGTCATCTTTTTATTAGAAGTTTGACTCAAGGATTTGATTGCCTTGTGAGGTATTTTAAGCCATGGACAAGACTAAGGTGAAGAATTGGATTCTTGTTCAGAAAGAAATGTGAAATGACCACGGGATCTCATCTAAAAGCAGATGAAAATTATCCATGAGAATCATGCCATGTGCAGTGCCGTGGTACACATATTTAAAAGAAGATAAAAGAGTGATGGGTATGCACATGATTCTTGTTTAATCATTGTTGATGGTGCAAGAAGTGGATAGTGATCCAGAGATGAGCATGGAAAGAGGAAGAAGGTGAGGTAGGACTAAAATTCAATAGTAGAATGGTCAAAGATAAAAGGCATTTAGGGGATCAAGTTCAGGTTTAAAATCTAGTGAAGATAAATGATACGCACCTGATCCATAATCATGAGTCACGATGTATGGTCCAATCCAATTAGGAGAAAACTTTATTGGTTAACTTTTTTCTTCTTTGGTTACATGTTGATTTTCTTATAGGACAAGGTCATCGACTTGGAAGTTTTGTTCATGAACACGTTTGTCATAGGAATGTTTAATACATTTTTGGTAAACTTAAAGATGGTCAAGAGCATTAAGATGACATTCATCTAATAACTCAAGTTGTGCTAGGTGGTCTTGGTGAAAGTCATCATCATTGAGCATGTCATGAAGAGAAATATGAAGTTAGGTAATCTAGACTTCGAGAGGCATTACAACCTCTATACCATAGACCAAATAAAAAGGTGTGACAACAGTAGAAGTGTGAATATTAGTGTTGTATGCCCACAAGGAAAAAGGAATATGCATATACCAGTCCTTCCCCGTATCGTAAACCACTTTAATGAGAATTTTTTTCATGGTTTTATTAGAGGATTCAGCTTGGCCATTGGTTTGTGGGTAATAAGGTGACAAGAAAATGATTTGAATGCCAAAGGTGTCGCAAAGTTTTCGGAAGGTTTAATTTTTGAATTGTTTTCTATCATCGGTGATGAGGTAATGTGGGACACCAAAGTGATAGATGATGTGATGATTGATGAACACATATATTTTCTCATATTTCATGGAGATGAGAGGTATGGATTCAACCCATTTGGTGTAATATTTGGTAGTGGTGATGATCTAGTAATGTTGCTGGGAAGAATGGGGATTGATTTCTCCAATAAGATCCAAACCCCATTGAGAGAAGGTCCAAAGGTCATGGGAAACATGTAAGGAATGGCTATATGTATGATGAAGGTTGGAATGTTGTTAGAATTTTACACAACGCTTGATGTGTTTGTAATAATCATGGTTAAGGATCGGCTAGTAATAGCCTAGGCAAAGAATACACTTAGCAATAGTAAGGTCACTGAAGTGACCTCTACATATGCCATCATGAACTTCCTTAATGGTATAAGGAATTTTAGAACTTGTAAGGCATCATAAGAGAATACCATCAAAGCCACACTTATAGAGGAGGCCATCCATGAAAACATAATGAGAGACCTTTTTAAGAAAGGCACATTGTCCATTTCAAGTGAGGTTGGGAGGAAAGATGGAGAGGGAAAGATAGTCTAAGTAATATTAATACCAAAGGTCACTCGGGTCGGGAGAAGCGGTTCTGATGGAGTAAAATTCACGAGGTAAATAAGAGGGTGATTGGAGTATTTTTATGGTGACAAATATTTTAGAGTCAACGGGTGAAATGGGTATCTGAGAAGCCAAGCAAGCCATGGTATCTACAAATTTGTTGGTAGAACATGGGACGGTTTGAAGGGCATAACAATTAAAGGTGGTCAGTAGTATGTCCACATGATGTTTATACTGTTGAAGTATCTTGTTACGACATTGGTATATACCATTGACTTGGTTTACGACCAATTGAGAATCATCAAAGATGTTGATTGACTTACCATCTAAGGCATAGGCAACCTAGAGACCTAATACAAGTGCTTCATATTCAGCAATATTATTTTGTGGAATCAAAATTGAGTTTGAAAGATAAAGACATGGGTTCACCATCAAGCGGAATGAGGATAACGCCAGCCCCACCCCCACGCTGACACTTGGAACCATCGAAGAAGAGTGTCATTTGGTAAGCAAGTTCATCCATGAAAAGGGTAATAATTGACTCATCTGGGAAGTCAAAGTTAGAGGGTTGATCCCTAGAAATAGGTGTGTCAGCCAATTTTTCAGCAATGGCCAGGCCCTTGATGGACTTTTGATGGATGAATTCAAGGTCGAGGTTGGCTAAAAGCATAAGCTAGCATGCGGCACATTGATTTTGGTAAGGTTTGGCATACATGAAGTGTAAGGTGTTAGTGTTGGTCACAACATAGCTTTTGTGGTTGAGTAGGTAATGTTGGAGTTTTGTGGCAATCAAAACTAAGACTAAGCAAAGTTTTTCAGTGTGGGTATATCAGGTTTCGTAGTCTAAAAGAGTATAACTTATGTAATAAACTGCCTGCTCCCTATGTTATTAATCATAATGAGCGAGCATGGACCCCAAGGAGTGATTGGTAGCTAAGATGTATAGGTAGAAGGGTTGATTGTCTTTAGGTGGAATGATTACAGGTGGTTGGAGAAGGTATTGTTTTAAGGCCTCAAAATATTTGTGGGAGTTATCATTCCATTTAAAGGAGACATCCTTTTTGAGAAGATGATGAAATGGTTGACACCAATCAGACAATTACAAAATGAAGTGATGAATAGACTGCAACTTACCTTGTAGGCTATGGATTTTTCTAAGATTGGTGGGCGGAGGAATTTTAAGAATGGCCTTGAGTTTAGCAAGGTCAACCTCTATACCATGTAAGGGAATAATAAATCGTAGGAGCTTTCCTGAGAGAACCACAAAGATGCATTTATTTGGTTAAAGGAGAACATAATACTTAATGAGGTAGTCAAAGATGGTTTTTAGGATGGAGAGATGCTTGAAGAAGAATTTAGACTTGGCCAGGAGATCATATATGTAATCTTCTAATATATGGTGCATGATGTCATGGAAGATGTAAGTTATAGCATGTTGGTATGTGGCACCAGTGTTTTTAAGGCCAAAAGGCATGACTCGATAGTAGAAGGTCCTCCAAGGGATGATGAATGTGTTTTTGTGCTGATCCTCTGGAGCAAGCAAGATTTAGTTATAGCTAGAGAAACCATCCATGAGTGATAGCATCTTGTGACCAGCAGTAAGGTCAACTAGTTGGTCAATACTGGGTAGAGTAAAATCAATTTTTTGGTAAGCTAGGTTGAGGTCATGGAAATCTATGCAAATGAGAAGTCCCCCTGTCACCTTAGTGACAAGGAAAATGTTAGAAATCCACCAAGGATAATCAATGGGTAAGATGAAGGAAACAGAAAGAAGGTGTTGAAGTTCATCTTTGACCATAATCGTAATGCAAGGGTACATTTTCCTCAGCTTTTTTTTATGGGTTTAACATCGGGAATGGTTAGGATATTGTGGACCACTATGGTGGGGTCAATACCAGGCATGTCTGCATAAGACCAAGAGAAAACATGGTTATTGTTTTTAAGGAATGAAGTGATGGCTTCCTATTCAATAGTATTTAAAGATTGATCGATATTTAGAATGTACGGGTTATCCTGAGTATGGATATTGATTTCGATAGTTGATTCCTTCAACATGGATTTCATCTCAAATGGTAATGACTGATGAATATATGAGTCTTCAAAACCAAGGTAGGTGAGTATAGATTCATCATCCTGACATTGAACGACATTAATCGAAGGTGTATCATCATTAATCATTCTAGGGTATAGGAAGGGAAAAGAAGAGGGAGCCTTGCCCTCATGTTGATAAGTCAGAGGCCCCAAGGATATGGTGTTTATGAAAATAAAAAGTTAGGAGGAATGGATTCTGGATCCATTGACTTTGTCAGTGAAGGTGGTGAAGAAGGCAGAGTGGGTGAAGAAGGTGGAGAAGGTTTGATAACCTTAATAAGTTCAATGTGGGCCTTCTTAGTAGGTGGTTCAGTAAAGGCAATACCACTATAGTCGTTATGTTTTTGGGTAGTACATGGAATAACAGTATGGAAGCCTTTCTCATAAAAGCCAAAACCAAAACCCTTCCACCCACTTCGGTGTAGGAAGGTGTAGGTGAAATGGTGATTGGTGAGTGACTGGAGGTCGGCAGAAAATGGACAGGTTTGTGATGGTAGTTCACATGTATAAGTTGTAGTATCAAGGCCCCCATAGGTGAGATTGGTATGAAGGTAGGGAGGACCATAAAGGAGGTGCTCTCCTATATGGGTGTTGGTGAAGAAATCCATACTCTTTTGGAGTAAGGAATGTGTTGACACTATATAGGAAATACTCGCCTAAAGTGAGGCGTTGAAAAGTTCCTTCTAAGGGATTGGTGGTTGATACGTGGGTAGATGGGATAGACGATGTGTTAGAGGTTGGATCAGAGGTGGAGAAAACTGATTGGGAGGCTAAAGGGTCGGCCGTGGAGGTTGTGGTAGTAGTAGGAATGGAATATTTATAAACAGTCAAGGTAGTGGTGGCACTGGTGAGTGAATGTCTGGGTGAAGAGGAAGTGGTCGTAGAGTTAGATGTTTTAATGGGTATAAGCACGTCATTGGGTCGGTAAAGCATGTTGTAGGTTTTGAAGGGTGATGGTTCAACCGGAATGGTATAGGTGTGTCCTTCATGTTCAAACTTTACACAACGATGCAAAGTTGAAGGAACACAACCTATGACAAAAATTCATGGTCTACCAAGTAACATGTTATATCGAAATTCCCTCTCTAAGACATAAATTAGCTCTAAAATAGTGTGGGGGCCCACATGAACATGGAGGATGCTGGTGCCAAGTGTAGAGGTGATAGCATCATTAAATTAATGCAACATGATGGGATGTTTGTGCATGTAATTATCAAGTATGTGCATTTGGTAGAATGCATGGGAAGAGATGATGTTAATGCTAGTACCCCCATTAATCATAACACGTCATACATGTATATCATCGATGTGGACAGAGATGAAGAGAATTGGATCTAGGTCATTGGTTTGGTTTGGTGCGATCTCTTTATCTGAGAAGCTAAGTGCTGCTACTTGGTGAGTAGGTGGAGGTGTAGATGAAGGTGGTAATTTGGTGAGAGAGGCTACATGATGGCATGTAATAATGGATGCTACGGGTGTAGAATCATTACGTAAGACCTTAATAGATTGAAGGACCTCTTGTAGACACAAAATTTGTGTCTTACGACCCCCTGTGCCCCGCATCTCATTTCGCAACCTAACCTCATCACCTAAACCTTACACAATTATTTATTAATTACCTTATAATTAATAAATCCACATCGCCATACCTGCCACCTCATTTCGCCACCTCATCATGACCTAGTCCAAACCCTAAACTAACCTAATTAAGACCTATAACTTGGTCTACATCCACACCCATAACTAATTACTCCTCACCCGCACCTAAAACCAACCTCATAATGACTTGACCAAGCCCGCAACTAATCCCTCGGGAGAAAAGGAGGGAAAGCTGGCTATTTTACTAAAAATAGCCCACTTTGACCTGACCGATACCGGTTCCTACTCGACCGCCGTTGGTTACGTAACCGCCATCGGTTCCCTGTAAATGACCGCTCCCAACCAAAAACAAAGGGTTGGATTTTCATTTGATCTGAAGGAGAAGTCATTGGAAGGATCTGGAATTTACTTGGCTGAGCAGAGACAAGTGAAGGAAAGAGAGGAGTTTGCAGAGAAGGACATCAAGCCCAAGACTGCAACTGAATAACCAGAGCCCAGTGACACTCATCCAAGCATCAGGAGAGGAGATAGCTCATCTCGGATTGTCAGACCATCCTACCTGAACCCTGCCTTCGGCATCACAGTCCTTGAACCTACATTTTTCATCAGGAACTAGTAAGTAAGTCTTATACGTTCTTTTAATAATATTTCTTGGATTTTTGAATCACAGTAATTACAAGTCTACTCCCAGAATCCACTACCCGGTAACACCCCCCCATCTAACTATCATTCCTCTACCCCTACCACTGCCCCAAGAACAACTCTCATACCCTCTGAGCCTTCTCTATCACCCTCTGTTACCCATCCCCCAATCATTTACTAGCCTTATAAACACCATAGTCATCTTATAGCCAACCTTTTACCTAACCCCTTAAATCACTACCCCTACCGATATCGGTTATCATCAACCGGACCGGTGACACTGACCGGCCGTTCGGTCACCATGATTCAAAACCAAGACCATCCTTTTCTCTATTGTTCTAACGAGGTAAAACAAATTGTAATTGGACAATAGCTTATTTGTTAGAATTTGTGTTAATTCATATTAGCAGGGGAACTGAACCACCTTCGAAAGGAAGTTTTATATTTCCTGGGCCCAAGGCAGCTCCCTCATTTATTGTCTAATTAAAATCTGGTGGTCTTGTATTCTTACTTGCAGGTAGTCCTTCCAAGACAAAAAGGAGTTCTTCGCAGTCGATCTGATCTTTCTCTATGGTACGCGCACACCCTCTCGACATTCAACAGGTATTCCTCCTAGCCCTAACCCTTATCTGTTTCTCAAAGGAATGAAAGGATAGAAGCAACTCTATTCCAAAAGCTGAAACATTCTGTGTGAAACATTTTGGCACGCCCGGTGGGACCCATTTCGGGTTTCTTTCTTTCTTGCTTGCTTTCATATAGGGAGCATACTTGTTGTTTTCTTCTCCTAAAAATTTCACACGGTATTTTCTTATATTTGGTAAAAGAATTTGTCTTGCTTTCCCAGCTTTGCATTAGTGAAAGTCATCTTCTTTGCTTCATCGAATAACATTTTCAATTTGGGTTTAAAACACGTGCATTCCATTTTTGTGTGTTGTTTTCAATTCTAGTGAACGTAGATTAAGTAACAGGTCGTACACGTGGGGGTGATTTCCATGGTATTGACAAGAAATTAATCTTACTTTCACTACACAACACATACCGAATCACTTCACAATTAACACAACAGCTCAAAACATCCCCCCTTTTTCCGCGGTATTCCTCCGCCCGATTGAGGTAACCTTATAAGCCAAAACAAACTTGACATTTCCCCTAAGTCTTTTGTTTAGGATTCTGACATCATTCTGCGTCTAAGGGCATAAGCCCAAATTGATTAAAACTAATCCTAGGGTTAGTCTGTTAATTTTCTTGTGTATCTTGCTTGTTTTCAGTTCTGTTTCTCTGTCATACACTATTTTCTGTGATCACTTCAGAACAATTTGGTAGGCATACTAAGCACTGTTAACCCCAAATCAGCAGCTTCTTACAGTTTCTTATACCAGTCCTACTATACCGACATCGGTTAAGTGACCGACGTCGGCTACAGTATAACCGACATCGGTTAGCAGACCGATATCGGTTATAGTCTTTTACAGTCCCTGACAAACCAGCAACCTACCAATTTCAACATTCTGGGGTTGTTTCTGTTCCTGATAGATTGAAACCTTACTGTGTACTCTTGCTCATGGTTGTTATCACTCGGAAGCAAGCTTCCGCCATGGTTTCACATGCCTGCTCTGTGCCTTTTCCTGAATCGCCCCCTTCACATTCTATGGGGAACCCTACGGACACCAGTGAGGTTCCCAAAATCCCTGTAGGAGATAAGGAATTTGCAAAAATTTTGGATGCTAATCCTAGCACTGTACAATATTATTTGTCTCATGCCCCTGACCGTACGCCTGATGGTCAACTCCTTGTTGGCATGCCTATTAGTATAGCTGCTCATTTAGCTCCTTCTCCGCCTGATAACTCCGCTTTACCTTCTGCATCCTTAGCCCCGTTTCCCAATCCAGCGGCTTCAGGGGTTCATACGGCACAGATTGGCTTTCCTTTGGTTAATCTTGGGCCCCACATATCATTACCACCGACCACTCCTACCTCGTCTCTCTTGCAGACTGCTCCTTTCATGACTTGCTCTCTGCCACCTATCCACATGAGCTTTCCTTCTCAGGCTCCGCCCACCTTTTCATTTCCACACACGTATCCGGTGACCTCAACATCTTATATAGGACATCCCTATTCGGTCGCCTCAACACATTCGTCCTCCATACCTTATCAACATTTAACCCCACCATTGTCTAGTGGTGGCCCTTGGCCCAATCTGCCTCCGTTTACCGCAACCGCACCATCATCTCATCCAACTACTGATTTAATCAAACAAATGATGGACAAAATGCAAAATCTGGAGGCTTCTGTTTCAGGAAGTCGTAGTGCCCTGACATATGAGCAAGTTTGTCGGGAGCCTATCCACCCTTCTGTCCCCCTTCATTCATATCCTCCTCAATGGGAATTACCAAAATTTACTCGTTTTAATAGTAAGGAGGATCCTCAACAACACTTGCGCTCATTTAGACATGCCTGCTATCTAATTGCTCATGACGATGCCTTACTACTCCGCACCTTTCCCATGTCCTTATCAGGACCCGCCTTGGAGTGGTACAGTGCTTTAACCCAGCACTCAATCTTCTCTTTTAACCAACTAGCCCAATCTTTCTTGGATCATTTCTCCATTAACATTGCCAAGAAAGTATCTATCACCGACCTCTATGCCATCCGACAATTTGAAGACGAATCTATCGCAGATTTCGTTGGACGATGGCGGGGCCTTATCAACCAACTTACATATGCCTTGCCTCAGGCCGAACTTATCAAACTTTTTACGCGGGCCTGCGCTAAGCACATCTCTCCTACCCTCCAAATTCAAACTTTCCGCACATTTGACGAGGCCTTTACTATGGCTCGAAAACTAGAGATTCGAGCCTTAGAGGAAGAGAAATTGCGGTTGCGCAACAAAAACCCCAATTTCCGAACCCAAGATTCCACCAACAAACCTAACACCACCAATCCTCACACATCGACTGCTTCGAAATCAAAAGGAGCTGTGCACGCGGTGATGGTCAAATCCCAACCACCGTCTAATACCCCGCCAAAAACCACCTATAAGTATAAAGCGGAGCCCATCAACTACACTCCCTTGGGAGAAACTTATGGTGTGATATTGGAAAAATTGCTTAAAGCAGGAGCCATTACCTTACCTCCTGTTAAACCTCACTCCGGGTTTGATTCCACCCGCGCCATACCTTCTTGGTACAAAGAAAATGACTTCTGTAACTTCCACCGCGTGAAGGGACACAGTCATGAAAACTGCAAGATGTTGAAAAACATCGTGCAGGAAATGGTTGATGCAGGAGATATAGCCCTTGATAATCCTAACGCTCCTGCTAACCGAAATTTGAAAATTTTCAACAAACCGTTCCCGAATCACTCTTCTAACAGTAACATAAACCAAGATATCTTAGCCGAGGAGAGTGTTCATGAGATCCATGCCGTCTTCGACTCCCAGCCAAAAGCCTCTATCGAAAAAATTCTGAATCAAGCCTCTTCACTAACGCAGGAACCCGAACCCCCTTCATCACCATCAAGACAAGACGAAATCCTTGCCGTTCCTTTACCCATCGAGGAATTAACCGCCCAGAGGTCTCTTCTCACAGATGAGCCTTCTTACACCACATCCTTGCAAGATTGTGAGCGGATGTTATCTAACTTATCTATTTCCCAAACATCTCCTTCTACCCTTCTTGCTGTACAAGAGGAAGGCTCGCCACTTCTTTTGTCATCCTTAGACGAGAAACCTCTTGCACCAACATCACCAAATTCTTTAATCATGACGGATCCTCTCAAACATGCCCTCCTACCTATTAGTTCTTCATCGCCTAAATCTTTTCAGCGACCGGTTGACCTCTTAACGCCCATTGATACAGTGCCTCATCTACCCCCTGTATCACACCCACAGTGGACCGGAATCACAACCCACCTTTCTTCCATACAAAAGTTCCTATTTACACGTGAGGATTGTCATCCCTCAGAAGATAGACGAGTCCTATGGGAACGTTTGAGTACCCCATATTCTACTCAAATGCAGATGACCGATCCAGACGCCTCTACCATATACCCGAAGTGTTTACAGAAGCTTGAAATGCCTATGTCCTCATCTTCACCCCCCTCATCTCTACCAAATACCTCATCCACCTCTATTAGCCTAACCAAATCTTCCCCTACGCTTGGGACCTCACCAATACCCAGTCTAACACACCCACCTAAGCGGCTAGATTTATCTAAAAATAAAGTCGTCCATCCACCTAGGAGACAAACCCAATCTCCTCAAGTTCAATCTATGCCTCGGTCACAACTAAAACCCTCGTCGTCACACCTACCTTCTATATTGGGACCTCACCCCTCCACCTTGCATCAATATATCATACCTCCTGCATTTTCTTTAAAATGACCTACGCCTTCTGCACCCATACAGAGATCCAAGGGTATATCAACACCGTCATCCCGCGTATCCTGTCTGCCTATCAACCCTAAACAAATTCCATCATCAAAAGATTTGTTTGCTGTCACTCCTATTGCTCCGTGGTTGTTTTCTGATACCACATCATCTGTGGCCTCATCATCTAACCAGCTAAACATAGCTTCTGCGCCAAAGAAGCCACGTTTAGTTAAATCCCATTATCAAAATCCCTTGGCTAAACCGCCACCCATACAAATCAACCATACCCCGTCATTACCAAAAACTACCCAGTCAATAGCTTCATCTTCCTCTGACTTTGACCCACTCAAAGGGTCTTACGCCAAAATCCTTGCTATATTGGTGGAGAATGCGACCATTTCCCTACCCCCACTTAGACCTTATGATCCATCTAAACCTCGACCTATAGGTTATGATGAGTCTAAAATCTGTGCTTACCACCGCACACCAGGACATGATGTAGAAGGATGCAAAGCGTTGAAAGCCATACTTCATCAGTCACCTCTCTCAGACAGAAAGGTTAAACAAGACAACTTACGAAGGGAGAAACCTTTAGCTTCAATCTCCTCTCCTATACCACCTGTCCTCGCTTCATCAAGATCTATCATTATTACAACCCCACCTCTTGAAGACCATGACTTATCCCTACCATCCTCCTCCTCTCGTGTTCACGAGATCAACATGATTAGTGTTGCCACTCGAGGGCAGAAAAACAACGAGAAAGCAAAAGAAAGCACACCTGCGGCCTCTCTTTCTCCGTCCACCATCCCGATCGCACCACCACCTAAAGTGGTTATTTGTGGACTCGCCTACCCCGTCTCTGATGGAGTTGCCCACCGTACCATGATCAAACAGCTTCACCAATCACCTGTAAAAATGACACTGTACGATCTCATTCAAACTTCTGAATCTCATCGACAAGCTCTCGTTGAAATCCTTCAAGGGATAGAGGTCTTACCTAATGAAACCTTGCCTGTTACCTCCATTCTAACACCCAATCACGTTGCTTCGCTCACCAAACAACCTATCTCCCCAACCACTTCTGTCTCTGTACAGCAAGCCGCTGCTGTCAGTTTCTCCGAAGACGAAATTGTCGACTTTGGTGCAGAAGATCCTGACCCTGCTCTGTTCATCTCAGCTTATGTCCGGGACATTCGGGTACGTCGTGTTATGATTGACGGGGGTGCTAGCCTAAACATCATCTCTTCAAAATCCTTCCAACAAATGAATATCCCTTCTAGCTGCATGTGTGCCAACCCCATTATGTTGCGGTCATTCAATGATGCTATTACTTCTACCTTAGGTACCGTGATCCTTAACATTCGTGTAGGGCCACGCACTTTACCCGAACTCTTCTATGTCCTTGAGGGAGAGTTCCAATACAATATGTTGTTAGGCCGCCCTTGGATCCGGGCTATGGGATGTGTTCCCTCCACCTTACATAGATGCATAAAATTTGAGTACGAGGGGAAGTCCTACACCGTAAAAGCTGATCCTCCCCCCTTCAAAACCTGCAATATGTTATATCACCCTAATGATGTGCTTGTACCAGTCAAGACACCCATTCATCCAACCCAACCATCCACTTCAACCACACCTCTACCATCCACTTCAACCGCACCTACACCTTCAACCAATGAAACCGCCGTCGCAAATACCACTTCCTTTCCCGCAGACAACATCCCAACCTCAGACCCCTTAGTAGATGTTTTTCAACGCCTTACGCTGGGGGAGTACCACCTATATAACGTTAGTTCTTTCCATACCCCACAGGAGTACGGACAGTTACATGCGCATCCTACCTACGACCGTCGCGTGGGGGAGGTAATCTCTTACGGACCACCTAATTGCCGCACCAACCTAACGTATGGGGGTGTCGACGCATCCTCCGTTACCCCTGAACCTCCTCTTGGGGTGGTTCCCTTCCAATCTGATTTTCAATACCTGACAAATCGTCGTTTCGCCCTCACCTTCTTGACTCGCTGTGCTTGGAAAGGCTTTGGTTTTGGTCTTTATGAACAAGGCCGACATACAATCATTCCCGTGACTACACGCAAACACAATGATCGTAGTGGTCTCGGATTTCCTGAAACACTTACACCGAGAGAAACCTCGTGTCAGTTGTATCCTGGAAGATGACGACGTCACCCCTACCAAACCATCATCACCCATTTTGCCATCGTCACCCACAGAGTCGATAGACCCTGAATCTATCCCTCCTAACTTTTTTTTTTCATAAATGCTATCTTCCTAGGTCCTCTCACT
The DNA here is from genome assembly GCA_019776745.2 of Taxus chinensis. Classification (NCBI taxonomy): domain Eukaryota; kingdom Viridiplantae; phylum Streptophyta; class Pinopsida; order Cupressales; family Taxaceae; genus Taxus; species Taxus chinensis. The sequence goes on from CM034147.1 coordinate 946,498,246, forward strand.
TATCAACGTGATAATGAGGACCCATCTTCTCTTCCCCTTCTGTATCCAGACATGATCGAAGAGGATTCACCTTCAATTAATGTTGTTGAGTGCCAGGATGACGACTCCATCCTCACTTACCTTGGTGCAGATGACTCCTATATTCAACGCGCCTTACCTTCTGAAACTCAAACCATGTTGAATGAGTCGACTATAGAAATCAACATCCACACAGAGGAGGATCCTCACATTGTGAAGATCGGACAATCCCTTAACACATCAGAACAAGCCGCCTTTACTACCTTTCTCCGTACCCGCAACCAAGCTTTCGCTTGGTCCTACGCTGACATGCCAGGAATTGATCCTGACATTGCTGTCCATAACATTACCCTAAAACCTGATTCCAAACCAGTCAAACAGAAACTGAGAAAAATGCATCCACGCATTGCCCTCTTGGTCAAAGAAGAGCTTCAATGACTCCTTTCTGTTTCCTTCATCTTGCCTATTGACTATCCTCAATGGATTTCTAACATCGTACCTGTCACTAAAGCGACGGGGGGACTTCGGATATGCACGGATTTCCGAGACCTTAACCTCGCTTGCCCCAAGGATGACTTCCCCCTCCCAAGTATTGATCAACTTGTTGATCTCACTACGGGCCATGAAATGCTTTCTCTCATGGATGGATTTTCGGGATACAATCAAATTTTGGTAGCCCCGGCCGATCAACATAAAACTGCCTTCATAACTCCTTGGGGAACCTTCTGTTATCGTGTCATGCCATTTGGCCTTAAGAATGCTGGTGCGACCTATCAGCGGGCTATGACTTACATTTTTCATGACATTATGCACACTATCCTTGAGGATTATGTCGATGATCTTCTTGGCAAATCTAAACATCGCAGTGAACATCTCGATGTTTTAACCATTATTTTCGATCGCCTGTTACAATATTCTGTCCGGCTTCAACCAAAGAAATGTGTCTTTGGTGTCCTTTCGGGAAAACTTCTTGGTTTTATCATCTCTTTGCGTGGCATTGAGGTCGATCCATTTAAAGTCAAAGCTATCCTAGAAATGCCCCCACCCAAAAACCTCAAACAATTGCGTAGTTTGCAAGGTAAACTTCAATCTATCCGGCGTTTCATTTCCCAACTCTCGGATCGATGTCAACCTTTCCATCACCTTCTTAAAAAGGACATTGCCTTTCAATGGAGTGAAGAGTGTCACCAAGCCTTTGAAGCTCTCAAAGCCTATCTCTTGCAGCCACCCGTGCTTATCCCACCTCAGGATGATCGCCCTTTCTACCTTTACCTTTCTGCCACCAACCACGCTATAGGAGCCATGCTCACACATCGTGACTCGGAGCATCGAGAACAAGCCATTTATTATATAAGTCGTACTCTCGTGGATTACGAGACTAGGTATACACATGTAGAAAAATTGTGCCTAGCCCTATCATTCATAGCCACCAAACTCCGACACTACCTCCTGAATCACAAAACTTTTGTCATCACCAATGCAGACCCCATTCATTATATGTACGCCAAACCACATCTAAACCAACGCATCGCCCGATGGCTTATGCTCCTCGCTGACCTCGACCTTGAATTTATACACCAGAAGTCAATCAAAGGACAAACTATTGCAGACCAACTCGCGGAGGCCCCTTTACCTGGGGAACAATTTACCAATTTTAATTTCCCCGACGAACTCATCGCTACTCTTTCACTCAGGGAGGAGTCGTATCCAATGACCCTCTTCTTCGATGGATCCAAATGCCAGTGCGGCGGAGGAGCCGGCATTGTTCTCATTCCTCTTGATGCTGAGCCTATGCCTCTTTCATTCTGGCTCGATTTCCCCTGCACTAATAATACAGCGGAATACGAGGCCCTTGTTTTGGGTCTCCAGGTTGCGTTACACTTAGGTGTCAAATCTATCAACATTTTCGGTGACTCTCAATTGGTAGTCAACCAAGTTATGGGCATCTACCAATGTAAAAATGAGGAACTTCAAAAGTACAAACACTACGTAGATTCACTTTTGACCTTATTTACTCATTATTCTATCCAAACCATTCCCCGCTCCACTAACAAATTTGTGGATACTATGGCTTGCTTAGCCTCGCAAATTCCTGCCTCACCAACTGACTCTGACATATTCATCTTGGTCCAACAACTCTTTGCCCCATCTTACTCGGCCCCGGTTGTTTGTATGATAAATAATGTGTCTGCTAATTCGCAGGATACCTGGTATCACCAATTTCACGACTACCTTACAACCTCTGTTCTCCCACCTGACCTAATGAGTACCGGCAAACGTGCTTTTCTTAAAAGTGTTTCTCATTATGTCATCATGGGGGGACTCCTTTATAAACGTGGCTTTGATGGCATCCTCCTTCGATGTCTAACCGGCGCGGAGGTCACCTATACCATCCGACAAGTCCATGACGGTATTTGTGGTGGACATTTTAGTGGCCTTGCCATGGCCAAACGGATCCTTCACCTAGGCTATTATTGGCCTACTCTTAATAACGACTGCTATGAATATGTTAAGCGTTGTGTTATGTGTCAGCAACATGCCAACCTTCAACATACTCCTAGCCATCCGCTACAGGTCGCACGAGATCTTTGGCCTTTCTCACAATGGGGTTTAGACCTTATTGGTGAGATTCATCCGCCCTCTTCGCAACGTCACCGATGGATAATCACAGCAACCGAATATTACACAAAATGGGTGGAGGCCATTCCACTCATTTCAACCAAAAAAGAAAAAATCGTCGAATTCGTTAACCATCACATTATCTGTCGTTTTGGTGTTCCTCATCGCCTGATAACAGATAATGGTAAATCTTTCAAAAATAAGTTGTTACAAGACCTTTGTGACAACTTTGGTATCAAACTTAGTTTCTCATCACCTTACTATCCACAAGCCAATGGTCAGGCTGAATCTTCTAATAAAACCCTAACCAAAATCCTCATGAAAGTTGTTAATGATTCTGGAAGAAATTGGCATGATCATATCCCCTTTGCCCTTTGGGCTTATCGTACTAGCATTCGTACCTCCACTAATGCCACACCATTTTCTTTGGTATATGGTACCGAGGCTGTCTTGCCTCTCGAAATACAAATACCCTCCCTCAGAATATCTCTTCAGGATATTCTCACCAACGATGATTTCCGCCAAGAGCGGTTAGCCCAATTAGAGCTTCTTGACGAGCGTCGTCTTACGGCTCTTGACCACCTTCAAATCTATCAAAAATGCATCAAGCGTGCTTATGATAAGTGACTTCATGAGCGTACCTTTAAGGTTGGTGATCTTGTCCTCAAAGAGAATCAACATGTAACCAAACTAGAAAAGAGCAAACGTGGAAAATTTGCTCCTAATTGGATTGGGCCTTACATTATCACTCACACTTATGGATCAGGCACTTATCGTTTAGCTTCACTTAATGGTAAACCTGAGCCTGAGCCCCTTAATGCCTTGCATCTTCGACCATTCTACTGTTGAATTTAGTGTTATATCACTTCTTATCTACCTTGTGCTCGTCCCTTGAGCTCATTTACCACCGCATACACTTTGTTTCCTACATCTCAAAATCAAATCAAGCTCACATGGTTTGATTATCACCTCCCCTTAAAGATGCCTTCCCCTTTTTAGTCTAGTCCATGACTTCAAAGTATCAAAATGACACATTCTTAATTAAACACTTATGGGATTTTCTTGAGTCAAACTTCCTACAAAACTAGATGCTTTATGCCCAACGGACATCTAGACCTCTAAATTATACATAGACTGCTCCCCGAAGGACAGCTATATGCCAAAAGGACTGCTCCCCTGAAGCTATACACAAACGCCGCATCTGCTACTATAAATAGACTGCTCCCGTGAAGGACAGCTATACACAGTCAGCCTTTATCAGAAGCTTCTCACATTGATCCGCTTCGTGAAGACCTCAAGAACAACAAAATATATATCCCATGTAGACTTCCCGCATCGATCAGTCTATGTCCAAAAACATAAAAAGCAGTATTCCAAAAGCACTTTTGAGTCATGGACTTGTCTATTTAGGTTTGGTCCTCTTTCGTCAGAATAATCACCTTGTAACAAGCTCTCAGCACCCTCGCCCATATCTACCACCTCACCTCACCATTTATCAAAGCAACAAAACTCAAGGGACGTGACGTAATACCCGATATATTGTGATTATACAACTCTTTTCACCTATCGACTTCTCGTCTATGCAAGGTACCTAGAGGTTCAAGCTCATTCTACGTTATTATGTGGTTTGTTTAGCTCTTCTCAACTACGGGACACTTTTGCCTCTTTTGCTCGACTCTAGGATTGTGTGTTGACCTTAATCAGGATACGGTTCCCTACCACTTGGGTAGGCTAACTTTCGCTTCACCTATACCTATACCAACATCGCCAATACCTTACCAACACCAACAACATTACCCTATCAACGTCAAATTCTTATCAAACAACACATTGCCTAACTACAACCAAATTGCCTGAATTCACCTCTCCCTGGTCCTAAGGGAGAACTACATCGGTCTGAGGCCCCTCCTTGCTTTGTGCAATGGGCTATGTAGGCAGCACTTAGGAGACATGGGGTCTCCCAAGGTTAGCTCGACCATCCCCTACCATGTGTTGTAAATATAAATATTTTCGTGTATTTCTATTTTGACAACATTCACCTTTATCCTTTTTCAAAACAAACCAAAACAACATTCAAAACACAACCACTCTTAGTATTATCATCCCTCAAAACAACATACATATTTAGTTTTTAGATGTTAAACAAATACATCTTCTCTATCATCGACTCGCAGGTCGGCATCCTTATTTATTCTTATACTCCTATGAAATTCACTTAGACCCTTGCGCCTCCTCCCGAATCCGGTGGTGATCGTGATCGTCGACGCCCCTCACTTGGCCTTTCCATCCTCAAAGGTGCCACTGCTATTGGTTCCTCCCACTGATCCGCCAACATCTCCTGTAACATACGAATACGTCCTCTCGCGTGGAGGAATCTTGCCTCTAGTCTCTCTACTCGTAACTGTGAAACCTCTAATAATCCCGTTGTCTCATTCACCTGTGTTTGAAGCTGGTGAACCAAATCCTACAGACGATCTCTCTCCACTGTAATCACAGCTATGTCAGGGCGCTCACGTGCACCTCGCAGCTCTGCTACCCACCATACTCTATAGGCCTCTGTCGTTCCCGCATCCATTACCCTACGATCGGCTGCTATCTCTTCTGGCCCTTCTGGAGGTGTCGGCCGGGGAGGTGAGAATGCTGCCTCGGCGTCAATCCTCATGTATGGTCTATATGTCATAGGTATATCCTGAACGAACCCAAATTGTCGCCGCACGCGATCTAGAGGAATCCTCTCGTACTCACCCAGCCTGTGCCCTGCGATCCACCTCAAGCGCTCTACACCCCTCAACTCCTCAGCTATGTTCTCTGTCACCATGTAGTTCCCGTAAGGCCTCCAAAAAATATCCGCAATCGTCACCATCTCCCATACCTGTCTATAATACTCAATGTCATCTATCACGGCCTGGGATCTCGCCTCTTGTTCTGTCTGGACCCATCGTCTGAATCCCAACCTCTGCACTCCTGTCTCTCCCGACTCGATGGGTCGGCCTATTGGGTGCACACAAACTATGTGCTCATAGGCCCAACAATGTAATAAGTATGAACAATCCAGTGTCGTCCTGTGTTTTCACCTGCAGGCCCATAAACCCCTGTATAACTCTGCCAGATATGCGGGTGCCCATGCGAAAGTCACGCTCATTTCTATCATTTCCCAAATAACACTCATCAATGCTTTTGGAAATCTTCCACCATCCACCCTCGGTAATGCATAATACCCCACCGCTATCATTAATACTACTGCCAACCTTGTTGCCTCAGGGTGTGCTGCATACATTATACCATAAGTGAATGTTAAACCTCACTGTGTCAAATCTCGTGCGTATGGACCAAATACTGTTGTTATCGCTCCCCGCGCCGCGCTAGGCAATGCCTGATATACTGGTCTTCCTGTAATTGGGAGTCTCAAAATACGGAACACATCTTCCAACGTCACTGTCATCTCCCCTGTTGGCAGATAGAAGGTATTCTTTTCTGGATTCCATCTCTCAATCAACGCCTGCAACATAGCATGGTTACGTGCGATTCGTGAATAATAGCGAATTCCACTTAACCCCAAATGATTTATCAATGCCCATTCAGCTGGTGTTACATCCGCTCGGATTCGTGACAACAACGCTGGCACAGTATCATTCATCCTTAACCCTGCTTCCGTCTGCATACATCAAAACGACACATAATTATTCAATAAAACAAATCTCCACGGGTTTTTTCTCACATTCTGGAAACTCCTACAGTAACCGGTATCGGTTATAGATAACCGATACCGGTTTACTAACCGATACCGGTTACCTCTAAACGATATCGGTCACTGTCAATCTTATACAACCTGCTTAAAAACATCCCCTACGATAATTATTTGCTCATTTACCCCTCTTTGTACCTACAAACATACGTGAACACCCTGCTTACCTACCCCATAACACTCACCCCATCCCAAACCCTTGCCTATCACCTTTTCTTTCTCATCTTTACCCTACTTACTCTTCTCTCATCCTATTCATCAAAACATGCAAGAATCAAATTACAACCAAACAACTTACCTCTTGGGATGCAACAGCTTGAGGTGGACCCTGTCTTCCCTCTCGTCTCTCCCTGCTGGATGCTTCTCCTCGTTCAGCCATGTTCACCACCCTCTTCAAATATAACTTGCCTTTCTGCCTTCTGAATCTCAACCCACACTCACTTTACCTGTCTCTTTCCTCCTTATCACTCAATTCTCTCATGCAATTACCTGTCTCAGTCGTCAAACAGCGTCGCATTCGCGTATTTAACTTCTTGCATGACTCTAAAAATAAGAACTTAAGTTGCCACCCAAGCTTTTCTATTTTTAGAAAATCTCATTTTGGAATAACCGGTATCGGTTACCTAACCGATATCGGTCTATCCTCTACTGACGTCGGTTATCTAACCGATATCGGTCACATGCCTACTTTTTCTTAAACATAGTCCTTTCCTTTATTTTCTACCCAATTTTTGTGGCGCCCCGCCTCTTTTTCCTGCATAACAACACCATTATCCATATTTGTCATCAACATCACATCAATATCTCATCTACAATTTCCATCAAAACATCATCTATCTATAATAATAAAACATTCCATTTCAAAAGCCATCAACAAAAGACATCAACACCATCAATATATAAACCATGTGACATTTCAAAAGCCATCAACAAAAGACATCAAAACCCATATATAAACCATGTGAATCAAACTCATCATCTATATATACACACATTCCATTTCAAAAGCCATCAACAAAAGACATCAACACCATCAATATATAAACCATGTGAGTCAAAATCATCATATATGTATACATCAAAGGTTTCAAATATACAACTTGCCCTGCATAGGGGCCTCTGTGATCTCATAATAATACAAAGCCAGCACGCAGGCCGTAATAACTGTCAAAATCTCGACTCGGCTCGCAGGCCGGTCTCTCATATCAAAAATATACTCGGCTCGCAGGCCGGTATCAACTATACAACCCGTACTCGGCTCGCAGGCCGGTATATACAACAAGATGAATAAATGAATGAATGAATCATATGTGGGCACGCAGGCCTCTATATACATAACCGGTTCGCAGACCGGTGCCTATATCCAATGTACAAACAAAAACACCTATCTCCGCTCCAGGGATGTCTCAACTCTCCCCACCGCCCTCAGCTCCTCTCCCTGCGGGTCCTGGCGCTGGCTCCCGCCTCCTCCCTGTCACCGACCCACCGGCTGTAGCTGCACCCCCTGGGATCTCTGACTCTGAGAGGTCTCAGCTCTGTGCGCCGCATATGGCTGATAGTCAGCCCCGGTACCATCAAGGACATCCTGATAATACCGGGCCTCCACTCTCGCCTCCATATAGCGGGCCCGTGCCACCATAGCTGCTGGGGCTGGTCCCCCAACTCCTAATAACAATGGCCCCTGTCCTACCAGTACACCCTGTGCCTGTGGCTGTGCTGGTGCTGGTGGCAGTACCTGTGCCTGTGTGGCGGTACCTGTACCTGTGCCTGTGGCTGTGTCCGGTGCCTGTGGCGGTGCCTGTGGTGGTGCCTGTGGCTGTACCTGTGGCTGTGCCTGTACCTGTGCCTGGGCTAGCTGCCCCTGTAAGACACCTATCTGTGCCTGTGCAGCAGCAAGCTGCCCCTGTAACAACTGCACCTGTCCCCTGAGCTGGTCCCTCTCTGCTATAACAGCCGCTAAGTCTGGCTGTACGGGCTGTGCTCTCCTCGCTGCTCTCTCCCCTGCCCACCATACCAAAAATGATCCTGTGCAGCCGGCGTCGTCCACGGTATCATCTGCCGGCCTCTCTGCTACCCAATCTGGGTCCACGGGCTGTGGTGCAGGCAGTGGGGCCTCTACATCCTCCCTCCGGTACTGAGGGAAGGGAGGTGGCTCATCCTGTCGTAGCCCCAACTGCCGTCGTACCCTCTCCAGGGGTATCCGCTCATACTCTCCCGGCCTCCGTCCTGCTATCCAGAAAGTATACTGGATCCAGCGCAACTGTGATCGGGCTCCTCCGCGGGGCTGATGACCTCTGTAAGGCCTCCATACAATATCCAATGCGGTCACGCCCTCTAGCAAATGACGGTAGTAAGCTACATCCCGTCCAGCGAGCACCGCTCGTGGCTGGCCCATGACCCCCAACCACCTCTGAAAACCATATCTGTATATCACCTGTGGCCCTGGCTACTGGGGCAGCCCTACTGGTCGAATACATATGATGTGCTCATATGCCCAGCAGTGTAACAAAAATGTGGAACAAATCCCGAATCGCCTCATCCGGTGATAGCCCCACAGCTCTCTGTATAGCTGCACCAGGTATACTGGTGCCCAAGCATAGCACGTATGCTCCTCCACCATCTCGTGTAGCACCCCCATCAACGCACGTGGAAAGTGGCCTCCCTCTGAGTCTGGGAGGGTGAAGCATGTGATGCCTATCATCATCAACACGGCAAGCCGTGTCTCATGTCTGTGGGCACGATACATGTCCCCATAGGCAATGCTCGCTGTGATAAGTCAATAGTGCGGCTGCATCCCCAAATACCTGAAGAATACTGTCCATAGCAGTCTCTGCATCTACCTGGAATACTACCTCTCCTACGATTGGCAGTCTCAGGATGCGATATACATCCTCCAAGGTAACAGTCATCTCTCCAGTCGGGAGATGGAAAACATTAGTCACCGGATCCCATCTCTCGATGAGGGCAACCATAAGACTGTGATCCCTATCTATAGCCCTATATCGCTGGACTCCGCCGAGTCCCACCTCACGCATAATGGCCCACTGCACTGCGGACACGTGTGGCCGCATCCGTCTCAATAGCGGGGGCATCCTATCCCGCATAGTCAGTTGTTGACGTGCCTGCACAAATCACCCACTTCATTAGACCTACCCTTTCAAACAACAACTACTTTAACCTTCTATACCCCCTTTTACCCACCCGACCACACCCCGACTCTATAACACACACCTACACCCACCTATTTTACCATAAAACCTTTATGATATCCCCTTGCCTTATCTCGCACCCTACCAATCACTCAGCTCTACTCTCGCCATTTACCTATGCCCCTACCAATTTAACACCTCCCCATTCATGCCCAACACCTAATCTATCCTAACCTCACCAACCACACAACCACCCCATTTTCCCCCCCACCCACCAATCACCCTTCCTATCAACCTCTACCCCTTCCCTCTTCACCCCCAAAAACACAAAGCCCAAAAATAAACACAAAACCCAAACCACCAATAACAAAACACCCAAACAACAACCCAAACAATAACAAAACACCCAAACAACAACCCAAACAACAACCCAAAAACCCAAAACAACCACAAAACCAAACCAACAAAATAAATAATCCTAACTAAGGACCGGTACCGGTCACCCATGACCGCCACCGGTCCTCTCTCCAGCATTTCTCCACCGACGCCTGGTCGACATACGACCGACACCGGTCAACCACAAACCAACCTTGCCCGAAAAATTTGTGACTGATGCCGGTCGCTTAGTGACCGGCATCGGTCACTGTAAAATCATGGAGCCGAACCCGACGCGGCCCCCCAAACCCATTTTTGGCCTATTACTCCCCTTTTACCCATTAAAAAACCCTAAAAACCTACCCACCCTACCGTTTTAGCCTAACTAACCTACCTACCGTCTCCATTTTCCAAACAACTTCCATTTATTCATTCTTTTATTAAAAACATGGATTCCTACCCAAAACCCAAATCTAGCTTAAAAACATTAAATTCACATAATGAGAGGTTTCGAACCTACCGGTATGACTACACGTCGTCGTGGTGGGATAGGTGGTGGTGGTCCAGCTGGTCCAGCACCTCTTGTTCCTCCTAGCTGTACCATGGCTATAAATCCCCTCTACTGGCTCCTCCACCAATCAAATGCTACCTCCTACTCACTAGGGCCTACCAACCACTCACTTCTCCACTCAAATAGTGCCACCTCAGCTGACAAATTCAACAATTTCACTAATACACCTTAGACAACTAAAATTGGTTTTCAAATTGACAATATGACAATGACAGACTGTATTTTTCTTTTTATAGGTTTTTCGACCTATAACCGATATCGGTTATATAATGCCCTAAAGAACCGGTATCGGTCATATAACCGATACTGGTCATAGAGAATCGATATCGGTTTAATCCCACCTTTCCCCAATTTCTGCCCTTATTTACTAATTGCCCTTTCTCACAACATCACCCCATATCCGCCTTCGATGAAAACCCTTTGTTGACTTCATTGGCCCACTTCACGGCCACAACCAATAATTTAGCCTGACCCAAGGCTGTAACCAATAATAATTTGGCCTGAACCAAGGCCGTAACCAATCATTTGGTGCAACCCAAGGCCGTAACCAACCATTTGGCCCGACCCAAGGCCGTAACCAACTATTTGGCCCGACCCAAGGCTGCAACCAACCAATCTGGCATGACCCAAGGCCACAACAGACCATTTGGACCGACCCAAGGCTGCAACCAACCAATCAGGCCCGACCCAAGGCTGTAACCAACCATTTGGCCCGACCCAAGGCCGCAAACAACCAATCAGGCCCGACCCATGGCCCTCACTCATCAATTGGCCCAACCCAAGGCCAAACCACTCAAATACCTCGCCCAAAACCAACAAATTACAATTTTATCCACCCAACATGTAGCTTTTTGTTCAATCGAGCTCACCTGTTCGTGTTTTAGCATGATTAGGGTACTTGACTCGATCAGTTGACCAACTTTGCCTAGAACAAGACCGCAATGTTTATCTCAACCAAACCAACCATTTGGTACTGCCGAACATGCCTAAATGTTCCAGTACCTTACCCATTATATCCCCTGGAACTACTTCCTATGCCTTGGATACCAGGATTATATCACCCTTGTTTGGATAAACTATCGACCTTTGCCTATGAATTGCTTGTTTTCTCTTCAAATCATGTACCCTTGTCACACTACTACATTTCAACGTGCGTCTACTTACTTGGACCTACCCCACCATCTTACCATCATCTCAACACCATTTAACCTTTATCAACCCTATCCTTGATTTCACGTTATCTCAATCTGTGATAGATTTGAGGGGGATTACCTATACCCTTAACATGGGTAACCACTTCTTATTATTGTCCATACAGCTTTAACAAGACAAGCCACACGACAACAAGGGGCTAATGTACACACCAAATTTGTGTCTTACAACCCCCTGTGCCTCACATCTCATTTCACAACCTAACCTCATCACCTAAACCTTACACAATTATTTATTAATTACCTTATAATTAATAAATCCACATCGCCATACTTGCCACCCTCATTTTGCCACCTCATCATGACCTAGTACAAACCCTAAACTAACCTAATTAAGACCTATAACTTGGTCTACATCCACACCCGCACCTAAAACCAACCTCATAATGACTTGACCAAGCCCACAACTAATCCCTCAGGAGAAAAGGAGGGAAAGCTAGCTATTTTACTAAAAATAGCCCACTTTGACCTGACCAATACCGGTTCCTACTCCACTGCCATCGGTTACGTAACCACCATCGGTTCCCTGTAAATGACCGCTCCCAACCAAAAATAAAGGGTTGGATTTTCATTTGATCTGAAGGAGAAGTCATTGTAAGGATCTGGAATTTACTTGGCTGAGCAGAGACAAGTGAAGGAAAGAGAGGAGTTTGCAGAGAAGGACATCAAGCCCAAGACTACAACTGAATAACCAGAGCCCAGTGACACTCATCCAAGCATCAGGAAAGGAGATAGCTCATCTCAGATTGTTAGACCATCCTACCTAAACCCTGCCTTCGGCATCACAGTCCTTGAACCTACATTTTTCATCAGGAACTAGTAAGTAAGTCTTATACGTTCTTTTAATAATATCTATTAGATTTCTGAATCACAGAAATTACAAGTCTACTCCCAGATCCACTACCCGGTAACACTCTCCATCTAACTTACATTCCTCTACCCCTACATTTCCCCAAGAACAACTCCCATACTCTCTGAGTCTTCTAATTAAATTTTGATTTTACAATCATTTGTGTTAATTCATATTAGCAGGGGAATTGACCACCTTCAAAAGGAATTTTTATATTTCCTCGGCCCAAGGAAGCTCCCTCATTTATTGTCTAATTAAAATCTGGTGGTCTTGTATTCTTACTTGCAGGTAGTCCTTCGAAGACAAAAAGGAGTTCTTCACAGTCAATTTGATCTTTCTCTACGGTACGTGCACACCCCTCTCGACATTCAATAGGTATTCCTCCTAGCCCTAACCCTTATCTGTTTCTCAAAGGAATGAAAGGATAAAAGCAAATCTATTCCAAAAGCTGAAACATTCTGTGTGAAACACTATTGTTAGGAGGCCTTACTTGATTTTTATTTACAGCTGGGTTAGTTGGCCTATTAGGCACATATGGTTGTCTATTAGGCTGAGTTTGAGGCTGATAAGAAGGCCTAAAAATTTGAACTTGTTTTCTCTTGAGTTTAACCAGATCATTGCCCAAATTTTGTAATTATTTCATAACTTTTTGAACCTCATTTGAGGCACTAGAGGGTGAAGTACATGTTTTATTTGAACTCTAGTTTCTATGGGTGGGAATAGGAGCTAAAGTAGGTGTTTGACTAGTACTTGAGCTTCCCAACTATGGATATAATGGCATAGGAGGCCTAGGTGAAAGTTTACCAGCTTTGATCAAATAATTTTGAGCCTAATGTTGATGTTGTAAGCTATAGGTAGAGGTTACACCTCCCATGTATTGGATCAACATAGAAATGTCTGAATTTAAAGCCTTGAGAAAGTATAAGAAAGTAACTTGAGCTATTGGCCTCACTACCAATGGGATTCTAACCCATGTTCTTTGAAATATGAAATTGAATTCTGTTAGCTAGTCATTGGGAGCTCTCTTGATAGTTGTCACTTGCTCCAGATTGTTTGTGGAGGGATGTGTACAACTGGTTCCAAATTTGGATAGAACTTGCCTCAAGGCTCCTGAACCATTGCAAATATTTCCCTTTGAATGAAATATGCCAACAATTTGACATCAATTTCCATCTCAACAATCTCATGGATTGCACAAACATTAGCAATGTCTTTGACATGATCACCAGGAGGGGTTTGATTTTCTCTAGTAAAGTATGGGATGTTCTTTAATTTTGTAATTTGAACTAGGTTTTGTGCATTGAGAGCAAGAGGGATGCTACTAGTAAAGTTGACATAAGGATTAGGTTGTGCCATTTTGATTGGCCTAAGAACCCTTGTTGATTGGATGAAAGGTGTACTAGGTGGAGGAGTTGATAGAGTTATTGTTTGGTGGAGAAGGAGACCTTTGAAACCTTTTTCCTCTTTCTCCTCTTTCTAGGGATAATTGCAGATAGTTAAACAATTCCTCTTCTTTGGTCCTTGACCTTGATTTGATTCTTCTCATGAATCATCAAGCTTGGATTTTTGAAACCATTTGATTCTATCCTATTGGAGTCAGAAGATGTGCAAATCAAGTCTTTTTCAAGAAAGAAATTTACAATAATTACACATCAACTTTGTTCTGATGAAGATGAAGACCTCTAAGGTCCCACTGGGCATGCCAAAATTGTTAGCTGAAAATTCACAGCACCCCCAAAATGACCTTCAAATCTGCTATAGAAAAAATGGTCAATTTGGTGTGAATGCACAACATTGAGTTTTCTCCAAGGTGTGGGACCTTGCAAGGTGGGAAAAATCTTTAGAGAAAGTTGGTTCTTACCCCTCTATTTAGGTGTATGCATGAATTTTGTAGAGGTTCAATGCTAAATCCTACTCTAGATTCCAAGGAGACATAGTTAAAAGATGTAAAAGGAAACAAAACTAAGCAAAAAAAATGGTGATACACCAAAGGAGTGATGAACAATTGTTTTACTGGTAAACACAAACCAAAAAATTTGTATTTCAATAGACAAAACACACATAAACAATCTTGTAATAGAAGATCAACTGAGAACAATGAAGACAAAAAAGGGATAGAAATCACCCATAGGCATTTATTATTGCCCTATAGATCGATACAACGTGTTACAAATGGCCACAAGGTAGAAATAGATGCAATTTTAATGGAAGGTCTGATAAAATCCATGAATTCACCTGCCAAAGGGAAGAGGGGAGTCTACAAAACAAAAAATAATTGTCCAACCCCTTTACAATGAGTTTCAAACCCTATTTTATAGATTCAATATGGAGGGGAGACAAAGAGAAGTGGGAAAACTGTTTGAAGCTCAACAACCACTTATTAAATGCCCTCCCACAAAATTTTCCCCCAAAACTATCTTGACTGCATCAATTTTTAATTCAGAACCTCGAAGCAGAAGGATATGGTGGATCAGATCAAATCTGATTTGGTTGTTGGGGCAAAATAGATCCTGCATTAATGGCCTAAAGATATTTCTCCATGGCGTAGATGAGGCCAATATATATCAATTTTGGTGGTTGGGGGTCAGTTCTACATTTTTTTCCCATGCCAAAGACATTTCTTCATTTTTCTCCCACAAAAACCCATCAAAAAATCAAAAATTAATAGTCCATCATGTGGAGAATTTCACCAGCTTTCTAATGATACCAAAATCACAAAAATCTGAGCTATGGATCGAAAGATATGGCCTTCTGAAGATTTAGAGCAAAAATGGCAAAAAATAGGACAAAAATTGGGTTCATGGGCTGAAATTTCAACCTTTTGTCTCTTTTTCCAAATTGGGAAAATTTCCCAAAAAATCTCCACACCCCACTCCTCCGATGACACGTGGCACCCTCTAGTTGATTTGTGGCTTCAAAACAACATTTTTCCCCTTTCATGAAAATGGGAAATTTTCCCAAAATTCTACGCATTTGTGCCACTCTACTGGTGATGTGGGCACGTGGTGTCATCCGATTCTATGCGGAGATGCAGTTCAACTTTTTCCTTTGCACTTTTCTCTACTTTGGAAAATTTCTCCAAAATTCTCCTTATGCCCCGACTCCCGCTGCTGACTGGACACATGGCATCATCTTATTACTCGGCGGGGATACACTTATATTTTTTGCCTTTGACACATTTTGACCAAACACCAAAAACTTTAAAGTACTTCCACCCTCACCGCTCTGCCTTGACACATGGCATATTTTTCTTAGTTGTGGGTCTCAAACAATTTTTTTTCCTCTATAGGCTTTCGGGCCAAAATTTTCCCTTGATTTTTTTAGCCAAAAGGCTAAGTGCCAAATTTTTTCCCATGGGTCCACCTTGGAAAATTTTCCCTCCAATCTCTGCCGAGCCATAACATGCAAATTACAAGGAGTTAGGAGGACTTCCTTACCTTTCTGAAAAGGGAAAAGAATTGTCTATCTGATGAAGCAATACCCAAAAAAAATTTAGTGCTTGTAATGTGTAAAAACTTGACTGAGGCAGAAAGGAAGCTAGTTAACCAAAAATAAGAGGGAGCTTATTTTGGTTAACAAACACCTGGTTTCTTTGTTCTCCTGAATACTCTTTTAAAATGATGCTCTCCTTGGACTGCATCTAATTCCTCATCATCTCCCTCTTGTGGCTAGGGGAGTAATCATGTGCTTAGCTTCTTCCCTATTTAGAGGCTACCTTCTTCATCTATGCTCCAAACCACCACTATCTTCATGCTCCTCTTCTTCATCATCTAGTTGTATTGTCTCTATGGGCTTAGGTGCTAGAAAATTTTCCATTATATGCTTACCTTTTGGTAGCCTTGGGAGCGCATACTCATTCTCCACATACTTAGTGTTCTCTAGTTTGGGCTTGAGTTGAAGGTAAACAAGTGTTTCTCGAGTGTCCCCAACTACCAATCCTACAAGCTTCATGCTTATAATATCTAAGATGAGCCTCTAAATGTAGGCATTCCACCCTAGATATAAATACTTCTTTCTTAGAGTGTGGTAGTGCAAATCTACCTTGTCATCATTGAAGGTTAGGTGGCACACATCTGAAATCCTATGAAATGATGCTTGAAGATATCATACTATGAAGGCATATAGTAATTTTTACCATGGGCTCCAAGCCTCGTCCTTCATAACAAATCACGTGATGCAAAAATTCTAGTAAACTACAAATTGTACTGCCTTACCCACCACCGAAGGAAACTCCTTAGGTATGTGTCATTCTTCTTCAAATACCACATGGAGCTAGTCATACCACATCTCTTCCCTCTTCTTAAATGGTCTACCCATTGATCCTTCACACAAGTATTTTTGAAATCTTTCTGCCAGAGACTTGTGCTCCATGGGGTACTCCCAAATCTTCTCTTTTGGCCCATCAAGCACTCCAATCTCCATGAACACCAAAGAAAATAAAATTTATGATAGAAGGATCTTCTAATAGAGAAAATCACTTTCCTATGTCTCGACTCTCTTCTGACAGGAAGACCAAGGCATATATAAGAGGGGGGCTCTCCATTTCCGAGTGGGTAAACTCACTCAAGAAGAAAGGAGAACTTACCCAGATCCTAAACGGGCCATGGATGGGAGTTCAAGAATTGTTGGAAAAGGGTATGTCATGGGGCCTGGTGGGGAACATCCAATTTTTCTTTAATGTCATGTGGCTCATGAAGATTTCATTTAATGTGGGGACCATCTACTAAAACATGTGTCAGTCTTTCAGGGTGAAGTTATGATTTCAGAGGATTGACTATTATATTTGTAATGAACTAGTTTATACTTTTGTTATTCCTTATATGTATGTATATATTTTCAAGGACAGGGGCCCTTATAATAGAACCCCATTTGTCCACATTAATTATTGCTTTGAATTACCTTTCTTATTTGTTAATGTATGCATATGTGTTTTATTCTTCTACTGCTAAACACTCAAACATATCAATTTGCTTCCTTGTTATTATCTAATGTATCCATGGTTGTACTGCACTGATTGAACATTAACCTAGAAAATGAATCATCCATTATTGTCCCATACACTCATGCCACTTTGGACACTTCACACAATTGCATATCACTCCCGAGAGTATAATACTTCATCCACTTGATACGTAATTGCTTCCCATATTTTCTCAAACGGAAAATACCAAGTCCTTTCATCCTTTTCCCTGCATGTCATAGAAATCATAAACATATACTCAACCTCTTCCCTCTTTATTCGAGAAATTAGACATCAGGGATCATAATCATGTACTCGAACCACTTCAAAAAGGTAGAAGGTAAATCATGGGCCCCGAGCTCCAAAAATATGATTACACATCTACTTTGCCAAACAAATACATCCCTATCGGAACCTCAGGGTTCGCCTTTGCACAAACCTCCTCTCCATTTTCGGTTCTCACATGCTTTGCACCTACAACATCGATTTATTAGCTCTTTCGCACTTATCTCTCATCAAATTCTCTCAATTGCAATGGTAAAAATGAACTTACACCCCATTCTTATATATATGTTCAAAAATTTAGTGTATTTATTGCTCCTTCACCTACCAAAAATCCTCTCATTAATTGACCATTTTCATTTCTTCTATGTGGTACATCTTCATGCCCAAGATATAACCTTCTAGAGATCCCTCCTACCTTCTAGCCGTATACGTATCTTTTGCACACTTCTATGTGCCTGAGTACCTCACCAATGTGCTTTCCCTTGGTATTTCCCATGGCCTCTACTTACCTCGCGTTATACTTGTTTCTTCATTCATCTCCACCTATGGTCCTCATTTCGAGAAGAAATTGTTCCAATTATCTAACTTAAATAACACATGTAGTAGTTAGTTCCTTTCATGTGTACTTATTTTCTTTAGTCATGTACCTAGATATTAATAACCTACCCCACAGTAAGGGTATGTGTAGTCCTCTATGCATAAAAATTCTTCAAATAGTAATTAGCTTTTGGTGCGTAAACATACTTATTACACACAAAAACACCAACTAAATTGACAAAGCATAACAACAAAGAAGGAAATATATTAAGGAAATTTAGAATTGAAAACCTAATCTAAATGGAAACACTTCCTTATTACAAACACCAAGGAGACTTATTTATAATAGGGCTTCATCCTACTCCTATTGAAGTAACTAGCTAAACATATTCTATCAAGTGCTTCTAACTAATAGGCACATGTTTCAAGTATGTGAGTGATAAGATATAGCCCCAACCAATGTAATTTGATTTTACCTAGATGGCACAAAAAATTAGAATCATAAAGGAGCACCATCTATCCTATCTCAAGCCTTTTATCCCTATTGTGCCTGTCATGCCACTCTTTCTGCCTGGCCTTTTCTTGGTTCTAACTCCAACGTGCTATTTCTCGGAACTCATCCAACTTGATTAACTTTTAAATATGTTATCATAATGCTTTCTCATCAACTATACCTCTAGCGTGCGCAATACATAAAGATGGTAACATAAATTCCATAAGAAGAACTACTTCGGCGCCAAACACTAACTAAAATGGTGTGGCTTTGTTTAAGCTTTTATATGTTGTTCTATATGCCCAACGTACTATAGATACATTATAATCTTAATCATTTCTTCCAACATCACATTTTTTTTAAGGTTTGTCTCAAAATTTTGTTAAAATCCTCAGTAGTACCATTAGCCTAAGGATGATAGGGTGTAGTCTTATAGTGTGCAATCATGAATTCATCCAATAAAATTATGATTATATCATTAAGAAAAGGTGTGAACCTATCATTGGTCAAACTTAAAAGGCATCCATACCTCCTAATAATATTTTCCCTTAGAAACCTAGCTATTATAGCCACTGTACAATCCTTTTTAGATGTTGCTTCTACCCACCTTGTCAGAAATTCTATGAAAGTTATGATATATTGTGATCAATTTTGGCATGCACCTAGTGAAATAGGAAACACAACATCTATAGCCCATTTATCAAATGGCTCTGTACTAGGAATAGGCCTTAATGGAATCTCATCTTATTAACCCAGTTTTCCAAGATGTTGACAATGATGGAAAGCTTTACAATAATCCTTATTATCTTTATACAAGGTCTCCCACCATAATCCAAAGAGTATAATCTTACGTGTAGTGGCATCACCTGCATAGTGGTAACCTGTAATACCACCATGAACTTCCTCGATGATGTTCGTGTGTTCATGTCTTAGTACACAATAGCGCAATACTTCATCCCTGCCTAATTTATATAGGTCACCACTAATCAACATATAGGGTGCCACGCGTATGGGAAGTTGTTTCTTCTCTAAGGATTTCATTCCTTTTGGTGTCATACATGCTCGTAGAAAGAAAAAACTATCCTCTAATTCTGATGGTGCACATTGTAACCTATATAATTGGGCATCTAGCATGGTACCTTCAATTTCCTTTGCTTCTTCTCCTGAATGTATTCTGGATAGATGGTCTGGTCCAAAATTAATTTTCCCTTATTTTACCACAACTGTGAAGTCAAATTTGTGAAATAACAGTATCCATATACATATGCACCCTTGTAAAATAGGTTTGTTTACTAAATACTTCAATGCCATATGATCTGTATAGAAGACGAATGGTGTATCTAGTAGGTACTATCTGAATTTATGTAGCACATAGATCATTGAAAAAGATTCACGCTCTATGGTGGTGTAATTTCTTTCTGCAAGAATCAACTTTCTACTATAAAAACAAATAGGATGATCTATAATACCTTCTATTGGATGAGCCAATATTGAGCCAATGGCCATGCCAGAGGCGTCCACATCTACATGAAATGGTTGGTCCCATGAAGGAAAATGCAGAATAGGCATGGTAGTAAGTTTCTCTTTTAATGTCTCGAATACGTGTTGTTGTAGTTCGCCCTAGTAGAATGTACCTTTCCCTTTTAGTAACTCCTCCAATGGTTTGTAAAATTTGGCATATCCTTTAATAAAATTCTTATAACATCCTGTATGACCCAAAAATTTATGCACCTCACTTTGACTGGTGTTGGTTTTCAAATTAGGAATTTAATGAAATCAACAGTCAAGGGATAGAAAGTCCCTCCTTTTTAATGGGTGAGGTACCCTTATTGAAAGAAAACAACAAAAATATTTACAAATGTACAACTTTCTATTTGAATGAGGAACTCTGATATCATGAAAGTGTTTTAATACAAAGGAATAGAAAAACTAAGTGAGGGAAAAGGTAGAACATAACAACATTCCCAGGAAATATAGATAGCAAAATAGTTCCTTATAAATGTTCTCTAAGGATGATATATAGAACATAATCATTCATATTAAATCTCTAGATATTATTTCATAGACACAAAGTTCCAAAAATCACATCCATAAGAATACAAATCTTCTTAATGCAATAGATTAATGATTCACAAACTTTAGATAGGAAAGAGAAAATAAATCAATGCAAATAAACATAGGAAGGGAAATATACTATATTGATAGCTTTTAGTTCTTTTACACTTTCAAGAATTATCAGAGTTCCAGCCCTTTGGAATTGTGTGGAGAGCCCAATATATAGCCCAAAAATTTGTTACATTTGGTAACCGTTTCGTTTAACCAAAAGTTTAATTAAGGAAATACACAACATAAAGTCCTTAATTAAATTACAAGGACATCCGAACTAAAAATATAAGAAGAGAGTCAAGAGCCAGAAGTAGAAACATCTGGTTGTGGTTGAGAAGGGCCCACTATTTTGAGGATCTGGTGCCTGAATCTCTTCAATGCTTCTACTATCTCAATGCCCCTTGGAATCATTGTCTTGGAAGTAGCATGAGTCCATGTGCCTAGACATTTCTCCATATATTTTTCAAACTTGGTATGCTCCAGATATTCCTTATTAGCCTCGGTTATAGCTGAATGGAGAGAACAAACATCCTTCATTTTCTCTTTAGTGATTGACTCTTCCTTGAACAAATCATTTTTGACAAAGGCTTTAAACTAAGCCTTGATTTTTTGGAGAGAGAAGAATCCACCCTTGGTTTCATCTCAAAGATGGAAGTGGATATCCTTGAAGATGGATAGAACACAATTTTTGAAAGACTCCCCTTTTTCCCATACATTCCTCATTTCCCCCATTGCTTCTTTTAGAACTTTTATTTTCCACTCCATGCTAAAGATCCATGTCCTTGACAAGTTATTCTTGACATCATCAAACACATTTTTTGCCAACAAAATCCTATCATCAGTTTGAACCATCAGATGGAGATCTGCAATACATCTAATCTAGGCTTTTAATTTCTTGTCCATATCCTTGATCGAGGAAATGAATTTATACTGTAGCTTTATCACATTATCATTAGTTTTAAATGCTTCCTCAATGAAGTTTAATCCTGCTACAGACATATCATCCACCATGGCCTCAAAAACCTTCCCATAAGTAGAATACTTATGGATTTATTTGATGGTTTGGACCTCATCTTGGCCGAGAACTATGAGAAGTGGGAGAGCGACCAATGGGCCTAGGTCCAAAAATTTATCCTTTACCAACAATGATCTGATAAAGTTGGAAAGAACTTGGTTGTGTTCTTCTAGCTACTCCATGGTTTTCTTACCTTTCTCCACCCATTCAATAGCATTAGTCACAGTTTCCTGAAGGTTATGAACTTCACTCTCAGGTGTGGATTCTCCCATTAGAATTCTGGAAAGCTCCAAGTTAGAGATCAAAATATCTTTCTCCTGTTTATTTACTTTGGGTTTTGTAAATTCCAGGAATTACTAGCCTTGAGCATCAGTTAGCAACCTCGAAGTATTCTTGGATTTCTTTGCTAGGGGAGGAGGAGTAGTACCAAGCAGAGCTACTACAACATCA
The DNA here is from genome assembly GCA_019776745.2 of Taxus chinensis. Taxonomy (NCBI): domain Eukaryota; kingdom Viridiplantae; phylum Streptophyta; class Pinopsida; order Cupressales; family Taxaceae; genus Taxus; species Taxus chinensis. Next base: position 946,520,630 of record CM034147.1, read on the forward strand.
AAGTCAGGACTTGTTAGTTAGGAGGAAGATTTCCTTTTCTTGTTGTCGACTAGGGGCTGCACCCAGGCAAAGGAAGAAGAAGAAATAGAAGAATCAAGGGACCTGAGTGAAAGTGAACTCATGGCGCTCATAGTATGAACCACTATTGTCTCTAGTGGGGAAATAAATGCAACCACAGGAATTTCCATTGTAGAGGAGTCTGTTAAACTTGGAGGTTTGGTCCTTGGTCCTTCCTTATCTACTTCGGCAATTGCTTCAAGGGTTTCTTCTGGGTCTTTTATCTCATCATCATCACTCTCACTTAGAACAATAATATTCTCCATCCCAATAGGTAATCCTAACTACTCTAGAAGAGTATCTTCTTTAATCAATTCTTTCTTAACTTCTTTGACCTTCTTTTGATACACTTTAGTGGAAGAGGAAGGAGTAGACAATTCATGATCTTTCATCAAAGAAGATAGAGGATTTTTCTCAAATGCCTCAGTGCTAGGCATATGTACTTCCTTCCTAGGTGTGGAAGTCTCTCTTGAAGAGGATCTACTTTTGTTCATCCTGAGGTCGCATACTTTTCTATCAAACCAAATATTAGTTTTGATGGTAACAGGGGTGATCATCTCATTCAATTCACCTCTTTCTTTCACATACCAATCCAAGGTTTCCATAGGAGTGTGCTTGATTTATCTTTTATACTCAAAGGATTGTAAATCATCATCATCATCCTTATGCCCTTCAAGCACCTGGTAGAGGTTGAATTCTATGATCTATTGTAGAGAAAATATTCCAAAATGCCCCCTCTTGGCTTCAAAATAATCAACACAATCAGCCCAGTAATCCTTAGTGTCAGGATGGTGATGATAAGTTATTTTGAGATTTTGATCAATGTATTTTGTTTAGATCAAATCAAGTCTTGGGATTGAAGAAATGAACTGTACAAGGGGAAATAGCCCTTTCTATATTTTGGGCATCTAGATTTGTCTTGCATGTATAATTCCCCAAGGGAAATGAAGACTAGTAATCTTCTTATCTCGGAAGGTTTTATGAAGTTTATCTAGCTGCCTGCAAACCTCAACCAAAGCCATTTTTTCATTGTAGAACATGGGGAGTTTGAGAAGTGTACTTTCAAAATAAGCCAACCTAATGTAGGATAACTTTGGAACTAAGTGAAGAAATCCCCATACTTGGTTATCAAAGACTTAGCCTCATCAAATAACCTTCTGGAAGATTCACCCTCAAAGAGTCTCACTATGTACATGGTGAAGGAATCATTTACCCTTATGAAATTATGATTACTCACCTTAAGGGTAAACTGAGGGAAATATGCATAGATAAGCTCATCCTTCTTTCCTTCAATGAAAGTGAATCTGAACCACTAACGAGATGTTGCCAAGGTGTACATGAGATAGGAAGTCATGTACAAATTTTTGGTTTGCTGAACATTTGACAATTGTTCAATCAAGTTTCCATAGATAATCTCGGCCCAATTTAGGTTTTGATTACCCTCACAGATGATATTTATGAAAGGGTACATCCAGAAATGAAATTAGTTAGTAGAGGGCATTCCCATAATTCTAGAGAGTAAGGTGATGAAATATGATAGTTCTTCATTGAATTTGACCCTAGAAAATTACTTAAAGAGTTGGGATGCTTCCCTCTTAGGGAACTTCAGCCATGATTTCACTACTTGAGCCTTATATTTCTCATTATCTTGATGAATCAGAGTTTGAGCTTGAGCGAGAGTGAGAACAATGGAGTCTTCTATTTCAGGGATGCATAGGGAAGCAGTGATGGTGGCAGTGTCAATTTTTCAATCAACTCATCATGCACATTGACAACCTCCTTGGTGTCTAGATTGAAATTATCCCTGTAGGTGAGAACAATGTCGGCACATTGTATAGAGAGAGGAATACCAATGGCATATGCGATTCCACTAGCAGTTATCATTTGAGCCATGGGAGCAAGGTTGTCACATGCTAATATGCCTTAGAAATTATTGAAATCTAAATGTTGAACTTCATTATCTCCAATTGATAATTCTCCAAAGGGGATAGATGCTCATGCCCTTTAAATTTGATCTTCATTTTGATAGTGAATAGGGGAATGGCCTTTAAAGAATAGATTCAGGACAAAAATTACAAAGAGATACAGGAAGGTGGACAAACGACTCAATTTTGTAAAAATGCAGGCAATAGATAATGAGTAGACAATGTGACAAGTGCATAGATGGTTGCCCCTTTAAAAAGTTGTTCAAGAGAGATAAGATCATAAATGCATATTAAATATACCTCACATTGACTCAAAAATGTGAAATGTAAGAACAGTCGAAAAAACTAGCCAGGTGGTCCATGTGACATTGGTGTATGAGGGACTCGAAGAGCTGATTTGGTCGATGTGGGCCAAAAGAGAATGGGTGGTCCAAGGGACACAAAAATGCAAAGGGTGTGAAGATTTGATGCGGGTGATGTGAGGAATCAGTGAATAGGAGGCCCAGGTGTACTTGGGATAGATGGGATGAAAAATATTATGGAAAAGGACTTGCAGGGAAATCGGCATATCGGTGAACAAGAGGCCCACCCGTACTTAGGACATGAGGGAAAAAAAATGTCTGATAGACCCGCAAGTCACTTAAATGACCCCAGAAAATGGAATTTCCACCATCTCTTTGAATTTATTACTTCACTAAAACACTACTGAAAGGTGCCAACTCAAAATTTTCAAATATGTTGACTTTCAAAATAGGGGAATTTTGAGGGGAACAATAGTTGGTAGGCTCTTTCAGGCCTATAATGACTACAATCTTAGCTAGATTAACCAACAAAAATTATTTTCGGATTATGTGTCCTAACAATATTCCAAATGGTGTAGTAAATATGCACTTACTGATGCTAAAAGAGATACTCAAATATCTACATCTTTCAAACACTAAGCAAAAATTGTCACAATGATCCTTAGCTTATCCATACACTGTCCAATCATCCAAATAAACCTGTAAGAAGTTGTGAATAAAATCCTTGAATGCTTGAACAACTATGCACCAAAATACAATACGTGTGTTTTTTAGACCAAAAGGCATCACAATATAGGTGAAAATACCCCATTCAGTAGTAAAAGTAGTCTTTTCCTTATCCTCATAGGTAATCCTAAATTGATGATACCCAGAGAACCCATCTGTAAATGAATAGATTTTGTGCATTACAACACCTTCTAGTATTTCCTTAGTGAATGGCTTATGAAAGGGATCAGTCACACATGTAGAATTTAGCTCCCCGTAGTCCACATATATCCTAATCCTACTATCATTCTTGATACTAATCACCATTAGACTAACCCTTTCTTGAATCATCGAGGGGCTTGATAATCCCAAAATTCAACATTTTGTCAATCTCTTCTTTAACCTTTTCATGCAAGTTGGGGTTCTTCTAGTAGGGTATCTTTCTAACTATGCGTGCACCCTCCTTAATATTTATCCTTATCTCCCCTAATGATTCATGCACACCTTTAAGTTCATGATACCCTCTAGGGAATAAGTCCTTATAATCTCATAGTAGCTTTATGATTTTTCCCACCTTAGATTACGACCAATATTCTCCAATTATGGATTCCTTACGCTCAACATCTGATCTAATATTCACCTTATTTGTCTTCATAGGTTCATGATAAGTGTGTGTGGTATTATCTACACTATCCAACACCTCATGCCTACCTGTTAAATGGTTTACATCTAAATTTTCTACTTCTTCTTCATCCACTAAGTAGACCATTTTCCCTTTTTCTTTCTCAAGCTAAGCACTTGGAAGAAGTGTGACATAGGCCTCTGTGTCTTCAACAAAACACGCTCCTGAGTCTCCTTCATCAAATAACTCTTGAATGAGTTCTTCAATCTTGGCACTATATCCCATAGTTAAGTGATTTATGATGTTTAATGCTTCCTCTACTGGAGGCTTAGTAGAGAAGAAGTCAAATGTCTGATTCACTCATGCAATTAAACCCTACCAATTTCCAATCTCTCTATGGAGTTCAACATAGACATACTAAGTATGCGCGTAACCTTGTAAAGTGGAATAAAACTTGTGCACCTAGAGTGAATGTGGTAAATCTTCCTATCCCTCTGTCCAGAGCCTCTCAGACTTTTGAACGTGATGTTGAAGAGGTTGATAACCATGATAAGTGTATATTTTAGTAGGTCCATTGCTCCAAAAGAACCTAGTAGCAAGAGCAATCCTAATTTCATTCCATCATACAAGATTATCCTTGTGGACCACCCACCATTGTGCTGTTGTCCCATGTAGTGTATATGTTAGCATATTTCTTCTTTCAAGTGGGTCTATCCACTATTCATCCATGGCGTGCAGGAAAACCATAGGATCTCTATCTCTGGTGTAACAAGGTATCGATTTATTATCTATTCTCCTAACATAACATAGTTTTCTACCCTTAGAAAATATTCTCTTTACTTCACGCCCTACCAACTCATAAGTTTTATGAGCCCAATTTTCACAAGAAACACTTGTAGTATCGCTAATAGACTTTGCATCCTCCCACAAAATTATTCCTTCTTTAGATGGATCAAACATCTCTAGATCCTAGATGATGCATATGTAAATCCTATTTAGGTCTTCTTCACTCAAGGGATCAACATAGGGCACAGATTTGCCATCTGTTAAAGTGATAATAACTCTTTCCTCCTTGTTTTTAAAGCTGATATAACCCTTTTTGAACTGAAGATCAACATTATTTTCATAGCATCAAGGATGCCCCAATAGATTTGGGAAACTATCTGACTCTGTCAATGCTAAAACCTCAAAATATCCTGTGAAATTGGCTCATTGTACAGTAATAGATGCATCTTTCAAAACTCTAATGGGAGTGTCCTTAGTGTGATTAGCCATGAATAATACATTATAGGATGGTTGTAATGGGGGCCTCCCTATTTGTATGATGCATCTAAAGTAAGAACATTGACTTCCTTTCATGTATCAATCAATATATTACTCAATAGCTATCCATCCACAACAAAATTCACAATTATTTCCTTGTCATAATCTAGGCTATGAGGGGTAATATTCACATGCAAGATATTTTATTTAGTCTGAATACTTGTGTGCATATTGTTTCCCTTTAACCAATTCCCCAATAGTGGAACTATATTCTCCTGGAACAATAACTTATTCACTTCTCTCAAGTCATATATATCAGTTTGGACCATCTCTGATGATTTATTTTACTCCATCTTCCATGATTAATCTTTTAAATACTATATCTCACCCTAAAGACTTCTGATTACCTCCATGGTTTCCTGATAAACCTCCTTCTGATGGGCAGGATCTGGCTACCATGCATGAAGAACCTCTTCCTTAGTGATGGTAGGATTTTGTTGTAATGCTTCTCTAGCACGTGCCACCTCAACACGGGTCATGATGTTTACTTGCAATGCCTCAGACTCTACTTTCAACTTAGGCATCCACTTATTTTTGATAGCGCATTGTATCCTAACCATCCTTGTGCCTTTGTTTTCTTATTTATAATACTTAGTAAGATGCTCATACAAGTCTGGGAATTCCTCATAACTATGATTCTTTCCACAAAAATTAAATGTAATATTCTAAGGAAATTCATTCATGTATTGGTCAGGAGATCTATATGTATAACACATTCCACTAGCGAACTCGCTTCTTCGACCACCATGTCCTCATCCTCCAAATCCACCATGGTATCGTCGACCTCGGCCACATTTACCTTCAAAATTCCCTTCATTATGATCATAACACACTTGATTATGATCCTGATCTTGATGCTCATTATTTCCTTTGGAGCTATATTAAACTCTTATCTTTTGCACACCAATATCTATATCATCATGGATCTTACCAATAATTTGGTAGTCTTTCGTGTCATGAGACATAGACCTGTAGATTTTATAGTAGCATGAGACATTCTTCCTTATTGTGCATTGTAATAATGGCCAGCGGCTAGCATCATGGTTTAAATGAAATATCTCATAGTCCAAAAACAATGAGCAAACTGATCCGTGGGGAAAACTATCATTTATGTGACCTTTCACTTCATAATATGTACATAAAATCCCTATGCACATCTCATGTGCTAAATTTTTTTATAACTTATCGAACTGCTTCACCATAGCTGTGATATTTGCTTCTAAAAATGGGCTTACCCTAGTGTCTATACTTCTAAGTGCCTCAACATCTAAGGATTCTTCAAGTGCTTCACATGGATCATTGTATGTATTATTTGATAATTCCCTCCTAAAAGGGGTAATTAGGCCCCCAATGAACCATTGTGCATGTTGGCTTGCATGAATATCATAAGAAATATTGGATAACAATGCTTTCAAACGAGCATCATACTCTCTGACACTTTTAGTAGTGCCTTGCTTAATATCCTTGAGCACACTTATACTCTTCTACTAAAACTCAGGGATGTGAAACTCTTTAAGGAATGCATCTTTTAAAGTTGTATAGTCTATACAAATCTAATCAAGGTCAAACTTTCTATACCAACTGTATGCGCGCCCTTATACTGTACTAGAAAATTGGATTGCCCTACACTCAGAAGCCACGATTCCTTTTGCGATCCATATTATTTCACACATATATACATGTTCATTAGCATCTTCTATGCCCCTATACTCTAGAAGATGAAGAGACATATCCATGTAAATATTTTGGGGTTAGTGTAGACCTTGCCCACCTGATCCAGAACCTCTTGTGTTTCCTCGGCATCCAGAACCACTAGATCCACCAGAGTTAGAGCCACCTATACCTCTTGATCCTGAACCTGTAGCTAGGGTTAGAAAATAATATTTACTTCCCTTTGTTCCATTAGTAGTACGGAATTATACCACAATAGTTTGCAAAGTGTTACTACTCCCAAAAGATAGTCTAAAAATATGGACACCTGAATTCTACATAGATGATACACTAGAAAAGGTACTCCCATATAACAACTAATCCATTTACACAACCATCGTTGTGCCTCTTATAAGACTCACTCCTAATCTCCCAATGCTTAAATTAGCTTATTGACTGTTTATCATAATAGATGTTGGAAAATCAAGCATAAGGGAAAGGTTTCTAGGTGGATTCATATGTGTGCTACGGCCCAAGTCATATCTGCTAACATGCTTCTACATGACGTTGAGTAGGGTTCTCTATCATGATTTCTCAAATGGGGGAGTTCCTGAGGCTCAAGTTACATGTCTTCTATGTGAACTTCAACTCTTTCCCAAACTTTATTTCTCCACAATGCCATTTATAATGATGGCATGGGTTGGCTAGCCATTTCCCATGTGCCTTACCAGAAAAATAGCTAGTAAGCATATTCATGCCTAACCTAAACCTGGAGATAGCCTTCCATTTACAAATGCACTATGGCTGTAACTTCAAAGAAGTTATAGAGAAGGGTAGTCAAATCAAAAAGCATCTCATCACAAAAACTACACTTCAACCAGTCATTAAAGACAAACATGAAGTAAAACCATTCGATAAACAAAAACTCTTCAACAAGAACAAACATTTCATTGGTGATGGCATTACAGACTCTAAAATATTCCAAACCATATAGATTGATCTACTTTTAAATCTCTCACAAGGACCTCTCCCAAAGGAACCCAAAAAATGCACGTTTACACCTCTAATCGAATCACTTTCAACTATACTTAAACAATTAGACAATGTGAACATGGTGTAGTACCCAACTGCGATGGTACCATACCCAGATGATGCTCTAAAACCTGGTTGGTTCAAAGAGTATGAGTATTTTGATTTCCATCATGTGAAGGGACATAAAACATATAAATACTTGATACTACGACATTATATACAAGACCTCATCGAAGATATAAAAATCATTGTAGATGTTCCCCCTGACTTGAGACAAGGTCCAAAATGAAAAAAATGGGTATCTTAAAAGATCCCTTTCCTAACCATATGGATAAGAAGAACAAGAAACCAGATCATGGAAAAACTTCCAATGACTATAGGATTATTGCCTATGTTTACCCAAATAATGATAGCCCCTTTGGCTCCCTCGTAGGATGTATCCGTTCATCTGATGAACAGGTCAAAACTATTAGGATATTAGAAAAATATTGTGTAGTAGGGATATGACACAATCATTTGATCATACCTAATCTCCTCCATGTCCCTCAGGAAGGTAATTACAATTTAATAGAGTGCTTAGAGAAGGTAATCGTTAGGATATCGATTTTACATCTCCTCAAAATATCTTCTGCTCATAAAAACATATTGTATAAAACACTGCAGAGTTAAGGAGTTTCCAAAGATGTAGATCACATTCACCTTCAAGTCATGATTTCAAACCTTGATTCCAATGATCATATCACTTTTGATCACACTATAACCCTATGTAAATACCTACAACACAGCTTACCCCTATACTTAGAAGTGGTTTTTACCCATCGTAAGATCAAGAGAGTACTTGTGGGTGGTGGATCTGGTCTAAATATTTGTACTTTGAAGTTGGTTAAGCATCTAGGCGATTCATAAATAGACCTAGGGACCAAAACCATTACAATCATAGCTTATGATAATGAGGAGTGTGAGTTAGTAGGTACTATATTAGTTACGATGGAAGTAGGGTCGACTTGTCATGATGCAATGTTCCATGTCCTTGACTTGAATCTTCCATACAACATGATTTTAGGACACCCATGGATCCATGATATGCAGACCAATCCTTGAAATTTCCATCAATATATCAAGATGTTCCATAAAGGATAGATAGTCACCATTCATGCATTATAGGGATTTGCATAGTTTTTCACATTCATCTTATGAGTGCCCTTCTGTGGATATTGTTGTTCCTTTACAAACATAAGCTATCAAGGACTGGGTGGATCCAATTTCACTCACTCCTTGTAATCAAAACTTTCCTTTGTTGGTTAATCCTTGTACATCATGGGAGGAAATGTCTGCAAAGTATGTCCCAGGTGAACAATCTCTTCAACATGCCTTATTAATATTAGATCTATGACTGTCACCCAGGACACATGGTAAACCCTACTTTCAATTCAAGAGCACTCAGGATAAATTCCCCAAACCACTAGAGAATTTCATCCCTAGCGGTCTCCTATCCAAGGAAAATATGTTATAAGATCCCACTAACTGAGTACCCGAGGGTACCATGGCTTTATGTCATCAGGCCTTGTAGTATATCAAGGGCCACCTCATGATGTACATCATGGGTTATAATGGGTTTAGATGAGGTATCAATTCAGAAGGATGATTAGAATGCATTCATATCCCTCTTCTCAAATCTAATAGACATGGTCTTGGAATAATACCTCATGATGATCCACCCTTTGAGATCGATGCCACCTCTTCTGAACATGTGGATAAATCATCTCATTCGGATCAAGATGCAGATTTGTAATATAGCCTCTACGAGAATCATGCCTCCACTAACCTATTCCCTGATTTAGCTATTTTTACCTTATCCATATCTAATCCTCAAACTAATTTCCAAGTAACATTATATATCCTAATATTTAAGATTGGGATTAATAGTTCCATGTATCAATTGATTTATTTGAGAATGATGAGGCATTTGTAGATTTCATGGGTCTCAGCAATTTTATTCTGACTGGGGATCACAAGAAAGGATTTACAATTCAACTAGATGCATGTTCATACTTTAAAGAATTCGTAGAGATGTGTGGATGCTTGAATAGGAATTTTGTAAGCAAGAGTAATAATGCTTCAGAGAATCCTTACGGAAAGAATAAAATCAAGTCTCATAGAGACAAAAATTTAGAGGAACTGTTAGATAAACAAAACAATTAACCTGTAGAAAAAATGGTATATCTATTCAAAGATGATGTTGATACACCTAAGGAGGTTAATCTTACTCTACCCGCTAATCCTATATAGATGAAATCTACTTATAAGATGTTGGTTGAAGAAATGATCAATGTTAACATTGGCTCAGAATAGGAACCTAGAATGATAAAGTTGGGAGCTTCACTCTCAGCTCAATAACAGAAGGTTTTTGTGGAGTTATTAAGAGAATATGTGGATATATTTTCATGGTCATATGTAGATATACCTAGTTTGGACCAAGAATTAGTCTTGCACAACATATTTGTGCACCCAGATGCAAAATCGATCAAGCATAAGTTGAGAAAGATGCATCCCAAAATTACACTACTTGTCAAAGAAGAACTCAAAAAGTTATTAGTTGTTGATTTCATTAAATCCCTTGACTATTTGTATTGGATATCTAACATATTCCTAGTTAATAATAATCCCATTGGCATAAGGATTGGCACCAACTTTCGTGAAATCAATAAAGCATGTCCTAAAGATCACTTCACCTTACCTAATATTGATATGATTAGATCAATTATACCATTGGTTATGAAATGTTATCCTTAATGGATGGTTTTTTAAGTTATAACCAGATCTAAATTGTAGAGGAGTATCAGCATAAAACAACTTTTATCACACCTTAGGGGACATTTTTTTACAAGGTCATTCAGTTTAGACTCAATAATGTTGTGGCCACCTATCAGTGTCCAATGATAGTCATTTTCCATGACATGATAAATGAAAACATAGAGGATTATGTTGATGATATTTTAGAAAAATCAAAAAGTAGAGGAGAGAACCTTGAAGGGCTAAGACGTACTTTTTAACGTCTCCAGGATTATAAAGTACATTTGAATCCTAAGAAGTTTGTCTTTGGAATTTTCTCAAGGAATCTCCTAGGTTTCATCATTTCACATAGAGGAATATAGGTAGATCTACCCCATATTATCCCTAAGTTAATGGGCAAGTGGAGGCTACTAATAAAACTCTTGTATGAATCATGGAGAAAATTTTGAGTAAAACTTGCCGTAATTGGCACTTACAGATACATCCCACCCTATGGGCATATCAAACTTACATCCACACCCCTATTGGTGTGACCCCATTTTTACTAGTATATGACATTGAAGCCATCATACCCTTGGAAGTAGAGATTCCCTCCCCAAGGATATCTCTTTGGTTCTATCTTTCTAAGGAAGAATACTATAGAGTGGCTCGGATGACCGAGTTAGAGCTATTAGACGAAAAGCATATGAGAGCACTTAATCATCTAAAGGTTTACCAGAATAGAGTATCAAGAGGATAAAACAAATGGATCATCCATCATGAATTTGATGTAGGTGATCTTGTTCTAAAATAAAATTAGAAGAACATTGTCAAGGACAAAGAAAGAAAGGTAAATTTCAGGGTAACTGGTTAGGGATTTTTGTTGTGGTTGCCAAATATGGATTAGGAGCTTATAAACTAGCATAATCAAATAGTGAAGAGATTTTAGAACCTATGAACATCATGCATCTCAAGATATTCTATGCTTAAGCATGGTGAAGATATCATATAAGAGCTAAAAAGTAGAAAAATAAAGAAAAAATATGCAAAACAAAAAAAACTCAAGAAAGGAGTAAAGAAAAACAAGTCATCCACGTGTGAAAACCATGCAATTGTGGCATAGTGGGAAGGTATTTGGGTGAAAATCAGTTTCCAAATCTCAAGGAGGATTCGTCAGTTACATGATACTCTTGCATCCAAATGGGTAACTCTTACCACTATCTAGGATTAGTTTCCTTTTTTGTCCTAAAAACACTACCAAATCTATCTTGCAAAGTTTTGATCTGGCTTATTTGTTCTTGTATCTGTGTGATGGATTTGCCTTTGTATATTCCCATCTAGCATCGGGGGAACCTTAACATTCTAATTTCTCATAAATATGTGCATGGAATTCCACCATTTGTATATTATCACATCACATTGGCAAAATTTGCGCTTCTTTGTTCTTGTGTATCATTGCTTTCAGAACATGACCTTAGAAAATTAAAAAAAACATTCAGAAAAAGATACACAAAAATCTAAACATTTAGAATGTTCCCCTTGGAACGAACTTGTACCAACATCATAACATTTTCTTAGGGAAACCCCAAAAATGATGTGAATAATAGCCTTAAAAACTAATCTTTCAGGATAACCCAATAACAGTAGAAAATATATCAATGTTTTCCCGCAAAAATAAGGTAGTGATTTAATTTCTTTTAGTTGTCGGTTTATATAGTTTTGATTGTGGGTATTGTTTCATGTTGTATTATTTAATAGAATGGTTCATTTTCTTACCTTAGATTGGGTCTTGTTTGATTTAGTTGTGTTATACAGAGTTCATTTTTAGCTTTCATACTTGTGAAATATTATTATATTTTCATCATTTGTTGTATGCAACTCTTAGGATTCATTTTACTACTTATATTGAATGTCATTTTAATTTGTTGTTTGGATTTGCATGAATTCATGTCTAGCTACATTTTGTTGTGTGTTTTTTATAAGTGTATATTTGTTTAGTTTTGTTATCATTTTTCTTGTTTGTTTGTTTACTGCACATCTGTTTGTTATAAATTCTATCATCTATCATTCATCACATATAATATCATCTAATACATCAAATTTACAAAAAATTTATGTTTTACATCATGTATATATACTAAGCTAATCATCGCATATTGTATCATCAATGGGGGAAAGAGGGGTTGTGCATGATAAAAATATATATCCCCCTTGCACCAATATCATATAGTATTATCCCAAATGCTAGCATAAAACCAGAATGTCTCATAACCAAAAACATGTGATATCATCTAAGGATTTATCATCAATATAAAAACATGTGGTACAAGATTGCTAATATAACATGAACATACATAGGAAATGAGAATCATACATCATCATGATACTCTCATATAATTGTAAATATGAATCATCATCATAAGAGCATATAAAACATGACAAAAATAAACCATCAAATTTCCATATATACATGTATAAATTTTTGTCTCAAGATAAAATATACAACATCGATACAAATCTACCATCTAAAGGGCATGGATCAAAACTGATCCTTCATCAAGAGGCATAATCAAAGCATCATACATCAATAAAAATAAGCCTCCATAAGAGGAATGTATACATACATATGTCTATAAAAAATGAGATTCAAACATGAATCTCACCCTGTCTAGGGCTACCTGGTCTATGATCGAGAGGAAGAAACAATGGCAGTGCCTATGAGGGATCGGAGCCTGGTGTACCACCATGTTGTTCAGCTAGATACTGAACTACTCTAACTGATCACCCTAACCTCCATGATCTGGAGCTTGTTCTACTCACATCTAGTTGATCAAAAGGTGCAACCCACTTCCCTATTCAAACTACTCTATAGAAGGAGGTCTTGTAATATGAGGCCTCACCACTGGCTCTCATGATATCCTGAATCATCTCTGTATCTCCCAAAGTAGTGGCTTCTTATACGTAAGCATATCACTCTCTTATCAGTCAACTTGTATCATCATGGGCATGTCTCATAGTGATGGCCTCCCAATCTCTATCAACAGTAATGGTTAGGACCTAGGATCATGCCTGATCTATCTAAATGATATAATCCTTCACCTAGGCTTAAGCTTGGTCCCGTTGTAAAGTTACACTCCATATATATGTCTGTGCCTTGTCTAAGAGGCTCAATATCTTAGTATCTTTCACTGATAATTGTCTAATATGGTGTTTCCATGCTCCACTATTCCCACCCTGAGCAGCCTGGGATCTCACCTGATCTCTCTCAGCTGTAACAGCCTGTAACTACATGTTGGTTTGGTATTTCTCACCTACTACCTTTAGTTGAACTGTTATCACTACTTTTTGCTATTGCTAAAGTGTAACTAACTCTCCATCATTTCCACCACCCCTTAGAGCATGACGTGGTACATCCTACTATTGAAAAATCTACTGTAGAGGGGTATATATCCCTATTGGAATACCTACCTAAGGTAACTCTATATTTGAAGCTCTAGGTTCTTATCTCTTCCTGAGCCTGGGCCCCTATCTCTATGGTTGTTTAAGTGGGAGACTTTTTCCCCCACCCCCATCATGACGTTGGCCATCAAAATGATTGTCATCATCATTGTCACCATCATCCTTGCCACCATCACCTCCACCCTCATCACTGTTGGGAAGCCCTACTAGGGTTTCCCTCACTCCTACATCATAGGAAGCTCTAGGAATTGTCAAATGATGAGATATCACTGCATGGTACCATAGAGCATACTTTAGAGTACACCCCAAATCTCGGACTTGTCTTAAGGGTACCCACATAGTTGGCACCTCCTATAAAAATTTTGTCAATTCTTTGTCCCTAGTAATATATGGAACCATATCAAAGTACTCTCTGGCCCTGCAGGCATACCACATGTCTGGCTTAGGTACGTCTTGTATGTTACTAAACTATGTTTGACACCAATCCACCCTGTAAATCTCCCACATATAGATACGGTTTCCTATTATAAGGTGCTCAATTTTCATTGTGCTAAGATCGAGGCCATCCTAAAGCCATTGAAAAATGTCTGTATGGCCTCCATACTATTGTGGCATAATGTAAATCTTCTAACTCATGGCGGTAATGGTATGAATCTCCCATGTGTGGCCACACATCATCTCCAATAAGAACCCAAACCATAGTATAAGGATCCTCCAGAATTCAAATCTAAGTTCACCTATACGGAAACCAATAGTAGGAAAGTCCCATGCCCAAATTTGTAAAATCATGGCTGGTCCTACCATCTTTTGACAGTAGTATTTGATCAAATGTAAATCCCAATATAAGTGCACTAGCATGCACTGGCCCCAACAATATGTCTCACCATCAATCAAGCCACGTATCACTCTAATGAGGCTAAGTGGAAATGAAGCTCTTGTTTTATCAGGGAGTAAAACACCACTAACAAAATTCATTAGATAAAATACAACCTGATCAAGCTCGAGATCCTCTATACATTGTGATAGTTTGACTGTCATCCTATGGTGTGGTATCACTTGAACGCCGAATAGCTCAAAGATGCACTGATCGATATCAAGTTGGTGGCTAGAGTACTAAATCAGCTCACCCTTGATGGGAACCTACATAATACACCACATGTCCTCCAATGTAATAGTGATCTCACCATTAGGAATCTAGAAACACTGACTCTCATTGTTCCACCTCTCAGCTAAGGTTGTCAATAAGCCATGATCTAGAGTAATCTTTGAAATGTTAGCCATGTAATTTATCCCTGTAATGTATAAAAAAACATCCAGTATCTTTTGATCCTCCTTGTCAAACTATGCCTCTATCATGGCAAGATGGCCATATCTCTCATGGGTGTGAATGACGAGTAGTATCTTTTTTGCACAAAAAAATGATACATGCGTTAGGGTTACATTTTTATCTACTTCTACCTAATTTTCTAGTTAAGTTTTTCTTTCTTTCATCTAACATACTAATTTTTCACTTCCTTCCACAACAATATAGTCTATTTTCATCTATACTTGGCTAATTGTTGGCAAGGGTAAATTATACACTCTCCCTTGGCACATGCCTACCTTTCTTGACATGTATGCACCTAGTATGTATGCGCCTCAACTTTGATGCCTATGCCTCCATCTCGTCACGTACGCCCACCCCCTTTTTTATATAATTACCCTACCTACCTAGGAGGCATATGCATCCATTTCAATGCATGCGCTTTCCCATCGATGCATACGCGTCTACATCCCCATTTTCCCCTTACGAGTGCATACATCTTCCATGGTGGATATGTGTACGAATACCCATTTTTTGACAGGTATGTGTACACATACCCATAATTTGGATGCATGCACACACACAAATACATCAAATTTACCCTAATTAATTCCTAAAAATGACTAATAATTGTTATTAAATGCTTAAAGGAAAATGTATGGATAGCGCACTCATGTAAAGTCCATCTGTTGCGTCCAAAAGCTACTCTCGAATGTGATCTTCATATCTCCTCATGCTTGATAGCCTCACCATCTCATTCCAAATGCTCTCACACTCACTCACGGTGAAAATTTGCAAGATCTCTGATTCAAATGAACTTTTCGTGATTTATTTACCCCCCATGTGGGTTTATTAGGCTATCATGATGCCCCTGGGGCATGTTTTCTCTATCTTGATCACTCTAACACTTCTTCTACTCACCGAAATAATTATTTTTGTATTTAAATAATTACTTTTACAAACATTTGCTATGTTAGAGCTGTAAGTACTACCTAGCAGTCATTTCTTCTCCCTTGGGAAGTTTACAAATGTTCTAGGAATTTCTTTCTCTCATTCTCTCCTACTTTTCTTCTATTTTCACACATCATGATAATTGTTTTATTTAATAACTATTTTTAGCTCATTCTCCTTCTCGTTGGGGCATTTTTACTACTATTTGACCACCTTTTTCTTTACCCTAGGGAATTTTTGCGTGCTTCTAGGAGATCGTCCACTTCCTACATTCTTCTAACTGATCAAAAATTTAAAAATTGTAAAATCATCCAAAAATATAATAAAATTGTGAAAATTTTGAAAATGAACTAAAATTGATAATTAACTCACTTGCAGCAAAAATATGTGTCTTTTGCATGGCATTCATGTTGTATCTTTTTGGCATTACCACGTGTATTGAAACAACAACTTGTGAATAACCTAACTCTATAATCAGCTAAAAAATCTACGTTGTTTACTTCGTCGATACTTTGGGGCACGAGTTTCCTAGTATTGTTTCACTGCACAAAGTACTTTTTTATCATACCTAAGTGTCCTCCATCCTTTCTCTTACATATACAAATTAATTGGGGCATTATTTTAAACCCTTTTAATTTATCAAAACATTTGGAATTGCAACTTGATAACAAAATATTTATAAAACTGCCTTCAACGTTATTGGTTTGAGTGTGTTTGGTTATATTTATTTCTCTATTAGGTGAGTTTGTTTACTTCTCGTATTGCATTGCATGTTTGTATGTTGCATGGATTTTTTTTAGAAATGGTCATTTGTTTGTATCTTATCTTTTCATATCATTTTACACTTTTTTCATATGTTTGTATTTTAATAAGGATCAATGATGAATATTACTAGCAATATGATGAATAAGAAATGTTTCTATAATAATACCTTATGGATAGTTCAAAGTCCCTTCTTCTTGTTATTTTTCTATTCTATCTCCAGTTTCTTCACATTTTTATTTCTCCCATTCTCTCTTTCGATCGTTGATTGCATTCCTTTGTCACCCCATTGACACTCGAGGGGACATCCGTCATCCCACTAATTTTTCTTCTACGCCTTTAAAATTTTCTACTTGTTTATGATTTTTTACTTTCTTTCAAGTGACATCGTACACGTCACCTCAAAGAGGGGAAAATGTAGACACCTCTAATTTTGTCTACATGATCTTATTATTAAGATCATACTAACTATCCTAGTGTAGTGATAGTTTATATGCTACACTAGTAAATAACCATTTTTAACCTCTTCTAAACTCCCTATATCTATTAATCCCTCTCTAAATGATGCAGACTAGAATTCACCAGTAAAATCCCATGCGCACTGACACATCACTCAGCGTAGACTAAGTGCTCACCCAAAGTACACAAAGGTACCAGGACCCTCTTTAGGGTTGTTATTGTAAGATGTTAGCAAGATGAAAACTTAAATCATTCATATCCATAATTAATCTATCATTATTCAAAACATTTCCTAGGTCTAGATTTTAAAGTATCATGAATGAATCATAATCATAGTGAAACCCTTTATGTAATAATAACCTATAACCATAATTAACACCTTGATTCAACCAATGACCCCCATTATATTAAATATAGTAATACAAGATCTTCCTTATAATAACAATAATATATGCTCATGTGCACATCATATTTGGTAGCATAGCCTCACAATAACTTAGCTCACACCTCCTCTCATGTTACACAATTCATTACATATTTATAAGGTG
Organism: Taxus chinensis; assembly: GCA_019776745.2. Lineage (NCBI taxonomy): Eukaryota > Viridiplantae > Streptophyta > Pinopsida > Cupressales > Taxaceae > Taxus > Taxus chinensis. The sequence goes on from CM034147.1 coordinate 946,538,500, forward strand.
GGGAATTTCCCTTAATCGCTTATCTAATCCCAAAATAGGTTTCATGCTATTATTAGCCACGCACTGTTACAAAAATAGCCACACATGCAAGTGCGCTAACAATACACTACTTTTAGTTAACTTCTAGTAGTAGATCTATTCTCAACCTATATCCATGCAAAGCACTTCATAGCCAGTGCTCCAAAAATATCTAATGCATGTCATGCAAGTATTTGACTAGTTTGTGTGCTCCACAAGCTATCTCCAAAAATAGATCCTCATTGTGAAAATGGCTAAGTCCCAAAATTTTCTTTGTTCTTTGTGTGCGATCCTTTCTTAAGCCTCCTGTGCTAAGTGGCATACTTTAACTAATCAACTCTAACCAACTTCTATAATCTTTTTTCCCCCTTTAATTAACCTTGTTTAGGCTAATTAACCTTCTTATTGAATTTTGAATGAGAATTTCAATTTCTAATACAAATATCTCACCTTCCAAATAGCCGCTTGGCCTTCCAAACCTAGTTCACACCTCCAAATGTGCTTTTCTAAAAATCACCTTTTTGACTCCTTTTTAGTCCCACATGCATCCAAAATACCTCTTTCTCCAAACCAAAAGCTATAAATACAAGGGTACCTCTCCAAAATTTTCATAAGAACTCTCTCTCTCTCTCTCATCTCATTTCTCATTTAGATTATGCTTTAGTCATTTTAGAGTCATTTCATTTCATATTTGAGTTATTTACTTGTTATTTGCTAATATTTCAAAGCTTTAGGTAAATGGGAGAATCCATTAATGGTGATATGCCATTCTTAATCTTTTAAGACATCAACAAACACAAAACTAATTGTTAGATCTTTAATAGGTTCATTTATAGATAACTTTCATGGATTATGGAACTAATATAGTAATGTTTAGAGGTTGATTTTTGTTTCAAGCTTTATGTATGCATGCAAATAGGTAACTCTTGTTTATCTCTAATCTGATGGTGATTTGATTTGTTTGTTCCAAATATTTTGGGGTTTCTTTAGAGATTCTTACCCCATGTTCATATCTTTAAAAAAATTCCCATTGCACACATAAGGCATGTTCAAGACAAAGGGGTGAAATCATTTCTAGCACCAAGAAAACACTGAACAACCATACTCACCTAACTCACAATCAGAATCTTTTGAAACCACTTTCTTTGAAAGAGGAGACCCTATTTTCGAAGAAATTTTGGATTCAAATCCCATTACCCTTAATTCCTATCTGGAAGGTATGGGTGTTCAAATCTAATTGTTCACACCACAACCATTGTCAAAAAATTCCTGATCCTTTTTCTAGATCCTCACAATAGCTTGAATCCCAACCATTTTCAGGTGTTCCTATCTCTACACATCTGATTAATTCAAATCCAAAATCTATATCCTAACCACCATCTTCATATGATCCTTCCTCTACTATTTCAAGGCTTGTTTTGTATCAAGAACCTATCATTCAACAAGTAGATTCATGTCCAACTTTGAGACTGAAACATCTGAAGTTACGTCTTCCATTCCTATTCTTAGTCTTCTTATGGTTTCCTCTAAGGACACAACCACCCAACAACATACATCTTCACCTGAACTTTCTACTAGTTCAACACATCCACAAAGCAATACCAGTACTTCATTATCTACCCTTCTAGCATCTTCAGTTACTCAAAAAATTCCAATGAGTTCCATTGTTACTTTTATTATTCTGTCTCATTCATCTAGTAGTATTCAAAATATTACCATGTATATTCTAGCATCAAGCCCTGTAATCAATTCTAGTGCAAATGCTACCACTCACCCTGTTTCACAATACATTCTGTAGCAATCATTACCATTGCTCTCTATACCACAATGTCCTCCTACTTAATATATCCCATAACAAGCACCATCCTCTATAGCCTCTGATATGGTTTTTCAACAACCACCTCCTTACTGCCAACTATTTCCTTACCATTACATACAATCTTCGCAACCTTTAGCATCTCAACAATAAATTTGACAATAAACTACTCATTTACAACAAAATATCCCTTCCCAATAATACATTCCACAACAAAATACTCCTTTACAACATAATATCCCTTCTCAACAAAACATCCCTTCTCAACATTATATCCCTCAACAAAATATCTCACAATAGAAAAGTATTCCTTCCCAAAAATATATACCCCAACAAAACATGCCTTCTCAATAATATATCCCTCAACAAATATCCTACAACGATAAATAACTCCTTCCCAGTAATACATTCCCCAAAAAAAACATTCCATAATAATACAATATTCCATAATAAAACATCCCTTATCAGCAAAACATCCCTTAGAAATACCAAATATACTCATAACCTGTCTAGTTTACATCCCATCCTAGTCAATCTTCACAAAAATCAGCACAGAATGACCCTCTTCAAGCCCTTATGAATCTTATATCAAGTCTGGAAGTTACCTCATCTACACCCAAAAATATCATCTCTTACGATCAAATCTGTAATGAACCCATTCACCCATCATTCCTATAAAAAATATACCCTCCTCACTACGAGCTTCAAAATTTTATTAAGTTCTACAGTAATGAAGAACCACAGTAACATATTCATGCATTTCATCATGCATGTTATTTAATAGCTCATGGTCAAGACCTCATTCTGAGAACCTTTCCTATGTCCGTCATCGGCCCTGCTATGGATTCAAACAAAGTAATTCCACAATATTCCCTTTTCTCCTTCACCCAATGAGCATAATTATTCTTAGAACACTTCTCTATAAACATATCCCACAAAGTCACAATCAATAACCTTTATACTATCAAACAAATTGAGGTTGATTCCATTGTTGATTTAATTGCATGTTGGAGGGGTATAATCAATCAATTATTCTTTTCACTACCACAAACTAAGTTAATTGAAGTTTTTTGTCTATCATGTGCCAAACATATTTCATCAACATTAAAAATTCAATCATTCCAGACATTCGACGAAGCCTTTACTATGGCCCATAAATTAGAATTGTGTGCTCTAGAAGATGGTTCTGTTAATCTTTGACCTAAGAAACAACGAACTGATATTCCATTTAAGTCATCCTCTAGTCCTGAAAAATCTAAATCATCTGCTAATGTCATAGTAGTCAAGTCTTCTCCTGAAAAATATTACCACTAAACATTCCCATCCACAACGTACTACTCACCAATTAGAGAGACTTATATCATGGTCTTTGACAAGATAGTAACTAAAAATATGATAACCCTCCTTCCTATTAAACCCATCGACACATTTGTATCTAAGCCCTCGTGGTATTGGTACAATGACTATTGAAAATACCATAGGCTCAAAGGGCGTGATATTGAAAGCTGTCGTAGATTGTTATTTAAGACTTGATTGATAAGGGTGAACTTCACTTAGATAACCCCAATGCATCCTCAAACCTAAATCTTTACATATTCAAACAACCCTTTCAAAATCATCCTCTATCAACTGATCAACCACAAACAAATGTTATCCATACTCATCATACGATTAATACCATTACTAAAGTAACACATGTCCTTGAATCTGAAATAACACCTATATCTACTGAATCAACATCCACATCTATTGAACCAAAAAAAACACCTGTTGAAGAAACATCTACATCCATACAATCAATGATGGCACACTCAACAATGATTCTCATTCAACGTAAACCTATATCTTATGAATCCTTGTCCAATATATTTCCATTACTGTCACAATTCATTACCAATCCTATCCCCTTAGAAATTATACCCTCTAGTGTAGATACCCCTATAACTACACCCTCATTTGAAAACATGACTATGATACTGTCGAGAATGGTTTTTACCTTTGGTTTTCTTTATTTCTCAAGGGGATAAAAATCTAACTCAACCTCAATATGGTAGGGTTTCTAATATACCCATGGGGTGTATGATTTTTTTTACACTCTATAAAGAAGATGAACAAGGCTTCTTTTTCCTTCAAGAACATGTATAAATTGAAGCACTTAAATGAGATGATGTTAATAAAATAATGGAGCAAGTTTTTTGGCTAAAGCTAGTCATTAGAAGCCCAAAGAATTCCTTTAACATATATTAACCTTCTCACAAATCAATCATGTTCTTTATTCATAATAATGTTGTAATACGTCATGACAAAATGAAAACTATGACCCGTTGATATCATTTATTTAGGTGGATAGATACATAAAAGCATGATATCAAATTTAAAACCAAAGATCAGATTCTTTATCCATACAAAAGTGATAAAATAAATTAGATCCTACATACCCAACTAGGTCTTCCTCATTGAAATAAGACTCGAGTTCAAAAATGAAATACCCAACAAAGATGTTTGACACCCCTTCCTGAGTATCATAGAGATGTGTAAGTGTGGTGTCAGTGTCAAGGATACTGATATAACTATTTGTGTCTAACTTGGATGTAGTTTGGTAGTCCTTTGGTATGTCTAAACCAGATTCATAGTTGTGTTCATATTGTACAAGGTCCTGTTGGAGCCTTTGAACCTTGTAATACTCATCCCAAAATGCCTGAGTTAATACAGAAATGGATTCTAGATGATCAAACTGTGCAACATGAATTGTAAAAATCTCTAGGTCATGAAGCATCTCATACTGCTCCTAGTAGAAAGGATGAAAAATAACGAGAAAAGAGCCAATGTCAGTAGCAGGGTAATTACTACCACCTAATGCCATCTGAAATCACCATGCTAGGAAACATGTTAGAAAATTATGGAAAACCAAAAAAAAGTTAGGTAGATTATGAGAAATAGGTAATAAAATAAATATTGAATAGAAATCACCAGTGATCAAGAAAATCGTTGGCAATTGCTATTAGCTTTAATAGCCTACAAAATTAGAGACAAAAACTTAATTAAGCTATGATTTAAAGCAATTCTCTGAACATATACCAGATGATAATTATAATATGAATAGAATTACCCGTACTTAGTGACCAAAATAAAACAAAAATGAAACCATTACATTGCATGAGTGATCAAATTTATAGAAAATGAACAAAGCTGATTGGACAATGAGAGCAGATGATATGACAATCAAATTGACGATTCTGGAGTAGTGTAACAATGATGGAGCTTGGTTAAAGATGATTAGACTCTAAAATACATGAGAAATAAAAATTTTTACCTACAACACACAAAATTTCCCCCTCCCAAAATATGTTTGGAAACAAGTTTATATAGATTGTCGACGATCAACGAAATTGCTAGCGATTGCAGGAAATCTTAGTTAGGTGTCTAAAAGGAGTGATTTTACTTGTAATTATAACTCGATTTTGGAGGATTTTGAAGTGATATAAGAGATGGGAGAGACTTGAACTTGGGCCAAGTTAGTTAGGATGAGAATGTGAGTGATTTTAGAAAGTTGTTTTAGTTATGGCTAGTTAAGGGTGGTCTAGTGATATTTTTGGAATATTTAGTAAACTAGGTAATTAGTTGTAACTAGTAAAGGTGTCTAAGTTAGCAAGATGAGTTGTAAGGGTGAGGTTACTTATATATTTTAATTTATATTAATTAACTAATTAATTATACTTAGGTATGTGGTGGTAAGTATTAAATTATTTAATCCAAAGGGGACTTATGGGTTTTTTAATATCGCGGAGTGTCATAAACCGGTCATTTTTATCGTAAATGAGCTTGAGATGGGGAGTGTAGAATTTTTTATTCTAAATTTTCCCCTTTTTATCTAGAAATTTTTGGTAAATTTTTAGACAAATATGACAAAAAAATTTGTGTTGGCATCAGTGATTCAACTGTAGTGCAATACAATGAACACCAGTGTGTATTCTTCTAAAAGGCTGCCCCAATTGAAATGGGGTGCAATGTTTGCTATTGGAGAATCAGTTTATAGGATGGCCAAAGTGTTCAATTCATGTGGATGTATGAATCTTTACTAGGTAAAATTGGTGAGCGGGAAAACCAAATCATGGGGGCTAAAGGGCTCGTCGCCCAGAAACAAATGGTAAATCTCAATGTTTGACTTATGTTGGTTTTGTCAAAGTTTTTAAAGGCTTATACCATTTTGAAAACATGGCACACTTGTGTGAATATTGAAGATAATATAGTTTTAGGAATTATAGATGAAAAGGCCCAAAACATACGAATCGTGGGTGATTATAGTAAATCGTTAACGATTAGGGAAATCGTCAGTGATTACATCATGTGAAAAAGGGGTTAAATAACCAAAAGTCACTTTGTTTCTACTACATTTTTTATTGTTCATTGAAGTTTACCTTTTAAAAATGAGTTCAAAAAATGCGTTTTTAAGGTGAAGGATCATGGAAAAATGGCGTACTCAAGCCGGAAGTGAAATCCTGCATTAGTTGAGGTATGTTTCTATTCTCTTTTTCTTTGTTTATGTGAATTTTTATTTTATTTTTTTGATGACTTGATGCCATATTAGGGCAAATGGATTATCTAAATTTTGTTTAGCAAGGATCAGTGATGATTCATCCAATCACTATTAATTGGGGTGAATTATCGATGATTCACCTGTGTTAAAACTGTTTTTATTTTTGAAGGAAATGTTTGGATTTTGATAAAAAAAAATTGATCTAAGGCTTGGTTTTGTATGTATGGTGTATGCTTAAATAGTTTTTTTTATGTTTATATGACGATTTTGTTATTTTGATTTCCTTTTTTGAAAATAAACATTGGTGATAGTATTAATATTAGTTTTGTGTGTTTGTGTCTTACAAGTGGATGAAAAGTTGACTATCCAAGATCATATACCTTTGATGTTAGAAAAGGTAAAAGAGGATCTATATGATGATGATTGGGAGCACTTGGAGGTAGTGGGGTTTAGTGGCATGAGGTTTTATATGTAGATTTATAGATGTCGCAGTATGATACTAGTGTTGTTAAAGAGGTGGAACCATTCCACTAATACTTTCTAGCTTCCTACAGGGGAGATCACTATTACCCTGGAGGATGTTCATCATATTACAATAATTTTGGTTAGGGGAAAAACTATCTATTATATCTCAGAGGTGGAGATGCTTGACACTATGCACAAGTTATATGGAGGAGATGTCTGGGATGTGAAATATTTGTTAAGATCATTTGATTACCAGGCATTGTATGAGGCAGAGAGAGATGGTTGTCCACAGATGACCATGATGATGTTGGGTATTTCATGTTTTACATTTCTAGACTCAAGAGGTGGTCGGTTTCCATGGATGATGACAGGTGTAGTTACAGAGATGATGGAACACCATATAGTTTTTGAGTGGGCTCCTACTTTGATGGCTCAAAAATTTAGAGAGTTGTGGGCTTGGAATTCCCACAAGTGTTATGGGATTGATTTGTATTTTTTACTTCAGTGTTGGTCACACAAACACATTTTAATTTCTCTTCCATTTGGGTTTCCTAACATTAATTAATGTGAGACACTTAGGTTTTATGAGGTGGAGTTAGAGTCTTGGTCGTGCCAGGAATGCCAAGGGGCATACTTATTATAGGGACTTGATATAAGGGTTTCAGGTGGGTGATGTGATCTGGAGGCCATATGTGTATTTTCATGATTGACATGAGTTTCCTCAGGACTTATTGTATTTACAATAGGATTGTAGACACTAAAATTAGGTCACACTCCCCCTTCACCTCACTATTGTTAATTTAATTAAATTAATTAATTATCCTCACCATATTTATTATTTAAATATCTTAATTTAGATAATATCCACACATATAGTTCACTTAGACACCTCACCAAGCTAACTCAACCTAACACCTATTCTTAGTAAGTTTCCATAACTAACTAAGACTTACCTAAACGGTAAAAATCAATGCCTACATTCCCTCTAACCACATTCCCACATGCTCACAAGAAGCTCATAGCCTAATCAGTGGGATAACCACACAAGATTTGAGGAAATCAGGAGGATATCCCTAAGTTTAGTAAACCTAGAAAATCCTACCTTGACCGAAATCAGCTATCCCTTTTTAACCCCTAAAATACCTTATTCTGAAGGTTGGCAAATATTGGGAAAAATTTTATGAGAAAGAATACATCTCAGAGAGATAACTTATCTTCAGAGAGAAAATTCTAGTGAAAACTCACATTCAAGGAAGGATATTGAGCATCTTGTCCTACACAACCATCCCAACCATGTTTTTATCTATGTAAGCAAAGAAGAGTGTGCATGCAGCCCATGTAGAAGATTTCTTTCACTCAGTGATCACTTGTATCCTTCAAAACCCATCATCAGCACCTCCATTCTCCACACATAGACCTTCAGGAATGAACTCCAAGTAAGTGCAATATCATACTTTCCTGGTTATTTCATTTCATCATTATTTTATCATCCATTGTTTATCTTGCTCCTTATTGACCATCTCCACCACTTTTCACCTCCTTAGACCCAAGAAAACCTTGCCAAAACCTATTCTAGTCACCCAATACCTCGTCCCAACCAACCAAATCCTTTGTGCAATCACAAAGGAGACCAAAACCCTGTTCTATGATATTTCTAGATCTCACAATAACTGGCGCCGGTTATACGTAACTGCGGTCGGTCACCCCTGACTGATGCTGGTATCTGTGTTTGCCCACACAGCCTTAAACAGAGGCCTACCCACATAATTTTACCTTACTCTCACTTACATGTGACCTACCCGAGACCTTTAGAAGACCTGCAGAACCCAAAACCAACCATTTGACCTGTGGATTCTATTCTAGCTTAGCCTATTATATTAGATTTGTTTTCTTATTATGTTTTAAGTGAGATACGTAAATCATTTTAAAATAAAAATAGGATTTACTTTGATTAGAGTATTAAATTGTTTAAAATAGTGAAGAGATAGCCATCTAGGAAGTACCATACTTCTCGGATCTAGCTTACGCTAGGTAGTTTACTGCCCATATTGTTTAATTTTTTCTAGTGGTCTTTCTTTCAATACAAGTAGTTCCTCCTAGCCAAAAGGAAGATCTCACAATCAGATGTGGATTCAGAAGTCATACACATGCAATAACATATCAACTGACATTTGAACAGGTATTCCTCCTACGCCTGTTACCCTATTTGTTTTGTCAACAATTCAAAGAAACAATCTAAGAGAAAGGTGAAACATTTCAGCATGCCCAGTGGGACCAATCCGGGGTTCCTTGCATTTTATTCATTCCTAGGAAAAAATTGTGTGTTTTTTCCCTTCTAAAAGCATACACACTAGTTTCTTCCTTGGTAATCCACTCATTCTTTCTATTTATTGTAAATGAAACTTTTTTTTTTGTGTATTTAAAAAGAATCACTTCTTCATGTTTTCTGCATTTTAGTGAAACAGCGTACATTTTCCTATTCATCTTATTGTGTCATTCAATTTCAAATTTTCGATTTGGGTTTTAAAATCATTACATTTCATTGTGATTTTCTACATTTTCTCACATTAATCGAGGGCAACCTATACGCTGGAAGTCATTACTAGCCGATGATTGAAAAATAAATTGTAGAAAAGCACTTCTATCCTTTTCTCTTTCTCCGAGTCTTACCAAACCACACAAAAATTCAAATACATACATTCTTAAACAACATCTTACCTGGAAGAATTTGTAGGTGATCACATGATCATAGCACAGTGGGCACCCAAATCACTGCCATGTCGAGTCATACTTCAGAGCCCACCCCCACCATAACATTCCTGAAACCTCACCCTTTAGATCTCCTTCTTTGTAGGAAGCCATCCTCACCAAGAACTCTATTTCACAATTCATGTGTCAGTCCCTAAATAACATAAGCTGAACAAACGTAATAGAATAAGAACTCTAGGAATGTTATTTCTTAGTGTTTTACTTGATTTGCATTTTGAGGTGAGAGATTTTGATCATTATTTTTGTCTTTCCTCGCACACTCACAATCATAGTCGATGTATTTTGACTTTTTTTGAGTGTGTCTGGACCACATCTACGTCATTCTCAGATTTTTGAGTTTGATTCCACAAAAAATTCTAAATTCACAACCACTTTTTCTCATCACTGTTTCAATCTTATAGTAACCGTCATCAGTTAAACGCAACTGACATCGGTTCTAGGTCCTTTTCCTAACCTATTCAAAAGGACATTTTCACCTCACTTTCTTTCACTTTCCACAGTCTCTGTCACTGTCATTTTTTTTCCCATTAACATTTTACATCCCCAAATTTGGCATACTTGTCAAATTTTGGTTTTTTCCTCACTAATTACTCACTACCTATTTTCCATAGTGATGGGCACTGGTCACTCCTGACCGACATCATTTTTCTCTAACCATCATCGGTTAGCCTATTTCACATTCTACCCACCATTTGTTACTTCATTATTTTTTAGTTGTTCTTTGTACCATTTATAGGGAAGAAACTTCACCTGATCATTATTGGTTTACATGGTACTAACTTGAATACAAGCGAATTCCCTCATGTTCCATGCCAGTCACCAACCGCTCCCACCTAGTCCTTTACCACCTTCTATTTTATCACCAACCATGAATCCCATCCAGCCTACCAATATCACTACCAGAGATGAGGAGTTCATATGACTCCTTGACAAAAACCCTTTTACCTTGTAGTTTTACCTCTCTCATTCATCCACTCGAGATTCTTGATGTCATTTGATATACGACATGCTCGTATCTATCCCCATGACTCTCACACCCACCTCCACATCAGCCCCATCTAGTTTAGTGTTTCCCATTTCCACTTTACCCCCAGTCATTTTGCAGTTAGGTCCTATACCTGCTATGACTGCCATGTCTATTACTTCTATGACACCCATTACATCCACCATACCCTCTGCAACTACCCCAAACACAACCTCATCCATCCCTCATGCCTCACACATACCTGTAACTATATTACCACCTTTAGTCTTGGTGACCTCTACCCCATTTCAGAATGTCATTCTTTCCATTCCAAAATCTTTAGCCGCTATTGCCACTAGGGTTACCATGACCCTTCCTCTCCCATATATGTACTACCAACAACCTCTTGTTTCATCTATTATTCATTCTAGGTACGTACCCCCTATTTCATTGTCTTCTTCTCCACCACCTTACATGGTGGCCCCATACACTAGAATGTCACACCCATTATACACCCAAAACCAACGACCTCACATTATAGGAGGCATCCAATCAACAAAACCCACCAACGACCTAATTAAATTGATGATGGATAAGATGCAAACACTGGAGGCATCAGTCTCCAACTCCCATAACTCTCTTACCAATGACGAGATTTGCAACAAGCCTATTCACCCCTCCATTCCCATCCATTCATACCCTTTGCATTGGGAAATTCCTAAATTCAACTGCTTCAATAGTAAGGAAGACCCACAATAGCATTTGAGCTCATTTAAACATGGATGTTATTTAATTACTCGTGATGATGCCTTACTTTTGAGCACTTTTCCCATGTCCCTCACTAGACCAGCATTAGACTGGTATAGTGGGTTACCCAAACACTCCATATTTTCATTCTATCAGGTAGCCCAAGCATTTTTGGATGATTTTTCTATGAATATTGCCAAGAAACTTACCATGACCGATCTATATTCCACACATTAGTACGAGGATGAATCTATCGCAGATTTTTTCACTCGCTGGTGCAGCCTGATCAATCAACATACTTTTCAATTACAACAAAACTGAACTCATCAAGATCTTCACATGAGCTTATGTCAGACATATCTCCTCAACCTTGCAGGTCCAAACTTTCAGAACATTCGATTAGAGATTCAGGCTATCGAAGAGAAGAAAATCCAATCACGAAATAAAAAATTGACATTCAAGTCGAATGAAATCTCTTCTTCTTCTAAACCACCAACCAATTATTCAAAGGCTAAAGGTACCTCTAATGTAGTGGTACTTGAGGCTGGCCCAGCTCATTCATCTAATCAGGTTACACCCTCATCTAATCTATCACACGTATAGGATTTTTGATTCAGACAAGAGCATCGAAAATATACCCCAATTGGGGAACCTTACTCTTTTGTTTTAGAAAAGATGATCAAAGTTGGAGCCATAACCCTTGCACCAATAAAACCACACATTGGTTTTGACCCTTCTCGCCCCATGCCCGCATGGTATAAGGAACAAGATTTTTGTAACTATCACCGACTGATAGGTAATAGTGATGGCAACTGCATCACTCTCAATAATATTGTCTAGGAAATGCTCGAGAAAGGTGAGTTGACTGTGGATAATCCTAACACTGCCCCTAACCAAAATCTAAAAATCTTTAAAAAACCATTTCCCAATCATGCCTCGTCATCCAATCAAACAGGTGAGACATCACTCATCATACCCATACTCGTGAGGTCCATGTGATCTTTAACAAGGTACCTGTTGCATCTCACTTACCTCACATCCCTTCCATAGAGGAAATCCTAGCTCAAAATCCTCCTTCCACATCTAAACTAACCGTCACTGTTCCTTCACCAATAGAATAATACCCTTTATCACCTACATCACCTACGGAGGAGTCTTCTGCTAACATTGAAATCATCTCACCCCTAGCTTCTCCACTTAGTAAACCTTTACCTACCATACCTCCTCCACCCGTAGAGGAGCACCCATTACCTCCTCCATCTATAAAGGAGCATCCATTCCCTCCTCCACCCAGAGAGGAGCACCTATCTATTCCTCCAATCATAGAGGAACTCCCATCATATCTTCCACCTATCATAGACCCAATGAGGATACCTTTGCCTCTTAGCAAGTATTCTCCATCCACTACCCAACATCCAACAGACCTACTTTCAGCTCTCTTACCCACAGAAGCTAAGGCTGGCCAATTCCCCATCTCTAAGATGCATTTTATAGGAATTCCCATTAGGTCTTTACCAACTCTACCCACAAACAAGCCATTCTCATGTTTGGCTGACCACTTAGAGTATGTGGATAGGGCTTTATTATGGGGTGCCTCTTACTCCCTGTCTTAACACAAATGTAGAGATCCCTTGATGACACCTCCACTATCTACCCAAGCACATTTCCACCCATCAAACCACATACAACCACTATTCTCACAACCCCTTCCTTGATATATGTTAACAGGCATACCACACCCTTACCCATAACCTAACCTATGCCTAAACCCAAACCCATACCCACATTATTTACCTCCACTAAACCTATTACCACTTTAGGGCTCACCCCAATCACTAGCATTACTCATCCACCTATTAAAATTGATTTACCTACATCCTCTAATGTCAATACCACACCTACTCTGACACCCAAACCCAAGAAACAAACACATCAACCTCATACCCCTACCGCACCAATCACATCCACACTTGTCCCATCTACCTTAAGACCTCAGCTACCCAACAGGGTTGAGCACCCTTAACCTATTCATAAACCAATTAAAAAACAACCTAATCCTCACAAATCTCTAACCTACCTAGGCACACAACATGAATAATACATGTACCTGCAGTCTCTTTACCACCAATACCTCCAATACCTTCAGCCATTACTTCACTACCTAATACACTTTAATCATTGTCCCTCACACCCCAAGCATGGCCCACCTCATCTACCTTCATTGCACCCCCATTATCCTTGTGGGTAACTCACCCTCTTCCTCCATCTTCTTTTCCTTCTAGACCTCGTACGCCCACATCACCTTTACCCAAGAAGGTGCACCCCAAAAACAAAACCCCACTACCCCAAAATAAGGTAGTCAAAACAAAACCACACCCTCCTACCCATCCATCTATTATGCCCCTACCCAAACGAACCCGACCGATACCTCAAATGACACCGACACCTAAACCCATGGCTTGACCTGTTCTTACTCTTCCAAAAAAAATTCGTAGACAACCAACAACACCTACACCCAAACCCACATTCGCTTCCCATTGTGATCCACTAGTAGGGTCCTATGCCAAAATTCTAACCAACCTCCTCGAAACTTATGTTATCACATTACCACCACTCCGACCCTACGACCCCCTCAAACCCAAGCCAAAGGGGTTTGGAGATACCAAAATTTGTGCATATCATCATATGCCAAGGCATGACATGGAGAACTGTAAGGCCTTGAAAACCATCCTTATCCAATTGTGTCCACCCAAAACCAACTTTGATGATGATGAAATTCTTGATGAAGACCCTACTTCACCTGCACCCATTCCCACATTACCCACTCAACAACCACAACCTCCATCCTCACAGCTCCTATAACCACACAAAAAGTTTGAAATTAATATGGTTCACATCAGAGAACTTACCACAACATCACCCAAATTTCGCTGCGCTCAACTGACCTCACAGGGATTTTCTCCTTGCGTAGGTTTTTTCCCTTCATGTCATTATACCACATACCCTACACACTCTTCATTTGAAAAATTCCCTCAAATCAACATGGTACACATCAGTACATGTGTGCAGAAGGGTAAAGAAAAGGCATCTAGCCCTCCAACCAATCCTATAACCAACATACCATCTGCACCCATACCTAAGATAACTATCCATGGCCCCACATACCCCATTTATAATGGTGTCGCACATCACACCATGCTCAAACAATTACACCAATCTCCAGTCAAAATGTCTTTATATGACCTCATCCAAACCTCAGAATCCCATCATCAAGACCTCATTGAGGTTCTTCAATCTATCAAGGTTTTACCCAATGACCCTACTCTCGTAGCCTCCATTATCACACCCCATAATTTAGCCTCCCTCACCAAATTACCACCTTCATCCCCACCTCACCTTGTTCACCAAGTGGCCTCCCTTAGTTTCTCTGAGACAGAGATCGCACCATACCAAAATGATGACCCGGACCCAGCCCTATTCATCTATGTACACATTGATGACATACGGGTATGTTGTGTGATGATTGATGGAGGTGCTAGCATTAAAATAATTTCATCCCATACATTTTCTCAAATGTGCATACCTGACAATTACATGCACAGACATCCAGTCATGTTGCATTCATTCAATGACGCTATCACCTCCATGTTAGGCACTGTCATCCTACATGTTTGCGTGGGCCCCTGCATTGTTCCAGAATTGTTTTATGTTTTAGAGGGGGAACTCCAATATAACGTTTTGCTTGGTAGACCATGGATCCATGTCATGGGTTACATTCCTTCCAGTTTACATCATTGTGTAAATTTTGAACACAAAGGAAACACTTATACCATTCTATTTGACCCATCACCTTTCAAAACATGCAACATGCTTTACCAACCCAACGATGTGATCATACCTATCAAGCCATCTACTTCTGTAACCAATACTACTTCACATACACCTATACCCACACCTACTAGTACAACCGCTACTTTCACCACACATACTTCCTTCATGCCTACCATTGCTATAGCCTCCATGGCTGAATCATTAGCTTCCCAATCTATTAACACCACCTCCGCATCTACCTCCAACACATCATCCATACCAGCTACCCACATACCAACCACCGATCCCTTGGAAGGTGTTTTTCAATGCCTCACTCTGGGGGAGTACCACCTCTATAGTGTCAACACCTTCCTTACTCCACACAAGTATGGAAGTCTTCACCAACACCCTCGCTATGATCACCGTATAGGAGAATTCCTCCTTTATGGTCCTCCTCATCTTCATACTAGTCTCACCTATGGGGGACTTGATACAACCACTTCCACACCAGAACCACCATCACAACCCTGCCCATTTTCTATGGACTTCCTTTCACTTACTAATCACCATTTCACCCACACCTTCCTGCACCACTGTGCGTGGAAGGGTTTTGGTTTTGGCTTCTACGAGCAAGGTCACCATACCATTATTCCATGTACCACCCGCAAGCATAATGACCGTATTGGTATCGGCTTCCCTGAACCTCCTACCAAAAATTCCCACATTGAACTCATTGCAGACCCTAGCCCTTCCCCACCTTCATAAAAACCATTTCCTTGGGGCCTTTAACCTATCAAGGCGAAGGTGAGGCCCCTTCCACTCTTTCATTCCTATATCCTGGGATGATCGATGATGACACATCAACCATTAATGTCATTCAATGTTAAGATAATGAACCCATACTCACCTACCTTGGTGTAGAAGATTCATATATTCATCAGTCGTTACCCTTTGAGACACAAACCATGTTGAATGAATCGACTATCGAAATCAACATTCATACTCAGGACAACCTACACATCCTAAAGATCAGACAATCTTTAGATGTTGTTGAGTAGGAAGCCATCACTTCATTTCTCTGAGATCATAACCATGCTTTCACTTGGTCTTATGCAGACATGTCTAGTATTGACACCACCATAGTGGTCCATAATATCATAACCATTCCCAATGCCAAACCTATCAAACAAAAGATGAGGAAAATGCACCATTGCATTGCTCTTCTTGTCAAAGAAGAACTTCAGCACCTTCTTTCCGTTTCCTTCATCTTACCCATTGATTATCCTCATTGGATTTATATCATTATCCCTGTCACTAAAGCAATAGGGGGACTCCACATTTTCATGGACTTCCGTGACTTCAACCTTGCCTACCTGAAAGATTATTTTACCTTGCTTGATATTGATCAACTGGTGGACCTTACCATGGGTCATGAGTTGATCTCACTCATGGATGGTTTCTTGGGT
This sequence comes from Taxus chinensis, assembly GCA_019776745.2. Classification (NCBI taxonomy): domain Eukaryota; kingdom Viridiplantae; phylum Streptophyta; class Pinopsida; order Cupressales; family Taxaceae; genus Taxus; species Taxus chinensis. The sequence continues at coordinate 946,555,092 of CM034147.1, forward strand.
TATAACCAAATTTTACTTGCCCCAGAATATCAGCTCAAGACCAAATTCATCACCCCTTAGGGGACTTTCTGCTATCGAGTCATGCCTTTTGACCTTAAAAATGCTAGTGCCACATATCATTGTGCTATGACTTACATCTTCCATGATATCATGCTTCACATATTAGAAGATTACGTGGACGATCTCTTAGAAAAATCTAAATGCTGCACTGAGAACCTCGCCATCCTCAAAACCATCTTTGATTTCCTCATTAAATATTGTGTTTGCCTTCAACCTAAAATGTGCATCTTCACGGTTCTCTCAGGAAAGCTCTTGGGATTTATCGTTTCCTTATGTGGTATAGAATTTGACCCTACTAAGGTCAATCCCATTCTAGAAATTCCTCCACCCACTAACCATAAACAAATCCATAGCCTGTAAGGTAAATTATAGTCCATTCACCATTTCATTTCAAAACTTTCTGATCAGTGTTAACCATTTCATCATCTACTTAGGAGGGATGTCTCATTTAAATGGGATGATGATTGTCACAAATATTTTTAGGCCCTAAAACAATACCTTCTCCAACCACCTATACTCATCCCACCTAAAGAAGATCAACCTTTTTACATATACATATCAGCTACTGATCATTCCTTGGGAGCTATGCTTAGTCATCACGATGAACAACATAGGGAGCATGCAGTTTATTATATAAGCCAAACCCTTTAGGACTATGAAACCTGATACACTCACCCCTTAAAAAATTTTCTTAGCCTTAGTTTTTGTTGCAACTAAACTCTGCCATTACCTACTCAACCACAAAACCTATGTTGTGACCAACACCGATCCTTTATACTTCATATACCCTAAACCTTATCAAAATCAGCGTGTCGCGCTATGGCTTATTCTTTTAGCTGATCTTGACCTCAAATTCATTCACCAAAAGTCCATTAAAGGCTAGGCTATAATTGACCAACTGGCTGGCACACCTATTGCTAGAGACCAACCCTCTAATTTTGAATTTCCCAATGAATTCATTGCTACCCTTTCCCTGGATGAACCCCCTTACCGAATGACACTGTTCTTTGATGGTTTTAAGTGTCAGCATAGGGGTGGAGCTAGTATTATCCTCATCACTCTAGATGGAGAACCAATTCCCTTGTCTTTCAAACTAAACTTTAAATGCACCAACAATATTACAAAGTACGAAGTGCTCGTAATAGGTCTCTAGGCCGCCTATGCCCTTGATGTCAAATCAATCCACATCTTTGGTGATTCACATTTGGTCATAAACCAAGTCAATGATATGTACCAATGTCGTAACGAGATACTTCAAAAGTATAAACATCATGTAGACATACTTTTGACCACCTTTGATCGTTACACCCTTCAAACCATCCCGTGGTAAACCAACAAATTTGTAGACACCATGGCTTTCTTAGCTTCCCAAATACCCGCTTCCCCTACTGATTCCAAAATATTTGTCACTATACAACACCTCCATTCTTTATCTTATTTACCTCACACTTTTTAATCAATCAGAACTAACACTCCTAACCCGAGTGACCTTTGGTATAAAAAATATTCCGACTACCTTTCCCTCTCCATCTTACCTCCTGATCTCACCCATAACGGAAAATGCACCTTCCTTTAGAAGGTCTCCCATTTTGTTATCCTAGGGGGGCTCCTCTATAAGTGCAGCTTTGATGGTATTCTCTTACAATGCCTCAGAAGTTCTAAAATACCTTATACCATCTACCTGCAACATTTTTACTACCATCTACCCCCACCTATTAAGCCCAAACCCACAACATGACCACAAACCTACCAACTCATTTTCATCTTTTTTTTCCCTAGCTTATGGGAGAACTACATCGGTCTGAGGTCCCTTTGTGCCGTGACCATTTATCCTGACCCCACCTTTGGTGTACCAGAACATACCTAAATGTTCCTACACCTAACCTACATTGTGTTTCCTAACCTTATCATATACCTTGGATACCGGATTCACTTCACCCTTATGTGGATAAACCTATCAACCTTAGATGATGTAGAGTTTTCTTGCTCTTCAACCCGGTAGTGTATTATAGTTTATACATGTGCGTGTGTTTGACTGTTAACTTTTACCCTGACCCATTACCTAAATCACTCGAGTAGACCTTTCACCCTCTTTCCCTGCACCCACTTAATTTTTCATCACATTTGCCTTTTATCAAACCACTCACCACTTCAACCTACTGCCTCGTCAGTTTCTAGTTTGAGGGGGATCACCTTCACCCACACATGGGCCAACCACATCTTATTTTGTTAGTGTTGCTTACCAATACAAGATACACAACAAAAAGGGGAAAAATGTAGACACTAAAATTAGGTCACACTCCCCCTTCACCTCACTAGTTTTAATTTAATTAATTTAATTTAATTAATTCATTATCCTCACCATATTTATTATTTAAATATCTTAATTAGATAATATCCACACATACACTTCACTTAGCCACCTCACCAAGCCAACTCAACCTAAGACCTCTTCTTATTAAGTTTCCATAACTAACTAAGACTTACCCAAACCATAAAAATCAATGCCTACATTCCCTCTAACCACATTCCTGCATGCTCACAAGAAGCTCCTAGCCTAATCGGTGGGATAACCACACAAGGTCTGAGGAAATCAGGAGGATCTCCCTAAGTTTAGTAACCTAGAAAATCCTACCTTGACCGATGGCGGTTACCCCTTTTTAACCCCTAAACTACCTTATTCTCAAGGTTGGCAAACATTGGGAAAAATTTGATGAGAAAGAATACATCTCAAAGAGATAACATATCTTCATAGAGAAAATTCCAGTGAAAAATCACATTCAAGGAAGGAGATTGAGCATCTTCTCCTGCATAGCCATCCCAGCCACATTTTGATCTATCTAAGTAAAGAAGAGTGTGCATACAACCCATACAGAAGATTTCTTTCATTTAGTGATCACTTGTAGCCTTCAAAACCCATCATCAACACCTCTATTATCCACAGATAGACCTTCAAGAATGAAATCCAAGTAAGTGCAATATCATACTTTCCTGGTTATTTCATTTCATCATTATTTTATCATCCATTGTTTATCTTGCTCCTTATTGACCATCTCCAACACTTTTCACCTCTGTAGACCCAGAAGAAAAATCTTTCCAAAACCTATTCCAGTCATCCAATACCTTTTCCCAACCAACCAAATCCTTGTTTCCAATCATTAAGGAGACCAAAACCCCATTATATGATATTTCTAGATCGCACAGTAACTAGCATTGGTTATATCTAACCGGCGGTCAGTCACCCCTGACCAATGCCAGTCTTTGTGTTTGCCCACACATCCTTAAAAAGAGGCCTACCCACCTAAGTTTCACCTTACCGTCACTTACTTGTGACCTACTTGAGACCTTTAACAGACCTGCAAAACCCAAAACCAACCATTTGACCTGTGGATTCTATTCTAGCTTAGCCTGTTAGATTAGATTTGTTTTCTTATTGTGTTTTAAGGGAGATACCTAAATCATTTTAAAATAACAATAGGATTTAATTTTGTTACAACATTAAATTGTTTAAAACAGTGGACTGACAACCATCTAGGAAGTACCATACTTCCCAGATATAGCTTACGTTAGGTAGTTCACTACCCATATTGTTTAATTCTTTTTGGTGCTCTTGCTTTCATTATAGGTAGTTCTTCCTAGCCAAAAGGAAGCTCTCACAATTAGTTATGGATTCAGAATTCATACGCATGAAACAACATATCAACCAACATTTGAATAGGTATTCCTCCTTATACCCTGTTACCCTATCTGTTTCACCAACAATTCAAAGAAACAATATAAGAAAAAGGTGAAACAAGGATATCTAGATTCAGGGTTGCAAGACTGAAGAGGATGAGCTACTACATTTTAGTTGGCTCTAGAGATAGTTTACTCTTGTTCAGAGTATACCCAAAGATCTAGTTTTATACATACAAGAAGATGGTGATGTCGAGACCCCGCAGGATATTGTAGTGAGGCCTCCAATCATTGATCACCATCCAGGTGCCATGGGTCTAGATGAGGATGGATATATGGTTCTTATTGATGATGTGTGGGTGACCCCAGATTTTATCACATGGTGGGATAGATCATTGAGGAGTTTTGAGAGGTTGAGGGTAGAAAAGAGGGTTACACATGAAGTCATATGAGTGTGTGCTCGAGGTATAAGATGAGAAAAGGAGGTATAGGTGGTGAGAGATGACGGGGATGATGTTGTATCCGCATCTATTGTAGTAGTAATGGCCAAGAAGGCCACAGTGGAGATAGAGAGGTATACTACTCAGAGATAGCAAGATGATCTAGTAAGAGTTTGGGATAGCCTCATCGTAGGGTGACATGGTATGATAGTTGAATGTAATTTCTTACAGGCACAGCTTGTACAAGTCTCTTCTAATAAATATAAGTATAAGGGACATAGGGATACTATGAGGAAGGCCTTGGGGATCATAGGTCCTTCCATTTCTAGCATGGAGTTATCAATGATGGCTCAATAGGGTAGATAGAGGGGAACATCCATAGTACCTTCTCCTGGCATGGTTTCAGAAACACATTATGAGATTGAGTGGGTGGAGAGAGACTATTATGTTGAGATGATCATCAAGAACTACCTTGATGTAGTTTTATATGTGAACCACTTAATTGCAAAAGGGGAAGCTCCAGTAAGGGTGATACCTAGTGTGAGTGGAGAAAGCATGAGGAAACCACATCGAAGGCCGGAGGGTGGTGATGGAGGACCTGTAGGCACACTTTCTTCTGGAGGATAGGGTGGTGGTAGTACGATACTATGAGGAATTGATTTGACCACATGATTGTATATGATGTCATAGGCTCATCGAAGTCCATTTTGATATTTTAATCATTCAAACATTTATGATGGATATTGAACCTTAATATACTTATATATATGATATTTATGATGGGCCATGGCTTGTATTTGTGGTTTCTTTCATGATGTATGCTATATGTTTATATGTGTTTATATCACAGATGGATTTTGATAAACATGATATATGTTAGGATGTTTTGTTGGATATGTCTCAAGATGTTGGTCCTTTAGTATTTGACTAATTTTAGATGATTTTCAAGAAAAGTGATCTAATTAATTATTTGAAATTAACAAAGTAACTAAATAGAATAGACCAAAAATGGAAGGACGACCCGCCATGAAATTCGTATATGTATATAATGGGTTTAAGATAAAACTTGCACTTATATCCTTTTAGATGTTAAACCATATCAAGATTAGGTAATTATGTAATTTATGATAGAAATGTTGGTTTGGGAGATAGTGACAAAAGAGGGTTTTGTGTGTATAGGACAATGGGGGAGAAAGGGTTCTCCTTTTTAACAAATTCATAAGAATTTGATGCCCTAGGTTTTATATATTTCAAAGAAAAATAATTGATGTGAGAAGTTTTTTATGATGGAAAATCTGATCAATACAAGAAGATTTCCTTGATGCTCATTATTTTGAAGTTTGATTGATATGGGAAGCCTTTTAAATGAGTAGCCATCCTTTGAGGGTATGGACCACATTTTGATTTTTTATTGAGTGGCCCTCCTTCAAGGGACCAGTTTAGGATTTTGATGGGTCTTTTTCCTTCAAAGGATCAGTTTACTTTTTGGTATTTTGAATAACAATTTATGCACTAAGAATAGTTGTCCTTCAAGGGATCATTCTATTATGATATGATATTTGATAATATAAGAATCCAAATAACTTTATTTGCACATATAGATGAGCTGGGAGTAATAACCCTAATAGGTTATCACGAGGAGGGAATAGATTCATTTGTCTTACACACATTCCCCATGTCATGGTGTTGGTAGATGGGTGGAGTGATCTTATGTAAAGGAAGGTGTTATGGTATGATAATATTTGATTGAGTCTTCCGCCATGATAATAAATCAATTAATAGTAGAAAGGCCATAAGTATAAAGCACTCAAGGGTTCAGCCTCATGTTCCCCATCAAAAGAAGTGAGCCAATATGCTCCTGAACCATATTTGTGTTTGATAACATAGGGACCAATCTAGTTAGGGGGGAACTTTCAGCGTTTACTCTATTCTAATGTAGTAACATTTTTATTTTCTTTAAGTATAAGATCACCAATTTTAAAATCACACTCTTTTACATGCTTATTATAATATTTTTTAATACGTTGTTGATAAAATTGATGATGTTCGAGGGATGTTATACATTTCTCATCTAACAATTCTAGTTTTGCTAAGTGCTCTTAGCGATATTCATCATCTAGGATAAAATATTTGAGAGATACGTAAAGTGATGGAATTTGAATTTTGAGAGGCACAATGGCTTCAGAGCCATAGACAAGTGAGTAGGATGTATCACCCATAGACATTTAGATGTTCATTCAATAATCCCAAAGAGAAAATGGGATCTAGAAATTCTAATTCCTACTTGCATCATCTACTGTTTTCATGATAATTTTTTAAAGTGTTTTGTTAGAGGCCTTGACCTATCCATTTGCTTGAGGATCGTATGGTGATGAAAAAATAATTTTAATGTTAAATGTGTCATAGATCTGTTTAAATTCCTTGTTTTTAAAAGGATTTCCCATTATCATTGACAAACTTGTGCGGGATGCCAAAATGACTTATGATATTTTGATATATGAAGTTGATGATAGGTTTGGATTTTGTCGAGGTCAAAGGAATAAATTCAACCCACTTAGGGAATTATTCAGTTGCTATGATTATGGAATGATTTTTTTGAGATGATTTTGGATTTATTGCACCAATGAAGTCTAACCCCCATTGAGATAAAGGCCATAAGTCCTATGAAGGTTGTAATGCTTGACTAGGGACATGAATAATATCTTAATGGAGTTGACATTTGACACACTTTTTTACGTATGTAAAACAATTTTTAGTGATAGTAGGACAATAATACCCTAGCCATATGATGTGTTTAATGATGGCATTACCACTGAAGGTACCACCAAAAAGACCATTGTGGACCTATTTGATTGGTTTACTTGACTCATGTGATCTGAGACAACACAATAATATATCATCAAAATTGTGTTTGTAAACGACACCTCCTATGATAAAAATGTGGGTGGCGCATTGAAGAAATGATTGCTTAACATATTTTGATAGATCTGATGGGATTTTACATTCGAAGAGATATTGATATATATATGTGTGTACCATAGGTCTAGTGGATTGTTGTTAATGGTATTGATAGAAGGAAACTCATTTTCATGTGAAGGATAATCTAATCGTTGAATTACTATGGACGTTTTATTGTTATCTTTTGATTTTTCTATTTTAAAAGGAACAAGGGACCTGAGGGATGCCATAGTGTTTGAAAATCTATGAGAATATTGTGAGATGGCTTGGATGGTGTAATGATTAAATGCGCCAACAAGAAAATTGACGATGACTTTATATTTTTGAAGGATTTTGTTTTTTACATTGATATTCTCCCTTAACTTGACTGACGAAAAGTTGTGAATCTCTATATATTTCTAGGACATGGACACCTAAGAGAATGGTGGTATTCAAATCATGATTAAGGCTTCATATTTTTCCATGTTATTAGTGCACTCGAAGTTAATTTCAAATGATAGTGGAAGTGGAATGCTCCAGGGTGGTCTAATGACAACTCGAGCTCCACCTCCTTCTTTTCACTTAGCACAATCAAAGAATAGGGTTATTTTAACAAGGATGAAATAAAATTCACTGTTATCAAAATCATTGATGTTGTTGATGGATTCATCAAGAAAATTTTGATGAGGTTTTTGATTATCTGGGAGGGGTGCATTAGTGAGATGATCTACAATCTCCTAACCTTTTATAGATTTTTTAGATATGATTTTGAGATCAAACTCAGTCATGAGAATAATCCATCGAGTTATGTGATCATTGTGATAAGGTTTAGCATACATGTATTTAAGTGTATTAAAATTGGTGATGGTGTATGTCTTATGATTAAGGAGGTAGTGTTGAAGTTTAGAGTTTGTAGACACTAAAATTAGGTCACACTCCCCTTTAGTCCCTCTTCAAATAAACACCATTGAAAACATTCACCTAACCATGGCCCCCTTCATCCTACTATAATATTAATTTAACTATTTATATGAAATTAATTCATTATCCTCACCATATTTATTATTTAAATATCCTAATTGGGATAATTCCCACATATCCACCTCACCTAGACACCTCATCTAGCCACCTCACCCTAGGACTTATTCTTAGTAAGTTGCCATAACTAACTAATGCCTACCCAAACCCTAAAATCAGTGCCTACATTCTCTCTAACCACATTACCACATGATTAAAAGAAGCTTCCATCATAATCCACAAAGCCAACACATGAGATCCCAAGATATCAAGGAGATCTACCTAGTTTAGTAAACCTAGAAATCCCTCCCTAACCGACACCAGTTACCCTTAACTGCCACCAGTTAAGATGGAACCATCATCAATCACCTTTTAACCCCCAAAACAACCTTATTTTCGAGGTTGGAAGATTCCTGAGAGATATGACATCTTTTGAGAACAAGTTTCAGGGAGAACACGCATGCAAAGAAGGAGATAAAGTATTTTCTCTTACACAGACATCCAACATTCACCTAGCAACCATCCAACACTCACCCCAGCAAAGATTTGATCCAATTAGGTAATAAGGAGAGCACATGCAGCCCATGAAAAATCTCCCCAACATTTGGTGACCCTCTACGGCATTCAACCTCTTATCAACACCTTCATTCCTCACTCAGAAATGTCCAGAACCAGATTCCAAGTAAGTAGAACATTTTACTCCTCTGGTTCACTCATTAAACCATGGTATTTTCATCCTTTGTTCTCCTAACCGCCCACTAACCTCCATTAATAATAATCCCTTGATATCCCTATTAAAACCTCACCAAATCCCATATAAACAACTTAATACCTCATTTTGACCAACCTATTCCTTTGTATAATCATAAGGGAGATCTAAAGCTTCTTCTATGACATTCCCAGTACCCCACAGTAACTGACACTAGTTTTCCCAAACCGGCGTCAGTCACCCTTAACCAACATCGATCTCTATATGTACCAATATAGCCCAGAATAGTAACCTACCAACCTATTCCCACATCACCCTTAATCACTTTTGACCTACCTAAGACCTCTGTCAGACCTGTAGAGACCCATAATCAGTTACTTGACCTTCGGATCTTATTTTAACCTAGCCTGTTAGATTAGATATTTCTTATTGTGTTTTAAATGAGATACCTAAATAATTTTAACTACAATAGAATTTACTTTATTACTAGCATTAAATTAATTTAAATAGTTGATTGACATTTTTCTAGGAAGTATCACACTTCCCAGATCTAGCATACGCTAGGCAGTCCACTGCATATATTGTTTAACTCTTTCTGGTGGTCTTGCTTTTTATTTTAGGTAGTTCCTCCTAGCCAAAAGGAAGCTCTCACGATAAGTTGTGGATGAAGGATTCAACATGCGCGCAACAACCTATCAACCAACATTTCAAAAGGTATTCCTCCTATGCCCGTTACCCTATCTATTTCATCATTTTTGAAGAAACGTCTAAGAATCAAGTGAAACAGAGGTGGAAAAATATAATGCACAAAATTGATTTTCTACTTCAGTGTAGCATATTTCATATTCATGGAGTGTATGACTAATGTAATATATAGCTTGTTCGTGATGTTGATTATCACAGTGAGCAATCATTACTCCTAGCTCATGCTTAGAAGAGGATATGTAAAGAAAAAATGACTTCCCTTTGTGAGGTGGAGTAAATATAGGTGGTGATAATAGGTATCATTTGATTTCATTGAAGGATTTTTGGAATTCAGAATCCCTGTAACATTCCCATTTTAATACTTTAGAAACAAGGGAATTTTTATTTTTATTTCTTGCATAATGTTCTCTGTTCTAAATTAACATTATTTGGAACACACATTCCAAAGAAAATCAATCTCATAACATAGAACCATATGTAGTTGTAAATGACTCAGTGAAACACTGATCTCTCATTTCATGACTCAGTATCATACCTATCTCCCATGTTAACCTTATAATGTGTATGATACATATAATTGGTTATGTTACCATTTTGGAGGTATCAAGTGATCCATTTAAGATGTCTATCTAAATATTTGTTACTGATATTCATATGAAATACCACTTCTTAAACTAAGTGACATAAGACAACGTAACCAACATATTTTGATACTTTGGCCAAATATTCTAAACATATTTTTCATGTTTATATTCCTAGATGGCATACTCATCAAATGGAATATGTCCTTCACCTTACTAGATCTGGTATCTAGAATGATCGTTACTAACTTCTGTCAGTCCACTTATTTGAGGTTTAACCCTAGCTAAGGTTAGCAACATGGCCTAGTTTCGAGGACTACTTACGGTGGCTAAGGGTACTTAGAAATAATCAATCGACTTATGTTGATTGGGTGTGTCTATTTCTCCTAATTCAACATGATTTGACCCTGAAACTAGGTCATGCCCCTAGCTCTACTTAGGGTAGAACTGTGATCAAGTCAAAATTTATGTTAGTCTAGTTGAATAAACTCAAAAGGGTTTTGAAACATTTCAGCTACAACATAGTATCCTCATGAATACCCTAGTCATCACGAAGGTACTTTACTGTAGTTTGCATGTGTCAACATCCATCTAAGTTTTCCTCATCTGGAAAAACATACCTTAGATAAAAATTTATATCTTATTAGTTTCCTCTTTATATATTAATTACAACAACCCTACTGAGTAACTAGGTTCCTTAATAATTAAGATTCAAATTTAAGACTACAATAAATGAAGTTATGGAGATAAATTTTCTTTCTATCCAATTCATATACCATGATTTAAACTATTTACTTTCTGATTCATGTTTTACATAACAGATCGAGCACACTAGAGAGTGTTGTTTGCTTACCCACTTACTCAAGCCAAATCTTATATAAGTTTTGAGAAAGTTCTGTTTATATTATAATTCATTGAAATGAATTCTAATTCCATTTATTTTTCCTTCCCTACATTCTTCTTTTAGTTAAGGAATTCTACATGAGAAAGCACACCCTTTACAACTATAGATAACATTCAGGATTCATATAAAAAAGGTATTTAGATTAAGACTAATTAACTTTTCAAAGGAATTTGTCTTTCCATTCCCTTATTGTGGGTTAAAGTCCATAATAAACCCATTGTACATTATAAATTAATATCAAGTTAAATTTTCATACCAACATTTGATTTAAATATAGTCATAGAGATATAGTTGAATATCATGTAATAATGTCAAATTTGCAAGTTACATCTTCACTAGAGAGGATAGTACATATTAACACCTCTGCTCTCGAATTATTCCATTCCAATCATAAAAGTATGTTGTTGTTTATAAAATAGATAAATTCCTATTATTTCTAATCATTCATGCTAAAAGGATTTTCATCAAGTACAAAAAAATATCACACATCTTTTATTCAACAAGGATTCATACATTTACAAGTCCAAACAATTCAAACATTACTAATGTTAAACAACAATATTTAAATTAGATTCAGATATAAATTTCTTTTCCATCAAGTACATTTTAGTAATGAACCATATTTCATCATAAAAAAATCCAGTCTCTTTGACAAACAAATGTAACTTCCTAAAGATCTTTCTCCTTCATCACTTATGAAGTCCATCTGCAAAATTGCTAGCATGGGCCAATTCATTGAACTGAGCATGATAAGCACTAAACATTAAAATGATGTACTTTTAGCTAATTGTTTCATAAAAAGAACATTGTTGTAATGAAAAAATCTTGATAAATTTAGAAAGACATAGCCAAAAGGAGTTACAATACTCAAATTAAAGAGAGAAAGAAGGAGATATTCCAAAAAAAAGAAAGGTTAGGTCAAGAATATAAAAACTTCAACTTTTCATACTATTTTCTTTTATCAAAGGAATTAAAAGAGTAATTCAGATAAGTAACATTTCATCAAAATATCACTATTATTTTCATACATTTCTTTTCATGATCACTCATTCAATTAAATCTATTTAACAAAAGAAGATAACTATCATAACTATGTTTTAGGCATAGTTCAACAGTAGATCATTACAACAATACTTCAATCTTAATATTTCATTAACCTAAATTCATCCTAAATTTTGAGATGCCAATAATCAAAATTAAAAGCATAAGAATAAGTTTAGGATGATCCCAAAACCTCATATCATTAAATGTGTCTTTGTCCTGAGTATCCTAATACTCAAGCTCATAATTAGGAACCAATTTAAGTTAAATTTAGGAAAACTAAAATAGACCTCATAAAAAGGGTAAGATCTTCTTAGCAAGAAAATGAGTCGGCACTCAATCCCAAAAAGATACAACATTGATATTGTTAAGTTAAGAGATTAGAATGGAAAGGTTTATCATTTAGATTCAAATTAATTAACCATCTAAATATTATATATAAAAAATATATCTATTCTAATTATACCAACCAAACACAATATTCAATTCTATTATTTTAAACTTCAGGTATATTGGCCTAACAAAAATCTGCAATTAACCTTACCAGAAAAACCTAAATTTGGTTAACAAACAGACCAAAGAAGGATAACACCTTTACCAAATTTAAAGGCTGAAGAAGGTTAAAGGAGGGAGAGGGATGAAGATCACTTCTCCTTACTCCTTTTTGATAAAAAATAAACTTTGAGAAATCAAATACCTATAAGGACAAGGTCATTGACCTAATGATGAAAACCTAAACTCGGAACAGAGATCTTACCAATGTTTGAACTAGATGTACAAAAAACCAGGAGAAGAAAAGAAATGATTAACAACATTCATTTTGTTAACTTTAATCATTCATGGAGATGGTAAGGTTAACCCTAATGTCCACAAGATAACAAATAATTTATTTCCCCAAAGTAATCAGAAAGGAAAGAAGGAAATGAACAGAAGGATAAGTCTATAATAGACCTCCTAAACTCATATGCTTAAAGAAGATAAAGAGTGTTTAATGATACAACTAAGTTAGGAGCAAGGATTCCTTTACAATGGAGATACATTTTCCTTAGTTCACAAAATAATTAAAACTGAGTTTGATATCCCAAGGTTAGGAAATATGTTAACTAATACATCAAAACAATTTCCATAAAACTATCCAGAAATTCAAGTTGAAAACAACAACTGAAATACCGTAAACCAATACCCACAATAATTTTCCCTTCTTAGCATTAATTTCCACCATTTCAGAGGTTACCCAATATGCAAATGAGTAGAACAACAAAATATCATTTCCCTTACATGATTTCAAATAGCTCAAACTTTCATAAATGATAATTATTTTCAAGAAACTAACACCAATTATCCTTTCTAGATTGTTATTTAATGAACAAAAAAGTCCAAGCAAGTCTTAACAAATGCAAAAAATATTTTCAAACAAAACCTAGAACAACTTATTTTTTAGTAATATTCAAAGGCTCAAAATTCTGTAACAAAAAAAAAAGGTATAAAAAAAAACCCATAATCATATGTAACACCCTTGTCAGTTGTTATATTCCTCCTTTGCATTTCAAGTGTTGACATGTGATTTTTCCTTATAAAGATGTGTTCTTTTGATTATCGGAAATCATACTTGAAATGAATGAATCATTCATGTTCTTAAGATCCTTTGGATTGAAATAAAAAAGGTTTCCTTGAATCCATATTTTAATTTTTTATGGCAAGATGCAATCATATTTTTAGTTGCAAACTTAACTCTTAATTTAGCACATCCTTGGATCAATTCCATTGATCCAAGGAGTTTTTTTAATCTTCTTATTGAATGAATGGGATATTGACATCAATAAATTAAAGGAAAATATGGACTGAACTTTTTGGTTACAATTTCTTTGACCTTATGTGAATGTGTTTCAATATAGTTGACTAGTTATACTTTGGTCTTGGGGGTCGATCTCGGTAGAACATTTACGTGTAAATATAATGCAATCATTTCATGGTTTAAGAAAGGTTCAGAATCTTGAGTTAGGTAATATTATCTTTTTCTCAGCTATATTGTGTAATTGGATCCTATTTTATCTTAAGCCTTAGTGCTAAATAAAATTGAGGAGAATTTGTAAAGGTTTATAACCTATTTAAATTAATTTAACCTATCTCCTAAGCTATGTATAGTTGTGAAGTAATTTTGTTTAATTCTTAAAACTATATAAATGAGAACTAATCTAAGTTAATTCCTAAAACTATATATTAGTAGGTTAGTCTAACCTGATGTCCAGTGTTATATGGTTTTTGAATTTAAACTAAACCTATTTCTAAAAAAAACTATGTGGAAACTACCTAAGGCATTGATTTGGGACCTATGGTGACTAATCCTAAACTAGCCTAAGTTTTAAAATATTTAACCTAAAAACTAATTGCGAGGGGGCCTATGGTCACATATACAAGGGCGACGGTTCCAATGGGCATTGAATGTTAAGATAAGGTTTTAAATACGACAAGATAGCTAGTTATGGCAAGAGTTAGTGGACTTAGCAGAATGTTAAGTGGAAGCTCCACTAAACTTAGAAATGCATGTTGAATTGGTTTTAAAGCTCACCGGATTTGGAAGGTGGTGGCACATAAGGATAAGCGGGAAATTTTCATTTAATGGAGTTAATTGGCCTCGGTCAAGGCACTCAAATAGACTTGGAAACTTGGAAGGTGGGTTCTGGAAAAGTTGTTTGTTTTCTCACTCTCTCCAAATTTTTCTCTGCATGTGGAAAACTGTTTCTTCAAACAAACAGTTTGACTTGTAGTTTGTAGGTATTTTTTGGTCCTTATGATCTATTTTCAATCATGGGAAAATATAAAAGGCATTCAGAGGAAATTTTGTTGTTTGATCTTGCGTGGAAGAGAAAGGAAGTTGGAAACTCGTCTTGCAAGATCCTTCGATTTGGTAGAAGCACTATCAGGCATGATAGGCTCTTACCATTAAGATTTCTTACTTTCTTTGAAATGTTCCTTTAAATGAACTCTACTTTTATGAAGTTCTTAGCTTGCATGATTTAAATTTTAATTTGTCTTTTTGGGTTTATGTAAATATTTGTGGATTTGGGGTATGAAAACCAATGCAAAAATAATGTTTAGTTTGGGAACTCCATTTGAGTTTTGTTAGCAAATCATGCATGTAAACCTTTAGTCTGTAACTCTGCATGACTTTTGGAACTAGTGTATGAAGTGTGATGTGGTATAGACATTTGTTACTATGTTTAATGCCATGATTAGAACTCGATGAAATATGGGTCTTGTCTATTTTTGTTGAAGTTCAAATTTGTGAAATATGTGGTAATATAGTTGAATTGGATGCTCATGTAGAGCTTTATCCTGTGCAAAAACTATGTCCCATTTTAGATTTTAGTTGGTCTATGTTGGGATTGAACTTGTTTTTATTCATGTTTCATCTAACTTGTATTCTAACAGTTGTGTTGAAATTAGATTGAATATGAAATTTGTGTTGAGTTTTATCTTCTAAAGAGATTGTTTTTACTAATTTCATCTTCGATCATGTTGGACTTGAGCTTGTTTGGAAGCTCATGTTTCCTTAAGTTGTGCTTAGTTTTGTTTTGTGTTAGAGCTGTATTGTAGCCTCCTGGTGATCTTAACTCCGTTGGAAAAAAGAGTTTTGTTGACCATGTGTGAAACAAGTGTTTAGTTTAGGTGTGAAGATTTTGTAAGTTCGTGTTCATTTGAGCTTTGACCCTTACTGAACCTACATTTCATTTTTATTATATATGAGACCCATGTTTTTGGTCTATTGTTATGGGCTCTTGTTCATTAAGTTATAACCAAATCATGTTTGGTTGAGCCAGTGCTTATGCAAAGCCTATGTTTCACCTTAACCTGTACTGGAACTTGTGTTTCATGGAGCTTGTTTTGGGCTCGTGCTTGAGTTAAAATGCCATATGAGTTTAATTTTGATAAACCTAGAATTTCAGATCTTATTACTATGAATAAATGGGATAGTGGATAATGTGGAACTATTTTGGAAGCCTATTAGTGGTTTCCGTGATCATGATTTACCCTTTGGATTGATTGGCTATCACCGCGAGCTCATATTCAGTACTGCACTTGTATTTTTGATCCTTTCTTAACTTTAAATTCTTGATTGATTCTTGAGTTTCATTTTAAGTTTGGTTTGACTCTGTCTCCTTCATTATGAATATAAAAATTTGAGTGTGAACTAAATGTTACCCTAAAACCATGATTAATCATGAGCTGTCTTGAGCTGTAAGTGAAGTCTACATTCATTAAGGCAACTTGGAATTTGGACTCTGTGTTATGAGCTGACTTTTTCTATTATCGATATGTTCGATATGGATTTTCTATTGTTGGGTTTTATTTCATCATGTTAACTGTTTAAGTTCCGAACTCTATTTCTTTTAGTTTGAAATATTTACTCTAAGATCTTTAGGAAGAGTGGTTGGCTACTGTTATAAAGTTCTTTGAGACCGTAACTTTAATTGAATTTGTAGATGAATGGTTTGTTTTTCTTTTCTATCTATTCATTCTTTGAATTTGGCATTGGTATGTAATTTGGAGATAGTATCTTTCTTTTGTTTCAAATGGAATTGTTGGTCTTCCTTGATTATTTCATTTGATGAAACCATGCAGGAAGAGGTTAGATGTCCCAGTTGTGAAATAGGAAATGTAACTACTATTTATCCATAGTGAAGCTGTATTCTAAGAAGTTAGGATGGGAAATTATGATAGTACGAACTATTGTTTTTAGTTTATACATTAAATTAAAACATAAATGATAAGGTAGATATTGTGAAATATACTCTGTTCTTTTCTTCAAAGGGAATTCAGTGTTCTTAACATATTTATTTTTCTCTTGTTTTTCCTTATGCTTTTATGTTGTTATATTAATTGTTTAATTAAATCATAGTTTTTTAATGGGATAATTAGTAGAAATCATGAAGTTTTAATGTTTGGTATCTATCATGCTCAGTTCATTGAACTGACCCGTGCTAGCAATTTTTACAGATGGATTCCGTAAGTGGTAAAAGAGGGAAAAATTTTTATGATACATTGGCTAGTTTAAGTTTGATTCCTTGTGAAGAATCCTTATTTCTTTCTTGGGTTGTAAATTTATAAGGAAAATTGTATTCTTGTTGAAAAAAGACTAATGTATTGGCAGTTTTCCTTAAATGCATAGTATTGTAATTATATAAGTTTGCAAAAGTTAATGTAAAGCTGAAAACTTACTTAAATTGGATATGTAGACTTTTGGGTGTTATTATGAATGAATGGAATTTTGTCTTGTTGATATTATTCATATTTAGTTTATACTTAATTGATTATCCTTTGTTATGTTGGATAAAGGGAGTTAAGTTCAATATCCCTAATTAAGATACAACTTTATAAGTTGTAAAGTACGATGTTTTTTTTAACTAAACAATTTAATATGGTAATATGATGTAATAAAAAAAGTAGTAAAACCAAAGAAATTGTAAAATATGAAGAGGGTTGTTAAATCCTAAAATTTTACCATAAAGAGGAAGACTCTACCTCTTTTAAAATGAATGTAAATAAAAGGGAAGGTATAATGATCGTTAAATAATTAGACCTCATTTTAATGAAGTCTACTTAGGTAATCCTATGTGATTACTACACCTTATTGAATGGTTAAGATGCCTCTAATGGAACTTATGACGTTGCTTTTTGTTAACCATTTTTTTTAAGCCAATCGAATGAACTTAAAAAGCAATCTTAGGTAAGCTCTTCAATGGTTACTTGAATCTAATTTTGGAAAGGAACTTAAGGAGTGTGGATTTTTACGTCTCACAAGGATTTGTAAAATGAACCTTTAATCCACTAATTAACTGAATGTTAACATTCTCCTTGAAGTATGTACATCTCGATGAGTCAGTTCAGGTGGATGTTGGCACACACCGTCTACAAAACTGTACCTTCGAGAAGACTATGGTCTTCTCAAAGATATAGTGCTGCAGTTGACATGTGGCAACACCCTTCTGCATTCGACCATCCAAACCTACATATGTTGGAGACTTGTACTTGGTTTCTTTTTGGGCCAAATTAAAAATAGGATCTAGTTTAGGGGATGATTCTCTTTAACTAAGGATAGGGTAGGAACATTCAATTGGCTTAAGTCAATTGAATATGTATAAATACCCTTAGTTAATGTGAGTGATCTAATAAACTATATCATGTCACTAATCTGGGTTAGGATAAAATCTTGGACAAGTGGGACTGACAGAATTCAGTAAAGACCATTCAAGATAATAGAAGAGTGAGGTGAAGGACGTATTCCATTGACGTGTATGTCGTCTAGGAATAATCACATTGACAATGTGTTGAAAATATTTTGCCAAAGTATCGCAAGTTGTTGGTTGCATTGTCCTGTATCAAATTAGTTTAACAGAACATGATGTCGGATGAATATTTACAACAAATATTCAGATAGGTTCTTTAAATAGATCACTCAGAACCCGGATTAGGGTAAGTAACCAAGTATACGTAGTATACACTCTATGTTTAGATTAGCATGAGAGATCGGATTGAATCTAAGTCATGAAATGAGAGATCGGAAGATACCGAGTCATTACAGTTGTATATGGTTATCTGTTATAAGATTGATTGGCATAGAATGTGTGTTCTATTTGATGTATTATTTAGAACAGGGAACATGGCTCAAAAAAAAAAAATTCCCTCGTGTCTATGTCTAAAAATGGGAATGTTACATCTTGGTATCAAAGCTAAAGGTTGCAGCTCTTGGACCTATTGTGTCCATAATCTGATCGAAACTTAAATTTTCTTGTTAACAGAAAATGGTTAGAACCAGAGGGAATGTTGCGAATAACCCTCCACCTGTTGATGGAGCAGCAACAACCCAAAAAATTGATGAGATCCTTGCTGCCCTGTTGGACACAAGGGATCATTTGGCTATACTGGAACAACAAGTGATGGGCAATGAGGAGGAAAATGATGCTGGTGATAACAATCAGCCACCTCCTGAGGACAATGCCAATTTGGGTGTTGATGATAACAATGTTAACGTGCATGTTCCACTAGAGAACAAAAAGGTAAGGTTAGCAGCTGAACTCACCAATGACATAAAAAGGATAATTCCACCTAAATTTGATGGCACCACTTTAGGAGATGGAGCTGAAAACTGGCTCAGTGAAATGGAGAAGTATTTTTCTATATGAAACTTCTCCGAGGAAATGAAAGTGATATGGGGAGCATATCAGCTTTCGCATGAGGCATCCTCATGGTGGGACAAGCTGAAAAGTTGAGTTAAATATTGATGAGTCTAATATTACCTGGGACCAGTTCAAAAGCTATTTTAGACAACGTTGGCTACCACAACTTTACTATGACCAGAAAATGACTAAATTTCAGAACTTAGCTCAAGGGAAGCTGACAGTAATGGAATACTGGGAGAAGTTTACTAAACTCCTTAAGTATGTTCTGCAGTACCAGATTGATGAAAAATTCAGAATAAGGAAATTTATCATGGGATTGAGTCCCGTAATAGGGGGAGAGGTGGATGTACATAGTCCAACCACGATGGAAGGAGTTGTGGAAAAGGCCATAAGGCAGGAACATAAATTGAAAGCAATTTCTACTCACAAAGAGGAAGTAAGGAAGAAATTACCAAACTCCTCATCAACCTCTCTTGCACCAAAGAAGGGACCGTGGAAGAAGTTAGGTAATAAAACTAAGTTTACCATTGATAACAACAAGAAAGTCAGTGATGAATAAACCTGCTGGAAACACACAGAGCAACTTTGTAAGAAACAACAACAATGGACAGAAGTCTTATGGGGGTCAAAATAATAATTTTAAGGCTGGAAATAAATCTGAGCCTAGAAAGGGACCTATAGGAGGCTGTTATAACTATGGAAAGGATCACTATGAAAATAATTGTCCTTTGAAGAAGAATGATCGTGATCCACAACACAAGATACATGCTGCCGTAGCAGACAAATAGGCTGAAAAGCAAGTCACACCTATAGAAGTTCCTGGTAAGTTATTTGGTATACCTATAACTATTCTTTTTGATACAAGAGCTACTGAATGTTTTATTTCTAATAATCTTGCATCAAAACTAAAATGAAAAGATGGAAAAATGGATAAAACATGGACTGTACATTACGGGAATAATGTTGTTCATACAGTTAGTATGTGTCTTTTTGGAGCAGTCCTTGAATTACCCACTTTTTCCACTGAGGTTGATCTGTATGTAGCACCTTTGGGATCTTATGACGTAATCATAGGGTTAACTGGCTAGCAGATCACAAAGAAAAAGTTGATTGTTTTGAGAAATATATTAGTTGTTTAGATGATCTGTAGAATACAACAGAGATTCAAGGTGTGAAACGTGAGATTTCAGTTAGGAAATTGTCTGCCATGCAACTTAAAAAGGCCAAAAATAAAGGATGTACCTTGTATGTAGTAAAAATTTCTGAATCATCAGAAGAAAAATAGCAACCTCATGAATCATTATCCACTGTTACGAAATTACAGTGATGTGTTTCTAGAGGAATTACCAGGTCTTCCCCCTAAAAGAGAATTTGATTTTACAATTGAGATCAAACCTGGAATGGAACCTATTTCTAAGGCACCATATAGAATGACTACCATAGAATTAGTAGAGCTTAAATCACAATTGCAAGAAATTTTGTCAAAGGGGTTGATTAGACCAAGTGTTTCCCCTTGGGGAGCACCAGTAATTTTTGTGAAAAAGAAAGATGGGACACTTAGGTTGTGCATTGATTACAGAATGTTGAACAAAGTGAAAATCAAGAATAGGTACCCACTACCTAGAATTGATGATTTATTTGATCAGATGTGTGGTGCATCAATATATTCTAAGATAGATCTTAGGTTGGGTTATCATCAATTGTGAATTAAAGATGAAGACATTCATAAAACTACTTTTAGGACAAGGTATGGGCATTATGAATTTACTGTTTTTCCCTTTGGGTTGACAAATGCACCTGCCGCTTTTATGAATCTTATGAACAATATCTTTCAAGAATATTTGGACAAATTTGTGCTTGTATTCTTGGACGACATTCTCATATATTCTAAGAGTGTTGAGGAACACCATGAACACTTAAGGATTGTTTTGGAAATCCTGAGAAAGAGGAAGTTATTTGGTAAGCTATCTAAATGTTCTTTCTATGATACGGAAGTACACTATTTGGGCCACGTTATAAGCAAAGAAGGGATTGCATGTAGATCCTTCTAAAATTATAGCGATAATAGAATGGCCTGCACCTAAGAACGTACATGAGGTTAGAAGCTTCATGGGGCTTGCTGGTTATTATAGGAAATTTGTTAAGGATTTTTCTAAAGTAGTTGCACCAATAACTTCGTTACAGAAGAAAGATAAGAAATTTTTATGGAGTGAGAAGTGTGAATCTACTTTTCAAACTTTGAAAAATCAGTTAACTTCTGCACCTATTCTGCCGGTACCTGATCCTAATGGGAATTTTACAGTTGTGACGGATGCCTCTGGTGAAGGCCTTGGAGGAATATTATTACAAAATGATCATGTCATAGCTTATGAAAGTAGAAAACTTAAGTTACATGAGATGAATTATGCTCCACATGATTTAGAGCTTGCTGCCATTGTTCATGCACTATAAGTATGGAGACACTATCTACTTGGTAAACCTTTTGAATTGAAAACTGATCATCTAGGGTTGAAGTATATTTTCACTCAACCAAATATAAATGCAAGGCAGTGTAGATGGTTAGAGTTTTTGTCACAATATGATTTTGACATAAGTTACATAAAAGGAAAGGAAAATAGAGTTGTTGATGCTCTAAGTTGTAGGAAGCACATTTTTGCTCTTATAACATTAAGAACACAGTTTAAGGATGAAGTAAAAGATGTTATGGAATCTGATTCTTATTTTCAGCAAGTGAAAACAACACTTGCTGCAGATCCAAAGGACGTAAGGTATAAAGGATTTCATTTTGATAATGAAGGAATATTAGGGTTTGAAAACAGAGTATACATACCTTCACTTAATGAATTGAGGAAAAAATTACTAGTTGAATTTCACAGCTCACCTTTTTCTGGGCATCCTGGCATTACAAAAATGCTTGCTGATATAAAACAACAATATTTCTGGAAAGGAATGAAAAAGGATGTTATTGAGTTTGTTAAGCATTACTTAGATTGTCAGTGTGTTAAAGTTGAACACATGCACCCAGCTGGTTTATTATATCCGCATAGCATTCCGTAGTACAAATGGCAAGTAATAAGCATGGATTTTGTACAAGGGTTGCCTATGACAAGAAACAAACATGATGTTATTTTCAGTAGTTGTTGATAAACTGACAAAGGTAGCACATTTTATTGTTGGAAATCTGAAGGATGATTCTCCTGTTTTGGAAAAAAGGTTTGTTCATGACATTTTTAGGTTACATGGAGTACCCGAGTTAATCATATCTGATAGGGATCCTAGAATGACATCCAGGTTTTGGAAAACACTTAATGCATCTCTAGGAACTAAGCTGAATTTTAGTTCTACGTATCATCCAGAAACGGATGGATAGACTGAAAGAGTAAATCAGGTTTTAGAAGATATGTTAAACATGTATTGTATGGATCAACAGTATAAGTGGGAAGAGTATCTTCCACTAGTTGAATTTTCTTACAATAATACATATCATGCCTCCCTTAAGATGGCACCTTTCGAGGTGCTATATGGAAGGAAATGCAGAACTCCCATCAGTTGGGACAACATTGAGGATAGAGAGGTAATTGGACTTGAAATCCTTATGGAAATGGAACAACAAGTTAAAATGATACGTGAATGCTTGAAGGAAGCAACAGATATAACAAAAGAGTTATGCTGACTTGAAGAGGGTTGATAGGAAGTTTGAGCTTGGTGAGAAGGTCTTTCTTCGAGTAAAACCAAAAAAGAGTTCTATAACTTTTGGCAAGGCTGCCAAGTTATCACCTCGATTTGTGGGACCTTTTGAAATTATGGAAGTTATCAACCCAGTAGCTTATCGTTTAGCATTACCTCCTGCTTTATCATGAATGCATGATGTTTTTCATATTTCTTTGCTTAAGAAATATGTCTCAGATTTTTCACATGTGTTAAATTGGAATTCCTTGCAGGTTCAGGACCCAGGAATAATCGTGGTTAAACTGTTACGAGTGCTAGAGACTCGTCAGTTGCATTTAAGAAATCATGAACTGAGGCAATGTAAGGTCCAGTGGGACCAGTTTAATGAGGAAAGTGCAACCTAGGAAAACTTGGAAGATATGAAAAACTATTTTCCATTTTTGTTTGAAATAGAGTTAAATTTTGCAAACTGATGAAATTTGAAATTTTATTCATTATGACAATAAATCTGCCAGTTTTGGGCAGATGACAATTTAAGTCTTTGAATAAGCAGCTGTATGAATGTTGATTTTTAGAATTATAAGATTCCGATATGTTTTGACATATGGTGATAAAGTGAATTAATTGATTATCTTGATATTAATTGTTAAAGAAAGGTAATCATCGGGACGATGATTCTTTATAGGAGGGAAGCATGTAACACCCTTGTCAGTTGTTAAATTCTCCTTTGTATTTCAAGTGTTGACATGTGATTTTTCCTTATAAAGATGTGTTCTTTTGATTATAGGAAATCATACTTGAAATGAATGAATCATTCCTGTTCTTAAGATCCTTTGGATTGAAAAAAAATGGTTTCCTTGAATCCATCTTTCACTTTTTGATGTAAGATGCAATCAGATTTTGAGTTGCAAACTTAACTCTTAATCTGACACATCCTTGGATCAATTCCATTGATCCAAGGAGTGTTTTTAATCTTCTTATTGAACGAATGGGATATTGACATCAATGAATTAAAGGACAAAATGGACTGAACCTTTGTGGTTACAAGTTCTTTGACCTTATGTGAACGTGTTTCAATCTAGTTGACTGGTTATGCTTTGGTCTTAGAGGTCGATCTTGGCAGGACATTCAAGCATAAATTTAATGCAGTCGTTTCATGGTTTAAGAAGGGTTCAAAATCCTGAGTTGGGTAAGATTATCTGTTTCTCAGCTATATTGTGTAAATTGAATCCTATTTTATCCTAATCCTTAGTGCTAAATAAAATTGAGGAGATGTTGTAAAGGTTGATAACCTATTAAAATTAATTTAACCTATCTCCTAAGCTATGTATAGTTGTGAATTAATTTTATTTTATTCTTAAAACTATATAAATGAGAACTAATCTAAGTTAATTCCTAAAACTATATATTAGTAGGTTAGTCTAACCTGATGTCTAATGTTATATGGTTTTTGAATTTAAACTAAACCTATTTCCTAAAAAAACTATGTGGAAACTACCTAAGGCATTGATTTGGGACCTATGGTGACTAATCCTAAACTAGCCTAAGTTTTAAAATATTTAACCTAAAACTAATTGCGAGGGGGCCTATGGTCGCATATACATGGGTGACGGTTCCAATGGGCATTGAATGTTAAGATAAGGCTTTAAATACTCCAGGATAGCCAGTTATGGTAGGAGTTAGTGGACTTAGCGGAATGTTAAGTGGAAACCCCACTAAACTTAGAAATGCATGTTGAATTGGTTTTAAAGCTCACTGGATTTGGAAGGCGGTGGCACATAAGGATAAGTAGGAAAATTTCATTTAATGGAGTTAATTGGCCTCGGTCAAGGCGCTCAAACAGCCTTGGAAACTTGGAAGGTGGGTTTTGGGAAAGTTGTTTGTTTTCTCACTCTCTCCAGATTTTGCTCTGCATGAGGAAAACTGTTTCTTCGAACCAGCAGTTTGACTTGCAGTTTGTAGCTATTTTTGGTCCTTCTGATCTATTTTCAATCATGGGAAAATATAAAAGGCAGTCGGAGGAAATTTTTTTGTTGTTTGATCTTACATGGAAGAGAAAGGAAGTTGGAAACTCGTCTTGGAAGCTCCTTCGATTTGGAAGAAGCGCTATCAGGCATGATAGGCTCTTACCATTAATATTTCTTGCTTTCTTCGAAATGTTCCTTTAAATGAACTCTGATTTTATGTTATTCTTGGTTACGTGATTTAATTGGTAACTTGTATTTTTGGGTTTATGAAAATATTTGTCGATTTGGGGTATGAAACCCACTGCAAAATTAATGTTTAGTTTGGGAACTCCATTGGAGTTTTGTTAACAAATCATGCATGTAAATCTTGATTCTGTAACTCTGCTTGAATTTTGGAACTGGTATATGAAGTGTGATGTGGTACAGACATTCGTTGTTGTTTTATGCCATGATTAGAATTCGATGAAATATGGGCCTTGTCTATTTTTGTTGAAGTTTGAATTTGTGGAATATGTGGTAATATAGTTGAATTTGATGCTTGCGTAGAGCTTTAGCTCATGCAAAAACTGTGTCTCGTGTTAGCTTTTAGTCAGTCCGTGTCGGAATTGAACTAGTTTTTTTATTCATGTTTCATCTAACTTGTATTCTAACAGTTGTGTTGAACTCAGACTGAATATGAAACTCGTGTTGAGTTTTAGCTTCTAAGGAGACTGTTTTTGCCAAGTTCATCTTCGGTCATATTGGACTTGAGCTTGTTTGGAAGCTCATGTTTTGTTAAGTTGTGCTCAGTTTCATTTTGTGTTAGAGTATTCTATAGCCTCTTGGTAATCTTAACTCCATTGGGGAAAATAGAGTCATGTTGACCATGTGTGAAACAATGTTTAGTTTGGGTGTGAAGCTATTGTAAGATCGTGATAGTTTGAGCTTTGACCCTTACTGAACCTATGTTTTGCTTTTATTTTATATGAGACCCGTGCCTTTCAGTTTGTTGTTATGGGATCTTGTTCATTAAGTTATAACCAACTCATGTTCGGTTGAGCCAGTGCTTATGCAAAGCCTGCATTTCATCTTAACCTGTACTGGAACTTGTGTTTATAGAGCTTGTTTTGGGCTCGTGTTAGAGTTAGAATGGTATGCGAGTTTCGTTTGGATAAACCTAGCATTTCAGTTCTTATTACTACAAATATTTGGGATAGTGAGTAATGTGGAACTATTTTGGAAGACTGTTAGTGATTTCCATACTCAGGAATTACCCTTAGGATTGATTGGCTATCATTGGGAGCTCATATTTTGTACTGCACTTGTATTTTTGATACTTTCTTAACTTTAAATTCTTGATTAATTCTAGGGTTTCGTTTTAAGTCTAGTTTGAGTCTCCTTCATTTTGAATATAAAATATGAATGGGAACTGAACGTTACCCTAAAACCATGATTAATCATTGAGTTGTCTTGGGCTGTAAGTGAAGTTTGCGTTCGTTAAGGCAACTTGGAATTTGGACTCTGTGTTATGAGCTGACTTTTCTTTTATCGATAGGATTGATATGGATTTGCTATTGTTGGGTTTTCTTGTATCCTGTTAACTGTTTAAGTTCTGAACTCTATTTCTTTTAGTTTGAAACTATTTACTCTAAGAGCTTTAGGAAGAATGGTTGGTTGCTGTTATAAAGTTCTTTGAGACCATAACTTTAATCGAATTTGTAGATGAACGGTTTGTTCTTCTTTTCTATCTCATTCTTTGAATTTCTTGAATTTGGTATCTCTTTTTCATGTTTCAAATGAAATTTTTGGTCTTCCTTGATTATTTCATTTGATGAAACCATGCAGCAAGAGGTTAGACATCCCATTTGTGGAACAGGAAATGTAAATACTATTTTGTCCTTAGTGAAGATTAATGTTGTATTATAAGAAGATAATGGGAAATCATTAGGATGAAATTATGATAGTATGAACTATTGTTTTTAGTTGATACAATCAATTTAAACTTAAATGATATGACAGGTATTGTGAAATATAGTCGGTTCTTTTCTTCAAAGGGAATTTCAGTGCTTTTAACGTGTTTATTTATCTCTTGTTATTACTTATGCTTTTATGTTGTTATATTAAGTGATTCATTAAGCAGAGTTGTTTTAATGGGACAATTAGTAGAAAGCATGAAGTTTTAATGTTTGGTTCTTATCATGCTCAGTTCTTTGAACTGACCCGTGCTAGCAATTTTTGTAGATGGATTCCGTAAGTGGTAAAAGAAGGCAAAATTTTTATGATACATTGGCTGGTTTAAGTTTGATTCATTATGAAGAAACCTTATTCCTTTTCTTGGGTTGTAAAATTATAAGGGAAATTGTATTCTTGTTGAAAGAAGACTAATATATTGGTAGTTTTCCTTAAATGCATAGTATTGTAATTATATAAGTTTGCAGAAGTTAATGTTAAGCTGAAAACTTACCTGAATTGGATTTATGGACTTTCAGGTGTTACTATGAATGAATGGAATTCTGTCTTGTTGATATTATTCATATTTTTAAATATACGTAATTGATTATCCTTTGTTATGTTGGATAAAGGGGGTTAAGTTCTATATCCCTAATTAAGATACAACTTGATAAGTTGTAGAGTATGATGTTTTTTTTTTAACTAAATAATTTTGTATGGAAATATGATGTAATAAAACAGTAGTAAAACCAAAGAAATTGTAAAATATGAAGAGGGTTGTTAAATCCTAAAATTTAACCATAAAGAGGAAGACTCTACCTCTTTCAAGATGAATGTAAGTAAAAGGGAAGGTGCAAATTATCGTTAAATCATTAGACCTCATTACAATGAAGTCTACTTAGGTAATCCTATGTGGTTACTACACCTTCTTGAATGGTTAAGATGCCTCTAATGGGACTTATGACATTGTTGTCCATGTTTTTGGTTAAGCATTTTATTAAAGCCAATTGAATGAACTTTAAAAGAAATCTTGAGGTAAGTTCTTAAATGGTTACTTGAATCTGATTTTGGAAAGGAACTTAAGGAGTGTGGATTTTTATGTCTCGCAAGGATTTGTAAAATGAACCTATAATCCTCTAATTAACTGAATGCTAATGTTCTCCTTGAAGTATGTACATTTCAATGAGTCAGTTCAGATGGATGTTGGCACATGCCACCTACAGAACTATACCTTCGAGAAGACTATGGTCTTCTCAAAGATACAGTACTGCAGTTGACATGTGGCAACACCCTTCTGCATTTGACCATCTAAACCTACATATGCTGGAGACTTGTACTTGGTTTCCTTCTGGACCAAATTAGAAACAGGATCTAGTTTAGGGGATGACTCTCTTTAACTAAGGGTAGGTAGGCACATTCAATCGGCTTATTTCGATTGAATATGTATAAATACCCTTAGTTAACGTGAGTGATCCAATAAACTATATCATGTCACTAATCTGGGTTAGGATAAAATATTGGACAAGTGGACTGACAGAAGTCAGTAAAGACCATTCAAGATAACAAAAGAGTGAGGTGAAGGACATATTCCATTGATGTGTATGCCATCTAGGAATAATCACATTGACAATGTGTTGAAAATCTTTGGCCAAAGTATCACAAGCTACTGGTTGCATTGTCCTGTATCACTTAGTTTAACAGAACATGATGTCAGATGAATATTAACAACAAATATTTAGATAGGTTCTTTAAATAGATCACTCGGAACCTGGATTAGGGTAAGTAACCAAGTATACGTAGTATACACTCTATGTTCAGATTAACATGAGAGATCAGATTGAATCCTGAGTCATGAAATGAGAGATCAGAAGATACCGAGTCATTACAGTTGCATATGGTTATCTGTTATAAGATTGATTGGCATAGAATGTGTGTTCTAATTGATGTATTATTTAGAACAGGGAACATGGCTTCAAAAAGAAAATTTAAAAAAAATTCCCTCGTGTCTATGTCTTAAAATCAAAATGTTTACATCAGAATCACAGATAGTGGTAAGGTTTCTTACAAGGTCCCCATAGTTTTTGAGCCTTTCACTAGTACTCGAAAGATTAAATTTAAACCAGATGCCACATAATTTTTATCTTCCTAGAAGAATCATATGGATTTAATAAATAGTCGAGGTTTTCCAAAATAGTTGAATAACTTCAATTTTCCAACGGAGAGGAAACAAGATCATTTCAAATAAATTACCAAAGATTATGCAAATCAATCTAGCTAGAAGATTAGGGTATTTTAACTCTCAATAATAACAAATATAGACTTTATGCTCAAGCCTCTACAAGAAGAATGAACAAAACTAGCTACTCAAGAGTATGAAAATCTCCAATCATAGTACAATTTCTGCATTCCAAACAACATTAAAAAAGTATTCTCAATAAATAACAAAAAAGAAGTCTCAAGCAAAGTAATCTTACTAACCAAGCAAAAACTAGATTATTCCCAAGAGCAAAGTTCTCTTAATGAATCATTTAAGTAAAAGAAAAAACAACTTAATGGGTAGAGTCTATCATTCCTGATAGCACTTTTTCTTCACCTGATTCACAAAAGATCCCCAAATAGAGCTTCAATAGCTTCTTCCTTTCCACAAAATGTTAACAGAACCTTCAACACTTTCCAATTTTTTTATAGTTTTGAAATTTCCCCACTCAAATAGTTTTATGTAAAGAAAGAATAATAGTCATGCAAGAATCGAACTAAAGGTTCAAAGAGCTGAAACAACATCATAATGAGCCCAAGATCGAAATGAACAAAAGATAAAAATAAACAAAACCCCATCATGCACCTTCCTAGGTGGTTTTTTTTTCTGATTTCAAAAAACATTAAATGCTCAACAGGACTATCAGTTCCCTCCAATTTCCATGCCACATCCATCTCTATATTTAGCAATGACTAAATTCAATTTTTGCATGCAACTAAACTTAGCTGAGGTGCCAACTTAGGCCTCTCTATTTTAACTCATGCCTATGCTAAAATTGGAAGCACCAAAGGATAAGGCTGCATTAACTCCTAATTAATGTCTAGAACTTGATGCCACCAACCATCTCATTTACCATGTCATTCCATAGGTCCCCTTATGTTAGCCATTCCCTTAGTTAGGTTAGACATGAACTAAGGAAATCAACATAGGTCCATAGGTAGGTCCATAGTACCTCTTAATTATTTTTCATCCAAATTAACATAAGAACGTATTAACTTAGGTTAGGTTTAACCCTAAGGATAGAGTCACTAGTTTTAAAACATAGTTATATTAGGTCCAAAGTCCCTAATGACAAATCATCATAAAATCATAAAAAAGAAGAACCTTATTTGTTACTAGATTAAATACGAAGTAGAGATCCTTGAAGAGGGTCATTCATAACCTTAACACACTCCAGATCCAAAAAATCTTACATCTATCCAAATTAGACAACATAATAAAAAAGACATGTAAATTAGAAGAATACCTTGGATCAATGGAATTTATCCAAGGTAATGATTTTTTATTACTCTTAAATTATGAAAAATGAAAATCATGTTTATAATCCCAAGAAGTGAATCTATCGTGCATAAAAGATAGATTTCTTCATTTTCAATTAAGCAAAAACACAACAGAATGTACCTATTCAAAACATAGAACTTCTTATCTTCTGTAACATGATTTCCTAAGTCATAAGAGTACACCATGTTAAGAAAATATCACATGTCAACGTTTGATCCTTCAAAATTAAAAGTCATCACAAGTTCCTATCATGTTAAAGGCATTAAAATACCAATAAAATTATATATATTTGCAAATAAGATGGTGAAATGGTTAGTAACGGTCAAAGAGTTGTGATATGTAATGTCGAATGGACTACAATTTACCTTGAAGGCTGCGCAGCTTGCTTAAGATTGAATGGAGAAGGTATTTTAAGAATTTGTCTAACTTTGGTTGGATCAACCTCAGATGGATATGATGAACCCCAAAATCTTTCCATTAAGGACACTGAAAACACATTTCACGGGATTAAGATGAAGATAGAACTAGTTGAGATGAGAAAAGATTGATTCATGGACATCAAGGTGGTCTTTTCATGATTTGGATTTTCCTATGAGGTAATTAACCTAGTCTTTGAAGATTTTTTGGATGAGATCATGGAAAATGTATGTCATGGCTTACTGGTAAGATGTTTTCTTGTTCTTAAGACCAAATGGCATGACACATTAATAAAAGGTTCCCTAAGGGGTGATAAAAGCAATCTTATGTTGATCTTCGGTAGTGATGAGAGTTTTGTAATAACTAGAAAATCCATCCATGAAAGAAAGCATTGTGTGGCCAGCGGTTATGTCAACAAAATGATATATGTTTAGAAGAGGGAATTCATCCTTTAGACAAGAAAAATTGAGATCCCATAAGTTTGTGTAGATGCATATTTTTTCTAAGACTTTTGTTACTGGAATGACGTTGGAAACACATTATGGATAATCAATGGGTATGATAAATTTAGCAAATAAAAATCATTGTAAACTCTTCCTTAACATTGGGGTATGCGACTATGTTGTGTATGACAATGTTAGGGTAAATCTCAGGCATATCACTATATGACTAAGTAAAAGCTTGATGATATTTTGTTAAGAATGATGTGAAATCAATAAATTCTTGTGGACTCAAAGACTGACTAACCTTAACAAAACAGGGATCATGTGGGGTTCCTAAGTTAACAATCGATGGCTGATTTTTTTAGAAAAGATGGTGTATTAGAGGGTAGGGATTTTTAAAGAAAATGATCCTTAACTCTCATATGAGAGAGAATATCTTGGTCATCTTGACACTGAAGGATATCTATAGTGGGTGAATGTTCATTAACCATATCTATCCAAACAAGTTGTAGTAATTTGGTGAAGTGACCAAATTGGTTTAAAGATATGGTATTGAATAAAAAATGATATGAGGGATGGGTACAATGTCATCTGTGTCCATGGTATTTTTCAGGGTTCGTTGATGGTAATATTTTTGGTTCATAAATAGTTAGGGATGTAGAAATTTTTTACATAGTCATTCTACACATATTGGTGGTGAGTCTTCTATACCCTATTCCACTCCTCTCATGAGATTTAAGGGAATGTATAATGGGTTGATCATGGTTTCCTTGTTTGTAGTGTTTGAGGCCAAAACCTCTCCACATGCAGTGATGTAGATACATGCGAGTGAAATTTGAATTATTAATAGATTAAAATTTTTATGTGAATGGCATGGTTTGGTGTGTATTTATGATATGGGATGGAGGATTATCAAATCCCCCAATAAATGAGACTTATTTTGAGATAAGAAGGACCATAGGAAATCACATCTCCTACGTTTTGATCATGCATGGGCTGATTTTTGGGGAAACCATATTTTTTGGGTGAAGGGATAGAATTGAGCATGAGGAGATGATATTCCTCAAGCGTAAGATCCTTTACGACCTCACTAAGAGAAGAATCATCACCTAATCCGGAAGATGGGATATACGTACTGGTAGATGTTTAGTTAGATGATTCAAGCATATATTTTTCCACAAGGACATCATTTAGACGATACATCATATTGCAATCAACAAATGAATTTGGATCGGCGGGAACAATATAGGTTCATCATTGATGTTTGTATTTGAGACATCGGTGGAAGATGGAAGGAACACAACACATGGTATGTATCCAGGGGCATCCTAACAACATATTATATTGAAATTATCCTTTGATAATGTAGAAGTGTTCTACTAAGTTTTTGATGCCTACCTTGAGTGGGAGTATAACAGTTCCTAGTGTGGGTGTGATAGTGTCATTAAAGGATCACAAAAGAATAGGCATTTGTGTGATAATGGCATTGGGAAACTCGATTTGGTTAAAAGTGAGGGATAATATGATGTTGATTGTGGTGCCAATATTAATCATGACCCTTTTAATGAATATGTCATTGATTTGAGTGGTGATTAAGAGGGGTAAGTCCAGGTCTTCTTGTTTGAGAAAAGGAACTTTAGATGGTTCAAAAGATATGGAGGTGGATTCTTTAAGGGACCCTAAAAAAATTGTGAAGGGAACTGGATCATTGGAAGGGTATGGTTATGGATTGGAAGGCTTGCATCATATATTGTTTGTGAAGAGGTGATATTTGAACTAGTTCATACAAAAACATCTTGACAGGGGATTGGTGAAATTGTTTGATGACGGTTTTTTTTATTTGGTGGAAGGGGTTGTTACTGTTTGTATGGAAATTTTATCCTTTGATGGATATGTTTGAATAGAAATTTTGGGATCCAAGGAAATGGACACCTTAGGGTTTACCATATGGAGTTGATAGCTTAAGAGGTGGAGGTATAATGATGGAATTCTTACCCTTCTTAGACTCAAGTAATTATTTTTCCTAATCTTGGGAGTGGGTGGTGATATGTACTGTGTCGATTTGAAGGGTAGAAATTTTAGGAAGGGATGATTCAGGTTTTGATGACAATGATGTTGATGTTAGCGTTATGTTTGATTGAGGAAGAAGGAACATCATACTACCAATTTCCTATATGTTCAAATGTAAGGCTATAAAATTTTCTATGAAGTGCCCATGTATCCTGTGATAATCAACCAAAATATTGAAACTGTACAAATCATGTTTCCATCCATGATGGTCTAATTTCTTGGGAGGTGGTAGCATAATAATTGATTGTTGAAGGAGGTAATCTAATAGGGTGGCATAACACCCTTTAGGACTAGACATATATGGAAAATATATTAAGACTTCATTCTTCTTGGGAGGAGGCGAGAGAGGTTGTTTAGCAATATGTTGTTTATTTCTTGGTCATGGAGGATTTCTATCCATTACAAAAAAATATGGAGGATGAGGATCCTGTGTGGGTGATGTCTGTGGAGAATAGCAGGATTGTGTAGGAGATGGAAGGTGAGGGTCAGGTGTGGATGCCTTTTGCGGTCTAATAAAAGTAGAGTCTTGACTCACTATAGAAGCTTGGTAGATGGGATTTTCCCTTGTAATAATAGGGTGATGAACTGGTATGAGAGAGTGAGGACCATACAGGGAATTTGTATCTAGATGGAAATAATAAGAACCCTCAAATTATTTAATATTTTCTTGTGAGGAATATCTCATAGGCTTCAGTCTTTGCATGGAAAGAGGGTTTCTAAAAGTGGGAACACCCCTTGTAGGAAGAGGTTAACAAAAAGGTGCAGGGCCACAGAAACTATATGTTTCATCACAATAAGCACTTTTAAATACCTGAATAGCACCTTGTTTGTTGGGCCCCTTTGAGGTTTTGGATTGAGCTAGGTGTATTTGTTGAAGTTGGTGCTAGTAAAGGAAGAGGAGTTTGGATGATGTGATTAATGTAGTCTAAATGATCTAGAGATTTTGAATCATTTTTTTGTGTGGATTCAAGATGACTATAGCTTATGGTTAGCATAGGAAAAGGAGTTTGTGCTAATAATGTTTCAAGAGGTATCATATCTATATTTGTAAAGCCATATACAGGTGTAGGTATAGTTATACTAGAGGATACAGGTATAGGTTCGATAGTGGTTTGTGACCAGGGTATAAGAAAATTTTTAGTAACAAGTGGTGGTTCAAAAAGTTTAAGTTTGTTGGATTCTAGTGTTGATTCTGCAAGTCTTGATCTGTTAAGTGGAAAGAATGCACGAAGGGTTCGAGAAATGGTTTTAATAGAAGGAGGATTTATAGTCATAATTTTAGGCTTGTTGGTTACTACTGTTGATTCTACAGATTTTGTTTTGTTAGGTGCAAAGGTGGACTAGGGAATAGGCTCATTTTTTGTTATTGGATTAGTGATATGGAAAAAATTCATTTTTGGTTGGTCGAAATATGAAGGATGGTTCAAGAAAGGTTACTTAAATATATGGAGGTTTTGATTCATAGGTGTGTTTGGATTTTCCAAATGAATGCCACCTTTGTTGATTAAATCTTAGAGCACATTGCGGAATGTATGGAATATTTTGATGTCATGACCATTGACCCTATAGTACCTACAATAGTCATCATCCCAGTACCAAATGGGCTTAGATATTGATATGTCAATAGTTTGAATGTGAGGGAGATATATCATATTGGAAGCAAGCAATTTGTTAAAAAATGCATTATAAGTCACTCTTATAGTTGTGTTGTTATGTTGTTAATGGAGAATCTTGATGACAGGTTTTTCCTTGGGACCATATCTGAATACGATGGTATTGGAAAATGTTTTTGACTTGTCATTATTGGATGGTGAATCAGGTGGGAATTCAAATTTTGGTTTCTTGAGACAAAGCTTTACCAGTCCATCTTCTAGAGCTCGCAATTCAATTTTATGAGCCATGGTAAAAGCTTCATCACATTTTTGAAATGACTATATTTTTAATGTGAATAAGATGTGTTTAACACATGCATGATAAAAGACCTCGATTAACTGTATTTGTTGTAATGTAAACCACATTGTATTGGTGACGACCCTCCAATGGGAAAAGAAATTGGCAATGAACTCATATTTAAATTTTCTAATGGAATACAAGTCATTGATGGTGAATTTATGGACTATGTTGATAGAAAAGTGATCTAAGAAATGTTATGCAAGCTACGCAAAGGAAAATAAGAATGTTTGGTAATGTTTTGTACCATTCTAAAGGGGGGACCAGTGAGGGACATGAGAAAGGTCCTCAACATTAAATCTTGATCATTAGCTATTAGATAGCATGCATGATGGAAAACAAGAATGTTTTGTTGGATATCTTATTTTCTATAAAACTTGATAAGCTTAGGGATTTCCTGGTGGGGTGGATACAATTTATATGGTATTGAAGCGTGAATGGGTTTAGTGCAAATTTGTTCATAAGAAATCCTATTCTTGGATGAGGATGAAGTAGCTTCAAAATTGGATATGTAGTGTAGAAGGTCTTGGATGGGGTCTTTTTTTGTTTGTTGTTGTGAGGATGGGCCAGTTTGGAATGAGGGCAGGTTAGGTTTTAAGTATTCCTAGACTACTGAGGAATGCTTTGCTTGTAGGGAATTTTTGTCGACAAAAAGTGTTATGTTGATAAGAGTTATTTTGTTGAGGTATATTGTATTGTGGGATATTCTATTGAAGTGTGTATTGTTGAGATAGTCTATATTGAGAAAACAAATTTTGTGGTACATTCTATCGATAGGGAATGTTTGCTCGAGGGATGTTCCTATGATATGTGTTGTTATGTTATGAGATGTTTTGATAAGACATGAATATTTGTTGTAAGGCTATATGTGGTGAAATTTGAATATAATAATATTGCAATGGCATCTTTGTATACGTGAGTGGATGTGAATATATGGGTGTTTTCTAGGAGTACATAGAAGAAGTGGCATTGGAAAGTGCCTGTTTTGGAATGATTTGTTGAGAGATAATATATTATGGGATATTTTTTAGGGGTATGGATTGTGGCATGGAGTTCAATGGTTGTGAATTTTTTAGTATGTATTGTGAAATAAGGTGTGTACTAGAAATGATACTAGTATTGACCAGTGGCATTGTTGTGGGAATAGACATGGTGATGTTCTGAATGGGGATAGTAATATGTTGGGAAGATACAACATTAATAAAGCCCACAAAGCCCAATGGAGATGTTTTTACCTATGAGGAGGCTAGAGGAGTAGATGAAGAAGTTGTAGCACTACTTAAAGGAAATTTCAAACCTATAGAAGGACTTGGTGATGATGTGGATTGTTGGGAAGATGTGTTTTATGATGAAACCATACAAAGATCATAAACAGGAGCTAAAGAGGCATCGACTTAAATGGTGGAGAATTGTTCATTTGATGTTCTAAAGGGGTTAATGGAGTTATCAGAGCTTTGGGGTTGACTATGATTTGGTTTTTTAGGTTGATTTGTAGTATATGGATATAGGTTTTGGATAACATGGTGTTGGTTTTGGTCGATAAGGCTTCAAATGGAAGGTGAAGGTTTGTAATTGTGTGGAATAGATTGGGGAGTGAATGGTTACACTTGAACATTTCTTTCTACTAAATAAGCATTAAGGGAAATGGGATTTGAGTCTAGCATTTCTTTAAAAGCAGGGTCTCCCCTATTATAGAAAGGAGGTTTGGATGCTCTGGGAGAGAATGGATGTTCTGATTGTGGTGTATGTTGGATTTGATTGTGATATCGATGTGGAGAATAAAAGGATTGTTTTTTTATTTCATTTTTATATTTGGCTCTTGATTCGTTCCAAGTTTTTTGGGTGTGATAAAATGGATTCGATGTGTCTATTTGATAATAACAGATTTGTTGTTGTGTAGGTGTTGAAAGTGTTGTAGTGTAAAATGGGACATGTTGTTGAAATGTAGGGGAAGGAGTAGACAAGTTTTATGATGTCTGGTTACAAAATGTTTTTCTAGTAAGTACCATAATAATAAAACATGCAAACACCTAAAAATGGAAAATAACTGATGATGCCATAAATTGGCCATAAATTACCATTCTTTTGTCCTTCCAAGTTACCTTTGAAAGTGGATTTAAATGTAATCTAGGAACTTATAGTTTTCTTAAGAAATAATATAGGATATATATCTTGTTCATTATTTATAAATATTCTTTTATCTATTTTTTTGACTAATCCTATTGATTATTTGGGAAAAGATGCAAAGTCTTGTGTATGTAGGCCATAAAGGAAGATAATGCTAGTATTGGGAAAAGTGGAATTGATTATGAAAAATAAATTTAAAATTAGATTGGATTTCATATTCATATTATTCTCAAAAAATTATGCAAGTTAAAATAAAGAATCATCTCAATCCGAGGTTGCATGCAAAAGTAATAGTTCTTTTAAGTTAGCTGTGGAACTTGTAGAGTTAGTTCTGGAACTCACAGAGTTAGTTCTGAAACTTACAAGTTTAGTTCTAGAACTCACAA
Source organism: Taxus chinensis (assembly GCA_019776745.2). Classification (NCBI taxonomy): domain Eukaryota; kingdom Viridiplantae; phylum Streptophyta; class Pinopsida; order Cupressales; family Taxaceae; genus Taxus; species Taxus chinensis. The sequence continues at coordinate 946,592,838 of CM034147.1, forward strand.
ATTTAGTTCTAGAACTTGTATCAATTGAATAACAGTTAGTTCTAGAACTTTAAATTTGTGGACAAATAAGATTTAGTTATGGAACATGCAGATTTAGTTCTGGAACTTGCATAAAAGGAATGACAGCTTTAGTTCCTGAACTTGCATCAATAGAATCACAGTTTTTAAGGGATTTTGAAAACTCAAAGATTCCAATGGGAAATATAAGAGAGGTTTTTGTTCATAGCAATGTATTTAACAACAACCTCATTCATATTTTCTACAGGTTTTACCAATGAAGAGATATCTAACTTGTAGTGAGCTATAGTCCAAGGAAATGTGTATCAAACAAGCACTAAAAGTTCCATAAACAGAAATAGAAAATTCAAATGGAAAATATGAGAGATTTTTTGTTCATAGAAATGTGTTTAACAAAAACCTCATTCAAATTTGTTATAGGTTTTACCAATGAAGATATATCTAAATTTTAGTGAGCTGCAATCCGAGGAAACATGTATCAGACGAGCACTAACAGTTCCATAAATAGAAACAAAAAATTCAAATGGAAAATATGAGATACATTTGTGTTCATAACATAGTGTTTAATAAGAACCTCATTCATATTTTCTATAGGTTTTACCAATCAAGAGAAATCTAACTTTTAGCGAACTCCAGTCCGAGGAAAAAGTGTATTTGACAAGCGTCAAAAATTCCACAATAAAAAACAACAAAGTCAAATGGAAAATATGAGAAAGATATTTGGTCAAAATTATATTTTTAGGAAAATCCTCCTTCCAATAATTTATATTAATAAAATCATTATGATTCTTGTTACCGAAAAGCAAGGAGAAGATTTGGGAGCAAATCTTCCTAAAATAAGTGAGATAAGATTTGACTTCAATAATATATCTTTCTCCATATTTTGTGGAGATGGAGATTTTAGTTGTTAGGATTGGAATAAAGATAATATCATATTGTATTTCCTAAAATAAGGAGTTGGTTGGATGCATGAATTATAAATGTAACCTTCCACACTTAGATATGTAATGCTTTTCTCCAAAGAAATAAAGATCTATTCTTTCCTCTCAAATATTCTGTAGTTTTAAGATCTCAGAAGTATTATTTAAATCCTCTTCCAAGGAATGAGCTCGACACTCATTCCAAGGAATATGGATATGTGTATTTATGTTTATGTTTATTCATTTGTCTTTAATTCATTTTGTTGTATTGCTTTTATCTTTGTATTGTGAAAATTCAGTCTATTGTAAACTTGTAGGTGTTTCATTCACTTATGTTTATTTTTAATTCATAAATTTTATTTATGTAAGTGTTCCTTTTAATTCATACAAGTGTGTTTGTTTCATGAAAATTTCATTTATGCAAGTGTGTTTCTTTCATGAAAACTTTATTTCTGCAAGTGTGCCTTTTAATTTCCGCAAGTGTGATTTATTTTATGTAAGTTTGGTTTGTGTTTAAAGGAGTTACTTTCCAATATTTTCTTCTTTTAATGCATACAACCTTTGGAAACCAACCTAGATTGAATTATTAATGGCAAGGATTGACTATCCTCATCAATAACTAGATGGGTTGATTTACAAACAACAAGAAAAAGCAAACAAAGTGTTGTTTTTTTACTAATCATGATTAATTATAGAAAAAGTGAAATGTGTAAGATGGTTAATACGGTCTTAGGAAATGGAAATATATGACGAGTTTCATGTAATTTTAAAGACAGATTCCTCAATATTCCTAAATCTATGTGGGTCCCAACTCTATTCTCCTACCGATACGATCATGTATATCCTCACTTCATGGTTCTGCTACAATAAGGTACTCGGATGCTAAGAAAAAATATACCAAAATATAGGTGATTATACTCATCCAGAACACTGAGTTGGCTTCCCTGTTGGGTGATGAAATCCCAATCAGTTTCACCTAGGTGGGAATTGTTTTGATGCATTTTTAATTTGAAATGATTTGGTTGTGTGTGAGGTAAATAATAAGTGTATGCAACATTTTTACCTCCCTAATTAAACTAGATGATCAAGAAGTATGTAATGGTTCATTTTAAGAGCCAAAATTAAATGTCTGTTTTTGATGAGGACAAACAAACAAGGATGTAAAATAGAAATCAAAAAAGAGAATTATTAAGACTCACTGTGAAAGCGTTCCTATTTTATTTTTATTTCAATTTATTTCAATTTTTCCAAATGCATAATTAGAAAATCCAGCAAACAAAACCCCCAGCAAGCTAACCCATCATTTATATTAGTAGAAGAATAAAACAAAAAATGATAGAATGATTATAAGATTAAAATAAATATACAAATAATAATTGTAGATGATTGGATTTATAGCAACTAATTAGCCTAATTACAAACGATTATCACACGGTTAAAATAAATAAGGAAAGAAGGGACAAGCCATCCCACCAGAATTCATGAATGTCGAGCATGGTTTTCACCTTAGGTTTTCTTGACTTCTCAAAGGGGTAACAACCTAACTCAACCTCAGTATGGCAGGGTTTCTAAGATACACACGGGGTGTATGATGGTGTTTGCACTCCATGAAGAAGATGAACAAGGCTTCTTTTTCCTGTAACCAATCTTACAAATCAAACCACTTAAATGAAATGATGTTAATAAAAATAATGGGATAGGTTTTCTGGCTAAAGCCACTCCCCAAAATCCCAAAGACTTCCTTTAATAGATATCAACCTACTCACAAATCAATCTATTTTTTTATCGATAATAATGTTGTAATACATCATGACAAAATGGAAACTATGACTTGTTGATGTCATTTATTTAGGTGGATAGATACATAAAAGAATGAACATAATTTTCAAACCAAATATTGGATTCTTGATCCATACACAAGTTCTCAAAGAAATTAGATCCTACAAACCCAACTAAGTCTTCCTCTTCAGTTAAATAAGACTCAGGTTTAGAAATGAAATCCTCAGTGAATAATTCTGACACCTCTTCCTGAGTATCATAGAGGTGTGCATGTGTAGTGTCTATGTCAAGGATGTTGATATAACTTTTGGTGTCGAACTCGGATGCAGTGTGGTATTCATCTGATATGTCTAAACTAGATTCATAGTTATGTTCATATTATGCAAGGCCTTCCTCAAGCCTTTGAGCCTCGTAATATACATCCCAAAAGTCATCATTTGCTTCTTGGATATGCTAAGTTGATGGAAAAAAGGCTTATAGATGATCAAATGGTGCATCCTAAATTCTAAAAATATCTAGGTCATGAAGTAACTCGTACTGCTCCTAGTACAATGGATGACTAATAACGGGAAAAGAGCCAATGTCAACAGTAGGGTAGTTACTACCACCTAAGGCCATCTGAAATCAACATGCTAAGAAACATGTTATAAAATGAAGGAAAACCCAAAAAAAGTTAGGTATATTATGAGAAGTAGGTAATAAAAGAAATATTAAATAGGAATCATCGACGATCAGGAAAATTGCCGGCGATTGTTGATATTTTTAATAGCCTACATAAATAGAATTACCTGCACTTAGTGACTAAAAGAAAACAAAAAAAAATTATTACCTTGTGTGAGTTATCAAATGGATAGCAAAGAAACAAAGCTGATTAGACAATGAGAGAGGACAATATGATGATCAAATTGATGATTCTGGAGCAGCATAACAATTATGGATCTTGGTTGAAGATGATTGGACTCTAAAATTCCTAAGAAAGATAAAATTTTATCTATAACACATGAAAACTCCCCCTCCCAATAGAGGTATGGAAACAATTTTATATAGATCATCAGTGATTGGACAAATCACCGAAAATTATGGAAAATCTTAGCTAGGTGTCTAAAAGGAGTGATTTTAATTCTATTTCCAATATGATTGTGGAGTATTTAAAATTCATTAAGATAAGAGATGGGAGAGACTTGAAATTAGGACAAGTTAGTTACGATGAAAATGTGAGTGATTTTAGAAAGTTGTTTTATTTATGGCTAGTTAAGGGTGGTCTAGTGATATTTTTGGAAGGTTTAGTAAACTAGTTAATTAGTTGCAACTAGTGAAGGTGTCTAAGTTAATATGGTGAGGTGTGAGGCTGAGGTTACTTAACTATTTTAATTTATATTAATTAATTAATTATAGTTAGGTATGTGGTGGTACATATTAAATTATTTTATCTAAAGGGTACTGATGGGTATTTTAATGTCCTGAAGTGTTGTATACAGACATTTTTATCATAAATTAGCATGAGATAGAGAGTGTATAATTTTGGTGTCTATAGATACCTCTCAAAACATTCTTAACATAACCATTTCTGCCTAAACTAACTTTGGACCATGTTCATCCTCCTACTACAAAACAAACAATCTGAAATCAACAAAATTCAAAAATCATCTTCCTTCATTAGCGCCAACTTCAATAAACTCACCTAGTATGTTAAAAACCTCAAAAGGACCTAAAAAACATGGCATGGTTCACGTGTTTAGGAATCCTTACTATGATGAAACATACAATTTCTGTGGCCCTCCACCTTTTCTTAAATCTCCTCCTAGAAAAAACATTTCCACTTTTAGTGATCCTCTTGTCATGTCAAGGCTACGAGCTACCTACCTAGCTTTCATAATGAAACCTCATTTACAAAATTCCATTAAAGATTTTAAAGGCCCCTATTATGTTCCCCTAGATCAGAATCCCCTGTGTGGTCATAGATCCCTTATAACTAGGAATCACCCCATTATTTTGGGTCCAAAACCTATCTATCAAGCTTCCACAAGTATCTCTCATCTCTTATCCATCACTACTCCCAATATCCCTTCACAGCCAATAAAATTACAACACCTGACTAAAATATTACCTCCATCATAATATAAGATATTTCAAACTGTCTTTATTTACATATACACTGAAAGGATGTTATGTAACTATTTTGGAGGACATCCTTCAACAATCACTCATAACATTGGAATAAATAGGATGAAAACCTTCTTGGTATGACAGGATAGAAATGATCAACTGGGTGTCCATTGTCAATCCATTGATCATATGATTGTTGACAACTTCTTCCAAGTGAGATGTTTTTTAAGAAGATGTCTATTTTTTCAATTTTGTGTAGTTTGGTAGAAGAAGAAGAAAGAGAGTGCTTTGATATGATTCTTTTTGTCAACCATTAGCTAGACATGACTTCCAACATATAGGTTACCCTCATTTTTAATGTGAGATAAATGCAACATACAATCATGAAATGCAACTGATTTAAAACCCAAATCGACAAATTACATTAGATGAATAAAATGATGAACAAGTAGGAACGTGCTCTTTCACTACTTATGCGAATTCAAGAAAGAATAAATGGTTCATTTTAAGCACTGGAAAATAGATGTTGGTTTAGAAATAAAAATGAGAGAGGATTACCAGGGAAAGAAATTAAGTGTGAATAAGTTTACAAAATAAAAAAACACACAATCTTTACCTAGGAATAAAGAAAAATGCAAGGAACTCTAGATGAGTCCCACTAGGCATGCCAAAATGTTTCACCATTTTCTTTATGTTTTGAATGTGACAAAATAGATAAGGGTAAGGGCCAAGGGGGAATACCTGTTGTGGTGGTTTGGGTTGATGGTTGTTACACGTGTTCTAACTTCTCAATCCAATGTTGACTATGAGAGATTCCTTTTTGCTCATAGGAACTACCTAAAATAGAAAATAAGATCACAAAAGAAGAGTTAAATAATATAGGACAGTGGATTGCCTAGCGTATGCTAGATCTAGGAAGTGTGATACTCCTTATATGGCTTTCAATCCAATGTTTAAAACAACTTCATGTGACAGATAAGAAAAGTCCTACTTTAGTTAATATGATTTAGGTATTTCATTCAAGCATAATAAGAAAATATAACATACCAGGCTAGGATATAGTCATATCTGAATGGTAGGTAGATGTCAGGCTACTAGGACTGGTCAAGGTCAAGTTTTGGGTTGTTTAGGTCAATTGGTAGAAAGTTATTTGGTTCTGTTATTGGAAAAAGGTATGAAACATAGAGACCAATGTCAGTTGGGTATAACTGATGGCAGTTTAGAAGGGACCAACAATGGTCTAGAAGGGACCGATGACGGTCATGGATAACTAGTATCGGTAGTGTTGTAGTGAAAGGAACTTAATAAGATTTGGTTGTGGGGATTGAACTAGAGATAAATAGAGATAGAAGGGTGGATGGGGAGGTCTATAAAACTCTCATGTACTCAAATGTGGGTAGTAGGTGAGAATGGGTGATTTGATGGTGTGGGTAGAGTAATGGATGAATCTACAAGCAAGTAGGAGATGGGACATGGACATGCAAAGTAAAAATTGATAAAAGAAGTAATAAAGGCTATTATAATGAAATGGACTATGCTGGTAAAAGGTATACTTACTGTGTTATAGGTTTGATGGTTGAATGGTGATGGTAGTTTCTCAGAAGAATGTTGTTTGTTGCTAGAGTAGTGCTTTCTGGAATGCTTCCATGAGTGAAATACCTATGTATCTATCCTAGTGCTAACTATGGATGTATGGGTGTGTGAAAAGACTCTATTTCTATTTGCATGCATCTCTCTTCTTATCTCCTTGATCTCAAAATGTGTCAATCCAAAAACAAGGTTGCTAAATTGAATAAATGGTAACCGACGGTAGTTCCTGGTTGATCGGCATCAGTTTAGGGGTGACTGGCATCGGTTAAGGTAGGATTCCCTAGGTTAAATAGAAATAATAGATCCTAGCAATCATTTCCGCCAGATCTATCTATCATCCTGGATAAAAGTGGAAGTTACCTTTTCCATGAGTGGGAATGTGGTTAGAGGGATAATAAGCATTGATTTTTAGGGTTGAACTAAGTCTTAGCTCATTAAGGTAAGTGGGCCCAAGTCTTAGTTATGGAAACATGTCAAGAATAGGTCTAGGGTGAGGTGGCTAGGTGAGATGGAGGGGTGAGGTGGAAATTAGCTTAATTAAAATAATTAAGTAATGAATATTGTGAGGATGGGTATAAATTTAATTAAGTTAGTTAAATTAATATTAATGTGGGTTGGAAGGGGCCATGGTTAGGTGAATATGTTTGAGTTGGTTATTCAATGAGGGACCAAGGGGAGTGTGAACCAATTTTTTTGTTTGCATTATTCCCCTTTTTGTTGTGTAGCTTGTATTAGTAAGCGACGTTGACAAAAAAAAAGACGTGGTTCTGTTAATTGTAATTGAAGGTCGTGTTGCCCCAAGCATGGGTGAAGGTAACCCCCCTAAAACTAGGAACCAATAAGGTGAGAGAAGGAAGTGGTGAGTATTTTAATAAAATGAGGAGGTGGGTGGTTTGAGAAAACAGGGTAAGGTGTGAAGAAGGTGATGGTCGAGGGTATGCTGATTATAAGAGGTAGGGTGGGTGATTAGGTAGATCATTCAAATGTACACACATATTGTGAAATACCATGAAATTAAAGGGTGTCTCAACATAACAAATGTACATTATTTACGGTCATAAAGGTCATCCAAAAAAGGGTTATTGAGGTCTGGTATCCATGGTAGAGGATATGGTCTAGGAACTCAACAAGGTAAGATGTAGGAACGTGTAGGTTTGGTTTCAGTACATCTAAAATAACAAAAGGTCAAGGTTTGTTTGGATAAGGGTCATGATCATAGGTAAGGTAAGGCTATTAGGCTGAGAAAAATAGGTACCATCATCGTAAGATGCAACAAGTGAGGACATGGCAATATCCACATAATCAATGGTTAGGTAGGCAGGTGTGGGTAGGATAGGTGGAGGTAAAAATGGGTAATGGGTAGTGTCAATAAAATGTACGTACACACAAAGATTACAACTTTGTATCAGGTCAAAGAGCTTCTAAACTCTACATCATTCCAGGTTGATCGGTTATCCAAACATGGGTTACTGAGGCCTGGTATCCAGGGTAAATGATACAATCCAGAAACATAATGGGGTAAGATGCAAGAACTTATATGTGTGGTTTCGGTACATCCGAGAGGTCAAAAGGTCAAGGTTTCTATAGACAAGGGTCATGGCCAAAGGTAAGGTATGATTAGTAGGCTAACAATGTGGTAACTGCATTGCAAGGTAAAACAAGTGTGCAAGGTCAATGGTCACATCATAGGAGGTCAAGTGTGGGTAAAAAGATGGTGTAGCATATGTATGGCCACAAGAGGGGTAAAAATATGCCCCAACTGATGGTGAGGTGGGTGATAAATGATTAGGTCAAGAGGATGAGGTGGAGGGTCAGGGTTAGCATCAGGTTAGGTGAAAAAGATTGCGGGAAGGTAGATAAGGTGTAATGGGTTACCATGGGGTTGACACGAGTAACCGATGTCTATCTAGGGAAACTGACCACATTATTCTAGGGCACATGACCTATGGTGGTCTATGTCAAGATGATGATGGTAGGCTAGCGTACATGACCGAGGTTGTTCTAGGTATAACCAATGTCGATCAAGTCAAGGAGATGTTAAAAAAGGAAATTTCCACTTTTTATGGAATCACTTGTAATTTTCCAAAGAGTAGAAAATGAAAGAGGAGAGACGAAATGATGGAAAGTGACTGAGTGAGATGGAGAGCTGAGTTTACAAGCTTCATAGTGAGTTATGAGTAGGAGATAGGTGGGTCCATAAGATCTATTTGATTGATTTAGTGTGTTGGAGGTGAGGAGGTTAGGTAGTGATGGCAAAGTCAGGAGAGGGATTAGGGGGACCACTGGTGTAGCGGTTCAACGTGCCACCATAGAGATGGAAATGTGATGAGGAAAGATTGATCATATTCCTTGTGTTAGTAGGTAGATATGTGTAGAGAAATTGGGTTAGGGGAAATATATTTTTGGGGGGGAAGGTAAATTTGAATTTGGGATGAAAAATGGGTAAAATAGGAAGGGAGAAGGGCGGATGTAGGTGAAATAGAGGCGAGGTTGAATTTAGGTGGGATTTGGGTAGGGAAGGATAGGTTGGGAGGGGAAAATGTTGAATTATGGAGGAAATGGGGTAGGGTTTTGTGGATTTAGGTGTGGCGACAGTGACTAACATTAGTCAATGGTTGGCCGACGTCAGTGGGAGTCAACTAGAAATGGTCACTAATGAGATGACCAATGTCAATTGTTGGAGACCGCATTCAGTCAAGGATAACAAGTGTCGGTCATCATTTGGAGAAATATGGGCCAAAAATGAGATAGGGTGGGTGGGTGAGGTTGGTAATGGTAGAAGAATATGTTGTTGATGGGAAAAAACAAGCTTGGGAAGAGGTTTAAATTGGTATGGGTGAGGGGTGGGAAACTGAGTTGGGGGAAAGGTATGTGGTTAGGGTTGGGGTGGGTAGACAAGTAATGTGATAAGAGGGTAATTTGTACAGGAAAATAGGTAGGTTAATAGGTATAGGTGGGGTGTCAAGAGTAATTACAGCTATGGTTTTAATAATGTGATGGTTTTTTGGATGTAGACAAGATATCAGCTATGAATGTGAGATAGGGTACTGCCCCTGCTAGTGGAGGTATGAGGGAGTGCAGTAGTCAATGATTCGTTCCATGTTATAGAGGTTAGCCTAATTGGGTTCAGAAGCTACCAACACATAGTCTGGGAGCCAGTTTTGATGGTTCCCCTCATCAACAGTTAGGATTTGGTGACCAATACATTCCATCTATGACAGGTGAGGCCACAATCACCGTTAAGGATGTGTACAGGATCCTGAGGTTACCAATAGTGGGGATGCATGTGTATTCAATTTCCTTAGATGCATCTAAGGAGTTGATGTTGACCGTGTTTGGTGAGGAGATGGCAGAGTTAAGGTTCCATAGTGCTACTATGAGCTACGGAGATGTGTATCAGGACCATCTGGAGGAGATGAGGCTAGTGGTGTTGTTGATGGAGGTATTATGTTGTTTTACACTACCAGATGTAGAAGGTGGGAAATTCCCATTACATTTATGGGGGTTCTGCACAATATGATGGAGGACATGACCCATTTTGCATGGGTGCTCACATTCCTAGTACAATTATACAGAGAGCTATGGGCTTATGGGTGGCTGCGGAGGTTTATCCTGTGTTGCACTTTCTTACTACACTATTGGGCATATGAGCACATTGTATGCATGATTCTAGTTGGTATGCCCTAATTGGATGTGTTTGAATTAGATTTTGTTTTGGTGGGCTTCAAGAGATGGGTGCCTACGATTGGGGAGCACTTAGTTGCTAGAGATACACATGATGTAGCATATTCTAGGAATTTTCTAGAGGGGTTATCTAGTGTGGATATTCATATGGGGGGATAGCTGAGGAGCAACATGATTTATAGCTACTCTGATGGATAGATGGATGACATGTAGGAGATCACAAGATGATACCCATAGATAGGGTCAGATGATAGTTTGGGCTACCTTATGATATACTCCCACCATTCCCACAGTATAGGAGGGATGACATGGAGAGGCCTCTTCCTCTACTATAGCTGACACTGCCTACAGGCTAGGAGGAGCAGGTGGTAGATCAGTGGATTGATGATGTTGTGGTTACTGATAGATATAGATAGTGGTGGGCTGCACATTTATGAGTAGTACTGCCGAGGATAGGGTAGCTAGATTTAACCACCATCATTTTTCATAAGGATGCCCTACATGGGCAAGTGAATACCCTGGTAAAAAAGTTGGGGATTGTGTATGGACAACTGACAGGGTCATAGGTACAAGTTTCCACTTTACAGGCACATGTGGCCGCTCTTTAGGCTCAGGTAGCACAGGGACAGACACCCGCACAGGGTGTAGGTGGAGATGGGGTACAGGTGGCTACTCTACATGATCAAGTTACAAGTTTGTAAGTTCAGTTGACCACTACACAGGTTCAGGTTGTGGCCCTTCAGGCCTAGATAAAGGAACAGGGTAGGAGGCTGATGGCACAACTGCAGGCACATGGCCAGGGTACCACTTTACAAGAAGGGGTAGGAAAGGGTCCCATAGGACATGTGTAGGGTCAGAGGTTGATGACAACACCACAGACAATACCTATAACTAGGTTGAGGGATACCTTAGGGGAGGTGAGGTATTATCAGGGTCATCTGATGGCTGTAAGGCTAGATTTCCTATCCTATAGAGAATATAGAGCACAAGTGGCCTCAAGTGAGAGGACCAGGTTGCATACCGAAAGTGTGGAGATCAAAAGGGTCTATTGAGCCTCGAGACAGGGTCATGGTGAGGCCACATGTTCACAAAGGCCATCCCCAAGTGAGGTACCAACATAGATCTGGCCATGACCCATGGTGGGTGGTGATATGTTAGTTAGATGCCATACCGAGGTAGAGGAGGAGGAGGAGAAAGATGAGAAAGATATGGAGTATATCTAGTGGGGCTATACCTGATAGCCGTATGTACTTCCATTTTAGTGTAGTTTTATATTTTTAATATATACTGGCCTACGCGCCGAAGAGAGTGAGTATGTATATGAGATTTTTTAGAGATTGTGATTATTATTTAGCATCACTGTATATTGTATGGATACACATATTTTTATGATGAGATGGATGATTGGATGATGATGTAATTGTGTTGGTTGAAATTGATAGTGATGTATAGATAAATGAAAAATAGGTATGTTTAGGCATGGTGGAGTCAGGTCATAGGTATGATGGAGTCAAGTTATGTTTAGCCATGGTGGAGTTAGGTCATAGGCATGGTTGAGTCAGGTCATAGGCATAGTGGATTCTGGTTATTTGTAGGCATGGTTGAGTCAGGTTATAGGCATGGAGTCAAGTTGGTTTTAGGTATGATTGAGTCAGGTTCATTTAGGCATGAGATAAAGTCCAAGGTGTAGGTAACATGTGGGGGAAATGGTGATGTATATATAGGTTATGGTTTTAATTTCCAAATATGTGCTATAGTTTAATGTGAAAATGATAAATGAAGATTTGATGATGTAATAAAAATGTGTATTAATGGATGCTTATTTGGTTTAATTTCCAGTTATTGATATAAAATGGAAACTAAGTAGGGTAGAATGTGAATATGAAATTGAAAGGCTAGGGAAGAATGTGATGAGGTAAATGAATGGGTTCATAGTTTTTTAGGCATGATTTAGTCTAGGTTAGTTAGGCATGGTTGAGTGATTCTTAAATATAGGTGTTGATGATCTAGTCTTATATAGGATAATTAATAAGTAATGAGGAAGGTGAATGGTAAGAGGTGGTAAAAGATCATGTTAATTGATAAGAACCCTAATGATTCAACCATACCTAAGAGGGGCTCATGAACACAAGACCCTAAAGGAATTTCATAATGGACCATTCTAAGGGTGAAGAAATTCACATAATCACAAAAAATGTCGTGGTTGTGGAAAGTCCTTTGAGTAAAGAGGAAATTAGACTAAAAAGGCAAGGAGGTGAAAATGGGCGGTTTAGAGTAACTTAGTGTATGGCAGCGTGTTTTTCAAAACAAGAAAACCTTGAATCAAAAATAGGCAAGTCCACGATGAAAATTTGATCTTTTTCTTCATTTGTTTCTTTTTAATAGACTGATCGATGCGCAAAGTCTATATAGGATGAGTATATTATCTCTTTGAGGTCTTCTTGAAAATGATCAATGCAGGAAGCTTCTGGAAATTTTTATTAGATTTGTGAAATGACTTGATATATTTTTCCTTCAAGGGAGTAGTCTATTTATAGCAGTGGAATTAGAGTGAAGAGATGTCCCTTTTGAGGGAGTCATATTTTTCTAGAAGTTTGACTCAAGGAGTTGCATCCCTTTTTGTTTTTGGATGTTTAAGTCATGGATAAGACTATAGTGGAAGATTAGGTTCTTGTTTAGAAGACCAAACCATAACACACAGAGATTAACTATGAAAGAGGTGGTTTTAAGTGATGAATGAACATGTGATTCCATCTTGAAGCAGACAAAAAGTACCCATGAGACTCATGTTATGATTAGAGCCGTGGTACTCATATTGAAGATAAGGCTAAAAGGTTACCGGTAATCACATGATTCTTTTTGAGTCGTGGATCCTCAAAGTGGGTAATATGGGAGGTGAAAAATGCTCAAGAGAAGAGCAATCAACTAACAGAAACTGGTATAGGACTTGACGTCAATAATAAATTGGTTGAAGATGCAAGGCATTAAGGGGCTCAGGTTCAGTTTTACCTTCAAGTGAAGAAAAATGATAAGCACCTTATCCATAGGCATGGGTAATGATATAGGTTCTGAGCCAATTAGGAGAAAATTTTCCCCTTTTAATTTTTCCCTCTTTGGTTACATGGTGATTTTCCTTCAGGACAAGGTCACCGACCTGAAAATTTTGTTCTTGAACACATTTTTCATAGGCACGTGTGATACATTTTTGTTATATTTGGGGATGGTCAAGAGCATTAAGACGACATTTATCTAATAACTCAAGTTGTGCCAAATGATCATGGAAAAATTCATCATCGTTGAGCATGTCTTGTAGTGAGATGTGGAGAGATGGAATCTGGACTTTGAGAGGTAAGACAACCTCAGTACCATAGTCTATAGAAAAATGTGTAGGAGTAGTCGAAGTGTGAATACTAGTGTGGTGGGCCCACAAGGAGTAAGGAATGTGTGTATGCCAATCCTTCCTAGTATCGTTGACTACCTTCATAAGAATTTTGTTCAATGTTTTATTGGTTGATTCAGCTCTGCCATTAGTTTTCAGGTAATAAGGTGATGAGAAACTGAGTTAGATGCCAAAAGCATTGCATAGTTTGCATAGGGTTTTATTTTTGAATTGCTTTCCATTATCAGTGATGAGGCGGTGAGGAACACCAAAGAGACAAATGATATAATGGTTGATGAATTCACATATCTTCTCAACTTTTATAGAAATGAGGGGAATGGCCTCTAAACATTTAGTATAATATTCAGTAGTGGTTATTATCCATTTGTGGCATTGTGAAGAATGGGGATTGATCGCACCGACAATATCCAAACACCATTGAAAGAAAGGCCTAAGATATTGTGCTACTTGTAAGACATGACTGGGTGTGTGATGGATGTTAGCATGTTAATGGCATTTCACACAATGTTTTACATAATCACAACAATCATTGTTTAAGGTTGGCCAATAATAGCTAGGGCAAAGAATGTGTTTTTTGACAGCTAAACCACTAAATTGACCTCCAAAAATGCCATCGTGGACTTCTTTAATGGTGTAGGGAATTTTAGAACTTGTAAGGCATCGTAAGAGAATACCGTCGAAGCTACGCTTATAAATAAGACCACCTATGATGACATAACTAGAGACACTTTTATGAAAGGCACATTATTAATTAGGAGTGAGATCGAAGGGTAGAATGGAAAGTGAAAGATAGTCTGCATATTTCTTATACCAATGATCATGTGGGTTAGGGACAATGGTTCTGATTGAGTATACCTCACAAGGTAAGTAAGAGGGTGATTATAGCCATTCTATTGTGACAAAGATTTTAGAGTCAGAGAGTGAAGCAAGTATTTGAGAAGCTAAGCATGCCATGTTATCTACAAATTTATTGGTAGATCATGGGATCGTTTGAAGTTCCTAATAGTCAAAGGTGGTCAAAAGTATATCTACATAATGTTTATACTTTTGAAGTATCTCCTTATGACACTAGTATATACCATTGACTTGATTTACAACTAGTTAAGAATCGCTAAAGATATTAATGGACTTAACATCTAAGGCATAAGCATCTTGAAGACCTAATACGAGTGCTTTGTATTCAGCAATATTTTTTGTACAATAAAAATATAGTTTGAAATAAAAAGTCATAGGTTCATCATCAAGAGGAATGAGGATAACACTAGCCCCACCCCCACATTAACACTTGGAGCCATCAAAGAAGATTTTCGTTTAGTAAGCGGGCTCATCCAGGGAAAGGGTATCTATAGAATCATCTAGGAAATTGAAGTTAGATGGTTAATTCTCAGCAATAGGTGGGTCCGCGAGTTGATCAACAATAGTCTAGCCCTTGATGGATTTTGATGAATGAATTCAAGGTCGAGATTGGAAAGAAGCGTAAGACAATGTGTGGCATGCTGATGTTAATAGGGTTTAGCATACATATAGTGTAATGGGTCATTATTAGTAATGAAAAATGTTTTGTGGTTGAGGAGTTAATGGTGGAGTTTGGTGGCGACGAAAAATAAGGCTAAGCAGATTTTTTTGGCATGGTTATATCTAGTTTTTTAGTCCAGAAGGGTACGACTTATGTAATAAACCACTTGCTCTTGATATTGATCATCACGATGAGTAAGCATGGCACCTAAAGAATGGTTAGTGGTGGAAATATATAGGTAAAAGGTATAGTCATCCTTATGAGGAATGAGCACTAGTGGTTGAATGAGGTATCATTCTAAGGCTTTAAAGGCTTTATGACATTCATCATCCTATTTGAATGACATGTCTTTCTTGAGAAGATGATGAAATGGTTGATAGCAGTTGGAAAGCTACAAGATAAATCGAAAAATGGATTACAACTTACCCTATAGGCTTTGAATTTGATAGAGATTAGTAAGTGGAGGAATTTCCAGAATATCCTTGAATTTAGCATGATTGACTTCTATGCCACTCAAAGAAACGATGAAACCCAGGAGTTTTCTAGAAAGTACCACAAAGACACACTTCTTTGGTTGAAGATGCACACAAAACTTGATGATATGGTCACATATGACCTAAAGGATGGGTAGGTGTTCGATTCGATGTTTGGATTCAGAAAGTAGATCATCAACATAATCTTCCAATATGTGATTCATGATAATTTGGAAGATGTAAGTCATGGCTTGCTGATATGTAGCACTAGGTTTTTTCTGGCCAAAAGGCATGACTCGATAGTAGAGAGTGCCTCAAGGGGTGATGAAGGAAGTCTTGTGTTAATCTTTTAGAGCTAGTAATATTTGGTTGTAGCCCGAGAAACCATCCATGAGTGATAGCATTTCATGGCCAGTGGTGAGATAAACTAGTTGGTTGATACTTGGTAGGGGCAAATAATCTTTATGACAAGCTAGGTTGAGGTCACAGAAGTCCATGCAAATGTGGAGTCCCCCAGTTGCCTTTGTGATAGGGATGATGTTAGAAATCTATTGCGGATAGTCAATAGGTAGGATTAAGGAAACTTAGAGAAGTCATTGAATCTCTTCTTTGACTAGAAGAGCAATGCGAGGATGCATTTTTCATAGATTTTTTTAGATAGGTTAGGCATTAGTAATGATTATGATATTGTGGAAAATTATTTTTTGGTCAATACCTGGCATATTGGTATAGGAAAAGGAAAAATCATTGCTATGGTCTCGAAGGAAAGAGGTGAAGGCTTCCTATTCAGTATCATCTAAGGATTGGTTGATCTTTAGAATGTGTAGGTTTTCCTGAGTGGTGATGTTGATTTTGATGGTCAATTCATTTAACATGGTTTGCATCTATGAAGGTAATGACCAATGAATATAAGAATCTTCTACACCAAGGCAAGTGAGGATGGATTCATCATCCTAACATTAAATGAAACTAATATAAGGTGTATCGTCATCAATCATGTCAGGATATAGGAATGGGAGAGAAGAGGTAGCCTCGCCATCATGTTGATAAGTCAGTGGTCCCAAGGAAATGGTGTTTACGAAAAAAAAAAAGTTAGGAGGAATAGATTCAAGATCTATGGACTCTATGGGTGAAGAGGGTAATGTGGTTAAATGAGTTGGAGAAGGTTTTCTGTCCTAAATGAGGTCGGCATAAACCTTCTTTTAAGGTGGTGTGTTAAAACCAATGCCACTGTGGTCATTGTGTTTACGAGAGGTACATAAAATGACAATATGGCAGCTCTGTTTGTAAAATCTGAAGCCAAATTCTTTTCACGTGCACCGGTGGAGGAAAGTGTGAGAAAAGTGGTGGTTAGTTAGGGAGTATAGATCAGCTGAAAATGGTTGGGTTTGGGATGGAGGTTCAGGTTTATAGGTAACAATATCAAGTTACGCTTACATTAGGAAAAACATTGCCGATGTGGATGTCATAAATGGGGTGTTGATGTAGGTTCCCATACTCTTGCGGGAGGAGGAAGGTGTTTATATTGTATAGGTGGTACTCCCCCAAAGTGAGGCATTGGAAAAAACCTTCTAAGGGATCAATAGTTGATATGTGGGTAGTGGGGATTGATGACTCACTAGAAGATGTGGAAACATGTGAGTCAGTGGTATAGGCCACAACATCAGTAGGGATAGCAATATTAGATGCGGGTGAGGTGGTGGCAGTCTTAGTGGATGGGCTTATAGGTGAAGGTGAGGTAGGGATAGTGGTAGATACCTTGATTGGTATAAGAAAATCATTAGGTTGGTATATCATGTTACAGGTCTTGAAAGGTGATGGGTCAGTAGGGATGGTGTAAATATGTCCCTCATGCTCAAATTTGAGGCAGCGATGTAAATTCAAAGGGATAAAACCCATGGCACAGATCAAAGGTAAGATGATTAAAAAGTTATATTGGAACTCCCCTTCTAGGACATAGAAAAGTTCTGGGATAGTGCAGGGAGCCACGCGCACATGGAGAATAATTGTACCCAGGGTAGAGGTCATGGTGTCATTGAAGGAGTGTAACATAACTTGGTTACCATGCATGTAATTAATAGCTATTCACATTTGGTCATATACATGGGAGGAAATGATGTTAATACTAGCACCGCCATCAATCATAATGTGTTATATGTGTATATTATCGATAAAGATGGAGATGAAAAGAGTGGGGTTGGGGTCGTCAGACTGGAAGGGATAGATCCGTTTATCTGAAAAGTTGAGGGTAGCTACTTGGTGAGTAGGTGGAAGCGTAGACAAAGCTGATTACCTTGTGAGAGAGGCTATGTAGTGATGGGTAGTGATGGATTCTACGGGCATGAGGTCATTTGGTAAAACCTCAATACATTAAAGGACCTCCATGAGAGTTTGACGATGTGACTCAGAGGTTTGGAGAAGGTCATTTAAAGACATTTTGAGGGGTGATTCATGTAGTTGTTTTAGCATTTTATGATATGTGACCCCATCAAAAATATGATATGAAGGACCTCAAATGGTGACTTGTGGTTCAGGTGTAGATGGTATGTTGGGTACAGGGTTGGTTGATAAGCTAGTTGTATTTTCCTTACCTTTATTTTTCTGGTCACGAGTGGTAATGTTGATCATGTTGATCTCAAATCTTGGGGCTGGATCAAAGAGGTGTGGGGGTAGAGGTATTTTTTGTTGTGTCAGTAATGGAAGAAGATCTAGGAAAATTGGTGGAAGTGAAATTGGGTCCTCATTAATAATATCATCGTCGTCAAAATTTTCTTTTGGAGGACATAATTGGACAAGGGTAGTTTTTAAAGCCTAATAGTTCTCTACAACATGTCCTGGCATACGATGGTAGGCATAAATTTTATTTTCATCAGACCCTTTTTGTTTTGGCTTGAGTGGGTTGTAAGGTCTAAGAGGTGATAATGTGATGAAAGAAGTTTCAAGGAGATTGGTTAAGATTTTGGCGTACAACCCTGCTACTAGATCAAAATGGGAGGTGAATGTGGGTTTGGGTACAAGTACGAGTGATTGTGGAGGAAGAGTCTTTACAGGAGAGGGAATGGGTTAGTACACTATTTTAGTGTGTGGAGTGGTCTTCAGTCTTGGTTGCATCTACTTGGGTACGGGCATCATAGAAGAGCTAGCGATGGAAGGTTTGGTTGGTTTAACTACCTTAGTGGATAGTAGTGGATTTTTATCTTTAGGTTACACCTTTTTGGGAAAAGTTGACATGGGTGTACAAGATGTAAAGGGAAAATCCAATGGTGGAAGAGGACAGGTTACCCACAGGGGTAACCGAGTTGATGTCGAGTTGGTTGGTAGAGGTTGGGTAGAAGGTGTAAGTAGAAGAGAAGAAAGTGTTATGGGTAGTGAAGAAGCTATGGACGGTAATGGTGGTATGGGTGGTAAGAGGGTTACGGGTGATGGCGGAGGTTATGTGGATCACTTGGGTATATTATAGGTTAGTTATGAGGAGGTTGGCTGCTTCGTTCTTGGTTTACTGGTGGAAAGAGGTTGCATGGCTTGGGTTAAGAGGTGAGGTCCTAGGATGGAAGGAAGGTGTGAAGGTTACAATTGTGTGCTAGGAAAGGTTGGTGTATGAGGCCTAGGAGGTTGGGTCTTCTTTATAGGGGATGGAGTAATTTTAGTGTTTGTTTGGGAAGATGTGGATAAATCTAATGTGATGGGTGGGTTAGTAAAGATTGGTGTTGGCATGAACCCTAAGGTAGTGATGGGTTTAAGTAAGGGAGATGGTAAAGGCATGGGTAGGTGTTTGGGTGTAGATGTATGTTGGGTTGTGGGGAAAGGTGTGTGTTGGGTTATGGGTGGTGACATGGAAGGTTTTGCAATGGTCATGGTTGTGTTTGGTTTGGTCACTTGAAACACTTTTGAATAGATAGTGGAGGTGTCATTGAGTGACAACTGCATTTGGGTTAAAATAGGAAGTAGAAGGCGTCCCCAAAGTAAGGCTCTATTAACATAGTCTAGGTGATCGACCAAGCATGAAAATGGTATTTTTGTAAGCAGGGCTAATGTGGATCAAGTAGTAATCCCCTAATAATGTGATTGAGAAATAGGGAAATGGCTAGCTTTAGATTCTTTGGGTAAGAGAACCGAAAGCAGATCAATAGGATCTTGGAGGTCTGATGGAGAATGGTCATCTAAAGGCAATGATATTTCAACAAGATCCTCCATGGATAGAGGAGAGGATGGGCCAGACAAGGTGGACTCTCCTTGTGATGGTGTAGGTTGTGGAAATGTATCTCCTATGAGTAGAAGAGGCACTACTGATGACTACTCAGTAATTAGAGGGGCCAAAGGTGGAGTTGTAATTAGATGTTCTTCCATGGGTGAAGGAGAAAATAAAGGGGGTTCCTCTGTGGGTAGAGGAGTAGATGAAAGATGTTCCTGTACAAGATTTCGTCTATAGAAGGAACATAGGGCAATTAGGAAGTAACTGGTATGTCCTCGAAAATGGAGTGGACCTCACAGACATTTCTATCATTGGTTGAAGTTTCACTAGTTTGGTTACACTATGGGGCATGGTTAGGGAATGGATTTCTTAAGATATGTAGGTTTTGTTTAGTGGGTGCATTTGGGTTATCCAAGACTAGATCTCCATTTTCTAACATTTCTTGGATGAAATTCTTGAAGGTGATGTAGTTATTGTCACTATGACCTTTTCCACGATGATAGTTGCAAAAGTCATGTTCTTTATACCACGTGGGCATGGGGCGATCAGGGTCAAAACTAGCACAAACCTTAATAAGGTTTTCCAAACTAGAATAATAAGGTTCTCCTATTGAAGTGTGTTTTTGTTGTTTTCTTATGAGATAGAAAGCTTGGATGGGAGAGAGATTAGAAGGAGGTTTGGCTAGGTTTAGTGGGTGAGGGGGGCTAGCTTTGAGAACTATGGAATTGACAGATCCTTTAGGTTTTGAATAGTTGTGTTGGGGTTCTAAAGATGAAGAAGCATCATTTGATTTGAACACGATGTTCTTGTTATGTAACTTAATTTTCTTCTCTTTGATAGCACAAATTTCTAATTTCCGTGCTATGGTGAATGCCTCGTGAAAAGTGTGAAAGGTATACACCTACAGAGTTGGAGAGATGTGTCTAGCACAAGCCCAAGTAAACAACTCTTTAAGTTCAGTTTGAGGTGATTGAAATGTGAGCTGGTTAATTAGGCTGCGCCAGTGAGTGACAAAGTCAGGGATAGACTCATTGTCGTACTGTCATGTGGAATAAAGATCAATCATGGTGACTTCATTAACAAATTTGATTGAGAAGTGTTCTAAGAAGGCTTGGGCTACTTGAACAAGTAGATGGAATGTCTAGGTAGCCCACTATACTAGTCCAACACAAGTCATGTCAGGGACATCAAGAAGGTCCGTAGGAGTAAATCGTCATCATGGGTGATCAGGTAACACCCATGTTTGAAAGAATGCAAATGTTGCTGCG
Organism: Taxus chinensis; assembly: GCA_019776745.2. NCBI lineage: Eukaryota > Viridiplantae > Streptophyta > Pinopsida > Cupressales > Taxaceae > Taxus > Taxus chinensis. The sequence continues at coordinate 946,613,784 of CM034147.1, forward strand.
GGTATTATTTACTATTAAAATAGATGAATTTTGGTGTTTCCCAATGTACATGGTATGGGTGAATAGGGATGGATAGATGAATGGGCTCATTATAGATGTCATCATAGGTAAGAGAATTACATGAGGCGTAAACTGATGTTTCTAGTGTATGCATCCTTTCCATAATCAATTTTATGAGGTCATTGGTAGGTTGTGATGGAAGGAAACCTCCTATGGTGTAAGGAGGATAGTAATGAACATGTGATGTGGGTGGGATTCCAATGTATGGTGATGCTGAATAGGGAGTTTGAGAATAGGGGACCGACATAGAGGGCATATATCCAGAATGGGTGACAGATGAGATAGGGGGGTGTTGATAGTATGTGTATGTAGGTGGGACAGTCACAGTGACTCTAGTAGCGATTGGGGGAAGAGATTGCAGGATGGAGAGGATAATATTCTAGAATGGGGTAGGGGTAACTATACGTCAGAAAAGTGACAGGTGAGCTTGAGAATCAAAAAGTAACTCTTCTGCGTACCCGACCTCCCGAGGTCGTGCCGAGACAGCCGGTGTGGGTAGAATGCGTAGGCAAACTAGTTAGGCAGTCTAATGTCTTCGACACGCACTAATGGTATTTGTGAATCTAAAGCAAAGACGGCCCTTCTAACTTGGACTGGTGTGATAGATCGATCAGCGAGGATGACTGCTCGAAGGCTCTAATCAATATCGAGCTCTGGCGTGATTCGATCTATGGGTTGTGGGATGCGTGGAAAATGACCCAGGATGGTTTCGTGTATTTCTCCTGATAGGGTCATATGGTGGATATAGTCAACTCTATGGACGATTCTCTGGCCTAGTCCAAAATTCTCTAGTTTCGTTGGTTATTGTGTCTAGTAGGGATAACTGTTGAATGATGAGAGGTGGAATCGGAGTAGACTGAAATACTAATTTACGTAGGCCAGTGTCTATGTCTAATTCTCTTATGGACTCGTTAGGCTGTGGGATCTGTGGATCACAACCATAGACTCTGGGTTGTTGCGGTCCTGTTATGGTCATACGGGAGATCAAGTTCTGATTCCTAGTATCCAGTAGTCGTAAGCTTTTTCAGCTTCCATGTTTAGAACCAACAGTTGTGCGATCTTCTCAGAATACCTTACAGGTGTTATCGCAACTTGAATTCTTAAACTGGTATCTATATCTACTAGGGTGTCTCCAGTGTCTGGCTATGGAACTAAAGGATCACACCCGAATGTTTGTTCTCTTTCGAGCCCGTCTATAGTCATGTGAGTATTTTCTAGGGTAATCTATAGTTTTGGCTGATTTGACCAAAATAGATGTGCTTGGTCGTCTTCGATGTTTAACCCTCTCAACTGTGCCCTGATCTGTTGTAAGTCTGTTGTTGTTTGGAAGACTTATATCCTAAGGTTTTGGTCAATATAAGTTATTGCCACTACGGTATTGGGCTGGGGCACAATTGGCTCGAAAATGTATTCCCTGGGCTCCCTAGGTCCCGTAATTGTCATGCAAAAGCAGTAATGAAACAAACTATAATAAAGTAAAATCTAAGTGCACTTCTAGCATATATAATTTCTTTTTTGTATTTTCTGGCAATTTATAGGAAAGCAGCTATTTAAAATAGTTAGAATCGACAACTAAACTAATAACGTAAAACAAACAAAATAGCCGATTGTAGCTATTTGTCTGTGCAATTTTGTATATCTATTCTAAACAACGAAATAACTAATCTATCTGCAAGATTCTCGATCCTACCTCAGAAGTGAGGAATGAATCATAGTTTCTCAGAAACTATCAATCCCCACAACCTCCCTGGCAATATCGAGAATAGAAATAACTGAAATAAAATGATTAACTACGTTATTTGATAAATTCTAACTAAAACTTTGAAAGATGGAACCTGGATTTCACAGAATAGTGGCGAATCCGACGGTGTGTGTGTTCTTGTCCCCTCAGTATGATCTCTTTGTTCTTGTGCTCACGTGAATCCAGAAAAGCATGGAATGCTTGCATCAACAGGAATAGATATTTGGATCAATGGATAGCCTTCAGAATGCAGACAGAATAGAATGCGGATAGGAGAGGGATAGCGCAAGAGTACAGAGCTTGGCCTATGCAATTCCTAGCGGGGTCTACTGTGAATCATGCAACAAAAAGCGTCCAGAACCTGAGACTAGTCTGTATGAAGAACAAAACCTGCAACTTTAATGGCTGCCTAGACTATTTTACTCCAAAACAATAATACTGTTTGCACAAGTTGGATCTGTGGCTTACCAACAGCAACAGAAAGCTAAAACAAACCTGCAACAAACTATACTACCAATCCTAAGCAAACTAAAGGGACATAGCACTGAAAACATGAAAGTTGGAGTAAAAATGGTGGCCCAAATAATGTCTGCACTTGCACAAGTTGGATATGTGGCTTACCAGCTGCAACACAATACTAATGAAGTATGAAATGAGCTATGCTATCAAACTTAAGCAAACTAGAAGACTGAACTACTGAAAGTGATGAGTTTCTAAACAAGAATGAGGGGCCATTTGCATGTGCACAAACCATGCATTTATAGGAATTCAAACACCCAAAGATCAAATCCAAACTGAACTCTTAAACATTAAACAAAAGAAAAACACTATTCCAGAGCACTAAAAACATTAATGCATGCTCAAGTCGGCAAGAAAAGCTGGTGAATCATGATATTTCACGCGGGTCGCGTCAAAAGAGTGTTCTGGAAAACGCGCACAGGACCGCCGCCTTGCTCAGGGCGGCGGTTACAGGACTGCCGCCCTGTTCAGGGCGGCGGTTTCGTCACTGAAGACCAAAAAGCCAAGAAAAGAGGGAAAAATAGGGAAAACAAAGCACACGGGGGCTAATCGGGGTATGCGGGATGTTAACGCATATCTGTAAAGCTTTTCTGGATCCCGAACACCTTGCGAAGAGGCCTGTATCATCATTGGGGCACTTATCACATCGTTCCGCAGTACAGTACCTTACAATTTTGGGTACGTACATATTGCCCCCTCGGAGAAGCATTTTAGCCATGAAGAGGCGTAAAACGGTGGTTCCGAGTATGGCCGTCCCGAAATGGGAAGTTAGAAGTTATACCTTACACGCCCGTGTGTTGAAATGTCGCCGTCCAAAATTCCCGCTACCTGTGAAATGAAAAGAGAACTCAAATGCAGATAGATACAATAATTTGGAAAATAAACGTTAAAATAATAGAGAAAGAGGACGTACCATTTGTGCGAGGATAGAAACTTACCTCCGTTGGTGCTCCGAACCTGTGAAAAAGATATTTTAAAACGAATCGGGGTGTTATATATATGAAAGTGGGCCCATTTTCCTATTCATTTGCGCGAGTCGATTTGGTTCATTTCGAGCTCTGGGACCCACGGTGACGATTTCTCACACGAGTAGAGTCAAAACGTCCGCAGTGAGATAGAGATCATGCCTCCATGTGCGGAACGCCACCCTGCGAGATCACAGGTTGGTTTTCTTCAATCTTGTGTTTTTCCCCCTTCTGATTTGAAATGTTAAATTCTTTGCAATGGGGGGGTTATTTTCGAAAATGTTTGGTTTAAAGGGTCCATCTAGGGGGGCTCCTACTGGGTAGGCCCCATTTTTGATAAAAATGGTCATTTTTTGCATTTTTTGGGCTTTTTAAGCCTAAAAACCCACGCGGGTTTTCGGACCGTGACCGCCGCCTTTAAGGCGGCGGTTACAAAACCGCCCCCCTGCTCAAGGCGGCGGTTCTGAACAGAATGTAAAAGAACCTATTTCGAAAGCTTGTACTTGCATTTTTAGCATTTGTACGTGTTTTTATGCTTCTCTTGATATTGTTTAGATACTAACTTACTCTTCCTTGTGTGTTTTTGGGTGTATGTAGGCGAAGGAGGAGTATATTAGATGGAGCCGGGAGAGAGAGTGTGACTGGCTGCCCGGGGTATTGGATGCCCTCTCAGCAGATGAGGAGGACACATTGTAGAGGGCCGGCATATTGCGTATATCGCGTGTGCCCCACATTGCTCCGTCCAGTCACATTCTTTGTGACCTATTTTCATATTGGGATGCAGATCGGAACACCTTCCGACTGCCAGGGGTCCGTGGTGAGTGGACCATCACTTTGGAGGATGTTTACCACATCCTGGGGGTCCCGATCATCGGGAGGAGACTTAAACTGGAGACAGCTGGTTCCAGGGCACAAATAGCTCAGTGGGTTGGTTATATGGGGGATGCAGCCATTTCTACGGGGCCGAAGAAGGGAGTGTGAGTCAGATCCATTCCTTCTTTGCCCATCCCTATCTTTCGACAGGCTATTATGGGGATCCTTGCCTCGAGACTCATCGAGAACAAGGGAGGGGACACCTTATTATATTGTTGGGGCCCCATCATTGCACAGATAGAGGGACATGGCCGGAAATACGCCTGGGGCGCGGACATTTTGGGGACCACCTACCATGACTTATACAGGGTGCTCTGATTGCAGGGACAATCCTTGAGCCACCCCACTCTAGTCATGAGTTGGGTGTATGAGCGCTTCATTCCGTATGGTAGAGGCGTGGAGGTGGCAGATCCCGGGGCAGTGAGGGCAGCCCAATGGTTAGATATGTTAGTGCTCAGAGCACCTCACCAACCAGTAGCCACCCTTACCACGGCAGACATGGAGGCTACACCGTACCAGCTTATGGCCGGTATATGGGGAGAGGAGACCACGACATTGGTTTCCTACTCCATCACAGGGCAGCTTATCGACCGCTGTGGGACGGGTAGAAGTACATCCCTTCAGCAGGGTTCCTCAGCAGTTTGGCCTTCCATACGCGGATATGCTTCCTCCAGTAGCACCTGTTTATAGATTAGTCTGAGAGGCTAGAGGGGGGCCTAAAGGCCGTCGTTGGACAGTGGTTACCCCTGGCATTCCTATTGTAGCCAGGGGGATAGTTCAGGCCAGAGGGAGAGCTGGTGCACCTCAGGCACCATTACTTCAGATTGCTGCAGGTCCTGCTCATAGCAGTGATGACCCCATAGATATTGACTCTGATTCTGAGGAGCACATAGAGGGAGGGTCAGAGGAGTAGACGGACGAGAGCGATCCTGAGTGGCATGATACTCAGGACATTCTGCGGGCAGAGAGGGAGGAGGAGAGTGCAGAGAGAGAGACCGTGGCATCTGAGGAGCCACTCTCCCGAGGCCATGGTGGAGATGATGAGTCCGTTGCGGGGCGCCATGTTGCCCCAACTACAGGAGCAGCTCCTCAGTCGGCAGCGGCATCTGCAGCGGGTCCTGGCCCTGGTGACCCATCTTGGAGGCCTGGTGATCCGAGTAAGTTATCCTCTCCTCCTTTCAATGCTTGTTTGTTTTAGGATTTGTCTTTGAATGTTAACTCTCCTTATATTTGTATTGTGTACACTTTAACCTCTTGCCTAGTTCCTAATTCGTTTTTCTTTCTTTGCTTTGCAGAGACTGTTGATGAGTGGCGGGATCTAATCCGTAGGGTTTGCGTCGATTCTCTGATGATCCCTATGGATAAGACCTGTGCGGAGTTATCTGTGGATGCCGGAGAGCCCTCAGCAGCCGGCAGGCACACTGACATCTTTGCTCCCGTTTGGCATGTGGCCAAGATGGTGTCAACTCTCCGTACAGAGTTGGCAGGCTATAGGACAGCCGAGCGTCTTATGAGGAGCCGCTCTCATGGCGAGACTACGACTGCCCCTAGGGACCCCCGAGCCCTCTGTCCATTCAGAGCGCCAGTGTAGCCAGAGTCCTAGGCGAGGGCGCGCACCTTCAGCGGGATCGCGCAGGGGTTGAGAGGCCACTTGGCTTTCTGTATTTGTATTTAGATTCTTTTGTGTATTACGGGCTCTTTGAGCGTTTTGACCATGCCTAGTGCATGATGGCATTGTATATAAACTTTGATTATTTATATATATGCGTCGGTTTTGGATCAAAACTTGTCATTTGTATTCTACTTTCTTTATTTCCAACTGCTTCGTGTATACTATGATGTATGTATTATATGCTTTCTAGAATGTATGCAATGGAAAACAGATGATGCAAATGTTTGCTTTCTTTTTGTGTTTCATGATGCTGATACATGATTTTGTAGATATATTGTGATCTTAAATCTTAGTTTCTGTGAGCAATTTGGATACCTCATGATTTGTTTTGGCAAAGTGATGAAAATAATCAGTATGATGAACAGATTAACTTGCCCCACTCCTAACTCCACGCAACTAGTAGGATGCGAGGGCTCATCACCAAGAGCCAAGAAGGGCGCAAGTTATGGAATATGGTGAAGTGATAGTGATGAAAGACAGACGAAGCTTTGGTGGAACCAAATAAAAACTACAAGCTTATTCTACCTGAATGACTTCATAGTTTTGGATGCAACTTGCTTTGCGGTTTATCCAGACTTAGACCCGTAGATGGCCACATAGTAGACAAAATCTGGGTTTTTAGGATTTTTAACTCTCTTGGAATTTTTGAACATCTGATTCATTCGTTATTGACTCAAAGTTTGAATTGATTGTTTATGACCTTTTAACATTTACTTTGTTTAGAGGACCCCCTACACTTTGCCCCATGCTACCTGTAAGAAACATGGGTTTATCACCGTGGGCAAGGCATAGGCGAGTAAGGGCATTTCCATCCTTTCCCAACCCTACGTCACTAGTAAGAGACGCAAGCTCATCACCGAAGGTTGGTGGGGCAAGGAAATGTGTAAAAATAAAATTTTCTGTTTAATCACTTCTTGACTTGTCTATTTGAGTAAAATGTCAGTATATGCTTATTTTCCAAAGAGATGTGTATATGGGATAGATGTGACACCATGAAGCTTCTAGAACAGACCATGGGCAAGACACCTATCCTAAGAAGAAATTAAAGCGAGAACAAACTTGCAGATCTTGGTATGGTTACCGTTAGGACTTCGTCATGTCTGATTTTGTTTGATAAAAGATTCTGAGTTGATTGATGATATTGAAGACGGAGAAGTATGATTAAAGAACTTTATGCCAGAAACATCACGAGTTTGAAATAAGTTGCTTTGAGAATAGATTCCCTGATCACAATTTGTGTAAGAACAAGTGGACAAAATGATCCTAATTTATATGAAAATGCGATGTAGATAGTTATATAGGTAGCGTTAGCTGCTTACGCGTAGAAACGCTTGAGGTGGAGAGAATTGACTGTTTCGCCAAACTCCTCACCTTCTAGCGTGCATAAGAGGTATGCACCATTTCCGTAGTCCTTCATGACTCGGTATGGGCCCAACCATTTGGGCCGGAATTTCCTTCCTTCGCCGGTCTTCTTGTCGATCCGGCTGTCTAACCTTAGAACTAGGTCACCTTCGTATATGTCACGTTCATAGACCTTCTTGTTGTACTGCCGGCACATCCGGTCGGCATAGACTCTATGTCGTTGTTCAGCATCTAACCTAGTTTCATCCAGGCTTTCTAATTGAGAAAGACGTGCTTCTCTGTAAGCGTCTTCATCCAGAATCCCTTGTAGCGAAATGCGGAGACTGGGGATTTCAACTTCGAGTGGGAGAACTGCTTCTGACCCAAATACCAATGAGAAAGGAGTTGCTCCTGTTGGCGTTCTTATCGAGGTTCGGTGGGCCCACAAGGCCGGATATAACTTTAAATGCCAATCCCGTTTGTTTTCTTTTACCGTTTTAAGGAGAATGGCTTTCAACGTTTTGTTTGTTGCTTCAGCCTGCCCATTGGCTTGGGGATAATATAAGGAAGCCGTATGATGGCTTATTTTGAACTTACTGCATAGCTCACGAACTTCTTCATTTTTGAAAGAAGTTCCATTATCTGAGATAATGATTTGTGGGATACCGTACCTGCAAATGATTTGGTTCAAAATGAACTTAGCGATTACGGAACCAGGTACAGTTGTAAGAGGCATAGCCTCTACCCATTTAGTGAAATATTCTGTGGCCGTAATTATAAAATTGTGGCCGTCTGTGGATGAGGGAGAGAATTTCCCTATTAAGTCTAGGCCCCATGTAGAAAAGGGCCACGGAGTAGCGATCGGTTGCAAAGCTTGTGCCGGCATGTGGATCTCATGAGAGAACTCCTGACATTTATGACACCTGCGTACAAACTCTATTGTGTCATGTTCTAGAGTGGGCCAGAAATAGCCCATTCGATGTATTTTTCGAGCAGTGGCATGGCCACCGAAGTGGCCTCCACATATACCGCTATGGGATTCATGGAGAATCCTCTTGGACTCTTCTGTGTCAACACACCTTAAGAGCATTCCATCGAATGCTTTCCGATAGAGCACCTGCTCTATAATGACGTATTTAGCTACGATAATGCGTAACCGTCTTCTTTGTTGAGGTGTAGCTCCTTCTGGATACCTATGGTCCATGATATAGCTAATGATATCAGCGTACCAAGGGCACTCAGATATAGCAGGTCGGGTTTCGACGTAGTATACGCATTCATCTGGAAAGTCTAAGTCTACTAAGTCGCCTCCGTCTAGCGGGTTATCAGCTAACCAATCTGCGATGATTTTCCCTTTAACTGACTTTTGGTTTACAAAAGTTAATTCGAACTCTCCCATTAAGGTTATAAAACGTCCAGCTTTTTTGGACAAGGACCCTTGTGTGAGAAAAGTCCGTAAATGGTCCGTCTTTACTATGACCCTTGTCTCTTGATTTAGCATGTAGTGTCTTAGGCGTTTAGTAGCAAAGACTATGGCAAGACATTCTCGCTCTGCTTGTGTATAGCGCGTTTCGTAGTCGAGCAATGTTCGGCTAATGAAATAAATCGCACGCTCTCTTTTGTCATCGTCTTCTTGGGCTAGCATGCAAGCTAACGAAACATCGGTAGCCCGTGAGTACAAAATTAAAGGGCGATCTAGCTTTGGTGGCATTAGCGTAGGCGGTGATAGCAGGAAACGCTTGACTGCATCAAAAGCTTCATTGCAATCTTCAGTCCAATCAATGCTATAGTCCTTCTTGAGTAAATTGTTGATTGGATGAACGGCGAAGCTTAGATCCGGGATAAATCTCCGGATTGCACCCAACTTTCCGAGAAATGATCTGATTCCAGATTCATTCGAGGGTGGGACCATTTCGAGGACAGCCCGAATTTTGGCTGGATCAACATCGATCCCTCGTGACGATATGATGTAACCTAGGAGCTTTCCTCCTGTTACACCGAAGACGCATTTCTCTGGGTTTAGGGTAACTCCATATTCTATTAGGCGTGAAAGGATGATGCGGAGTACTTCAGGATGGTCACAACGCTTCTTGGCCTTAGCCAACAAGTCATCTACGTAGGATTCCACGATTTTATGGATTAAATCGTGAAATATGTATGTCATGGCCCGCTGGTATGTAGCACCGGCGTTCTTAAGACCAAATGGCATAACAGCGTAGCAATAGGTTCCCCAAGGAGTTATGAACGTGGTTTTAGCTTGATCTTGCTCGGATATTTTGATTTGATTGTATCCCGAGAATCCATCCATGAGAGACAAGAGTTCAAAACCTGCTGTTGCATCAACAATAACGTCTATGGATGGTAAAGGGAAGTCGTCCTTAGGGCAAGCTTTGTTGATATCTCGAAAATCTATGCAGATGCGTATCTTTCCATTCTTCTTGAGAACGGGAACGATGTTAGATACCCATTGGGAGTAGTCAACTGGCTTGATGAATCCTACTTGGAGGAGTTTTATCACCTCCTCTTTTACCATGAGGGCTACTTTGGGCTTCATGGGTCTTGATTTTTGTTTAATTGGCTTTGCATCTGATCTAGTGACGAGGTTGTGTACCGCAATGTGGGGTGCGACTCCTGTCATCTCTTTGTAATTAAATGCAAATGCCTTTTGATGTTCTTTGAGAACCTGAGTATGTATTTCCACTTCCTCTGGGGTTAACGAAGAACCTAACTTTAAAATTCTTGGTTCATCTTCCGTTCCGATATTGACATCGATTGTTTCTTCAATTAAAGAGGCATTACCCTCTTCGAACTCAGGTGGTGCCGGAGGTAGATCTATATCATCCCCGTTTTCCACCACGTATATATTAGGCTCTTTTTGTGAGGGAAGATTCATTACAGGATTTCCGAAGTAGGAAGATGAATGCGAGATCAGAGATAAATCTAGCGTGTGATAGGAGAGATGTAGTGCTGCAAAGGCATTTAAGTAATCCAAAGTAGCCGCATCATTTCCAACATGGTCTAGGACGGTAGATTTACTTCCGTTTGAAAGAGGATCCATCATTGTTTTTATTAATGGTTCGTTACGAATGGATACCGTGAAATGAGTATCTTCTAGCTCATTGTTTGGAGTAAAACGTGATGCTGAGGTTGCTATTGAATCGGCGAGAAGATTTTTTTCTCGCGGGATTGCTTCAATGGATATGAAGTTGAATGCCTTGCTTAAATCTAATACAGCGTTTTTGTAAAGTTGCAAGTGTTCGGCTTTAGTTTCATATACCTCTGAAACTTGGTTTGCCACTAATTGCGAGTCTCCTAAAACTCTGATATTATCGATACCAATTCTTTTGGCTAAGGTAAGGCCAAGGAGGAGGGCTTCGTACTCAGCGCTGTTGTTTGTGCATTCAAAGTTTAATTTAAAAGAGAATGGGAGGACCTTCTCTTCGGGCGAGGTAAGAATTATACCTGCCCCCGCTCCATAACGACATTTAGCTCCATCGAAATGGAGAGTCCAATACTTAGCCGGGAGTATGGATGTAGGTGTATCTGCTGTGTTTGCACACTCTACTTCTACCATACAGAGATCTTCTGCTGGCAAGGAACCAACACCTAGGGAAAATCCGATACCTACTGAATCGAATGGTAAGAACATTGGTGAATCTTGTTCTATCAACTCAACGATCTTTGCAGTAGTCCCTAATGATACTATTTCTTTAGTTTTGCCTTTAGGGGTTGGAATTGTTTGGGCTATGTTGGTAGTTTCAAGATCTGTCGTAGGTATCAACTTTTCCTCTGGCTTTGGGTCAGAGGGTTTGTTAAGTTGGTTTGTTGGAAGTTCGAATTCTGAGTGTATACCTGGTCTTTTCTTTAAATCAGCTAGGTGTACGTCAAACGGCTTTGGATCACCTTTGGCTACAAATACCTTTCCCAGATGCAGGAATCTTACTTCTTGAAATAGCGTGGAAGGGATTGCCTTCATTCGATGTATCCAGGGCCGGCCGAGGATCATATTATAGTTAGTTTCCCGATCTATAATATAAAACTCAGTCAGGATTGTTTTAGGTCCTAAGGTGACCGGTAGTATTATAGTTCCTATCGATGTGGCTTTAAGGCTATCGTAGCCTCTCAAGGTATTTCGTGTAGTAGAACAGTTTGTTTCTCCATATCCCAATTTTTGGAGAAAAGAGAAAGGGACTATGTTAACTGCAGCCCCGTCATCAACCATTGCCCGTTTTACATAGTTATTATAAACTTGTACTTGCAAGTGTAGGGCTGGATCGCCTCGGCGTGCGATCTCAGCATCTGTAGGCATTTTACTTATTTCGAATATGAATTCAACATCCCTATCCGCCTGTCCCGGTGGATAAACATCAAAGTCTATATGATTTACTTGCGCTTCCGGTGGTGGAGTGATACTAACTAAATGACCCAAACCTAACGCCTCTAAAAGAGCAGCCCTGTGAGCAGGGGAATTCTTTAGTAAATCAAGGAATGAAATATGCGAGAAGGTTTTTGTTAGATCATTAATTAGATCGTAAGCACCCATAGGTTTTGCTACGGTTTGCTGGATGTTATCTGTTTCCGGCAGGTGGCTTGGACTTGGTTGAGAGAAATACTCTCGTGTTCTCGTAATTGCTTCAACGGGTAATTCGGAGTCTAACTCTACTAATCCAACTACCTTAGGTCGTGGTTGACTTCCTAGTTGTGGCGCGACTAACGGATTTAGCGAGGTTGAGGCCTCGTGATCGTTGTTTCCTGTTATTGCACCTTTGTTTGTTCCAGCTGGTTTCAACCTATCGTTATCATGATTTGGGAGTGGATCATTAAAGATCTTGAGAGGGGCATTCTGAGGGGAAACTGCCCCTGCGAAGGTATTTGCCGTTGGTGACGTAGGATCTGTTAAGAACATATCCATAAAGAATTGTTTTTGCTCATTTGGCAAGCGTTGCATGAATTTGTTGTAATCACGACACGTTCTAGTGTCATGCCCTTGAATTTTATGGAAACCACAATAAGAATTGGGGTTGTAATTCCCGTTTTGTTGGTTTGGTGTGTATTGTGGCCTAAAATTCCGATCAAACTGTTGCCTATTAGGACTAAAGTTTTGGAATTGTTGTTTCTGGTTTTGACTTTGGTTTTGATAACCAAAGGAGTTTTGGCTTGGTCCTTGTATGGGATTTCGCCGTTGTTGTTGTTGTGGATTATTAAAATCCACCGTATTGATCGTCGGGGTAAAATTGTTGTTTCTTTGGTTGTTTGTTTGTGACGGAGCATTAACGACATTTACCCTCTTGGGCTGGTCAGTTACCCCATCTGTTGTTACCCCACGATTTTTGTTAAGGATTTTGGGTCCTTGATTGACGCTTGTGGTGGTTGTAGTATTTTGAGTAGAGGTGATTAACCTCCCGTTTGCTCCATACGTCTTACGGCCACTATCTATCGCTGCTTGATCAATTCGCAGAGCGCTCTCAAGTACCTCGTCATAAGTCCTTAGTGGGAACTTCTGGACTTCTTCCTTCACTTCTCTGCTAAGAGAATGAAGGAATAAATCGCATAGCTCCATCTGATCCATGTTTGGAGCGCTTGCCGAGGAATAAAGGACTGTGCGCCACCTTTGGATGAAATGGGCGACAGACTCGTTATGTTCTTGCTTGATGTGCAAGAACTCCCTGATTCCTGTCCTTAGTAGTTTGTTCATGTCGAAGGCTTTGATGAACTTAGACACGAGTTGTTTGAATGAATGTATGGAAGCTTCGGGTATTCTGTAATACCAATCGAGGGCAATGCCTTCCAAGCGTTTTGGGGAATATTTTAGCAACAACCCCATCCCATGGGAGTAATTCTCGAATGGCTGTAGCGTAAGCTTTGATATGCGCATTCGGATCTCCTTCTCCTTTGTATTTGGGCAAATCGGGAAGAGGCCTTGGAAGCATAACGCTTCGTATGGCGAAATCTAAGGGCTCCTTTAAATATTCTGAATAAGTCCCTATTGCATACGTCTCAACCATTGATGGTGCCTGTTGAGGAGGTGGTGGCGGAACGGGTTGTTGATATGGCATAACATACGCGTTGGCAGGGGCATAAGGAGGTCCCTGCGTTGGAGCAAACATGCCGGGGGATGAGTACATATCCCCTTGTGGTGATTTGGAGTACATGTTTAAGTACGAAGGTGTACTATCCAGGAATGGATTGCTCTGTACTGGACCAGGAGGAACAGTGCTAGCGATAGTGGGTCTAGTTGGCACTTGTTGCGAATATTGAGGAGTCATACCTAACGTGCCTACTCCTGTGAGGAGATCTACTTGGCTAGGATGGTGCGGAGGATTGGAACTCCCTGTTTGTATGATTCTCAAATTTTGACTTGCTTGGGCAAGTTCTAATCCTCTAACCTTTTCTATTAGAGTTGAAATGACTTCGTTTGGTGAAGCCACGATATTGTGCCTTGGTGGCGTTTGTTGTATATCTTGGTGTTGTATAGGCATGTGATAGCCTGTCATGAACTGATTGCTATCCTGCCAAGTTTCTCTGAGAGTATTTTCCATACGTGATGGCATAGGGGAATTTTCTTGAGGAGAGAACTCGGGTTGTATCTGCAAAGTTCCTACAGGTGGGTACATGCCTTGAGAGCGTTGTTCACTCCTAGGATAACGTATTGAGTACTCGTCATCTAGAACTGAGTATGGATCTGACTGTCTACTAATAGGCGGTCTGAGTAATACCTGAGGAGATGAAGCAGACTCTCCAGTTAATGTCATATTGTTCGAGCCTGAAGGCTCTGTTTGTGTTTGAGCAAGTTGCTCCAACCCCTCTGTTTGGAAGGACGAGTTATATCTAGTCCTTGGTGTTTGTGTTGACAACTGATTAGTTGAATAGTTGTTGCCCCACATTGAGAGTGAGGGTGATGACTGCCTATTTTGTTGGGCGTAGTATGCCTCAAGACCCAAGAGGGGTCTGCCGTATGCATCGAATCCCGACATATTCGGGGGGTATATGAATACCCGCAGAATAATGGGAAGGAGCGAAGGTGATTTGGAGAAGATGAAACTTCTCAAAGAGAAGGTGAAAGAATTGTTTGTTTCACGTCGGGTTCACCAATTTTGTACGTCGGAAAAGTGACAGGTGAGCTTGAGAATCAACAAGTAACTCTTCTGCGTACCTGACCTCCCGAGGTCGTGCCGAGACAGCCGGTGTGGGTAGAATGTGCAGGCAAACTAGTTAGGCAGTCTAATGTCTTCGACACGCACTAATGGTATTTGCGAATCTAAGGCAAAGAAGGCCCTTCTAACTTGGACTGGTGTGATAGATCGATCAGCGAGGATGACTGCTCGAAGGCTCCAATCAATATCGAGCTCTGGCGTGATTCGATCTATGGGTTGTGGGATGCGTGGAAAATGACCCGGGATGGTTTCGTGTATTTCTCCTGATAGGGTCATATGGTGGATATAGTCAACTCTATGGACGATTCTCTGGCCTAGTCCAAAATTCTCTAGTTTCATTGGTTATTGTGTCTAGTAGGGATAACTGTTGAATGATGAGAGGTGGAATCGGAGTAGACTGAAATACTAATTTACGTAGGCCAGTGTCTATGTCTAATTCTCTTATGGATTCGTTAGGCTGTGGGATCTGTGGATCACAACCATAGACTCTTGGTTGTTGCGGTCCCGTTATGGTCATACGGGAGATCAAGTTCTGATTCCTAGTATCCAGTAGTCGTAAGCTTTTTCAGCTTCTATGTTTAGAACCAACAGTTGTGCGATCTTCTCAGAATACCTTACAGGTGTTATCGCAACTTGGATTCTTAAGCTGGTATCTATATCTACTAGGGTGTCTCCAGCGTCTGGCTGTGGAACTAAAGGATCACACCCAAATGTTTGTTCTCTTTCGAGCCCTTCTACAGTCATGTGGGTATTTTCTAGGGTAATCTGTAGTTTGGCTGATTTGACCAAAACAGATGTGCTTGGTCGTCTTCGATGTTTAACCCTCTCAACTGTGCCCTGATCTGTTGGAAGTCTGTTGTTGTTTGGAAGACTTGTATCCTAAGGTTTTGGTCAATATCAGTTATTGCCACTACGGTATTGGGCTGGGGCACAATTGGCTCGAAAATGTATTCCCTGGGCTCCCTAGGTCCCGTAATTGTCATGCAAAAGCAGTAATGAAACAAACTATAATAAAGTAAAATCTAAGTGCACTTCTAGCATATATAATTTCTTTTTGTATTTTCTGGCAATTTATAGGAAAGCAGCTATTTAAAATATTTAGAATTGACAACTAAACTAACAACGTAAAACAAACAAAATAGCCGATTGTAGCTATTTGTCTGTGCAATTTTGTATATCTATTCTAAACAACGAAATAACTAATCTATCTGCAAGATTCTCGATCCTACCTCAGAAGTGAGGAATGAATCATAGTTTCTCAGAAACTATCAATCCCCACAACCTCCCTGGCAATATCGAGAATAGAAATAACTGAAATAAAATGATTAACTACGTTATTTGATAAATTCTAACTAAAACTTTGAAAGATGGAACCTGGATTTCGCAGAACAGTGGCGAATCCGACGGTGTGTGTGTTCTTGTCCCCTCAGTATGATCTCTTCGTTCTTTGTGCTCACGTGAATCCAGAAAAGTGTGGAATGCTTGCATCAACAGGAATAGATATTTGGATCAATGGACAGCCTTCAGAATGCAGACAGAATAGAATGCGGATAGGAGAGGGATAGCGCAAGAGTACAGAGCTTGGCCTATGCAATTCCTAGCGGGGTCTACTGCGAATCATGCAACAAAAAGCGTCCAGAACCTGAGACTAGTCTGTATGAAGAGCAAAACCTGCAACTTTAATGGCTGCCTAGACTATTTTACTCCAAAACAATAATACTGTTTGCACAAGTTGGATCTGTGGCTTACCAACAGCAACACAAAGCTAAAACAAACCTGCAACAAACTATACTACCAATCCTAAGCAAACTAAAGGGACACAGCACTGAAAACATGAAACTTGGAGTGAAAATGGTGGCCCAAATAATGTCTGCACTTGCACAAGTTGGATATGTGGCTTACCAGCTGCAATACAATACTAATAAAGCACTCAAATGAGAAAACTAAGAACCTTAAGCAAAGGAAAACTAAAACTGCTGTAACAAGAAATTCAAAAGCAAACTTTGGAGCAAAATTCAGAGCCAAAATTCCGAGCCAAATTCCGAGCCATTTGCATGTGCACAAACCATGCATTTATAGGAATCCAAACATCCAAAAATCAAATCCAAACTGAACTCCTAAACATTAAACAAAAGAAAAACACTATTCCAGGGGACCAAAAACATTAATGCATGCTCAAGTCGGCAAGAAAAGCTGGTGATTCGTGATATTTCACGCGGGTCGCGTCAAAAGAGCATTCTGGAAAATGCGCACAGGACCGCCGCCCTGCTCAGGGCGGCGGGTTACAGGACCGCCGCCCTGTTCAAGGCGGCGGTCACAAGACCGCCGCCCTTCAGGGCGGCGGTTTCGTCACTGAAGACCAAAAAGCCAAGAAAAGAGGGAAAAAAAGGGAAAACAAAGCACGCGGGGGCTAAGCGGGGCATGCGGGATGTTAACGCATATCTGTAAAGCTTTTCTGGATCCCGAACACCTTGCGAAGAGACCTGTATCATCATTGGGGCACTTATTACATCGTTCCGCAGTACAGTACCTTACAATTTTGGGTACGTACAGTGCACGTGCAATCAAGTTGTGTTACAATTGGTATCTATGAGACAATGGGTTTGGATGGGATTATGGTCTAGGTGGTCAATGGGGGGGACAATAGATACGTAACAGGTGTGACTGATATTGTAGATGCAGTGGTCCTAGCAAGTATGGGGGCTAGATTTGAAACCACTAGGGGTTAAATCAGGTGAGGGATACACCACATTCGTATGGGTTGATGTAGAAGCAGGAATAAGGGCAAGGTGAGATGGCTACAAGGCATGCCATATATTAACTAATCTGAAGTGTCTCAGGTGGAAGAGTGGGAAAGGTATAATTGTAAGGCCACGGGATTCTAATTGACTGGAGTTGTGAAAATTCATTACCACATGTGGAAATTGTGGTAGGTATGGTTGGATCCATGGGTGATAGGATAGAGGGTGGTGAAGAACTAGGTGGGAGTGATTGACAACTAGCATGGAATATAAGAGCATTAGGTGAATGAATGTATTTCAGGTGATGTTGTATCCTGTAGAATGACACATAGAGCAATATATATGAAAAAAAAAAGGTGTTTATAGGTGGATTTGGGTAATGTATCAATTGAGATTCATTATAGGGTAACCAACCACTGGTTAAGGATGACCGATGACGGTTTGAGGGTAATAGAGATTGGTTATTGTGAGAAAAAGAATAGCTTGACCAAAGCGGGTGAAATATGATAAATGTCAAGTAGATCAGATGTATGATGATATTTTATGAGAGCATTGAGAGTACAGGGACTCATAAAAAACTCAAAAAAAGTGAAGAAGATGAGAATAGGTGTCCCTTGGGAATTTTGTTGTTAACCAAAAGGAAAGGGAACCAATGGTGGTTAGGTACAACTGATGATGGTGAGGTGTAAACCGATGCCAATCGCTATGAAAATTTGAAGAATTCAATAAAATAGATTGTTGTGAATTTAGATCAGATGAATGATTAACCTAGAAGTTTATAGATAATATAATTAGGTCCTGACACACTCAGAAGAAGTCAGAATACTCCAATTGTGATTGTGGAGTGTGTAAGGGAAAAGAATGGAAAATGGAGAGACGCATCCTCAAACCCTGAAATGCACATCAATAAAACACTAAAAACACACATCCAACAAGTGATTTTATTGTGTTGAGATTATGATTTTTAGAAGGCTGACTCATGAATTTAGAGTAGAGTTTTTAGTGAGGAAGGCTTCCAACAAAAAGGATATCTAAAAGGAGAGGTTACAGGTTATGTTATGGCGGGGATAGGCCGTCCTCTGAGGTAATGACTGGATAGAAGTAACTAGCTAAGGTTCCCACTATCAATCCACTGATCATGTTATCATTGAAATATTCTTCCTGGCAAGATGTTGTTTAAGAAGATGTGTATTTTTTCAATTTTGTGCAGTTTGGTAGAAGAAGAAGAAAGAGAGTGCTTTGCTACGATTCTTTGTGTCAACCATCAGCTGGGCATGAATTCTAGCATATAGGTTTCCCTCATTTTTAATATGAGCTAAATACAACATACAAGGATGAAATGCAACTGATTTTAAACCCAAATCAACAAATTACTTTCGATGAAGCCAATGATGAACATGTAAGAATTTGCTCTTTCACTACTTATGCGAATGCAAGAAAGAAGAAATGGGTTCATTTTAAGCACCAAAAAATAGATGTTGGTTTAGACAATCAAAATAAGAGAGGACTACCAGTGAAAGAAATTTAGTGTGAATAAGTTTAGAAAATAAAAAAACACACAATCTTTACCTAGGAATGAAGAAAAATTCAAGGAACTCCAGATGCGTCCAATTGGGCATGCCAAAATATGGTTCACCATTTTCCTTACATTTTGAATGTGAAAAAATAGATAAGGGTAAGGGCCAAGGTGGAATACCTGTTGTGGTGGTTTGGGTTGATGGTTGTTGCATGCATTCTAGCTTCTCAATCCAATGTTGACTGTGAGAGATTCCTTTTGGTT
The DNA here is from genome assembly GCA_019776745.2 of Taxus chinensis. Classification (NCBI taxonomy): domain Eukaryota; kingdom Viridiplantae; phylum Streptophyta; class Pinopsida; order Cupressales; family Taxaceae; genus Taxus; species Taxus chinensis. The sequence continues at coordinate 946,632,630 of CM034147.1, forward strand.
GGGAGGGAACTACCTAAAATAGAAAACAAGACCATAAAAGAAGAGTTAAATAATATATGACAGTGGACTACCTAGCATGTGCTAGATCTAGGAAGTGTGATACTCCCAAGATGGTTATCAATCCACTGTTTAAAAAAAACTCATGCGAGAGACAAGAAAAGTCCTAATGTAGTTGATACGATTTCAGTATTTCATTCAAGCATAATAAGCTAATCTAACATAACAGGTTAGGCTATAGTTAGATATGAAGGGTAGGTATGTGTCAAGCTACTAAGAATGGTCAAGGTTAGGTTTTGGGTTGGTTAGTAACTTGGTAGAAGGTTATTTTATTTTGTTACTGGAAAAAGGGTATGAAACATAGAGAGCCCGATGTCAATCAGGTATAACTGATGACGGTTTAGAAGGGACTGACGATGGTAGGGTTGCGATGAAAGGAGCTTAATAAGATCTGATTGTGGGGATTGAAATAGAGCTAAATAGATATGGAAGGGGTGGATGGGGACAATATCTATAAAAGTATCAGGTATACTCAGAGGTGGGTAGTAGGTGATAATGGGTGATTTGGTTGTGTGGGTAGACGAATGGCTAAATCTAAATGTAGGTAGGAGATGGGGAAATTGACATGCAAAGTTTAAACTGATAATGGAAGTAACAAAGGCTATAATAATCAAATGGACTATGCCAGTAGAAGGTATACTTACTGTGATATAGGTTTTGATGGTTGAATGGTGATGGCATTTTATTATAAGAATGGTGTTTGGTGGCTAGAGTAGTGTTTCCTAGAATGCTTCCATGAGTGCAATACCTTTCAATCTATCCTAGTGTTGGATGTGGATGCCTAGGTGCATGAAAAGACTCTGGTTCTACTTACATGTAGTTCTCTTCTCATCTCCTTGATCTCATAATTTTGCAACCCCCAGAAAAAGGTTGCTAAGGTGAATAAATGGTAACCAACGGTGGTTCTAAGTTGACCGGTGTCAGTTTAGGGGTGAATGGCATTGGTTAAGGTGGGATTCCCAAGGTTTACTAAAAATAACAGATCCTAGAAATCATTTCTACTAGATCTATCTATCCTCCCAAATGAAAGTTGAGGTTTCTTTTTTTCATGAGTGGGAAAGTGGTTAGAGGGATAATAAGCATTGATTTTTAGGGTTAAACTAAGTCTTAGATCATTAAGGTAAGTGGGACCAAGTCTTAATTAGTTATGGAAACATGTCAAGAATAGGTCTAGGGTGAGGGTCGTTAGGTGAGATGTAGGGGTGAGGTGGAAATTATCTTAGTTAAAAATAATTAAGTAATGAATATTGTGAGGATGAGTAGTAATTTAATTAAGTTAATTAAATTTATATTAATGTGGGGGTGGAAGGGGCCATGGTTAGGTGAATATGTTTGAGTTGGTTATTCAGCGAGGGGACCAAGGGGAGTGTGACCCAATTTTTGTGTCTACAACTACCACACCCCTATTAAGGCACTGTCATCCTACCACTAAAATTTGGTGTTAAAAATCTCCTAGAGCTCTTCTACATCTTAGAAGGAGATTTTCAATATAAAATTTTATTAGGATTCCTGTGCATACGGACTATGTGGTGTGCTTCATCGACTCTTCATCGTTATCTCAATTATGAACATGATGGTCAAACATTCACTATTCCCACATATCTGAATCCTTTCACCAAACATTTGAGTCATCCAATGAAGATTCCACTAGCGCATCTATTCCCTCTTCTAAATTACCAGATGATTCTTCCCTTATTGATGTTGTACAATTCCTCACATTAGATGGATATTGTCTCCTCATGCTTAATCACATTCCTTCACCAAAAAATTATGGTCACCCCAACAAACAACCCATGTATGACCCTAATTTGGGAGATGTTATCTCTTACAGTTTAGCTTATCTCAAATCGAAATTTTTCTATGGAGGACTCAATCATCCTTCATCTTGTACTATTGACTGAACATCATGTCATGCCTTCCAAATTAGACTTTGAATATTTAAATAATCCAAATTTTTCTTGTATGTATCTTCACTATTGTGCTTGGAGAGGTTTTGGCCTTGGGCATTATGAATAGGGAATACATGACGTGGTCATCTAATATTCCCTTAAAATTTATGAAAAATATGGTTTAGGTTATAAGAAATTAAGTTCAGAAACATCCTAGGCTACTATATCCAAACTAGATACATTCTTGCTCATTACTGGATTAAACCCGACATCACCAACATCCTCTAAAGACCCTATGGACTTAGATGATGGTTTTTCCCATCCCATCTAAATTTTTTTAGTCAATACCATATATTTAGGACCGCTCACTTATCAATATAATCACAACACTAAACAAATACCTCTTCTTTGGCCAAAAATGGTCGAGGAAGATTCACCTATTATAAATGTCGTTCAGTGTCATGATGATCAGGACATCCTTTCACATATGGGAGCTGAATATCATTTCCTTCATAAGACCATACCATCTGAAACATCAACTTTCTTTAATGAATCGACCATCATTGTTAACTTAGGAACCTCTCAAGATCCTTGTATAGTTAAAGTTAGGACATTCATTAAGTCAACAAGAACTATATGACTTCACCTCATTTTTATCAAAATATTATCAAGCCTTCACTTGGTCATATAGTGATATGTATGAAATTGGTCCCTATATTGTAGTACATAATATTTTCATATATCCAAATGTTAAGCCAGTTAAACAAAACTCCATAAAATGTATCCCCCGCATAGCTCTTCTTATTAAGGAAGAGTGTACAACATATTTTATCCACTAATATCATCATATGTATCAATTATCCACAATGGGGTTTCTGATATTGTTCCTGTAACTAAAGCATCAGGTAAGTTACGTATCTACACAGATTTTAGGGATCTCAATCTCACTTGTTTGAAAGATGATTTCCCCCCTTCCTAACATAGATCAATTTGTTAACCTGACAGCTAGTCATGAAATGATTTCCCTTATGGATGGTTTTTTTAGGATATAATGAAATTCTTATCACTGCTGATGACCAACATAAAACCACTTTCATCACCCCTTAGGGAACATTTTTTTTACCGCGTTATTCCATTCAGCCTAAAAAATGTAGGAGCTACCTATAAACAAGCCATGAATTACATTTTTCAAAGTTCTCATTCACAAAACAGTTGAAGATTAATGTTTATGAACTTTTAGGAAGGTCCAAAAAATGTAAATATCATCTTATTTTCCTTCAATCAATATTCACTCATCTCATTCAATTTTGTCTTTATCTCAACCCTGCAAAATTCATTTTCAGTGTCCCTCACTGGAAAACTTATAGGATTTATCATATATATCTGAGGTATTGAAGTTGACCCAGCTAAGGTTAAGGCCATCATTGAAATGCCCTCCACCATCTAATCTTACACAATTACTTAGCCTTCAGGGAAAATTACATTCCATACAATGTTTCATAATCACAACTCTCTTATCATTGTCAGCATTTTCATTAACTCCTCCATAAGGACATAGATTTTTATTGGAATTATGATTATCAGAATATCTTTTATGAAATTAATCTTTATCTCTTATCTCCACCCGTTCTCACTCCACTGCATGAAGGAGATCCATTTTAACTATACACATCTACTTTAGAACATTCTCTTTGAGCCATGTTCACCCCACTGTGATATTTAGGTTCGAGAACAAGCCATATATTATATCATCCACACACTCCATGAATATGAAACCAGTTATACTGAAGTTGAAAATATATGTTGTGCTTTATACTTCCTCGCTTCCAAGTTGTGTCATTACCATCTTAATCATAAAGTATATGTTGTCACTAGCTTCAATCCCCTCAAATTTATACACTATAAACCATATCATAGTGATTGTATCACTCTTTGGTTTATGATTATGACTAATTTTGACCTGGAATTCATATCACATAAATATATTAAGGGCTAAGACATTGTAGACCAGCTCGTTGATGCTCCTTTAACACATAATCAACTTCCTCATGAGTATTTTCTAGATGAATCCATTAGTAATGTGGAAGAATACAAATTCATCCCTGTTAGGATGACTCTCTTCTTTTATGGTTATAAATTTCATGAAGGGGCAAGGAGCTAGTGGTTGTTATCATCCCTCCTTGGGATATTCCTATTCCATTATCATTTAAAATAAATTTTGAATTCACTAATAATATGGTGGAATATGAAGCTTTAATCATGGGTCTCCACCACCACTATTCTCCTAGGTGTTCACATCTTAGACATCTATCGGAGATTCACAACTTGTTATTAGTGAATTCAAGGGAAAATATAAATCTAACACTGAATTTATTCTCATCACTTTTGATCACTACACCATCCAAGCCATCCCACAATCTTCTAATAGGTTTTTAGATGCAATAACATCTTTAGGAGCCCTCATCCCATTAAAATATGAAGAATCAAAAGATAACACTAAACTATCTATTTTCATTCAACAATTGGATTACCCTTCACATCAAAATAAAATTCCCTCTTATCAACATTGTTGACAATATTCCAGCTGATTTTTGGTATACAAAAAATCTATGAATATCTTGTTGAATCCAAAATCCCATTTGATTTATCACGTAATGTTAAATGGTCATTCCTTCAATGTATCACTCACTTCGTCATCATTGGTGGTTATTTCACCTATAAGTTTTACTATTTCTAAAATGAAACAGATAGAAGGTAAAATGGTTAAGGAGGAATACCTATGATTATGTAGGTCAAAGATTGAATACACGTGTTATTGAATTTTTGATGCAAATCTTATCGTGAAGTGATTCCCTTTGGCTAGGAGGAATGACCTGTAAGAAATAAAAAAAGACCACTATATAACATTAATAATATAGGTTAGTGAATTACCTAGCAAATGCTAGATCTGGGAAGTGTGATGATTCCTAGAAGGATGTCAATCCACTTTCAAATATAAGTTAATATGTCAAATATCATGAAGTAAGGAAATCCTACTATAGTTATACTATTTATGTATCTCGTGCAAATATGATAATAAAATCTAATATAACAGGAAAGGTTATGATTAGATCTAGAGGTTTTTGCATGTATAACAGGGGGTTTGGGCTTGATCGGGTGAGTTATGGGTTGATTGGGTAAGGTCTGGGTTAGTTTTGGCTGATCGAGAGGATTTTTGGTTAAAAGGAATAAAATGACACAAAGACCAGTATCGGTCAAGTGACCGATGTATAGAAGTGAAACCCAATGGTGGTTAGGTAATTGGCATTGGTAGGGGAAATTGACAATAATTTTATAAAAAATGGTTTTTGGGCTCCTATGTGATTTCACATAGAGTGATAAGGGTGTGGTTAGGTTAGTAATGTTACTGAGAAGGACTTGGGGATATAGAGGGGGAATTCATGGAAGGAAAAAAGGCTATAGGTGATTGGGTTGATAGATTAGTGAGGAGGTGGAGATAAAGGAATACATGAATAAATAAAGCATAATGAAAGAGTATAGTAATTTATACTTTAAGCAAGCACAATATGATCAAAATCATGAATACTTACTTGCCTTTATAGATCTGGTAGGAGAAGGTGGGTGGTATTTGATCCGTGAATATATTTTGGAGTTAGTGCCACAGTAGTACTCTTGTAGTGTTCCCATGAGTATTCTAATGCTCTAGAAAGAGAACTGAAGGCTTGTTTAGAGGCCTATGATTGAGTATTTTGTGTTGTCAGGATGTTGGGATTATTTGGATTCATGCTTAAATGCAATCATTCTCTCAAAACTGAAAATGACCAACCCTGGTAAAAGGTTATAAAATTGTATATATAGGAATTGATGGTGGTTAGGTAATTGGCACCAACTAAAGGATAACCAGTGTCGGTTAAGGTGAATAAGTCTAGGCTTACCAAAAATAGGCATATTTTTCGCATAGTTTGTTTGCCTTCCTCATTGATTCTACTAAGGTAAGTGAATTTCTTGTTAGAAAAGGTAGGAAGGTCATAAAATAAGTCCAATTAGGTTTGAGAATAATTCTTAGTTAGTTAGGTCAAGTGGTGACTCAACACTGAGAGTGATGACTCAGTGTTGAGAGTGATAACTTGGTCATTGTGAGTAAAATGCCCCTAGAATGGGTCTAGGGTGAGGTGTAATTATGAGGTGGAGGTGTGAGGATGAAATTAACTTAATTAAAATTAATTAAATCAATTAACAATGTGAGGGATTAATATTAATAGTAATAATTAGTAATGAGGCCATGGTGTGTTTAATTAATTAAAAGGGACTAAGGGGAGTGTTACCCAAATTTGGTGTCTACATTTGCCCCTTTTTTATCATGTAGCTTCTATTAATAAGTGATTCCTAACAAAAGTAGAAATTCGGTGTCCTAGGTATGAGCGGATATTACGTTCCCCAAGTATGGATGAAAGTATTCCCCCTCAAACCAAGAACTGATGAGGTAGGAAATAGAGTCATTGAATGGTTTTGATAAAATAGGTTGTTAATAAAAACAAGGGTGGATGGGTTGTACATAAGGGTAATGGTTAGTTCGGGTAATAGGTAATGGAAATCAAATGCACACACACATATATATTGTGATAAGGTACCAGGTTAAAGAGGTTACAAAATCTACTTTGTCAAAGGGTTGATAGGTTTATCCAAACAAGGTTGAAGTGGTTCATGTATCCAAGGTATAGGATATGGTGTTTGAATCACAACTACGAAAGGTGTAGGAATGGGTAATATGTTTTGTTCCAGGGCACCAAAGGTTTGGTCGGGATAAACATCACGAAATTAGGAAAGGTAAGTTTCATTAGGCCTAAACCCACACGAGTATCATCATCACAAGTTATAGCAAATACACAAATTTAAATGTCACAAAAGGAGGTTCAAGTCAAGGTATCTAGGTCAGGGCATAGGTAAGGCCAAGGTATAGGTAAATAACATGTTCCTAAGTGAAATTAAGGAAATTTATAGGTATTGTAGGCTTGTGGGTGAGTTTTTAATAGGTGTTGAAAAGGGTAAAAAATTGTTTGAAATAATTATTTTTAGGAAAAGTGGGCATAGTATGGGTCAAATGGATATGTGAGTTGACCAATGCGGGTTAGAGCGTAACTGACGTCAGTTGGCTAAGGCACAACCTGACCGATGTCAGTGATTTTGATTTGGGTCTAAAAAGGTAAAATATGTGTTTTACGGATTCATTTTCTTCTTTTCCATTCATGAAAAATGACAGAGAAGAAGTGAAAGGTTAGAAAGCGACGAAATGAGATCACTAGCTAAATTGATGAGCCAATAATAGGGGATTAGAATTCATTAGGTGGGTCCATGAGATCAATTGGAGAAATTTTATTTGAGGGGAGGAGTGGATTTTGTCATGGCAGAGGCAGGAGAGGGGCTGGGTGCACCACTGGCATAGCAAACTGAAGTGCCACCATGGAGATGGTGTCAAGTAGAGGTAGGAGACATTCCTATGCCTACCTATGATTGAAAAGAGTTTTTTAATTTAGGTAAAATGGGGGTGGGAATTTTATTTGGAAATTGTAAGTAAAAAGGGGTGAAACGAGGGTGGGAAAAGGGAAAATGTAGGTTAAGTATGTTTGTTAATGAATGTAGGGTAAATTTGGGTGGGGTGGGGTATGTTTTTAGGTTTTGTCTTGTTGATTTTCAATAATGGAGGATGGTGGTTTTGGTTTCATTGCCAAAATAGTGACCGACATCAGTCATTTGTTGGCTGATTTCAATTCATTTTAGATAGCATTGGTCAATGTTGGGGTGGCCGACACTAGTTAAGATGACCAATTCCAGTTAAGGAGACCAATTTTGATCACTGTAAAAGTGATTGGGTGAAAAAAGGCTAGATGGGAAAGTTAAATAGGTGAGCCAAGGGTAGGTGAAGATTAATGTAGGTAGAAGAGGGTAAGACACTATGTTGTCGATGTGTGATCGGTATGTAGGTGAAATGATCAAGTATAATAGCTAAGTATGATAATGGATACATTAGGTTCTTAGGGGAATTAGGTTAAGGGGTAGGTATTAGAAACTAGGTGGGGGTAGGTATGATTGATGTTTTTTAGGTATTATTTGGTACAAAAAGGGTTAAGTAAGAGGCGAGTTAAAGATTTGGGTAATAGGTGATTGGAAAGGGTCTCAACTTGACAGTGTTGGGTTGGATGATGCAGGTGAGAGATCAATTGACTATGAGAGACAGAGTACCACCTCTATTGGTACAGATGTGGCCTAGCATGATAGCTAAGGAGTGGGAGCACATAATAGATGTGGGACTTAGTTTGATCAGGTTTTATAGGCGTATAGGTGTAAATCCTACCCAATGGTCACTCTTATTGACAGACGGGACTCCTCGACCAATACCTTTCATTTACTAACTAGAGAGATGAAAATCACATTACAAGATGTGTATAGGATGTTGTTGGTTCCTATTATTAGGGAGCCAATGTATTCGATTTCGATGAAGGTGTCGGTGAAGCTGATAGTGGTGATATTTGGGGAGGCGATGGGCATGTTGAGTTATCATAGCACGATTTTGAGTTATAGGGATATGTATGCAGTATATCCATAGGATACTAGGCTATCTATTTTGATGATGGTGCTAGAAGGCTATTTTTCTCTCCCAGATTCTGAGGGTTAGAGTTTTCCATGAGAACTAATGGGGGTGCTAAGGGAAACAATAAAAGAGCATATATGTTTTACTTGGGGACCAACATTTCTAGTCCCAATTGTATAGGGAGGTATATGCGTATGGTAGGTACAATATATTTGGTATGTGTTGTACATATTTGTTACATTGTTGGGCATATGAGCACATTGTGTGTGTGAGTCTAGTTGGGCTACCATGATAGGACTAATTTGTGGGTAGTTTGTACAAAGTGGGTTTCAAGAGATAGGTACCAATCGGGGCACAACCAAGAGTGGTCAGGGACAAATATGATGTTATGTACTATAGGAATATATTGGAGGGCCTATCAGTAGTGCATATTATGTGGTAGTCATATGTTGGTTTTCCATCATATAGAGGCATGGCTGAGGAGTTAGAGTGGCTTTAGTTATTAAGATAGATATAGGGGTAGTGTTCTAGTCAGCACTAGATGATACCCATGTACAGGGTCAAACAACATTTTGGATTGTGGTAGGACATGCCCCCACCTTTCCCAAACTATCATAGAGATGACTTGGAGAGACCCATGTCTCTACCATGTCTAAGTGATCCCATAAGGCAGGGAGGAGCATGTGCAAGATTAACGGATTGATGATGTGGGTGTCACTGATTTATACAAGAAGTGGTGGATGGCATAACTATGGGCGGTACTGCCAAGGCTAGGGAAACCTAATTTAGCTACATTCATAGTTCAGAGAGATACATTACAAGGGAATATGGCTACCCTATAGGCATAGATTATAGGGTTCTATAGATAGTTGATAGGGGGCAGAAGCAAAAGTTACCACCATGTAGACACAGGTGATGACCTTGTAGGCCCTAGGTAGCATGGTCACAAGCTCCAACACCATGTGGGGATGGGGATGGAGGATAGGTAGCTTCCTTATAGGAAGTGATGGATGGATTACAAGGCCAGTTGGCCAAAAATAGGCACATATTGTAGCTTTACAAGCCCAAATATATGCATAGGTACCACTTCCAGCACAAGGATAGGGTCTCATTGTATAGGCTCCTACACCAAGACAAGGTTCACTTTTGCTAGGGAAGAATTCACATGTGGCAGTAAAGTCGATGGCACCACTATAGGACTATAGCCATGGCAAGGTTCAAGTATGCCTTGAACAATTTACACTACTATCAAGACAAGCTAGTGACTATAGTTATTGATGTGCCCCTCCTACACCAAGTACCGAGCCTAGCAGGAAGCCAGTGAGCATAATAGATCCAGGACTCACAGCTCAGGTAGCACATGGGGTCATTATCCCCAGAGACAGGGCTTGGGCGAGGTTACTAGTTCTCGGATACCATTCCCCACATAAGGCAATGAGAAGGATATGGAGGCCAGGTAGGGACCAACAAAGGGTGGTGATATGTTGGTAAGGAAATTGACTTATAGGGAGAGGGAGATAGGTGAGATCAATAGAGGAGGGACATCAGGTGGGGAGATGAGTGATATGCATATCAGATATTGTATTATCATTTTGATTTTTGATATATATACCATCTTTTGTGTCAAAGATGTGAGATTGTATATGAGATTTTTGAAACATTAATACTTATTTATATCTGTGCATATATGTATTGATTCACAGACACTCCCATTATATAGTTGGTGATGTTGGTTGGATGGACGATGTACTTGTTTTAATTTCCCATTTCTATTGTGTATTATAGAAATTAGTTGAGTTAGGCATGATTGAGTCAAGGTCATCTAGGCATGATGGAGTCAGGTATAGGCATGGTGGATTCTAGGTAATTTCCAAGCTATTGATATTATGGAAATAATGGGTTGTATGTATGTTGTGGTTAAATCTCCAAGTACTTGATAGCATGGAAATGCTAAAGGATTTTATGTTTGATATGATTGGTGTTATATAATGATTGGTACGTATGTTTTATGATGGATTAATTTCCCAGATTTGTGTAAAATGGAAACTAACTAAGGTAAAATGTGGATATAAAGGGGGAAAATTGGTTAGGGGAAAAGGTGGCTGAGATAACCTCCAAGGGCCTCATGCCCTTAGAGTGCTGCCTACATAGCCCCAACGAAAAGGGGCCTCAGGCTGATGTAGTTATCCCATAGGCTAGGGAATAATATGATAGGGGAGATGAATGGGTTAGTATGTTTTAGGCATGAGTAAGACTAGGTCATTTAAGCATGGTTTAGAATAGGTTTGATAGGCATGGTTGAGTATAGCTTGAATAGGCATGATTGAGTATAGGTTGAATATATATGGTTGATTTGGGTGGAAGAGGAATTCCTAGAATGTAGGTGTCGAAGGCTTTATCCTGTGAAGGAGGAGCAATAAGTAAGAAAAGATGTGAATGGTAAGAGGATATGAAAATTCTCCTAAGTGGTTAGAACCATTATGAGATTATCACATTGAATATTGGCCTATGAATGTAAGACCCTAATGGTATTATGTGATTGACTTTTATAAGGGTGAATAAGGTCACATGATCACGAAATGTCACATTTACATCATGTCCCTTAAGTAGGTAGAATATTAGAAATGAAATAAGGTGAGGTGAGAAAGGTTATTTTATCATAACCCTAGTGTGAGACAACATGCCTCTTCTGTAAGATACCTAATACCAAAATAGTTAAGTCCATGACAAAAAAATTATCTTTTTATTTTTTCTTTTGTTTTATAGGACTGATCAATATGGGAATTCTACGTGGGGATGAATATAATATCTCCTTGAGGTCTTCCTAAATATGATCAATGTGGGAAGCTTTAATATATTTTTATTTTAGTTTTTAAAAAATGGTCTTTTTTTGCTAGACTACGTACAATATAACTAGCTTTTTATAGTTGTCCTTTGAGGGAGTAGTCTATTTATAGTAGTAAGATATAAATATAGATGTCCATTTTGAGGGAGTCATATTTTTGCTAGAATTTTGACTCAAAGAGTTTGAACTTGAAAATCCCATATATTACTTTTGAATTTTTTTTTTTTGGAATTTTTAGGTCATGGACAAAACTATAGAGAAGTATAGGATTCTTTTATGAAGACAAAACCATAGCACATAAGAGGTTAGCTATTAAAGAGATGTTTTAAGTGAAGAATGAGCATGGGATTCCATCTTGGAAAATGATGAAAAATATCCATGAGAATCATGCCATGTGTAGAGATGTGGTACTCATATTGAAGATAAGGATGAAAGGTGATGAGTAATCACATGATTCTTGTTTAGTTCATTGATCCTTAAAATAGGTAAGTAGAAAGTGGATGTTGCTTAAGGGAAAATTTTTAATAGACAGAAGATGATACATGAATTATTTTCAACAATAGAATGGTCAAAGATGTAAGGCATTAAGGGGGATCAGGTTCGGGTTTACCTTCGAGTGAAGATAAACTATAAGCACTTGATCCATAGGCATGAGTAACGATATAGGGGTCCAAGACAATTAGGAGAAAACTTGCCCCGTTTAATTTTCTCTACTTTTATTTACAAGTTAATTTTCCTTCAGGATGAGGTCACTAACCTGAAAGGTTCATTAATTGAAATTTTTTATCATAAGAAACATTGGATACATTTTTGGTAGATTTGGAGGTGATCGAGAGCATTTATATGGCGTTCATCTAATAACTCAAGTTGTGCCAAATGATCCTAGAGAAAATCATCATCATTGAGCATATCTTTGAGTGAGATACAAAGCGATGGAATTTGGAATTCAAGAGGCAAGATTAACCTCTATACCATAAACCAAAGAGAAAGTTTTGGTAGTAGTTGAGGTGCGAATACTAGTGCAATAAGCCAATAAGGAAAAAAGGAATGTGCATTTGCCAATCCCTACCAGTATTATTAACCACTTTCATAATAAATTTTATTTAGAGTTTTTTTAGTTGATTCAGCTTTGGCCATTTCTTTGAGGATAATAAGGTGAAGAAAAAATAAGTTCAATGTTGAAGGCATCACAGAGTTTTCCTAGGGTTTTTTTAATTGTTTTCTGTTATCAGTTATGAGGCGGTGAGGAACCACCAAATCAAAAAATGATGTGATGATTGATGAATTCATAGATTTTCTAGGATTTTGTAGAAATAATAGGTATGGATTCTACCCATTTAGTGTAATATTCGGTAGTGGTAATAATCCATTGATGGACGTTGGGGAAGAAATGATGGTTAATCTCTCTAACAAGATCCAAACCCCATTGAGAGAAAGGCCAAAGGTATTGTGTGACCTTAAAGGCTTGACTAGGGGTGTGAAGAAGATTAGAATGTTGCTTACACTTCACAAAATGCTTGACATAGTCACAACAATCACAGTTTAGGGTTGCCAATAATATCCAAGGAGAAGGGTGTGCTTAGCGATAGCTAATCCACTAAAGTGACTCCCACAAATTCTGTCTTGAACTTCCTTGATAGTGTATGGAATTTAAAAAATTGTAAGGCATCATAAGAGGATAGCGTCAGATCTATGTTTATATATAATACCACCCATGATTACATAGCAAGAGACACTTTTGAGAGAGGCTCATTGCTTATTGCAAGTAAGATCTAGAGGCAGAATTAAAAGGGAAAGATAGTCAGCAGAGTGCTTATACCAAAGGTCACTTAGGTTAGTTTCAATGTTTCCTACAAGGTTAATGTCTTAGATTATATAAGAAGGTGATTTTGACCTTTGAACTATGACAAATATTTCCGATTCAGAGCGTGAAGCTAGGATTTGAGAAGAAATACAGGCTATGGTGTCCATAAATTTACTAGTGGAATGTGGGGTGTTTTGAAGTTAATAATGGTCCAAGGTATTCAAAAGAATGTCAACATGATGTTTATAATTTCTAAGTATCTCATTACAAAATTGGTATATACCATTATCTTGGTTCATAACCACTTGATATTCTCAAAATATATTAATTGATTTAACATCTAAGGCTATGACGATTTGAAGACCTAACACAAGAGCTTCATATTCGGTGATATTGTTAGTACAATCAAAATCTAATTTGAAATAAAAGGAATAGGCTCACCATCAAGAGGAATGATGATAACTCTAACACCACCCCCACACTGAAATTTGTAACCATTAAAGAATAAGGTCATATGGTAAATAATATCATCTAAGGAGATGGTAGTGATGGATTCATCTAGGAAATTGAAGTTAGAAGATTGGTTTCCAAAGAGAGCTGCGTTTATGATTTGGTAAGTAGTTTTTTTTCCTTTGACATATTTTTTATGGATGAATTCAAGATCTAGGTCTACAAGAAGCATGAGCCGATGTGCAGCACGTTGATGTTGGTAGGGATTACTGTACATGTAATGTAAAGGCTTAATATTAGTGACAACAAAGGTTTTTTTGTTGAGTAGGTAATGGCGAAGTTTAGTGGTGACAAAAAATAAGGCTAAGTTGATTTTTTTGGTGTGAGTATATCTAGTTTTGTATTCTAAAAGTGTATGGCTTATTTAATAAACCAATTTCTCCCTATTTTTCTCATCATGATGAGCTAGCATGGTACTTAGGGAATGATCAGTAACAGAAATGTAAAGGTTAAATGGTTTTTCATCCTTAGGGGGAATGAGCATAGGTTGTTGGTGGAGGTATTATTTTAAGGCATCGAAGGATTTGTAGCATTAATGATCCCATTTTAAGGAGACATCCTTTATGAGGAGATGATGAAATGGATGACAACAGTCGGAAAGGTGAGAAATAAAGTGATGAATAGATTGCAACATACCTTGTAAAATATGAAGTTGATGAAGGTTAGTAGGTGGAGGCATTTCAATAATAGACTTGATTTTAGTGGGATAAACTTCAATGCCACACAAAAAGAAATAATAAAACCAAGGAGCTTTCCAGAGAGAACACCAAAGACACACTTCTTAGGTTGAAGGAAAACATAGTATTTGATGAGATGGTAAAACAAGACTTTAAAGATAGCAAGGTGCTCAACCTGATGTTTAGATTTGGTAAGAAGATCGTAACATAATCTTCTAATATGTTATGAATGAAGTCATGAAAAATATAAGTCATAGCCCACTGATATGTAACACTGACATTTTTAAGGCCGAAGGGCATAAAATTATAATAGAATTTCCCCCAATGAGTTTTGAAGGTGGTTTTGTGTTTATCTTCTAGGGTGAGTAATATTTGATGATAACCTGAGAAACCATCCATGAGTGATAGCATCTCATGGCCGGCGGTGAGATCAACTAATTGGTCAATACTAGGTAGAGGAAATTCATCTTTAGGGAAGTCTATGTTAAGGTCATGGAAATCCATGCAAATGCGGAGTCCCCCTATCAAATTTTTGATAGGAACTATGTTAGATATCCATTGGGGATAATAAATGGGTAGGATGAAGCAAAATGAAAGAAGGAGCTGGAGTTCTTCTTTAAAAAGAAGGAAAATGTGAGGATACATTTTTTACAGCTTTTGTTTCATGGGTTTGGCATCAAGAATGGTTACGATATTGTGGGCCACAATGTTTGGGTCAATACCAGGAATATCAACATAGGACCAAGAAAAATCATTGTTATGATCTCGAAAGAAAGAAATGAAATCTTCTTGTTTAACAACATCTAAAGAATGGCCTATTTTTAGAATGTGTGGGTCATCCTAAGTGTGACTATTGATCTCAATGGTCTATTCATTTAACATGGTTTACATATCAGAAGGTAATGACTAGTGAATGTAAGAATCTTCTACACCAAGGTAAGTGAGAATAGACTCATCGTCCTAACATTAAATGATGTTAATAGAAGGGGTATCACCATCGATCATGTCAGGATATAGGAAGGGAAGATAATAGGGAGCCTCACCATCATACTCATAAGTTATAGGTACCAGGAAATGGTATTCACGAAAAAAAAGTTAGGAGGAATGGATTCTAGGTCCATAGAATTTGTAGGTAAAGGTGGTGAACTTGGCAAATGGGTTGGGCAATATTTATCATCCTCAATGAGTTTGACTCAGGCTTTCCTAGAAGGTGGTTTAGAAAATCCAATACCACTAAGGTCTTTATGCTTACATGTAACATCCACTTTTGAAGACTTCAAAACAAGGAATATTTGTATTTAGATAATGTTCTGTGTTCTAAATTAATATAATTTAGAACACGCATTCCATTTCCAATCCATCTCATAATAGAAAACCATATGAAATTGTAATGACTCCATGAAACACTAATCTCTCATTCCATGAGTTGGTATTAAAATTATCTCTCATGTTAAATTAATAATGTGTTTACTATGTATACTTGGTTCTTTTACCTTGTTAGGGGTACCCAAGTGTTTTGTCTAAGAAGCCTATCTGAATATCTATTACCAATATGCATATGAAATCTTGCATATTAGAGTAGGTGGCATAGGACAATGTAATCAACATCTTCCGATACTTTTCCCAAATTTTTAAAACATGTTTAACATGTTTACATTCCAAGATGACATAGTCATCGAAAGGAATATTTCCTTCACCACACTTGTTTTTTAACTAGAAAGGTATTTCTAGAATACTGTCAACTCAATTTGGTTCAAGGTTTCACACTAGACAAGAGAGGAAAAATACACTATTTTGGAAGAATACTTGTGGAGACTAAGGACATATAGACATACTCAATTAAATTACATCAATTGGGTGTGTCTAGGTACCCTAAGTCAACATGAGTTGACCTCAACACTAGATCATGTTTCTATATCTGTTTAGAGTGGGACCATGATCCATTCTTCCACTTATGTCAATCAAACTAAGTGGGGTGTTGAGGCATAGCATGTTGCATCATAGTATCCCCGTAATGACCCCTATCATTATGAAGGTACTATACCATAGTTTTTATGTTCCAACATCCAACTAAGTATTTATAACTCGACAAACATACTTAAGATTATAATTTTATTAACCTATTTAATCATTATCTTATAGATTAATGATAAAAATGATTTAAGGGTCAACTAAGCATCATTTAACCTAAGAAGGTTATAAGGTAAATTACATGAGAGGTAGGTATGCAGATAAAATGTGCTTTCCCAACCTTGCCAAATTCATGCTTATGTTTATCTTTATCTTATTTGTCAATTTCAAAATTATTCATGATTGAACTTAATGTTATGAAAGTGCGATCATTATATTTTTTACTTCATTTTTTACCTTATAACAAGCTTATTGAAACTTTTACTTTATACTTCATAATGTTGAAGTCTAAATATTTTTACTATCCATTTCAAGCATTCATCTTTCAATTGCAGAAATCTACATAAGGAAAGCACAACCAACCATCCTCATAATTTAACCATAACACCTAACAAGATCTCAAATAAATATCTTTGTTTAATTATGTTAGGATAAATTAATTATGCATTATATGATTTATTATTTATTTTATTAATTAAATAATATTATTATATGGTTATATTATAAACCATATTATAATTGTAGGTTGTTATATGGTTTTAAACCATATTTATCTTTTTGTTTCACAGGGATAATTGTTACAATTATTATAACAATTTATATGCTTCCCAGATGTATTATTGGAAGAAGTTGTGAGTATGGTTTTACCTATGGAACATATTTGTTTTTCTGCACATTGCTGTCCAATATGTATAAATATTGCAACACTCCATTGTAATGGTTAATCAATTTCACATTAATAAAATATACATGCTTTCATCCCTATTTGTGAAATTACATTTGGTACTAGAGCGAATTGAAGCTCCTAGCAAGGTTGGAGAAGGTTGCAAAAGAAGGAGAATTCGTGGAGAAGAAATCTACATCAACAAAGAGCTAGTGTTGCCTCCTGCAGCTTCCCAGAACCCCCTACAAACCCATAACCTCCTGTGCATTCTCTAGGTAAACGGAAATCAATTTTCTTTTTTCCTTGGTGCTCTCTGCACCAGGAAAATTTTCTTATGGAGTTCATATATATATATATATATATATATATATATATATATATTGCCATTAGGGGCTTTGTCACTAAATTAGAGAAGTATTTAGTCTCTATTATATTTGGAGGTTTCTTTGCTAATTTTGAAGGTCTATTGAGTGATTCATCAATCCCCCACCAAATGAAGTCTGAGCTCATACAAGACTTGAGCATCTGAGTTGAAGGGTTCAACATTGATTTGTCTGTATATGGAACTTCTCACTGGGTTGGGTTCTTTATTAGCAAGTTGAATATATTGAAGGCTAAATGACACTATCAGTTTGAACCTGTGTTGAGCCATATTTTCTTATCCGGCCAAGCCCGACACATCTCCAAGCTCACACACCTACAAACACAACCAAAAATGGTGAAGAAATATCAAAGAAAATAAGAAAACAATGAAACTATGAAGGATAACTCCACTCAGATCTGCATTTACAGTTATAGCTGTACAAATACCAACGCATGTGTCCTGTACAAGCACTAGAATGGAATATTAGGAACAAGTACTTGTAAAAAACAATATGGTGGTAAAACAAATCAATGCATGAAGATATCAAATAAAAAAAGGGAAATCCTAAAGCTCCAACACAAATCTGTGGAGACGTTATGGTCACCAAGAAAAATAAATAGTGAATGCATGCACTTTGATGGTGAAAGGGAGAGTAATAAGAGCTCAGATCAATTTTTTAAGTGAGATCCAACCCTAAACCATTCTCCTCCAAACTCATTGCTACAAAAGTCTCTCCTCAGCCATGTTGAAGTCCACGTGGTCCTCTACCAAGTCGTCAATTAAAGAGGTTGTTAATAATGTGACTTCTTTAAATATAGTTTGTTTAGTTTCATACACTAAGCACTTATAGAGCCAATATGGATAGAGGTAAAGACTTAGTAGTGTGAGGTGAATGGTTCAAATCACACAAGACACAACAAGTTTTTAATTTTTTGAAATTTAGAGGAAAATTTATTAAAACTACCAAATTAGGAGGCTGATCTGGTGGAAAAAACAATCTCTAAACCTGTTAGTTATAGCCAAACAACTTACTAAATTTTTAGCGAGAAAATCCCTAATTTAGGGTAATTTTTTTTTCTCCCATTCAGCCTATTTTTTCATTCCAGACAACTTTCTCCAAAGGGGGGATGGCTAAAAATTGTATTTTCAGCTTCTTTTTGCAATTGTATTCATTTTGGGTCATTTTGGGCTCTAGAGGCCACCAGGCCCCAAAAAATAAAAAAAAATTCCTTCCATTCAATTCTTCCATATTTTTTAATGTAATTTATATACTGCATTATATTGTACTAATTTGTAGGTTGCCATAGTCAACTGCAAACTTTGTAACTGCTCAAAAAATGAAAGAATATTATAATCACAAAAAGTAAAAAAATGGTTATGTAACACTCATGAGATCCTAGATCTCATTCACAACACTTAGTATATACGGTGCCTCTAGGAAGCACTTACAAGTAAAACCATCACAACTAATACTACACTTAACACCTAATATAGCTGCAACAACATTGTTTGGGCATCATCCCTTTAAATCGATGGGGAGTAATAAGGTCATAGTGCACACACTATGAGCTATCCCATCCATCTATGAATGATTCCATAACATAAATATGGTCTCATAAATTATCCAAGTATATAGCGAAGTTACGTGCACGTATGAGGATATTTCTTTGAGCGTGTGTCAATAATCACACAAACCCCATCAGTACTATCTTAGTACCACGTATTGAATTCTTTCACGTACGTTAACACCTCTTTCATGTACCACTATGTATATAGAAAGGGTGAGCTTCTTCCATGTACCGCCGGCTATATTGGAAGGGCGCATATATAGAAAGGTTCGGTATATTGGAATGATAGTATATAGATTGGGAGACCTAATACCTAGAGTGATAAGAGAAAAACCCTGTTAGTAATCTCTGCAAAATGGGCACCAATGCCCCCAAATTTTTTCTTCTAGATTCACAACTACTCAGAGGAAACAACTATGCTGCATGGAAGACAAAAATCAAGACACAACTTGAGTTTGAAGAAATTTATCCTGCTGTGAATGGTACTCTAACCAGATCAACTACTAATACAACACAACAACGACAGTTTGATAAAGTAAATAAAAAGGCCAAACTCATCATCTTGTTTGGAGTTTCTGATGATGTGCAACCCCACATTTGAGATGTCAAAATAACAAAAGAAGCGTGGGATAAATTGAGCATAGTATACAAGGCCAAGAACAAGAATGTTATATTGAATTTATAGAGTCAATTACACACACTAAAGTTCAAATAGAATGAAAAAATTGAATCTTTCTTAAGAAGAGTTTTATAATTGAGGGCTTCACTTCTAGCCCTGGGAGAACCAGTCAAAGATGATGCTCTTGTTCCCATTGTTCTGAGAGAACTCCCCTCTTCTTACCATATTTTTGTCACAACACTAAACTTGTTAGATACAATAGTTGGTTTTGAAAAACTAGTAAACCTACTGCAACAAGAGGAAACACTGACAATAAGGATGATGAAGAGGAGCAGGAACTGTCTTCACATAAAAAATGGAAAGGAAAAGGTAAAGGAAAACCTAATTCCTATCAGAAGTCCCAAAATAAAAATCAGTATCAAGGGGACAGACAATAGAAGAAGCAATGTCCTATCTGCAAAAGAGGACATAACCTACAAGATTGTTGGTATAATACTTACAAGAAAGGTTCATCCAGTAACTCTAGACCTCAAAAACAACAATCTTACAAGGGAAATTTTAACAAAAATCATGGATAGAAAAAGGGGAACTGGAAAAGAAGACCCCACCAGTAAGGTAATATTGTTGAGAAATAAGAATAGTCAGGCAAAGAAGACTTATTATTCACTACTTGATCAAGTGAACTATCCACATCATCTAGTGATGTTTGGTATGTTGATTTGGGTGTTAATTGACACATGACTAGCCACAGAGACTAGTTTATTTCAATGAGGGACACACCATCGAAAAACCATGTTTTGTTGGGAGATGATTCTTCATATACAGTTCAGGGGATTGGGAACATTTCTCCACCCCTTGGTTCACACAAATACAGACTATCATATGTCCTATATGTCCCTTGGTTGACAAAGAATGTAACGCCTAGATCACAACCTAAAATTTGAATTTGATAGTCAATCCAGTAGGAAAATGTGTTTGATTCGACACAAATCAAGAGGCTAAAAAATAATTACAAAAGCCTCCAATGTGGAATGCATGTTCCAACTTGATTTTGTTCATAGAGACGATCAAGAACTTGTGGCTAAGAAATCCACCTCAACATAGTTGTGGCATCAAATATTTGGTCATGTAAGTTTCAAATATCTCAAAACACTTTGCCAGTGTAATATGGTACATGGGCTACCATCTCTTCAAAAGGATACAGACAAGTTCCCTCTCTTCCTAGTAGGCTAAGAACATAGAGCTTCATTCCAGAGGAGTACATTTCAAGCTCATGGTAAACTTGACCTGGTTCATACCTATCTTTACGGTCTGATGCAGCCAAGTCATTATGGGTTCCAGTACTTCATGCTTTGTGTTGACGATTATTTGAGAAAAATGTGGATTTTCTATCTTCACAATAAAAGTGAAGCATTTGAAACCTTCAAAAAGTTCAAAGTAGAAGTTGAGATAGAAACTGGTCATCACATCAGAACTCTCTACTCGGATCGAGGGGGGGAATTCACCAGTGATGAGTTCAGAGACTACCTACAAACTCACGAGATTTGTCAACAAATGCATCCTCCACACATGTCATAGAAAAATGGTGTTGTTGAGAGAAGAAATCGTACTATCATGGAAATGGTACGATACATGATTGATCATTCTAGACTTGCAAAGACATTCTGGGCAGAAGCAGCAAAGAAAATAGTGTATTTGTTAAACATATCACCCACAACTACTCTTGATGGAATATCAGCACAAGAAGCATGGTCAAAATGGAAACCATATATTGCACATATCAGAGTATTTAGGTGTAAAGCAAGAATGCACATACCCAAACAAAAAAGAAAGAAATTGGACATGAATTTAGATAAACTCATCTTCATTGGGTACAATGAAGAGACTCTTGGATATAGATTGATGGATCCTAAGACCAAAAAAGTCTACACCAGCAGAGATGTTGAGTTTTTTGAGAAGAAGGAAGAAGAGACTCCTCCAGACTAACAAGATGTAGATTTTTCACCTGTTGTAAAAATTGAAATTGATGTTCCCTTAAAAGATAAAAGCAATGATGGGGATGATGGTGTTGATCAGATAGAACCATGACCCATGGGAACAGTTCAGTGTATGCCTAAATGGTGTACTAGTACATTACAATATGTAAGAATGGATGGTCCACCAGATACATCCACCCTTGGACCATGGACTCACAATAAAACAAGAGAAGAAGTTAACTTTTCGTTAATGAGTAGATTTATTGAATCAGATGAGCTCTGAATAGTCCAGGAAGCCCTATAGTTATAAGCTTGGAAAGATGCCATGGATTCTGTATATCAATCAATGATGAAGAATAACACTTGGTAACTTGTCGATCTTCCACCAGGGAAGAAACCCATTGGATGGAGATGGATATTTAAAATAAAGTACAAAGCATATGGGATAGTGGACAAGTATAAAGCAAGACTTGTAGCAAAGGGGTATGCACAAAAAGAAGGCATTGACTATGAGGAGACATTTTCTCCCATAGCTAAGATCAAAACGATCAGGATGATCTTTACTCTAGCTTCTCAGTTTGGATGGAAAGTCCACCAAATGGATGTAAAAAGTTCCTTCCTAAATGGATATTTACAAGAAGAATTATATATGACTCAACTTGAGGAATATGTAGTACCTACTCAAGAAGAAAAGGTATGTAGACTTAGGAAATCTTTGTATGGTCTCAAACAGGCACCTCGGGCATGGTACATCAAGATTGATGAGCATCTCATACAACATGGATTTGTTAGAAATCCATATGATCTCAATCTCTACCTCAAAAAGCAAGGGGGGAGATGGTGATTTTTTTTGTCTATGTTGATGATCTAGTCATCATTGGTAGTTCAGTGAGGATGGTCAATGTAATGAAGAAAGATGTTAATCAATCGTTCAACATGACTAATATCGGGCTGATGCATTACTATCTTGGATTGAAATTATGGTAGAAAGAGAATCACATTTTTTTATCTTAGATGAAATATACCAAGACAACAATTGAGAAGTTTAGGATGATGGATTACACACCAATTTCTACACCCATGGAGAAAAAATTACAATTATCTCGTTCAAATCCATCTCCTGAGGTAAGTGCCACTCTCTATCGATAGATGATTAGGATACTAGACTAGATATCAGCTTTGTAGTGAGCTATCTATCCAGGTTCATGCAGGAACCCAAAGTTTTTCATTGGAAAGTAGTAAGGTGCATTTTGAGATATCTTAAAAGATTAGTGGATCTTGGTTTAGAATGAAAGGCAACTTCTTCTTGACTGGATATTCGGATTCATATCATGCAGTTAACATTGATGATAGAAAATTCACTTCTGGATTTGTATTCTTTATGCGATCTAGACCAATATTATGGGGAAGCAAGAAACAAAACTTTGTTTCTTGCTCTTCCACAGAAGCCGATTGTCATTTTGTAGCAAAATCTATTTATGAAGTGATTTGGCTACGTCGCATATTGGAAGGACTTGGAATACCACAGGAAAAACTGACCACCATGTATGTTGACAATGAAGGTGTTCTCAAACTTGTTCACAATCTAGTTTTTCATGAGAGAACAAAGCACATTGAGGTACAGGTTCATTTCATACATGAACATGTGTTAAAGCACAACATCTAGCTTTAATATTGTCCAACAACTGAACAACGGGTAGATATCTTCACAAAGACACTTTTACGTGAATAGTTTGAGTTCTTCAGAGAGTTCCTCTCCTCATCCCTTGAGAAAATACACAATTAAGGGGGGGAATGTTAGGATAAATTAATTATGCATTATATGATTTATTATTTATTTTATTAATTAAATAATATTATTATATGGTTATATTATAAACCATATTATAATTGTAAGTTGTTATATGGTTTTAAACCATATTTGTCTTTGTGTTTCACAGTGATAATTGTTACAATTATTATAATAGTTTATATGCTTCTTGGATGTATTATTGGAAGCAGTTGTGAGTATGGTACCTATGTAACATATTTGTTTGTCTGCACATTGCTGTCTAATATGTAAAAATATTGCAGGACTCCATTGTAATGGTTAATCAATTTCACTTTAATAAAATATACAGGCTTCTGTCCCTATTTGTGAAATTACAAATTACAAGGGAAAAATATCATTTTTCCTTTAACAAGGAATAATGTCCTAATTTATAAAACATATCACATATGCTTAAACACAACAAGAATTCATACTCAATTATATAATTCAATAATATTTCTATTTTTTTACTATTTAAGGATCCATTCAAGAGTATCAATTTGGTTGTTCTCTTTCACTTACAAATAGATCAAGTATTAGAGTAGGTCCTTAAACCAAGAATCTGATATATTATAAGATCTAATAAGTTTCGAAATCCCATGTAACATAAATATCTAAACTGACCCCTTCATGATTGATATTACCTAATAATATAACACAATAAAGTAGTAATCAACAATCATCAAGCCATTCATTTATCAAAAAGGGATTAATCCACTCACTGAATTTAGGATTATTTCAAAGATTACAAAATTTTATTGCATCAATATAAAATTAGTTTTAATACATCTTATTTTTCTAACAAAAATCCATCTCAAGTAATGTCACTATATAATCATCATAATAAAGAGAAAATTTATTTAGTAAAACACATGTAACTTTCTATATGTCTTTCTCCTTTCATCTTTTACAAAATCCATCTGCAAAATTGTAAACATGAGACAGTTCATATGAACTGAGAATGATAAGTGTTGTATCGTTTAAATAATGTGATTTTATCTAACTTTTTCATAAAAGGAACCTTGTTGTTAATGAAACAGTTCCAAAATCACAAAATAAGATTAATTGAAAGACTTTAATAAAATATTTCAAACCAAGAAGGAGATATAAATATTATTGAATCTACAAGTAATGTTTAAGCAAGAACTAATTATTTCAACATAATTAATTCTATCTCAAACACAATATGAACTCAGTAAAACTTTCTTGTCATCTAATTAGTAGTATTTAAGAAAGAATTAAATCATATCATACTTATAAGTTAATATTTACTTCTCAACCAAGCTTCCAACTTAAGTCAACAACTCAATCTAATTTCTTATTCAATAAGAATTATAATGTTATAGATTACTATTTTTCTTCAATAAGTAAATGGTTTTAGTATTCAAAATTTATCAACCTATCTTATAACTGATGATCTAAAAAGAATCAGAGAGATTCCAATCAAGAAATAAGATCAACATATTTTACAATATAAGTTCCCTAAAAACCTGAATTTATTTCAGAGTTAGGATCTTAAATGATCAATACATAACTAACATTCAGGCTTCCAAAAATAACCATATCTGTATAAGTTCCCTAAAGGTATGAAATCTATTCTAATTTTAAAACTCAAAAGAACAATCCTCGTAAACACCATGCAGTCCCTTAAACATCAACACATTCACATTTAATGTTTCTAAAAGCTATAATAAGAGAAATAGAAGTTATTTCAAACCTTACACAAGGTTCCAATCCTATCAAAGGATTGAATTCAACTTAATTAAAGGATCTTAAGAATTAATGAAACAACAAATTCCATAACAACATAAAACTTCAACAATATCATGGTCATGAAGACAACATGATAATACAAGGTTCCAAGACAGTACGAATGAGAAATAAAAAGCCGATACACACCTACGTAATTCCAAGTTCCAAAGACCCAATATTTGGAAATAACTCTTAAAATATTGTCCATTATATGAAGAATACTTCCCTTCAAGAAAGGAAAACTGAGTTTATCTATATCATAACAAAACTAAACTTTTAAAGTTATAATAAAGCTTATAAAAATAAAACCGTTGTTACCTCCTTTCGAAAGATAACCCAAAAAGGGTTTTGGTTCCAAGTAACTCAAAAACAAAGAAAAGAAGGAGAAAAATACAATTCTAAGCTACTATATTGGTACACCCAATAAGTTTGCAACTAACCAAACAAAGAAGCGTAGAGAGAGCATAAGAACAATCTCCATTCAAAAAAATTCTTACCGAGGATCAACAATCCTTATAAACTTTCCAATATCAACAAGATCTACCAAGGATAGCACATTCCCCAAAGGGGTCTACAAAATCTAATTCAAATGAAAAATAATAGAACCAAAAACATTCCATAGGAATACTTTCGAGTTCGCCTTCCGTCAAGAGATACAATCACCCAAATAAGGTTCTACAAAAGAAGCAAAGATTTGATACAGTTCCCATTTTGGGAATAACCCAAAATAGGTGTATCCCAAATCTAAACAAGCTAGATATTCCATGAAATTAACAAAAATATAGTCATAAAACAAGTCAAATAAAAAATAGTTAGTCCCCACTACCATCAACAAGTGAATAGACCAAAACGCAAAACACAAAGATTTCCTTAAGTTACAGGCATAAATATTAACTTCTAGATGAAGCCTCCTATAAAGTTCGTCTCCAATCAACAATAATAATGAGATAAATCAAGCCAAAATCTACATATTTCAAAAAAACCAAGCTATTATTAATGTATACACAATATCAAGTCTAGGTCTCCATTCAATGGAGAAACAATCACAAATTCATTTCAATGCCAAAGAAGGTTAAAATGCCAACTGTAAATAAATAAATAATACCCATATTTCATATTCAACACAAAAAACATAGAATCATATTGCATCTAAAAGAACCAAGTCTAAATGTCATTGAAGCAAGGAGAAGAAACACAAAAAAAAATAGAAAGTTTCCAAAAAGAGCATAGTTCTTTTAATGAAGACATTTAAATAACAACAAAAGACTTAAAGAGATAGGAATTATCATGCCTGATAGAGATCCTGTATTATACTCCTTGTTACAAATCTTCAACCATAGCATCGCTAGAAAATTTATATGAAAATGCCAAAGACCAAGCTCTCAAACTTTCCCTTTCTTCCTCTTATAACTTCCTTGTTTGATTTTTGTTATCAACATTGTCAGGCAATGTAAAAATACACATGCACAAATTTCAAATTGGAGGTTAAAGAATGAAAAACCACATACACAGCTACAAGCTCACCAAAAACAAAATGAATAATGAAAAATTGAAAACCATATTTTCTTCCAACTTCCCCTATTTCCTAGGCTATTTTACACAATTGTCAAGATTGATTAATGCAAACAGGAATACATAGTCCTTCCTTATCTCCCACCCTCACCAAATCCAATTTGGTTATAACCAAGTTACAAAATACCATGCAACCAAACTTTATCAAAGGTTCTAACTAATCCTCCACTAAATCTTCCTGCACTCACAAACGTTCGTAGTAATAAAGAGTTTAAAGGCTCATTTAATCCTCTTAAATACTTAGAGATTAGTGCCACTGACACCTCATAGTATGTCATCCATTCCATTCCTTTAGGATAGTCCAAGTCTTAGGTTAGATTCATAACATTAGATTAGAAAATGACTTAGGTCGTTAGGTTAAATTTTATTAGTTTAGTCTTAGGATTCCCCTTTGTAATAAACAACCAAAATAATAATATCCTCTAGTTTAAACTTAGGATAAGCTTACAACTTGGGAATTTAGAATTAATTAGGTTACCTTTAATAATTATTAAATACAAATTCATCATCACAAAATGAAGAATCAAAACAATGTTATTGGATCACTTGTGAAGGGTGTGAGAAGAAACAGTCACTCGTGATCCCATGGAATCTTGGGTTCATAAATACAACATTCTTCCCAACTCGGTCAAGATGTGTAACGTATTTGGCATGCTTATTACTATAATGACTTCCACCTTTGACATTGCAAATGTTGACATGTGATTTTTCTTAGGAAGGTGTATTCTTTTGACATTTAAAATCATGTTTGCTATGGATAAGTTATTACTAATCAGAAATTCATACTTGTTATAATTCTATTTACGCATAAATGAAGCCATTCTTCTCTGTGAAATGTAAGTTGTAAATTTGTACTGTTGTTTTCATACTTACCATATGATAACAACACACCTTGAATCAATTCAATTAATCCAATGTATGCTTTAGTTCTTTGTTATTATCATCTTGATAACTGACATTCTAAAATGGAAAATTAATGAGGAACTAAGTTGTGTTTTGGTATAAATTTTAAGGACCCGGCTTTAGGTGTCCTTATTAGGCATCATTTTGTAAATGGTGAGTTTGGACCTCCTTTATAAATGTTTTAAAATTCAGAACATCATGAGGAGATTAATAATTTGATATGGGACTAATAAGAAAAATATCTCATCCTTAGTTGGAATGTTTAATGTTATTTAGAGCTTAATTTAAGTTGTGATGATATTATGCTATGTGGATTATAATCTAAGGTAATGTATACCTACCTTAGACCCATCACTAAACTACTAAGGGGTTATAACCTAACCTCAGAGGATGTGCTTAATGGTTATGGAGTCTCAAACTAACCTAAGGCAATTTCAATGACCTAATAACTAAGGGGAAACCTAGCTAAAGTTGATGTAACCTAAACTATTATTAGGAAAAGAAAGGGGACTTAACGGTTACATGGTAAGTGGGAAGTTGGTGGCGATGGTTTCTAAGGAATTTATGTGGATTAATTTCTATCCTTACATCTTGAATCTCCCAAGTTTGGCAGAGGCATGGAGGGATAGTGGGATGATTAGCTGACATCATTGCTAAATTTAAAATACATTTAAGTTCTTGGAATAGAGCTCACCAATTTTGAAATGATAGTGGCGTGAAGAAAGAGGAGGGAAAGTGGCATTCAATGCATTCAATGGACTCGTTTTTAGTGGAAGAAAATGCCTAGGATTTTAGGCAAGAGGAATTGGGGGAAGTTGTTTGGTCATTTGTTCTTTTGGTTTTTCACTCTGTATGAAGGTTTTGGTTCTTCAAACCAACAATCTTATTATTGATCCTTTGTGATATTTGGCATCTTTTGAGCTATTTCTGAACTTGTGGAAGTAAAGGGAAGTAGGAAGATTTGGTTGTTGATGTTGTTTTAGAAGGAAGATATTTTGGGAGGCTTAGCTAGAAGTATTCCTTTTTACAAAACATCTCCATAAGAACAACTCTGCTCTTAGAAACAAATGGTTTTTTGTTGTGATGTTATTTTTCATCCATGCTTGAATAATTTCAGCATATTTTTCTGATGAGATTAGCTATTTGACAAAATAGAATGTGGGTTGGTTTCTTGTTGAAAATATGGGTAATTTTGCTTTAGCCTTTATTGGATCTGGAATGTTGACAACTATTTGAACTTCTAATGTTTGTGTAAAATGGATTAAGGGAAGTATATTGTTTGATAAATATTCGATAGGTGTTTTTTTCCTTTGTACGAAGAAGGTATGAAATTCATTATCCTTTGTTGAAACTTGAGTTGCTTCGAATCTTGATTATTTTGGTTGGGCTATGTTGTAATAGTAATTCACATTCAATGTTTTGCATGGATTCAAACTTGTTTGAAAACAACGGTGATCTGTTTACTCCTTCTGATTTTAATACATTTTTAATCTATGAACTTTTTGGGATTGTTAAGAAAGGATTTTGTTTGGATTTGTTCTCCCTTGCTAAAAATCTAGTAAAATGCGATTTAACTTCTTCTTCTGGAACTATGTGAGGATATTTTTGTTTCTCTCACTTGCAAGTTATTAAATGGTTTGTGAATAACCTTTTGATTGACATCTATAGATGTTGTTAGACAAATGGATTATCTTAGTGGAACTTTGGATTAGTTCAGTTTTGGTTATTCGAAGGAAATGAGTTGGAATGTTTTTATTTTACTATTCTCCTTTTTAGTTTGATTTTGAGCACTAACTTGGGGTTAAGTCACTTTGATTTTCCTTTATTTTATCTAAATTTGGGTTGGAGTTCTTTCTTTCTTACCTATTAATTTTTTCCTTGATTCTTGTAAAGTGGGTATATGGTTGGCTTGGTTGTAATCTTGTATTCATTTCCCTTGGGTGCATAAGAATACATTGTATGTCTTTCTCTCTATTTGAGAAATAAGAGAATGTCTGGGTAGATGCTATCTTCACTGAAATGATATTAAGGAATCAATTATTGATCTTCTTGCTTTGAAAAATTGTATTAGTTTTTGTATTGCAGTGGTTGTTCTCTTTATTGGATGAGAAACCTTCTCTTTCGGGGTCTACTTTGCTGGTTTAAGTTGTATACCTTATATCAATTTAATTTCGACTTTTATATTTGTGTTACAATGGTTGTTAAAATCATATTTTTCTCGGAAGAATTAGTTCAGTCCTTTTAGATTCCGATTACATTCTTTTGTCCTCTCTCCTTTCTGAGTTAAGGTATTCATTGTTGATTTCTTGAAATCAGAAGGAAATTATATTTTGCCTTCTCTCCTTTGTGAGTTGTGGAATGCAATGTTGTTTTCTTTAATGTCTTGAGGAAGTTAATAGTTTTCCTCTTTCCTCTCATTCATTTCCTTCCCCTTTCCTAATGCTTGTTAGGGACGTAATGAATTGATGAGCGAATACATTCATGTGTATGTAATGGAAATTATGCTTTACAAAATTTGTTGATGAAAAACATGAAACTTAGGCTAGAGTTAGCTTAAATTTAAATGATATATCTTAATCGAGAAACTATTATTTTTCGATGTTGTTGGTTCTTCCCAAGTCTTGTCATAGAGAATGAATGTGCTTGGTTCTTGTTACTGTTGATAAAGTACATTAATGATAAACATAGGAGATCATTACTTCTCAAAAGTGTCTCTATTATTAGTAAATCATTAGAGTTAATACCTCTCTTGATTAGGATAAAATGAATCAGGAAATGAACTATAGATAACTATACTAAAAATGAGGTAAGCAATTTAGATTAAATATTACTTATCTGATGTACATTTCTAGTAAAATCATTGATTGAAGAGTGTTGATTTGATCATGATCTTATTTAATGAAATGTGGTTGTGCACTCTGTTATTCTTTTTATGATCCTTATTCTTTATGAAGTATCTAGCTGAATTGATTTACTGTTTCATAAAAGAAGAGTTCTTTTTATAAGAAAGTTAGTTAAAATCACATCATTTTAATGATTAGTTTTTATCGTGCTCAGTTCGAAAAACTAACCCATGCTAGCAGTTTTTACAGATGGATTCCGTAAGTGATAAAAGAAGAAAAGTTCTTTATGATGATTCTTATGTTACCTAAAGGTTGAATCTTTTATGACAAATTATGATTCTTATTGAAATGTAATTGAAAAAGGGAAAAGTGGTATTCCTTAATTGATTTTATTAATGTTTCTTGACATGAATGAAGTATGATATGTTTAGAATTGTAAAATGTGTATTTTACTTTGATGAATGGAAAAAGGATTGAGTTTTATTTTCAAACTTATCCTTATTCTCTTGTAAACATATATCTTTTGAATCATTTTAGTTGGACTCAAATTAAATAGATAAAAAGGGAATTGATACTCTATTATTTTCTAAGTTAGCATGAATAGATGAACATTCAACTAGGTCACTATGGTTTATTAGTTGATATTAATAGAAGAGTAAATTACATAGGGTTTCTTATATAAGTAAATGGTTGCAATGAACCCTAACTAATATAATTCAAAGGAAAGATAATTATTCTTTAGGAATAAATACTCCGCTAAGACCTTATTGCGAATCATACTCAAATGAGATTCGGAAGGAAGAAGGTATACTTCTTCTTGTTAAATAAAAAATTAGAATAAGGTAAGTGAAAAGAAATAAATACATGCATAATAAATAGACTGCATCTTAATGAAGTCTATTATTAAAGTATATGAATTTGAATTCAGTCATGCTTAATCTTGGTTAAGCTGAGCAAGTCAATCTTATTGTTGGTATGTTGATTTTGTTTGTAAGTTTGAAACTTAAATTAAGATACCAAGCAATAAAACACAAACCTTCAAGAACAGGGATTGGTTGTAGATTAATCTGCATGGCAATTATAAGTCATTTATGGCTAGCAACCCTAATGATTAAACAAATTAAGGATTCAACAAGGTTGCTAAAATTAAATCTTAATTAAGGAGATAAGTAAGTGTTTAACTTCTTAACTGGATATGTACCTCCAGATGAAATGATTCCGTAGGATGTTGGTACATGCCAACTATAGTATGGTGTCATCATGAAGACTGGGGTCTTTATGACAATACAATGTTACAGATGACATGTCACAACACCCTTCTGAATTAGACCATCTAGATCTACATAAAATCGGACTTGGCCTTATTGTTTTTACTCTAGGTCAGTTTAGGGGCATGATTTTGTATAGGGGGGTAACTCATAATGACTAAAGGTAACTAGGAACATGCAATCAAATTATGTTGATTGAGTATGTCTATATACCCTTAGTCACCATGAGTGATTCTCTATACCAATCCATGTTGCTAACTTGGGTTAAGGTTAAACCTTGGACAAGTGGACTGACAGGAGTCAGTGATGACCATTCTAGATAACAAATGAAGTGGTTTAAGGATGTATTCCATTTAGGAATATGAACATGCATAACATGTGAAAATCTTTGGCCAAAGTATCGTAAGTTGTTGGTTGTGTTTTCCTAAGTCACCTATTTTAAGAAGCATGATTTCAGATGAATATTGGTAACAAATATTAAGATAGGCCTCTTAAACTAAACACTTCAATACCTAGAAAAGGGTAAGAGAACCAATTATACTTAGTATACAATACATTGAGTTAACATAAGAGATCGGTAAGAAACCGAGTCATGAAATGAGAGATCGGTAGCTCACCGAGTCATTACAACTGCATTGGTTATCTGTTATGAGATTGATCGACATGGAATGTGTATTCTAAATTATGATTATTTAGAATAGAGAACATTATTTAAAAACTTGAAATGTGTGTGTGTTCTAAATTATGATAATTTAGAATGAAGAAAAATATAAAAAAAAAATTCCCTTGTTTCTCAAACTTTAAAATGGGAATTTTACATCTTGGTATCAAAGTTGAAGGTTGAAACTCTTGCACCTATTTTTTCCATAATCTAATAAAAATTAAATTTTCTTGTTAACAAAAAATTGTTAAAACAAGAGGATATGTTGCAAACAACCCACCACTTGGTGGAGAAGCAACTACTACCTGAAAAATCAATGAGATCCTTGCTTCCCTAATGGACATAAGAGATCATTTGGCTATACTTGAACAAAAAGTTAGGGGAAATGAGGAGGAGTAAGAAGATGTTGATAATGACAATCAACAACCTCCTGTGGACAACACCAATAGGGGAAATCCAGGTATTGATAACAGTAACGCAAACCTATCTAATCAACTTGAGAATAAAAAGGCAAGATTATAAACTAAAATCACCAATGATATAAAAAGAATAAGTCCTCCTAAGTTTAATGGAACTACACTTGGAGATGGGGCTGAGAACTGGCTCAGCGAAATGGAGAAGTACTTTGTAATAAGAAAATTCTCGAAGGAAATAAAAGTAATTTGGGGAGCTTATCAGCTTTCCCATGAGGCATCTTCATGGTGGGACAAATGTAAGGCTAAGTTGAACATTATAAAAAAAAACATAACTTGGGATCAATTTAAAGGTTACTTTAGGTAATGATGGTGGCCTCGACTTTATTATGATAGAAAAAAAATGACTGAATTTCAGAACTTATCTCAGGGAAATTTCATTGTAACAGAGTACTAGGAAAGGTTTACTAAACTCCTTAAGTACATGCCTCAGTATCAAACTAACAAAATGTTCTGAAAATTTATCATGGGATTAAATCCCATTA
Organism: Taxus chinensis; assembly: GCA_019776745.2. Lineage (NCBI taxonomy): Eukaryota > Viridiplantae > Streptophyta > Pinopsida > Cupressales > Taxaceae > Taxus > Taxus chinensis. Next base: position 946,666,089 of record CM034147.1, read on the forward strand.
TAAGTGGTGAGGTAGATGTTCACGGCCCAACCACTATGGAAGGGGTTGTCAAAAAATCCATAAAGCAAGAACATATATTGAGAGAAATCTCTGCTCATAGGGAGGAAATTAGAAAGAAATTTCTAAAATCTTCTTCATCTCTTACACCCAAAAAGGAACCATGGAAGATGTTTGGTATGAAAAAAAAATTACAACTGATAATAATAAAAAACAACAACAAACAAACCTACTGCTAGTATGTGGAATAGCTTTGTAGAGAACAATAATAATGGACAGAAGTCCTACAGGAGCCAGAATGATAACTTCAAGGATGGAAATAAATTTGATCCTAGGAAGGGGCTAGTATGAGCCTAGTTTAATTGTGGCAAGGACCATTACGTGAGTCATTATCCTTTGAAAAAGGATGACCTTAACCAGGAGCACAGGATACACACTGCAGTAGCTGACAAGTAATCTAAAAAGCAATTCACACCCATAAAAGTAACAGGTAAATTATTTGGCATACTTGTGACTATAATTTTTGATACTAGAGTTATTGAATGTTTTATTTCTACTAATTTAGCTTTGAAATTAAAAATAAAAGCTGAAAGAATGGATAATTTGTGGGTTGTACATTATGGAAATAATGTTGTTCATACAGTTAGTATGTTTATTTTTGGAGAAGTGATTGACTTGCCTAGCTTTTCCATAGAAATTGACCTTTATGTTGCTCCTTTGAGGTCTTATGATGTAATCATAGGTGTTAATTGGCTAGCTGAGCATAAGGAAAAGGTTGACTGTTATGAAAAAAAAATTAGTTGTTTTGATGACCTACAGAAAACAACTATCATTTAGGGTGTAAAACGTGAGATTTTAGTTAGGAAAATGATAGCTATGCAACTTAAAAAGGCCAAAAACAGAGGTTTTACCTTGTATGTAGTAAAAATGTTAGAAACTACTGAAGAAAGTAATGACTTCATGGAAAGATATCTGTTGTTAAGAAATTTCAGTGATATGTTTCTGGAAGAGTTACCAGGTCTTCCACCCAAATGAGAGTTTGACTTCATGATCGAGATCAAACCAGGAACTGATCCTATTTCCAAGGCACCTTATAGAATTAATACCCTTGAAATATTAAAGCTTAAGGATCAGTTGCAAGAAATTTTGACAAAAGGTTTGATAAGACCGAGTATCTCACCTTGGGGAGCACTAGTAATTTTTGTGAAAAAGAAGGATGGCACACTTAGATTGTGCATTGATTATAGAATGTTAAACAAAGCATCAATTAAGAACAAATATCCACTTCCTAGAATTAATGATCTTTTTGATCAGATGTGTGGTGCATCAGTATATTCAAAAATAGACCTTTGGTCTAGGTATCATCAATTGAGAATAAAGGATGAAGACATTCATAAAACAACTTTTAGAACAAGGTATGGGCATTATGAATTCACATTTTTACCTTTTGGGTTTACGAATGCACCTACCGATTTTATGAATTTGATGAATAATATTTTGAAGAATACTTAGAAAAATTTGTGCTTGTATTCTTGGACGACATACTCATATACTCTAAAATCATTGAAGAACATCATAAGCATCTGAAGATAGTTTTGGAAATCTTGAGAAAGAGAGAGTTGTATGGTAAGCTATCAAAATATTCCTTCTATAATATGGAAGTACACTATTTGGGTCACGTTATAAGAAAGAATGGGATATCGGTAGACCCGTTAAAGATTGTAGATATAACTGAGTGGCCTGCATCCAAAAATGTACATGAAGTTATAAGCTTCATGGGTCTTGTTGGTTACTATAGAAAGATTGTTAAATACTTTTCTAAAATTGTTGCACCAATAACTTCATTACAAAATAAAGACAAGAAATTTGTTTGGAATGAAAAATGTGAATATTCTTTTAAGATTCTAAAGGAACACCTAACTACAGCACCTATTTTGACTATACCTAATCCTAATGGAGACTTTATTATCGAAATAGATGCATTTGGGGAGGGTCTCAGAGGCATTCTGCTACAGAATGATCATTTCATAGCGTATGAAAATAGAAAACTCAAGTTACATGAATTGAATTATGCTCCACATGACCTAGAGATTTTTGTCATTATTCATGCACTTCAACTATAGAGACATTATCTTCTTGGTAGACCTTTGAAACTAAAGAATTGTCATTTTTCGTTGAAGTATATTTTTACTTAGCCAAATCTGAATGCAAGACAATGAAGATGGTTAGAATTTCTATCTCAATATAATTTTGACATAAGTTACTGTAGTCATTTTTACACCCACCAAAGAACAAGAGAATCCCATGCGCACTGTCCTTTCACCTAGCGGGCGTTGGGTGCTCACCCAAGGTATGCATGGATACTGAGTTTCTATTTTATGTGAGTTAAGTGGGAAACCATCATCTATGTCAGGAACTTAATGAATAAAGGCGGAAATGAGACATACAATCATCATAGGGCTCATAATGGCCTCTAGACAAATGTACTCATTCCAAATAGAGGGTACTTACAGATAACAGATAGAACTATAGAAAAAAGGAAAATACATAAGGATTTACATCTATTCCATAACATCCATGAACAAAAAAGAAAAGATATAAATATGAACCGAATCAATTACATACATACTCATTCATGTTTGTAACCTCATTACATTCAATAGATCCATTAGACTACCACAGCTTGATTAGACCAAAGTTATACATCACAGTAGGGATCTTGTCCTTCATCCATACAAAGAAAAAATTATATACCAGCCCCTTAATACATTACTCTCTTATATAGCCTATACCCAATCTCAAAGAGTTCTTGTAGTATTTCTGCAGAGCTCCACTCTCTATATTCTCCTCTACGTATATATGATTTTCTCTACTTTTTCTTCTACGGGCGCTTGTATTTATAGGCATCCCAGAGTGCTAACTCATCCTTCTATAGCCTTAGATCTGGTGGCAAGTGTCTGAATGTGGTCCTCCATGGGAGAATGCTCCTTTAGATCTGAGCTCTCTGACCCTTGTAATGATGGTCTTCTAGAATCCTTTATTGCTAAGAATATTCCTTTCATGGGCATCATGTTGCTAGGATGGAACATTATCCACTCCTCATTCACTTTCGGGTCACACTTTTCTCATGTCCTACCCAATATGCAAAATATGGCTAATTCCTGAGACCTTGTCTTCCAGCGTGCAACATGACATTTCTAAAACCCTCCTAGAACCTTGCCTTACGCACCTTCTCGTTGTGCACCCCATCTTCAACCTAGGCCTTAAGTTCCTTCTCCTTGTGTGCCCATCTTCAACCTAGAACTTATGTGCCCATGTGTCTTTATGTACTTAGCTAGTATTTCAGGGGGCCCAACATCACCCCACACTATTCTTCTTCTCTTTCCATGGGAACACTTCTCCAATGAATAAAGAACTTCAATATGTTTGAGAAGAATGAAAGAATTTGGGAAGAGTAAGAATAAGGGGATGAAGGAATGGGAAAGAATAAAATAATGGAAGGGGTAATTATTTCTGCAAAAGGAGTGGGAAGTCCCTTTTAAGGTCAACCTCCAGCTTGTTCTAGGCATCTACTTCATTATGTGCTCTCTGGTAGAGGTCACCGACTAAGGTGCTCACTTCCTTAAAGCTTAACCCATCTCCCTAGGTATTCATATTCTCAACTACACCTTCCAATTGTTTTCCCATGTCCTCAAGTGCGTCCATTGTTCTTGTGATTTGTAGGTATAGTTCCTTCAACCAATTTTTGATTGAATCCCATAAGGTTTCAATGGCCTTGAATTTTTTTTCAAACTCGGCAAGGATTCTATCCCTTTCTACCCTATTTCACTTATTCTTCTCTTAAAACTACTTCATCTCTACTTCATGGGTGGCAACCAAGATGCTTGCCACTCTATCCCTATCTGCACAATTATCATATGCGGCCTTAACAGATTGGGTAGTAATCTTGACATCCACCATTACCTTGCTATACTCAACAATGATTGCTACCACTTTAAATTTTTCCTCCCTCACCAAGCATGCTACCACTTCTTCTGTGGACTCCAGGGCCAATGATTATCTCTCCATGGTGAGGATGCATGTTAGATCTTCTAAGCATTCAAGAGTGGATCTGTACTTCTATGTGGGTGGTGTTAGGTCTATATGCTTCAACATAATGGTGCTTGTGATAGACTCCATCTTTTTTTATACTTCACACACCATCACCTTCTCATCCCTTAGTTCATGCTTCAGCTGTGCGCTGATCAACTCTTCTTGTTTCAAGCCCTTAGTCTTCTCAACCAGCTCCTCTTCCTTCTTTTCTAGCTCTCCCTCTACAAACTTTACTCTATCATTTCTTCCAAAGAGCCTAGCCTCAGCCTCGAGCATAACCTTGTTGATACCATTACATAACTTCTCATCCAAGTTTTACTGGGCATTTACCAAGGGGTTTGATCCCTTATAATTTGGTATTGGCATGATTTCCCCTTGGTATACTTTGAACTCTGGCTCAACAATATGGGACTCAAATGCCCAAGAGAGCATCTTCCTTCTCCTGGGGTACATGCCCTCCTCATCAAATGATGCCATAGCTAGAAGTTTTTCCATGAGTATAGTGCTCTAGAAGAGCAAACGTAGCACCTTCCTTGGGTTAGCAACATAGCCCATGACCTATCCTTATTCTATATCAAGACTCTTCCTTCCCCAATGCATGGCTTTGGGGAAACTCGCCATTAGAATAGGACCTCATCCCACACTAACTTTGTCTTTCTTAACGCTTTCCTCCCTATCCTCTTCCATCACTATGTTAGGACTACGTTCCAATTCTTGTTCTACCAAGACCTCGATTATTTTTGTTGCTTCTCTTTCTGCCCTTTCATTTACTTGCTCCTACGTAAGGCTTAGATTTTTCTACTCCTGTGCACCAACCTCCTCACTTCTTCCCATGTCCTAGGTGCCTTCCTCCTCCTAGATACCCTTACACCGCATAAACAAGAACTCATGTTCTTCTTATTTTCCCTCTTCTTCTAAATCGTGCATGCTAGAAACAAGTGGTTCTTAGTCCTCTTGAGAATCATTTTCTTCATTTTCATCATCATTTTCACCTATGTAGGTCTCCAGGATCTCATTCTCTTCTGATTCCTCCTCCTCTAATATTATTTGTTTCTTTCTGAGAGGTGACTCTTCCGCAGGGGATACATCCTTCTCTACTTCCTCTAGTGACTTCTCCTTGGTGAGGGTTTTCTCTGGTGCCTCTTCTTATGGGGTATTCTCCTTTACCAGATACTTCTTCTTGTGTGTATAGGTGCTAGATTTGGTGCTTGCCACTGGCACACTTAATAGCTGGGTAGTCTGCACACTTGGTGCTTTTTCTTCTTCTCTCTCCCTTTTCTTGAGCATGGGTTTTCTTCTACACATGGGATCTTCAGGTATGAATACATCATTCTCCATGTATGCACCTTTCTCAAACTTTGGCCTAATGCGGAGATATACACACATTATAGACTTTCCTGTAATTGGTAGAGTCAGGGGTTTCATCATTCTGACTTCATGCACTATGTACTTTTCCATGTACGCGTCCTTCTTGGGGTAGACTAGCATCTTGCGCATCTCCCTATGGTCTTGATCAACCTCAGTAAGGTAAAACCTTGGTCTCTTTTCTTCTTTGAACCTATTAAATCCTACTTGGAAGTACTGGGCTATGAAGGAGAATGGGATTTTTACACCATGGGCTCATGGTTTCGTCCACCAAATTGAATCTACTAATGTAGAAGTGTTGGTACATAGCAAACTCAGCTTCTTCCTCTGTAAGTGTTGATAGTTGCTTAGGGATTCTCCACTCTACCCCAAATGCATCCCTTAAGAACTTATACCACTTGTCCAAGTGTGCTTTGTGGGAGGATGTCATTGTTTCACATGTATAATTTTCAAATATTATTGCGGGTGAGGGATCCTAATTTGGATACTCCTAAACAAACTTGTCTACTACTTCAGGAACTCCCAACTCCAAAAATACAATTTTCAGGAGGATATTTGCAAAGAGTATCTTGTCTCCTTCTTGTGCATTGTTGATTATCTCATCTACAATTAGGGACCATAAATTGTAGATTTTTCCCCTCTGATATTTTTCTACATACATTCAACCAGGACTTATTCACCTGCGTTTACCTTTCTTGATCATTTAACTTTGTGACTAGGTGTGTGGAAATTCTCATTACTGAGTCTTGGATATCTCCGATATCAAAATACCTTGACCCCTTCTTATACGCATACATGACTACTATGTCTTGAATTGCTTCCTTATCACACAAGTAGTCCTTTATATCTTCTCCTTCATAGATAAGACCTGTGAATTTTTAAATCACCTGAGGGGTTATGTGCATATTGCGCCCCACAAAGTGAAAGTGGTCTTCATACATACGTAACATCAGCCACTGATAGAGGTTCTCAGGATTTCTAAAGTAGGGAAACTCATAGAGTTGCAATAGCCCTGCCTTCTCCAAATTCACTTTTACCTCATCACTACAAATGGGAAAACCCTCTAGTGTCCTTTTGTTCATCGGGTGCACTAACTCCAGTGCCATTTCCTTCTCTATTATGTTTTTGTAATGGTTATAATCACTCACCTCCATCTTTCTCAAATGGGATTCCCACTCCTTCCCAAGAAAAACTTCGTTTGGGTACTACATTTCTGCATACCACTCCTCATTCATTCTTGTGGTGGTTTTTGCTAGCTCTTTTCCCTTACCCTTTCCCTTAGGCTTCTTGGGTGATGGTTGGTTTCTTGGGTGCCATTTTATAGGTCCTCTTATCACTTCAATCTCTTCTTATTACTCTTCTCTTCCACTCCTTCCAACCTTAGATCTCAAACTTGTGAAGGAAACCTCTTAAATCCTTTCCCTAGTTTTTCAAACCCTAACTGGGATAACTCTTTCACAAGATGGTTCCTTCTCACAACTAATCTTATGCCCATGAAATCCCTTCCTTCTAGTTTGCAAATCCAAACTAGTTACTCATGCTTAAAATCTTCAAATTTTTCTTCACACGGATTAGTTCTAGAATCCATAGTTTGTAATGATGCAAAAGCACTTCTCTCTTCATATACGAAAATTAAATAATGACATTCCCAAACTTTTATTTATAGTTTTTCCCACTTTGTAACATTAAATGATACCTTACCTACCACCTTACTTTAACACTTAATGTGAAATTTTCAATCAAACCCAACTTTAGCGCTTTAACTCATGCGCCCAATCTTGCACGAACCATTAATCAACCTTCTAGCATGTAACCAATCCATCTAATAAAAGACTCGTATGCATGCCTCAATAGTGATGAGTATTTCTTCCATCCTTTACATGATTTTTTCTCTCACCTTGTGTTGCTTTTGTGCTCCTTCCTCTCTTGCACATGGATCCCCAATGTAGCCTTATCCAGACACCAACCATCATTTTTAACCTTTCCTTACATGTACTTCCTTCACAGGGCCATTCAACCGGGCTTTCCAATGCAATCCTTCATGGCACACTAAAATGATGCGCGGTCCTTTACGTAGTTATAACCTTCAAAAATTAATGAGATTACCGGTGGCCAAGGCATAAAAAAAACAACAACGAGAATGAGAAACACAAGAAAATAAAATGCATTAAGGGAAATCCTAAAATAACTGGCAATATTGCCTTATTATAAACACCAAGAAGACTTATTTTCAGTAGGAATTTAGCCTACTCCCATTGAAGTGTCCTAGAAATCTCTTCCCATCCAAAGCTTGTAATTGACATGTGCCTGAATCAAGGATGTACAAGATTGTGTAGGGACCCAACCAATGCACTTCTAACTTCCCAAGATGGTGCAGAAACTTAGAATCATATAGTAAGACCATCTACCCAACCTCAAACTTCTTGTTCTTAATGTGGTGATCATGTCATGATTTTTGCTTTACTTTTTTTGTTGTTTGGCTCCATATGGAAAACGATCACCTTTCATCCAGCTTCATTAATTTATCAATCCTTTCTTCCAGTGATTGCCCATCAGCTAGTCCTCCTGCACCCACTATTCGTAGAGAAGGTAACATGAACTCAACAAGTAGGACAGCCTCCACACCAAACACCAATTGAAATGGTGTGGGCGTTGTTCAACCTTTTATAACTTGTCATATAAGCCCATAATATGGCCGATACCTTGTTATCCCAATCTTGTCTTCTAACATCACAAATATTTATCAGGGTATGATTCAGTATTTTGTTAAATACTTCTATGGTTCCATTTGCTTATGGGTGATAAGGTGTAGTTTTGTGATGAGCCACCATGAAATCTACTAACAAGATCCTCATAGTCTCATTTAAGAAATGTTTACCCCTATCGCTAGTTAAACTTAAAGGGAATCCATACCTCGTGATAATATTCTCCCATAAAAATCTTGTTGTTGTAGCTATTGTACATTCTTTAGTTGGGGCTTCCTTTTCCCACCTTGTCACATAATCCATGTAAGTGATTACATAACATGATCCAGTCCTATGCGTTATTGGTGCAATGATGCCTACAAAGTCTATGGCCCATTTATCAAAATGTTCAGTGCTACGGATAGGGTGCAAAGGCATTTCATCTCTCCATCCCTAGCTTTTGAACGTGCTGACAATGGTCACACAATTTACAATTCTCATTGCAATCCTTATACAAATTTTCCCACTGAAATCTTGCCATTAATATTTCACATACTGTGGTGTCACCTACATAATGTCCACCTGTAATTCCTCCGTGTGCTTCCTCTATGAAGGTGAATCGCTCATGCTCTAGTACACACGTGCACAATACTTCATCACTCCCTAGTTTCTATAAGTCCCCACTGATCAACATGTAGGGCACGACACATATGGCTAGTTTCTTTTTCTCTATTGTCTTCATCCCTTCTAATGCCATACCTGTTCTAAGGAACAAAAAAATATCCTACAAGTCTGAGGTTCCGTGTAGTAACCTAAATAACTACACACTTGGCATGGTATCTTCAATACTTTGTATGTCCTCCCCTGAATAAATCCTAGACAAATGGTCAGGTCTGGAATTACTTTTTCATGGTTTTATAACCACTGTAAACTCAAATTATTGAAATAATAGTACACACCGACATATGAGACCTTTTAGAACATGCTTGTTCACCAAATATTTTAATGTCATGTGGTCAGTGTAGAAGATAATGGATGTTGCCAACAGATACTATTTAAATTTATGAAGTGCGTAGATCATTGAAAATGCCTTGCACTTAGTCATAGTGTAATTCTACTCTGCTGGTGTCAACTTCCTTATTGCAAAGCATAGGGGGGTGATCAATAATTCCCTCACCAAGTTGTGAAAGCACTACTCCAATGGTTGTTCCAAAGGCATCCACATGACCATGTAAAGGCTTATCACAAGAAGGGAAATGTAGGATGGGCACAGTGATAAGCATATCCTTCAAAGTGTTAAATGCCTTCTGTTGTGCCTCTCCCCAATGGAATGCAATTTAATGTCTAAGCAATTCTTCTAAAGGCATGGAGATATTAGTATACCCCTTGATGAACTTTCTATAGTAGCCTATGTGGTCAAGAAAACCACACACTGTGATTTGACTAGTTGGTTCCCCCCAATCCCACAATCACTTTAATTTTGGTAGTATTGACCAGTAAGCCTTCTTTACATATGTTATGTCCCAACAGGGTCTCGAATGGGGTAGAAAATACACACTTCTTGATGTTGAGGCATATCCTCAATTGCTAACACCTTTCTAACATCAAACTCATATTATCACAATGGTATCTGACCAGTCTATACATGGTCCAATCATCAAGGTATTGTTATCCAAAATAAGCCCCCTGTTTATTTTGGCTAACTTACCTTCTTTCTCTCCTTCCTCTTACTTTAATTTAAATTTTTACACATTTCAAGAACTTGAAGGATTCTATAAATGGCTTTATCAGATAGATAATTTTCTCACCTTTCCAGAAAGGTAAACTTTTCCTCCTAACTCCTTGTAGTTATCGAGTTATGGGTTGGAAAAGTTTTTTGGGAAAATTTTCCCAAGACAAGCCCACATCCAATGAAATGGCGCCACGTGGCAGAGGAGGTCAGGGTGGCAGAGTGAAGTTGAAAATTTTTCCAAGAATGTTGGTAGAGGTGCAAAGGAAAAATTTCACCCGTGGACGCACAGAAGGAATGGAGAAAAGTTTGTTAAGGCCCCACTAAGCAATTGCATAACGCCATGTGTTCTGTCAGCAGTGAGAGTCAGGGCAGCGGAAGTATTTTTGAAAATTTTCCAAAGTTGCAAAAGCAAAAATGGAAGGATTGGATGCACATTTCTTCCAAGAAACCATTAGATGACATGTGTCACCAGGAGAGTGGGGCACGGGAAAATTTTGGAATTTTTTCCTACTATAAAATCAAAAGGAAAAATGTGAAGTTTGAACCCAAGATTCCATCAAAAAATTGGGAGGCACCACATGGTAGCAGAGTGGTGGGGTACAAAGAATTTTGGGAAATTTTTCCCAAATTCAAAAAAGAGGAAAATTTTATAAGTTTCGGCCCACCAAGCCAAAATTTGCCATAAAATTGCCATTTTTTCCCTAAATCTTCAGAGGGGCATAACGTTTGATCCCGAGCTTGGATTTTCAAGTTCTTTATATCATTGGAAATTTGTTGAAATTATCCATACTATGGAATATTCAATTTTTTTATGGAGTTTGGTGGGAGAAAAATGAGAAAACACCTATGGCACGTAAAAAATACAGAATTAACATTCAACCACCAAAATTAATGAAATATGGGTCAATTTTTTGGATCTGCAGAGCAATGTACTTTGGCGTATGGGTTTTTACATGAATCCCATCACTTTCTACTTGAGATTGAAGGGATTTTATTGGTGGTTGAGCTCATAAATCAATTTTCCCATGTTTTTTGCTTTTCCTTCATTCTACTTCACCATTAAAAGCCAGTTTTGGCTCATTTGTAAAGGGATGAATGTTTCTTGCTTCTTGTAGGCTCTTCCTTTCTCCTTAGTAGGTGGATTTGAGGATTTTTAGACCTCCCATGGAAATTTTATCTCATTTTTTCCCTCTTTTCTATTGCAACGTATTGTATCGATTCTAGAACTAACAATACATGCTCTGTGATTGATTTTCCAATCCTCCCTTGTATTAGTTTGTTTCCTTCTGATATTTCATTGTATTTTGGAAATTTTGTGCATTTATTGATGTTGCATCCTCATGATTTGTGTCTATTATTTGTAATACAAAATTTCATCACTCCTTTGGTGTATATCACTATTTTGTATTAGTTTTGTTTTCTTTTCCATGCTTCTTTCAACCCTGTCTCCTTGGATATTTTAGAGTAAGAGTTTTGAATTAGAACCTCTGTAAAAGTTCATGTATACACATAAACAGAGGGGTAAGAACTAGCTTTCTCTAGAGAATTTTCTCAGCTTGCAAGGTCCCACACCTTTGAGAAAACTCAATGTTGTGCAGTCACACTAAATGACCCAATTCTAAACTATAGATCTGAAATTCATTTAGGGGGTGATGTGAATTTGCAATAATGGTTTTGGAACATCTAGTGGGACCTTAGATGTCTTAATCTTCATTACAACAAATTTGATGTGTAATTTTTGTAAGTTTCTTGCTTGAAAGAGCCTTGATTTGCACATCTGGTGACTCCAAAAGGATAAAATCAACTAGTTTCAGTAGTTCAACGTTGAAGATTCATGAGAAGGATCCAAAAAAGTTCAAGGACCAAAGAGGAGGGATTGTTTAACTATCTATAGTTATCCCTAGAAAGAAGAAGAATGAATCAAAGGTCTCCATCTCCACCAAACAAAACTCTATCAACTCCTCCACTTGGTAGATCTTTCATCCAATGAACAAGGGTTCTCAGGCCAATCAGAATGGCATAACCCAATCCTTATGTCAACTTTACCGGTAGTAGTCCACTTGCTCTCAATGCACAAAACCTAGTTTCAATTGTAGCATTGAAGAACATCCTATACTTTACTAGGGAAAATCAGACCACTCCTGGTGATCATGTCAAAGACATTGCTAATGTTTGTGCAATCCATGAGATTGTTGAGATGCAAATTGCTGTCAAATTGCTAGCATCTTCATTCAAAGGGAAAACCGTACAATGGTTCAAGAGCCTTGAGGTAGGCTCTATCCAAAATTAGAACCAGTTTTGCATAGCTCTCCACAACCAATTCAGAGAAAAAGGGGACAACTTGTCTCTATTGGAGTAACTGACAACTATCAAGAGAGCTCCCAATGAGTAGCTAACAAACTTCAATTTTAGATTTCAAAGAACATGCAATATAATCCCATTGAAAATGAGGCCAATAGGTTAAGGTTCTTTCTTATACTTTCTCAAGGCTTTAAATTCTAACATTTATATGTTGATACAATCTATGGGAGGTGTAACTATACCTGCATCTTACAACATCACCATTAGGGATGAGAATTATTTGATCCAAGATGGTAAACTTACACCTAAGTCTCCTATACCCTTATATTCAAACTTGGAAAGCCCAAGTGCTAGTTAAGCACCTACTTTAGCTCCTATTCCCACTCCTAGAAATCAAAGTTTAAATGAATCTTCTACTTCATCCTCTAGTTCCTCAAATGAGATCCAAGAAGTTATGAAACAATTACAAAATTTAGGCAATGATCTGGTTATGCTCAAGAGGTAGCAAGATCAAAGTTTTAGGCCTTCTTATCAGCCTCAAACTCAGTCTAATAAACAACTATATCAACCTAATAGGCCACCCAACCTAGCTGCATATCAAAATTAAGTGAGGCCTACTGCCAATAGACCATTTCATCCCTATAACCCCAATGTTACATCTACCTCTTAAGCCTTAGTGCCAGTGCATAAATAATATAGCTCAAGAGTATTATTGGTGTTTCCCATCCAATGAATCTCAAAACCAATCTATGTGCTTCAATTGTGCTTTGAACCAAGATTTTATGGTGAGAACAACTGGTGTAGAGAGTGAGGTGAGTCAAGAAACATACCAACAACAAGGAACATCTCATGAATATACAACTCCAAATAAGACTACACTTGTGAATTATCAGGCTAAAGATTTTTGTGGTATGAATCAAACACATTCTTAGAGTGTAGAAGCTAAAACACTGTCAAAGAAGAGGAATACTAGTGAAGGGAAGTCATTAGATACCAGTGATTCACAACCTTCCATCACTCTATAAGGTGTTGGCAAGAAAAATACAATTCCAAATGTGCAAGGATAGCCCAAGTAACCTTCCAAACTAGCTCAAATGCTAGTTTTTGCAGCCCATGTACAAGAAAAGAATGTGTAGACTAAAGGGAAGAAAAGAGATGTTTCATCCCCATTTAACATCATTGAAAAAATGAAGAAGACCAATGTGAACATATCTATGTGGGAGTCACTATCCATCCTAGGCCAAAGGGATCTACTACAAGATACCATGAAGAATTGGTCAACCTCAAATCAACAAGCTCATATGCAAGAGAAGGTACTCACAAATGCCACTCAACCTGAGCGAAAGCATGGAGGACAGCAAGGTAAAATTTTGAAACCCCCTCCATTCTATGTTTCATTGATCATTACAGATAAAGTAGTACATAATTGTATGATTGATTTTGGGGCAAGTAGTTCTATGATGCCTAAGCAAACAAATGATTAGTTGGGCCTTCCATATGAATTCATATCCAAGGGGGTGGTGCAATTGGATGATATATTAGTAGCCACAGTTGGGATAATTAAATATTTGAGCCTTAATTTGCATGCATGCCCCAATGTCACTATTTTGTAAGATGTGTCAGTGATAGATTTTCCACCACTCTTTACTGTATGTTTGTCAAGGGATTTCATAGCTAAGACTTGAGGCTACCTATCTCTTGATTGGTCACACATGCTATTTAGGACAAGGTATAGAGCCAAGGCCACAATCAGGTCCAAACCTATTGCAAACTTTCATATTGAGCCTCATACTTCAAGCCCAATCAATGTCAATTGTTCAACATTTGATCAAGAGGATTATCCAAGAACACGGGAAGCTGACACCAAAGTTGGAAGCATTCTTGATTTGAATCTTAATGAATGGGAAAGCAAGGTACATGCTTTCGATCCTTATAAGGAAATAGAGGAATCTAAACTAGGAGTCTATTACATGCATGAAGAAAATCAGCCTCTTCCTAACATCACCAAGAAAGACCATAAAGATGACAATGAGGTATGGAAGCTATTATTTGATGGATTAAGAAGTAGACAAGGAGTAAGAGGAGGATCTATGCTTGTTTCACCTCAAAGCATTAAGTATTATTCAACTTTTAAATTTCAATTTGCATGTTCTAACAACACTTCTGAATATGAAGCTTTGATACATGGATTGCATTGGTCAAGGAAGAGAGGCATCAAAAAATTACAAGTCTTTGGTGATAGTGAGATGATTTTTAATCAAGTTAAAGGACAACATGCTGCCAAGAATGACCTTTTCAAGAGTTATAAGAATGGAGTGTGGGACCTTATTGAGGATTTTGAGGTCTTTGGCATCAACTCCATTCCTAGGAAAGAAAACCAAGTTGCAGACATGATTACAGCAGTTGAAGCAACCTTTGATGTTGTGGGAAGTATCAAAAGAGATAAAATACAGCCAAGTATCCATGTGATTGTGAGGCCATTATTTCTAGACAATAATGCAAGTTAGCAAGTGTTTGAGAGTGACCAACAAATCATAAATTTCTTACAAGAAGAAGTTGAGTTCTCAGCCAAAAATCAAGAAAAGTTAGAACAACAGTATGGTGATCAAGTGGTACATCTGAGAACCAACAAACTACCAAAAGGACTTGTGAATTTAGAGTCTATCTTTAATCCTAATGATCAATTTAGGAAGAAGAAAGAAAACATCCAAGATAAGGGAGAGGATTCAGAGCCTATCTCATTTGGAGAAGGCAAGTCACTTCAAATTGGTAAAGAGGCAACCGGGTAAGAAAGGTATGAATTCAAGAAACTTTTCCAAGAGTTCCCAGATGTATTTTCTTGTTTCTATGAATACTTGTGAGGTTTTAATCCCAAGCTAGCTCAACACACAATTGAACTAGATCCAAGTGCTAAGCCCATTTGGTAAAAAAAAAGAGTAGTCAATCCACACATTGAGCCTCTCATGAAGAAGGAATTAAATAAGTTAATAGAGGAAAGTATCATATTCCCCATCAAGAATTGAATATGGGTTGCAAACTTGGTCCCAGTTAGAAAGAAGAGTAAAGAAATCATGTTGTGTGTAGACTTTAGAGATTTGAACAGAGCATCCCTTAAGGATCACTACCCACTTCCTTCTATGGAGCAGATTTTATAAGTTGTTGCTAGCTCTGAGAGGTTTTCATTACTAGATGGTTATTCAAGGTATAATCAGATCATGGTAAATGAAGATGATCAGTTCAAAACATCCTTCACCACCAAATGGGGAACTTATGCATATAGAAAAATTCCATTTGGGCTATCTAATGCCGAAGCTACTTTCCAAAGGGCAATGGATATGGAATTCAAGGGGTTGATAAAAAATAGTGCTGATATACATAGATGATATTATAGTATTTTCTAAAAGTATAGCATACTGTCTCTTTCATTTGAGACAAGTGTTCCAAAGATGTAGAAGATTTGGGGTATCATTGAATCCCAAAAAATGCATTTTCCTAGCTCATGAAGGAAAGCTCCTAGGCCACATTGTTTCCAAAGAGGGATTGGCAATTGATCCAAAGAGGGTTGAAGCAATAAGAGCAATGCCATTGCCAAAGCATAAGAAGGCTCTTCAAAGCTTCTTGGGAAGAATCAATTTTGTTCGAAGGTTTGTTCCAAAATTTTCAGCCCTTGTCAAGCCAATAACAATGATGTTGAAGAAAAGTGTGGAATTCAAATGGACAGCTAGAGGTAATGCAAGTTTTGAGGGAATCAAAGAATCTATCTCATAGGATCCAACTCTCATTAACCAAGATTTCTCCAAAGACTTCATCCTTTATGCATTTGGTTGTGATGACACAATTTCTGCAATTTTAGTACAATACAATGAAGGAAATGTAGAATTTCCAATTACCTTCTTTAGCCAAATTTTGGAGGACTATGAAGTAAGGTATTCCTTCATTAAGAAGAATTTTCTTGCAATGATTAGGAGCTTGAAGAAATTTAAGCATCTAGTTTCAAACAACAAGGTTCAACTGTTGGTTTCTCATGTGGGAGTTAAGGACTTCCTCCTCAACAAGGATCTAAATGAAAAATGTGCAGGGTGGATTACTCATGTCATGGAGTATGACATTGAGATCAAAGTCACCAAGTGAGTCTGAGGAAAGAGATTGTGTGATAAATTGGCCTTGAGCCAATCAATTGAAGTAAGCAAAGAGAAGAATGTTGTTTTGGTGTTGTAGGAAATCTACGAACAAAGAGATATTCAAGAAGAAAATGGTGGCATGTTCACTACCTTAGATGGACCCAAGACATAATGATTATTTCTTATAAACATGCTATGCCCTCCAGAGATGAAAAAAGCCTGAAAAGAATACTCTTTAGATTGCAAGCTATTCCAGTATGCACTTGTTGGTAGTGTCTTGTTCAAAAAATATATCAATGGAGTGTTGCTGAGATGCATTGGGACAAATCAGATTGAGAAAATGTTAGAAGAGTTCCATGGTGGATTAGTAGGGGTTCATTTTTCTCCAAGAGTGATAGCTCTCAAGATCATGAAGGATGTTTATTATTGGCCCAAAATGTTTAGTGATTGTTATGCATGGATGAAGAGGTGCAAGAATTGTGTATTTTTCACAGACAAAGAGAGGTTAGCAGCACTTTCGTTACACCCAATCTCAGTGGACCAGTCATTCATGCAATGGGGTTTGGACTTCACTGGAGTCATTAATCCAAACTCAAGCCAAGGGCATAAATGGATTCTAATAAGCAACAGACTACTTCACCAAATGGACTGAGGCGGGTGGCACTTAAAGAGGAAAATGAATCTAGCATTCTAGACTTCTATGAGGGGATAACAACCATATTTGGTACACCTACCACTACAATATCAGATAATGTGTCGGCATTCATAGGATCAAAGGTAACTGAATGGCCTGTTAGAAATGGGATCTATTTGAGGACTTCATCAAATTATTACCCTCAAGGTAATGGCCAAACTAAGTCCAAAAAAAAGAATCTATTAAGGATCATCAAGAGGACTCTTGATAAAAATGAAAGGACTTGGCACACAGAGCTCAAATCAGCTCTATGGGCTGATAGAATAACTCCCAAGAGGTCTACAGGTAACTCTCCATTCAGACTTGTGTATGGGAGAGAGGAAATTTTTCCTATGTCACTTGAGTTGCCAACGTTGGAACTCATGAAGCAATTGGAATTGTTAGAATTTGAGCCTATGGAGGTTAGGTATTCATGAATTGTTAGAATTCCAAGAAATTAGAGAACATGCAGCCGAAACAATGGAGAAGGACCAATCTTTGATCAAGGGAAGCTTTGATAGGAAAGTTAAGGCTAGAACTTTCCAAGTTAGAGATTTAGTGCTAAAATGGGATGCAGACGGAGCAAATCTAGGAAGGCATTCAAAATTTGATGCAAATTTGGAGTGCTCCCTACAAAGTCATAAAATGCCAAAAAAAAAATGCCTTCCAATTGTCTACATTGGATGGTGAGGAACTGTAGATTCTAGTTAATGGAATCCATCTAAAACATTGCTACTAGAAGGAAAACTTTTCATCTTGTAGATATTAGCTTAGATTTTTCATTCCTCCAAGTGTTTATGCACATTGTTTTGTTGTAGCTTAGATTTACATTTCCCTAAGTTCCTTGGCACAATTTTTTTTTCCCCAAGGATGCATCTTTTACAGATCATGTTCCAGATCAAAGTAATGTTCTACTCTCACAATCTTCATCTTAGAGATTTTCTAATGAATTGAGAGTAACAAGTAGTTAAGTTCATGATTGCCCAGTGGAATGCTTCAGGCAGCTGGTCACTTCATCCAGTAGGTAGATGACCCCTCTGAGTCGTAAAAATTGTTATCCAAAATAAGCCCCCTGTTTATTTTGGCTAACTTTCCTTCTTTCTCTCCTTCCTTTTGCTTCAACTTCAATTTTATACATTTCAAGCACTTAAAGGATCTTGGAAATGGATTCATCAAATAGATAATTTTCTCACCTTTCCAAAAAGGTAAAATTTTCCTCCTAACTCCTTGTAGTTTTCAAGTTATGGCTTGGCGGAGTTTTTTGGGAAAATTTTCCAAGAAGTTTGGTGGAGGCACAAAGGAAAAAGTTCACCCATGGGCCCGTAGAAGGAATGGAATTTTTTTTGTTAAGGCCCCACCGAGCAATCGCATAACGCCATGTGTCTTGTCAGTGGTGGGAGTCGAGGCGATGGAAGTATTTTTAAAAATTTTCTAAAGTTGCAAAAATGTAAAGGGAAAAATTGGACATGCATTTCTGCCAATCAATCAGAAGATGACACATGTCACTGGGAGAGAAGGGTGCAGGAAAATTTTATGATTTTTTCCCAATGTAAAATCAAAAGGAGGAAAGTGAAGTTTGAGGCCATGATTCTATCAATGAATTGGGAGGTGCCACGTGGTAGTTGAGTAGTGGGGCATAGATAATTTTATGAATTTTTCCTAAATTCAAAAAAGAGGACAAGTTTCAAAGTTTTAGCCCACCAACCCGAATTTTTCCCTAAAATTGCCATTTTTGCCCTAAATCTTCAGAGGGGCATAACGTTTGATCCCAAGCTCAGATTTTCATGTTCTTTATATCATTGGAAAGATGTTGAAATTATCCACATGATGGGATATTAAAATTTTTTTTAATGGATTTTGGTGGGAGAAAAATGAGAAAAAAACTATGGCACGCAAAAAATACATAATTGACATTCAACCACCAAAATTAATGAAGTATGGGTCATTTTTTTGATCTGCAAAGAAATGTACTTTGGCGTATGGGTTTTTCCATGAATCCCATCACTTTGCAAGTGAAATTGAAGGGATTTGATTAGTGGTTGAGCTCATAAATAAATTTACCCATGTTTTTTGCTTTTCCTTCATTCTGCTTCACCAGTAAAAGCCAATTTTGGCTCATTTGTAAAGGGTTAAACGCTTCTTGCTTCTTGTAGGCTCTTCCTTTCTCCTTAGTAGGTGGATTTGAGGATTTTTAGACCTCCCATGGAAATTTTAGTTCATTCTTTTCTTATTTTCTATTGCAACGTATTATATCAATTTTGGAACTGACAATACATGCTCTGTGATTGATTTTCCAATCCTCCCTTGTATTGGTTTATTTCCTTCTGATCTTTCATTGTATTTTGGAAAATTTGTGCATGTATTTATGTTGCATCCTCATGATCTGTGTCTATTATTTACAAGAAAAAAAAATTTCACTCCTTTGGTGTATCAATGTTTTAGCTTAGTTTTCTTTTCTTTTCCACGCTTCTTTCAACTCTTTCTCCTTAGAAATTTTAGAGTAAGAGTTTTGAATCGGAACCTCTACAAAATTTCATGCATAGACCTAAACAGAGGGGTAAGAACCATATTTCTCTGGAAATTTTTCTCACCTTACAAGGTTACACACATTGGAAAAAACTCAATGTTGTGCAATCACACTAAATGACCCAATTCTGAACTGCAGATCTAAAAGTTATTTAGGGGATGTTGTGAATTTTCACTAAAAATTACACCTAGAGAAACTTATGGATGAGATCCTAGAAGTCCTGCACTACAATGTGTGAGAACACAGTAGGCTCATTCTTCAACCCAAAAGGTATGAACGTATAGGAAAAACATCCCCACTTGGTAGCGAAGGTTGTCTTTCTCTAGTCTTCCTTTGCAATCCTCACTTGGTGATAGCCTGAGAACCCATCCATGAAAGAGTAGACTTCACGCCATACCACTCCTTCCAAGATTTCTTTAGTGAACGGGGTTGGGAAAGGATAAGTGACACACACTACATTCAAATCCCTATAATCAACACATATCCTTATCCTTCTATCCTTTTTGATACTAATCACCGTTGGACTTATCCACTCTGACTCCTACGTAGCCTCTATGATTCCTGACATTATCAACTTGTATATTTCCTCCTTGACCTTCATGCACAGATTGGGGTTCATCTAGTATGGTTTCTTCTTTACTGGGCATGCACCTTCCTTCAGCTTTATCCTCATATTCCCCAAGGAATGGTGAACACCCTTGAGCCCATATACCAGCATGGGAACAAATCCTAAAACTCACATAAAAGATCAATTATCTTAGAGGCTTCCTTCTCCGACCAGTAATCTCCAATGATAGCTTCCTTGGGTTTCACCTCCGACCCAATATTAACCTTCTTAGTCTTCATGGGCTCATGGTAGGCACGCGTTCTTCCATTAATACTATCCATCACTTCGTGTGAGCCTAGAGAATGGTTAACCTCCAAATTTTCTATCTCTTTACCATTTATGACATAGACCATCTGTTGACATAATTTAGCATAGGCATATTTATTGCATGTTATTGCATTGTATTTTATTTAATAATGTGCAACATGTGCACTCTATTCTAGTGACTTGCATTTAATATTGTTATGTTGGATAACATTCAATATTGGTATTAGTAGTAATTACATATGCATGTGAGATGGGTCTTATCATCTCGTAGTTGGTGTCTGATAGGGTGTCATGTCTATCCATATGAGGTTGTCTAATATCTATAAATATTACAACTCTTGCATTGTTATGTAATTTGATTTCATGATCAATAATATTTGTGAGGCTTTCGTCCCTCTCTGGTCATTACAATCTTATTCTATTCTATCATTTGGTATCAAAGATATACCATTATTATCATTTGGTATCATAGTAGGTTCTATCTAAGCAAGGTTGAAGAGGAGCACTATTGGAGAGGATCCATTGGAGAAGAAGATCTACATCAAAGGAGAGCCATTGAAGCATCCCTCAACTAAAATTTGACCTATCCACTTATTTGGAAGGTAATTTTTATTTATTAGTCATTGGCATAGCCAATTGATCCAACATATTGGCGGAATATTTCAAATTTAGAGATCTTTAAAAAAAAAATCTTAAAAAAAAAATTGTGAAAAAAAAGAGATCTTAAAAAAAAAGGAGAAAGATCTTGAAAAAAAATTACAAATCTAAAAAAAAAAAAAAAGAGAAAAAAAAAAGATCAGATCTAAAAAAAGAATTAAAAAAAAATCAGATCTGAAAGTAGAGGTGTGAAGAATTTGGGAGCAAAGGTTGAAGTAGTCTCGTCTATAAAATTTCAGCAGATAGGTTTTATAGAAAAAGAATTAACATTTTCATACAATATCAGATTGATGTGCCATTTTTTTTCTATAAATACAAGAAGGAGGCGCACAATAATTTAGTTTACATCATCTTCAGATTCGGCGTCTACATGTGACGAAAATTCTGTACAAGTCGGATCATTTTTTCTTTAAAAAAATCAGATCTAGCTGGTAAATTTGTAAGATCTCAAAAAAAAAAATTTGATTCTTCTGAAATTTTGTGGGTTTCAAGAAAAATATTGTATTATAATTTTGTCACAATTTTAGAAAAACCCAGATCATGGTTTGTGAGAAAAGGTGAAAACAATATTCAGATTGTTTGTTTGGATATTGGGAACAAACAGGTCAGCGGTTCAATTCCCACTCTCTCCATATTTTTTATTAAATTATTTTTTTTGGAAAACTTGGAGAAATTACTAATTTTTGGAAGATTTCAAAATTTATAAGCTCACCAAACACATTTAGAGCCACTGTTAAATTTAGCAGAAAAACACCTATTAGGGGTAAAAAAAAAATTTCGCCTAAATTGTGTATTTTATGATTCTAGACCCTTTTTTATAAAGAGGGGGGACAAAAAAACTTCATTTTGATGTACTTTTGGAGAATTTTGTACTAATCTTGGTGCATAAAGTGTAAAAAAAAAGTGCAAATTTTTTATTTTATGTTTGATTCTATCACATGAGATCTTTGATCTCATAGCAGCATTCGGTATATACAGTGCTTCTAGGAAGTGCTTACAGGTGATGTCGTTACGACTACTACTACACTTAATGCCTAACACAGCTACCTAAATGTCATCTAGGCATCAACCCTATAAAATTGACAGGGAGTAATAAGGACACAATACACACACATTTGAGCCCTCTCATATATTTGTGCTTGCACAAACCCCTCTCCGTACTGTCTACGTACCACGTACTAAATTCTTTCATGTGCATTAAAATCTCTTTCCGTATTGATGGGTATATTGAAATGGTGATCTTCTTCCACGTACCAATGGGTATATAAGAAGGGAGCATATATAGAAAGGTTTGGTATATCAGCCTGATGGTATATTGAGAGGGAGACCATAAACCTGGAGTGATAAGAGCATTACCCTTTGTCAGAAATTGAGAGTTTTAGAAATTTAGATTACAGAAATGGGTGCACAAGCACCAAAGTTCTTCTTTCCAGATTCAAAACTACTTAGAGGAGATAACTATGCTACATGGAAACCAAAGATCAAGATGTTACTTTAGTTTGAAGACCTATGGACAATTGTAGATGGAACAACAAGTTAAATTTGATAGGGCCAATCAAAACACCAAGTTGATTATCTTGTTTGGCATAACAGATTATGTGTAACCCCACATTAGAGATGCCACATTAGCCAAGGATGCATGAGATAAGTTGAGCATAGTCTATGAGGTAAATAACAAGAATGCCATCCTCAACCTACTATCACAACTGCATACTCTTAAGTTCAAGTACAATGAAAATGTTGAAGCTTTTTTGAGATGAGTTGCTACTTTTAGGGCATCTCTACTAGCATTAGAAAAAGAGATAATTGATGATAACCTCGTACCAATTGTGTTGCAAGCACTTCCTCCTTCCTTCATAATCTTTGTGAAAACTATCAATATGAGTGAACACACATTCACCTTTGAGAAGTTGGTCAATCTACTCCAATAAGAAGAGGTAATGAACAAAAAAGATCATGAAGATGAGCAAGCACTATCTTCCAATCATAAAGGAAAGGAGAAATTTCAATCTAATCACAAGAAGTCCCAACAAAATCAAAGTCAACAAAGGGACCAAAGTCAATGAGACAACACTAAGAAGTGTCCCATTTGTAATAGAGGGGGACATGACATCAAATATTTTTGGTATAATTCCTACAAAAAGGGTTCATCAAGCAATTCAAAACCCAATAACCAACAGGGTAATAACAATTCAAATAAAAGGAAGTCTAACAACAACAACAATCAAGGGTAGAAAAATGGTAATTGGAAAAAAGAACCCAAACAACAAGGGTACATTGCTGAACATGAGGATGATTTAGATGAAGGACACCACATGTATTCTGCTCAATTTGATGAAGAAACCAAGTCCACACAAGATATCTAGTATGTTGGACTCGGGTGTAACTTGACACATGACTAGATGCTAGGATTGGTTCTACACACTACGTGATGCACCTAACAAGAACCACGTGTCATTAGGTGATGACTCATCATATTGTGTCAAGGGGATTGGAAAAGTTTCACTACCTCTTGGAAAGCATAACTACAAAATCACATATGTATTATATGTACCTGGGTTAAGCAATATTTTTCTATCAGTTAGTCAACTCCTTGATCACAACTTGAAGTTGGATTTTGACATTAAAAATGGAGAAAAAGTGTGCTTGATAAGAGATAAGTCAAGAGGTTCCAAGATTATATCAAGATCCTCCAATTTGGGACGCATGTTCCAACTTGATTTTGTCCACAAGGATGATCAAGCTCTAGTGGCCAAAGACACAGAACCTGTAGAACTATGGCATCAAAAATATGGTCACATCAGTTTTGCCTATCTCCAAACACCTCAAAACGGCAACATGGTGAAAGGATTGCCAACACTCAAGCACAACACTAACAAGTGTCACAATTTCCTAACTAGAAAGCAACACAGAGCACCCTTCTAGAACAACACATATAGAGTAAAGGGAAATCTTGATTTGGTGCACACCAATCTTTGCGGGCCCATGTAAACAAGTCATTCTGGATGTCAATACTTCATGCTTTGTGTTGATGACTAATCAAGAAAGATGTGGATATATTGTCCAAGAAACAAGATTCAAACCTTTGATACATTTCAGAAGCTCAAAGCACTTGTTGAGAATGAAATTGGTCGCAAGATAAAAACTCTCCACTCAGATCGAGGGGGGGAATTCACAAGCAATGAGTTCAAGACTTACTTGGAAGCTAATGGGATTTGTCAACAAATGCCTCCTACTCACACACCACAACAGAATGGTATAGTTGAGAGAAGGAATTGTACTATGATTTAAATGGTGCGATGTATGATTGACGACTCAGGTTTAACAAAGACATTTTGGGTAGAAGCTGTAAGAACTGCAGTCTATTTGTTGAACAGATTGCCCATAGTAGCTCTTGAAGGAGTGACACCTCAAGAAGCATGGTCAAATCAGAAACCATCAATTGCACACCTAATAGTATTTGGGTGTAAAGCTAGCATGCAAATACCCAAGAAGAACATGAACAAGTTGGATATGAAAGCTGAGAAACTGATATTCATTGGATATAGTGAAGAAGTACTTGGGTACAGATTATGAGATCTGAAAGCAAAGAAAGTATACAGTAGGGATGTTGAGTTCTTTGAGAAGAAACAATTATATGTTCTACTCAACGAATCAACAAACATGCAGAATACACCTCTTGTGAAGAAAAAATTTGATGTTCCCACTAAAGATGACAGTGATGAATTGGATGATGGTGAAAACTTGGATCCACCACAAGCCAATGGAACAGCTAAGAAGTTCCCTAAATGGTATACTCAATTAATTAGAGATGTAAATTTGGATGAAGCACCTAGCACATCATCCAATCCTAGACCTAGAAGTCACAGTCAAGCTCGTGAAGAGGTCAATTATGTCCTAATGAGCAGAGTTGTTGAAACAGTTGAGCCATCTACAGTTCAGGAAGCCCTACAATCAAAAGCTTAAAAAGATTCCATCGATTCAAAGTATCAGTTAGTGATGAAGAACAACACATGGCAACTTGTTGACCTTCCACCAGGGAAGAAACCCGTTCGATGCAGATGGATATTCAAGACTAAGTACAAATCAGATGGGACTATTGAAAAGTATAAAGCAAGGCTTGTAGTAAAGGGGTATGCACAACAAGAAGGAATTGATTATGAGGATACATTTGCTCCCACATCCAAGATCAAGACAATCAGGATGATCTTTGCTCTAGCTGCACAATTTGGTTGGAAAGTCCACAAAATGGATGTGAAAATTTCCTTTCTTAATGATATTTGTAAGAAGAAGTCTACCAGAGGGTTATGTAATACCAGGAAAAGAGATGATGGTATGCAGACTCATAAAATCTCTATATGGCCTAAAATAGGCACCCCAGGCATGGTACATCAAAATTGATGAGCATCTCATAAGTCATGGATTTGAAAGGAAGCCTTATGAACCCAATCTCTACCTTAAAAAGCAAGGGAGGAGTTTGTCATTTTGTTTGTTTATGTCAACGATCTAGTCATTATAGGTAGTTCTGTGAAGATGATCGATGCAACAAAGAAGGATTTTAATTGATCATTCGACATGACAGATCTTAGGCTCATGCACTATTGTCTTGGGTTAGAAGTATGGCAAAAATAGAATCATATCTTTGTGTCGCAGTTGAAATACACCAAGAAAACGCTTGATAAATTCAAGATGATGGACTGCACTCCTATTGTTACACCTATGGAAGCAAGACTTCAGTTATCTCGTTCTGATCCATCACCACTAGTGAATGCAACTCTCTATCGGTAGTTGATCAGGAGTCTCATTTACCTGACATATACTAGAGTAGATATCAACTTTACAGTCAGCTATTTATCATGCTTCATGCAAGAACCAAAAATATGTCATTGGAAAGAAGCAAAGAGAATACTAAGATATCTAAAGGGTACAGTTGACCTTGGTCTAGAGTACAAGAAGAACGACAACTTCTTCTTGATAAGATATTCATATTGAAATCATGTAGGAAACATGGATGATAGGAAGTCAACATCAGGATTCATATTCTTTATGGAATCTGGACTAATATCATGGGGAAGCAACAAACATAACTTTGTTTCTCACTCTTCTACAGAAGCAGAGTATCAAGCTACAGGTGAAGCTGTTTGTGAACCAATATGGCTACACTGAATACTGGAAGGAATTGGTCTACCACAACAGAAATCTACTTCAGTATATGTTGATAATGAAGGAGTTCTAAAGCTTTTTTGCAATCCATTATTTCATGAGAGAACCAAGCATATTGAAGTATAGGTTCATTTCATGCATGAGCATGTCTTGAAGCACAACATATAGCTCCAGTCCTATCCTATAGCTAAACAAAAGGTAGAAGTTTTCACTAAGTCACTTGCACGTGACAAATTCACACTGTTCAAAGAGTTCCTCTTCACTTCATTGGAAACTATGTAAAATTAAGGGAGGAATGTTAGCATAATTTATCATAGGCATATTTATTGCATTGTCTTTTATTTAATAATGTGCAACATGTGCACTCTAGTCTAGTGACTTGCATTCAATATTGTTATGTTGGATACCATTTAATATTGGTATTAGTAGTAATTATATGTGCATGTGAGATGGGTCTTATCATCTCATAGTTGGTGTCTGATAGGGTGTCATGTCTATCCATATGAGGCTATCTAATATCTATAAATATTACAACTCTTGTATTGTTATGTAATCCGATTTCATGATCAATAATATTTGTGAGGCTTCCATCCCTCTTTGATCATTACAATCTTATTATATTATATCATTTGGTATCAGAGCTATACCATTGTTATCACCATCTTTCCTTCTTTTTTCTCTACGTACATGCACTCAAATTGAACCTCATTAGACTCATATTCACCAAATTATCCCTCCAAGCATGGCTCTGCTAGAAATCCTACAAGCCTATCCTCTACCTTTGCACTATCCCCCATTGTAAGGTGTTTGACCTCCTGCAATACCTTATCCACCGATGGTTTGGTGCTTCAATACTCAAATTCTTAAACGAGATCAGCCGCTAGTTCTTGCCAATTCCCTATTTGGCGGTATGTCTCAAAGTGGATGAGACATGCACGTGTGCAACCCTATAGTGTAGAATATAGTTTATGTACCCAGAGGGATGGTGGAAATATTTTATGCCCTCCCTCTAGGATCTCTCACATGTTTGTATGTAGAAAGAGGTGGACTCCTTACCATGGTAGTCTTTGATGGTGATAGGTGAGTTACTACTAGAAAACTGAATAGAGAAGGCAATTCTCACTTCATGCCATTCTGATAAGCTCTTGTGGTGTGTTTACCACCATCGTGCTATAGTTCTAAGTAAGACATAGATTAGCATCTCTCTTCTTTCATTCTCATTTCTCCACTGGGCCTCTATTTCCTACAAGAAGGTCTCAGTGTAAGCCCCTCCAGAATACTTAGGTAACTTCCTTCCTCCTAGGTGCCTAAATGAGCGTTCCTTAGGTCTCAGTGTAAGCTCCTTTAGTTTTCACCCAACCAACTCATAAGTTCTGTGTGCCCAATTGTCACATGCTAGACTAGTGGTGTCACTTATAAACTGAGCATCCTCAAACTAGATAACTCTGTTGGCATGATGGATTATCTTTGGGTCTCAAATTAAACACACATAAATCTGATCAAAGTTGATGTATGATGGGCACCAAATTAGTGCTGGAAAATTTTCTACCTCGGTAAGTGCCAAGACTTAGAATTCCCCAGTAAACTTAGCTCCCTAAATAGTGATAGAGCATCCTTTAATACACTGATGGGAATTTAATTCATTTTGTTTTCCATGTACAACACATTTGAAGATGGATACAATACAAGCCTTCCCATCTGATGCCATACATCCAAGGTGAGAACATCGACCTCCATGCCTATGTAAATGAGGATATTACTAAGGAGCAATCCATCCATGACCACATTTAACGTGATCTCCCTATCATAGTCAAGGCTATGAGGGGGAATGTTTGCATGTAAGACCCATCTCTTGCACTCTTCTCTGGCGCATGATACCTTCTCTCTCAACCTTGCTCCTAGGAAGGGAATAATATTCTCTTGCCTTAGCATTTTTCATACTTACTTAACCTCATCCATGTCCTTTTGTAAAGACTTAGCACTTCTCCTATGCTCCTGCTACCTAGACTTCTCCTTAAGACACTAGATTTATCCCTGCATGCTCCTTATATTGTCCATATTTTCTTGGTATACCTCCTTCTGAAGGGAAGGGTATGGTTAATTCCCATGCAAAACTTCCTCTCTTGAAACTAGGTTCTTTTTCCTTGGTATTTCCTAGGTGCAGGCAGCCTCAACTCAAGTAGTGACCATGACAGGTTCTAATCCCTAGTCACACACCACTCTAGGAATCCACTACATATCAACCTTCTCGATACTTACCATTTCAGCACCCTTTTCTTTCTGGTGATGTTGATTCATATGCTCAAACAACTTAGGAAACTCATTATACTTCTTTTTCTTCCCGCACCATGAGCACTACAATAAATCAGGGCATTATTAGTTATAATGGTTTGTGGACCAACAATTATAACAAGTTCCTCATAGGAACTCATTTCTTCCTCCACTACGGCCTTTGTGACCACAGAATCCCACACAAAAACTCCTTCCACATGCTCCTCTATCTGGGTGTCTTTTATAATGGTGGTCATCCTCCTTAGAACTACTAGCAATGCTAGTTTGGCACACACCATGATCAATGACCTCATGGATTTGGTCAGTTAGTCTGTAGTCCTTAGTATCATGGGTCGTAGAGGTGAAGATCTTACAATAGTAGGACACATTCTTCTGAATTTTGTACTATAACAAGGGACGTCTACTTACATCATTGTCCCCATGAAAAATTTAATAGTCTATTGTTATGGTGCATGCTATCCTCTAGGGGGAAACCATCCTTGACATGCCCCTCTACTTCATAATTTGCACACCATATACCATTGTGAGTCTCATGGGCCATGTTCGCAAACAAATTCTCTAGTTGCTTAGCCATAATAGTGATTTGAGCCTCTAGAAATAGGCTAACACCAGTATCAACACTTCTAATAGCTTTAATGCGTAGAGTGGCTTCTAACACCTCGCATGGGTCTGTGAAAGTTTTATGAGATAAATCTCTTCTAAATGGATTTATCAACCCCCCAAAATACCATTGAGCATGATGTGAAGGGTGAATGTCATATGATAATTTTGATAGGAGAGTCTTAAACTATGCATTATACACCAACACACTCTCTACCATTCCCTGTTGAATCTACTTTAGGGTGTTGATGCTCTTTTGTTCAAACTTAGGGATGTGGAATTATGCCAAGAAGGTGTTCTATAAAGTAGTATAATCCACCACCATTTGATGAGGGTCATATTTCCTATACCAACTATGCTCATGCCCTTGCAACATCATTGCAAATTGACTTGCCTTTTGCTCTAGGGTTTTGATCCCCTTCACACACCATAGTAGCTCACACTTGTGAACATGTTCTGTAGCATCTTCAATACCTTTGTAATCTAAAAAATGTATAGAAATCTAAAGGAATACTCAAGGAGGTGGTTGGGGCCCTTGTCCTCCTGAGCTAGAGCCTTGGTTTCCTATAGTGTTTCCTCCTCCACTAGATCCACCAAGTCTTGTTCCTCTTGATCCACTAGACCCACCAGGTCCTATAGTGGTCATGCCAAGGGTCCCCAAAGTTCCACTGAACTACTCACCAACAGTCTGTGATAATGCCTCACTACCACTAGTGTACCACACGGCACCCCTAGATGTGAGACTGAAGGCTTGTGTACTTTCTTCTTGTCCAAAATTTCCTCCAAATACTAGAACAATATGCATAGCCATAGAAGTGGGAAATGAGAAATTGTATCTCCTAGGTGTAGATCTATCACTTCTACTGATACTAACTGGGTCATCGACAATCCTTCCTTGATCTAGAAAATAAAGTGCCAGGATTTGGTCATTAGGTGGGTTCAGATGCACACTAACAAATCTTCTTTCTATGTACGACAAAATCAGATCAAAAGTCAAAGGGGTCTCTCTTACACACTTTCCAAGATGGGGTAGCATAGACTGCTTAGGTTCCACATCCTCTGTGTGAACCTCAACTCTTTCTTGTAATGTCTACCTCCATAGATCCATCACACCTGTAACCTCACATTGTCTAGCAATCTCCCTTTCACGCACTTCACTATACTTGAGTCGTCTCTCCTCCCTTTCTTTTTCATCATAATATATGTCATCTTCCTCCACCCTATCTTCCTTGCCCAACGCTCAGAATGGTTTTTCCGGCCATCAAAAATTCTTCTAAACTAAAGGTAACAATCAAGATCTTCATTTCCAGAGGAATAGCATGTAGAAATGATCCTCTAGGCTCCCACAAAAACTCAAACTCAACAACTTCTGGACAAGAATATGTGGAAATAGTGTACTCCATAGTGTATCTAGCCAACACACCTTTCCACCAATGATCAAAAGCACGTGTCCAGCTCAGATCTGCATCCTTCATCTTCTTATAGTCCTCTTGTGTCCACACATGCGCTCTATAGAACCAAATTTCTCTGAATGCATATGCTAAGAGCCATTCATACAGATCTACCGGGAAACAAAATAAAAATAATAATATATTTCATGGTAGAGATTCTCTTCCATCCACCTTCGTGCATCAAACTTGGGCCTAGTATTGAATCTCTGAGTAAACTCATCCTCTGTGCTCCTAAACTAAGATTCAACACTCTTCAGAGTTAGAAATTTTGTCATTACACATTATCCATACCATGATGCATGAAATTTCCCACTACAACTTTGAAAAGAGGTCCTGACAATGAAACCAAGATGTAGTAATTTTTACACCCACAAAAGAACAAGGGAATCCCATGTGCACAAACCTTTCACCTAGTGGGTGTTGGGTGCTCACTCGAGGTAAACGCAGGTGTCGAGTCTCTCTTTTATATGAGTTAAGTGGGAAACCATCATCTATGTCAGTAACTTAATGAATAAAGGTGGAAATGAGACATACAATCATCATAGGGCTTAGAACAACCTCTAGACAAATGTATTGATTCTGAATAGAGGGTACTTATAGGTAACAAATAGAACTACAACTCAAAGGAAAATACATAAGGATTTACATCTATTCCATAACATCCATGAATATAAATGAAAAGATATAGATATGAACTGAATCAATTACATTCATACTCATTCATGTTTATAACCTCATTACATTCAATGGACCCATTAGACTACCACAACTTAATCAGACCGAAGTCATACATCATAGCGGGGATCATGTCCTTCATCCATACAAAGAAAAATTTATATCCAATCCCCTTAATACATTACTCCCTTATATAGCGTGTACCCAATTCCACAGAGTTCTCATAGTATTTCTATAGAGCCACACTCTCTATATTCTCCTATACATATATCTTATCTGCTTTGTTTTTTCTTCTATGGGTGCTTGTATTTATAGGCATCCTAGAGTTACAAATCATCCTTCTATGGCCTCAAATCTAATACCAACTTTCTGAATGTGGTCCTGCATAGGAGCATTCTCCTTTAGATCCAAGCTCTCCACTCCTTTTAATGATAGTCTTCTAGAATCCTCTATCGCTAAGCATATTCCTTTTATGGGCATCACATTGCCAGGATAGTACCTTATCCACTCCTCATTCATTGTTGGGTCATGCTTTTCTTGTGTCCCACCCAATACACCAAATATGGATAATTCCCGAGACCTTGTCTTCTGACGAACAACATGGCATTTCTAAAACCCTCCTAGAACCTTACCTTTTCTGCCTTCTCCTTACACATCCATATTCAAATAGGCCTTGCACACCTTGTCCTTGCGTGCCCATCTTCAACCTAAGCCTTGCGTGCCCATGCGCCTTTGTGTACTTAGCCAATATTTTAGGGGCCCGAAAGGTACATTAAAGGCAAAGAAAATAGATTAGTAGATGATCTAAGTCATAGGAAGCATATTTCTACTCTTATAATGTTGAGGACTCAATTTAAAGATGAGGTGAAAAGAGTCATGGAATCTGATTCTTATTTTCAGTAGGTAAAGACAACAATTTTTGCATATCCAAATGATGTGAGATATAAAGGTTTTCATTTTGACAATGAAGGGATCTTACTATTTGAAAATATGGTATACATACCTTTGGCAAATGATTTAAGAAATAATTTATAAGCTGAATTTAATAATTCAAAATTTTACGGGAACCCTTGCATTAGGAAGATGCTTTCTAATATAAAACATCAATATTTCTAGAAAGGAATGAAGAAGGATGTGATGGAATTTGTGACACAATTCTTAGAGTGTCAATGTGTTAAAGCTGAACATATGCATTCAGCTAGTTTACTGTATCCTCACAGCATTCCACAATACAAATAGTAAATGATAAGTATGGATTTTATGTAACATCCTCATTTTTATACATTAGAACAAGTAAATTTTTATTTTTTTTGATAAATGCTTCCTGGTTCTAAATACATAATTTAGAACTCACAAATCAAAACAACCATTCTTATAACAGATAACCATATGCAGTTGTAATGACTCAGAGTACCTCCAATCTATTCATTCCATGACTCGGTAAACTAATGATCTATTCATGAGTATCAAGAGTTGGCATTTTTTTTTAACACATCACTCTTACGGTTCTCTTCCCTAATCTGGGATTCAGAATGCTCTGTCTAAGGAACCTATCTGAATAATTGTTACCATTATTCATCGGCATCTCATTCCTTAGACTAGGTGACATAGGACTACGCAATCAGCAGCTTGCGATACTTTGGCCAAAGATTTGAAACATAATGATTATGTCTCGTATTTCTTGACGGCATACTCATCAATCTGGAATACGTCCATCACCCCATTCCTTTGTTATGTAGAATGTCTTATACTAACTTCTGTCAGTCTTTCCTACCCCAAGTTATTCACTTAGAAATGGATTAATAATATGGCAACGTTATAAGGATGCTCTTGAGAACTAGGGATACTCTGACATACTGGGTCAACCTTAGTTAACCCTATGTGTCAAGGTACCCCGAGTCTCCAGGGGTAGCCTCATAACATGACCATGTTGGTAACCAGTCCCGAAGTCAAAACTTGTTCAAGTTTAAGGAGTAAATCTTGACGATCAATGCAAAAGGGTGTCGCCATAAGTCACCTGCATTGTTGTATCTTTGAGAAGATCCTAATCTTCTCGAAGGTAAAACCCTGCAATTGACTTGTGCCATCAACCTTCAAATCCACCTCGATAAGATCTACTAAACTTTAAGGTGTTACTTACGTGGAGTTTAAATTATACTCCAAGACACTCCTTTTTAGGGTAGTCTTTTCCCAACCCCTGGGTTCCTCATCTTAAAATTTCCTTTCATATTAAGACCCATTCCACAAAGAGAAGTTTAATAAGATTGAGGTCTCAACAAGGAGATCATTGTTTCACAATAATCCTAATCTATGAAATTGGGTAGTAACACCAAGTCTTCTCATAAGATTGCAAACTTATCCCTTTTGGGTTTATTCCAGATCTTTAAAACAGAAATATATCTTACTTATTAGTGTTAAGATATAGTGATTTTAAAAACATTCAGTACGTTGTCTTGACTTAGATCAAGGTTAGACAGTAACAGATTACTCTTCCCATTCAGCTTCCCGAAAGGGTTTATTTTAACCTTAGCTTCTCAAAAATTAGTGATCTAAATTACAATTAGCTTTAATTAGATCATAATAGAACTACTAAACAATCATAAGTATTCAGTCACATAACCTTGCAAAGCTTACTTAGATAATCACAAACGTCTCCAAGTTATACAATAATAACAATGGTCTTAAAATCATTAGAACCGAAGAAGATCAAACCATCCAGATACGAATGCAAACACATAAGTAACAAATACCTCAGTTTATTCATTTCAAAGCTAATCAAATACATTTTATGCATTTAGCATATTTGATACAATACTCAACAGCAAAAGAACATCTTTCTTCAAGTAGTACATTTAAAGAATCAAGCTGTAATTCATCATAAAACCAAATTAAACAATCTGAACATCATATCAGATCTGCGTGCCTTTACCACTTACGACAATCATCTACAAAAATTGTCAACACGGGTCAGTTCGGTGAACTAAGCATGATAAGCACTAATTCTTAAAACAAATGCAATCCACCAATTGTTTTCATCAAACAACCTTTTTAAATGAAATCATTTCTTCACATTACATACTTAAATCAGGCTATCCATCCTATATGTTAGAGACTAAGAACATATGAATACAGCCATTCTTAAGACAACAAAATTCCTACAAGATTGTTTCTACAATTTCTCATGGCAGTTAAAACATTCAACAATCCCACAGTCTTAATTCTTTTTTCATCCTAACACATTTCAATGGTATTGACAAGTATACCTATTTATACAGCAACACTCATTTTATACCAGTCTCTCCATACAATAACTCAATTTATTCTTGTTATGTCCCTACCATAGAGATCACAAAAAGGATGCAAGAAGAAAGCACACAAGTTTTCCTATCTAAGAGAGAGAGGATTTTTCCTATTCCATTTACCATATATATATCAACATATAAATTACAGTCAAGAAGAAAGAAATAGAGTCCATCAGAATCTTAAGTCAATAACATTCTGAACTGTACCGATTAATGCAAATACATTTACGCATGTGACTAAATAATCGAAATTACAAGAAGAGCTACAATTCCATCTAATTCCAAATATAAAGGTCACCTGTAGCTACTAAACAATTCAAGAGTTCACGCAACAAGCATAAATAATCCAACTCCAATAGGCTCAATACAACTTTCCATATTATTCAACAAACATGAAAAATATCCAATGCCATTGCCTGTCATGGCACAGCCAAGAGCTCTTTGTTTCAGTCAAACTTGAAACAAGATCACATTAAAACAATTAACGTTTCCATTTGAAATACAATGACATTCACGTAAAGTCGAAACACAATATGCACAGCTTCATTCAACTAAGCTAATCCCTACGATTATACAACATGGGTGTAAATTAGAAGTCGTTTTCAAGAAATATTAACCTCAACAAGATCTTCATAAAATTCATCATCATTTCATTATTTTCAACAAAGTTTCATCCAAGCCAAGATAATACGAATACAACAAGGACTCATACAGAGAGGATTTTAAAAAGTAAACACAGTGTGGACTAGATTAGTAGTCAAATTCATACGAAAACATTCAAGGTTTCTAACTAATTCAACACAAACAGTCTTCACAACTAAACTTCTACAGAATTCTAAATACAAGATACATATTAAGGACTCCAACAGAGCCAATATCAATAATTATTCGCAACCAAGCTTATACAGAAGTCGAAACACTGGTTACATATCCAGGACTCCAACTAATTCAATAACCATAGTATTCACAAATGAGCTTTATACAGAAGATAAAAACACAATATACGCTTCAAGGATTCAAAAGGAGTCGAACCCATGTAGTATTCTTCAAATAAACTTCTACATAAGTAGAAAGATATAAGATACATATTAAATTCAAGAATTCCAACTATATCAATAACATACAGTATTCACAACTGAACTTCTACAGAAGTAGAAATGTATGTTACCTTTCAAGGACTCAAAAAGGAATCAAACCCATATAGTATTCTCGATTAAACTTCTACAGAAGTTAAAAATACTATCTATTCAAGGATTCCAACAATATCCAAAAACATATAGCCTTCACGACTAAACTTCTACAGAAGTCTAAATACAAGATACATATTAAGGACTCCAACAGAGCCAATATCAATAAGTATTCGCAACCAAGAAAACTTTTCATGGACTCCAACAAAGTCTTTTTCTTACATTACCCTTGCAAGCGTTTCTACGAAATCTAACCGAAATGAAAAACACATCAAGATAATTCAACCGAATGAAACAAAATGTACACCCAGCAAGGGTTCAACTGTATAATCAAACCAGCATGAAGATATAGTAAAAAAATTCATACAATGCTACCATAAAAACCAACTGGACCAAAAATCATCTGAACAGAGTTGTTCTAATGAAATCATTTGAAGGAAAGCAAGATTTTTAAAAGTTAGGGCTTAACATGCCTAGTAATGTCACTTAAAAATCTGAAGAAGACCTCTGAAAGAGCTCGAGCCTTCTCCTCTTTTTCCACGTTAGATTCAACAACAATAATTTGTTATTTTCATGCCTTATAAACTTTCCTCGATAGAGAAAAGAGCTAGTTAATCTCATAGTTTCCATGCAACACCAAGTAGACTAGTTCGAAGAACCAGTGATCAAACAGAGAGAAAACCAGAGTGCATGGAAAACCAAACAAACAACCAGTTTTCCATTTTGCATGCCTTCCTGAGTGATCCGTGCTCAGAAATCAAGTTCCTTAATTGCATTAACTCCGAAGTTCCTACTCAATCTCCATTATCACCGACCGCCATAGTTGGCGATGGACAAAAACAAACCAAAGACCATTTCCAGATTTGGCGACTCTGCCACGTCGGATTTCACTAGCCGTTTGAAACTTCCACCAAATCCCTCGTCCTTCATACTTATCCATCTCATTTAATGCCATAGAAACTACCGCCCATGGCTCACACCCCTTCATAGGTCCCTTTCATCCATGATCATTAGTTAGGTTAGAAACATAGGTTAGACTTTAAGGTGATACTTAGTCTAACCTCCTTAGCGCTAGGTCACTAACCTTAGAACATTTAGCTTATAGTTTAGGGCTAGGTTAGATTGGCACTAATCCAACCCATAGGTTATAGTTTAGGTTTAGGTTATTAACCTTAATAGAACCATTCTAGGTCTAACAAATAGAATTGTTCAGTAAAAGAACCAACATATATACCTTCCCGAATAAACTTAAAACATCTCTTAGATCAATGCCACTGATCCAAGGCTGAGTCATATAGATGGGTAAATCCACAATTCATTCCAAAATCAGATTAAACTCAGGTGTCAAAATGAAAGAAATAAAAGAGTCCAAGCATATCCTAGCTCAGTCAAAGATCTTCAAATGCAAAGAAGATACAATCTATATCAAACATGACTTCACAATCAAAGGAACACATCCTTTTATAGAAGAAATCATATATCAACACTTGAATGCCCAGGAGGAAGTAACAATAGTTTAGGGTGTTACATTTTATCTAGGGGTTGCTTATGTCAAAAACTAAACATGATGTTATTCTAGTCATTGTTGATAAACTAAAAAAAGTAGCACATTTTATTATTGGTAATCTAAAGGTTGATTCACTTGTGTTAGAAAGAAGATTTGTACATGAGATTTTCAAGTTACATGAAGTACTTGAATTCATCATATCTGATAGAAATCCAAGAATGACATCTAGATTTTGGTAAACACTTAATGCAGCCCTCAGGACTAAGCTAAATTTCTGTTTTTCATATCACTTGGAAATGGATGGACAGAATGAAAGAATTAATCAAGTTTTAGAGGACATGTTATGAATGTATTACATGGATGAGAAATAAAAATGGGAAGATTACCTCCCATTAGTTGAATTTTCTTACAATAACACTTATCATGCCTCTTTAAAAATGTCACCTTTGGAAGTATTATACGAAAGGAAATGTAGAACCCCTATTAGCTAGGACAACATTGAAGATAGAGACATGATATGACCTAAAATCCTTACAGAAATGGAACAACAAGTAAAAATGATTTGTGAATGCTTGAAGGAAGTTGTAGAAAGGAATAAGAGTTATGCACAATTAAAAAGGGTTGATAGGAAATCTGAACTTGGTGAGAAGATCTTTCTTTAGGTTAAGCTTAAAAAGAGCTCTATAACTTTTGGCAAGGCTGCCAAGTTATCACCTCCTTACGTGGGACCCTTTGAAATTGTTGAAGTGATCAACCCAGTAGCTTATCATTTAGCTTTACCTCCTACTTTATCATGAATGCATGATGTTTTCCATATTTATTTTCTTAAGAAATACAATTTCAGATTTTTGACATGTGTTGAATTGGAATTCCTTGCAGGTCCAAGACCTAGGAATAATCGTGGTTAAGCTCATTCAAGTGATGGAAACTCACCAGTTGCACTTAAGAAATCATGAAATAAGTCAATAAAAGGTCGAGTGGTACTATTTTAATGAAGAATGTGCAACCTGGAAAAATCTCAAAGATATGATATCTAATTTTCCACATCTATTTGATGAAAATTGATTATGAAAACTGTTAAAAATCTGAAAAATTTATTCATGTTTTGATGATAAATCTACCAGACTTGGGTAATTACTGAAATATTTAACAAATATTTTAAAACTGTTTTGATATTTGAATTTCTCAAATCTACTTCTATTATGAACATATGAATGGAATGAAAATAATTAAGTTTTTTCCTAAACTTTAATGGTTTGATTAAGTTAATCATCGGGACGATGATTCTTTTAAGGAGGAAGGTATGTAACATCTTTGGCATGGTTGTTACTATGATGACTTCCACCTTTGACATTGTAAACGTTGACATGTGAATTTTCTTAGGAAGGTGTATTCTTTTAACATTTGAAAATCATTTTTGCAATGGATAAGTTATTATTATTCAGAAATTCATACTTGTTGTAATTTTGTTTACTAGGAAATGAAGCCATTCTGCTATGTGAATTGTAAGTTGTAAATTTGTGTTGTTTTCATACTTACCATATGATAACAAAACACCTTGAATCAATTCCATTGATCCAAGGTATACTTCAGTTCTTCGTTATTATCATCTTGATAACTGACATTCTGAAATGGAAAGGTAATGAGGAATTGATCTATGTTTTGTTATAAATTTTAAGGACCTAGCTTCAGGTGTCCTTACTAGGCATCATGTTTCAAATGGTGAGTTTGGAAATCCTTTATAAATGTTTTAGAATGTTGAATAGCATGAGGAGATTAAGAATCTATTACGAGACTAATAAGGAAAATATCTCAGCCTTAGTTAAAATGTTTAATGTTATTCAAATCTTAAATTAAGTTGTGATGATCTTATGCCATGTGGATTTTAATATAAGGTAATATATACCTACCTTAGACCCATCACTAAAATACAAAGGGGTTATAACCTAACCTAATATGATGTTCTTGATGGTTATGGAGTATCAAACTAACCTAAGGCAGTTTCAATGACCTAAGAACTAAGGGGAAACCTAGCTAATGTTAATGTAACCTAAACTATTACTAGGCAAAGAAAGGGGACCTAAGGGTTACGTGGAAAGTGGGAAGTTGGTGGCGATGGTTTCTAAGGAATTTATGTGGATTAATTTATGTCCTTACATCTTGAGCCTTCCAAATTTGGTAGAGGCATGGAGGGATAGTGGGATTCCTATGTAGCATCATTGCTAAATTTAAAATACATCCAAGTGTTTGGAATAGAGCTCACCAAGTTTGAAATGATAGTGGCATGAGGAAATAGGAGGGAAAGTTTGATTCAATGTATTCAATGGCCTCAATTTTAGTGGAAGAAATATCCTGGGAGTTTAGGTAGGCGTAATTGGGGGAAGTTGTTTGGTCATTTGTTCTTTTGGTTTTTCACTCTTCATGAAGGTTATGGTTCTTCAAACCAGTAATCTTATTATTGATCCTTTGCAATATTTGGCATATTTTGAGCTCTTTATGAACGTGTGGAAGTAAAGGGAAGCAAGAAGATTTGGTTGTTGATGTTGTTTTGGAAGGAAGAGATTTTGGGAGGCTCGGCTGGAAGTCTTCTACAAATCAACAAGAAACTCTATTAGGCATGATAGGATCTTCTTATTAAATATTTCTTATTTTTACTAAACGTCTTCATAAGAAAAAATATGCTCTTAGAAACAAATGGGTTTTTTGTGATGTTATTTTGCATCCATGCTTGAATAATTTCAGCATATTTTTTTGATGAGATTAAATATTTGACAAAAAAGAATGTGGGTTGGTTTTGAAGGAATGTAATATGAGGGTCTGGAAGGAATACATGTGCATCAATCAGTTACACTTCACCAAGAAGGAGTTGTAAGATAAAGAAAGTAAACTTTTGAGAAATAATGTGCATGTGTATGAGAGCTCAATATTCAAAAATGGAGTGGAATGGAATGCTCTTGGATTTCCATGGACCAAAAGAAGAGGAGTAAAAATAGGGGAGTAAATGTGTAACTCCCATGTAAGAGAATATTCCTTCATAATGGAGAAGAGGAGTTACTTTCCCAAATGGGAATGTAACTCCTATGACACACTTACACATATGACAAATTCTATAAGAGAATCTATCATAACTAAGATGACACCTAGATCCATGTCTTCCTAAGTGAGATTACTCACCTGGTGAGGTGGAATGACACTAAATAATTAGATAAAGTGAAAAAAACACCTAAACCAACACCCCCCTTCATTGATACTAGGATGGGGTTAGGTAAGTCAAAAAAACACACAAGATATGGGTCCAAAAAATAAGCTTGATGAGGTACCCATGCACAAAGGGTCTTAAGTAGTGAGGGAAAACCCAGTGGGAAAAACCTCAACTTACAAGAGATAGAAAAACAACTCTCCTAAACTACTAAGAAGAAGAAGAGAAGAAGAAGTTTATCCAACCTCCTAAGAAGATGATTCATTCATGAGCCACCCTATGCTAAATGAAGAGGATGAAGAAGACCCCTGAAGTACCAAGGTGTTGTTCCGGTCTAAGGAACAATGTTCTATATGTGACGTGGAGAAGCCAGCTACTCCATGAAGAAATGTAGATCCCAAAAAAGTGGTAAGGAAGGAAGGTGGAATGACCTGAACCTATGAAGAATTATACCCAATGCCTAATGAGTCTTCAATCATAGTGCCTACTCCCTGAAGTTTCTAAAGTGGACTAGAAGTGGGAATATTAAGAGAAAACTCCTCAAGATTTGGTAAGTGATAAGTGGATTGTTAAGGTGGGTCCCCATCATCATGGCAATCAACTATGCTAGAAGAGATGTCCACAATATCAGAAATGGGTTCAAAAGTATCCTCAAGTCCTGTTGATTCAGATGCAGAATCTGAAGGAGGAGAAAAGTGATAGAATAAGTACAACCGAGGCTGATGGTAAGCTAGACTAACTGCAACAATAGTATCATTATGAATCTCCCTGACATAAAATGAGTTTGGAGTGAACTCAAATCACATACCTTGTCTAAGATGAGTGATGTGATAGACTAAAAGAAGTTTTTTTGAAAGTAAAGGGATACTTAAAACATTATTGAAAGTACCACCACTTACTTCAACTGATCCTCTTCCAAAAACTTGTGTAGTGGTGTTGTCACCAAGCTGAATAGAGGACATGTCACATGGCTCAAATGAATAAAACTCAATGTCTAATGATGCCATGTGATGAGTTGTAGCCGCCTCAATGATCCATGTAGGGGTAGGTGACACAACTGTCACTAGATCTCTTCCCTTTGGTTTCTCCTTGTTGGATTCTTTTACTTTTTCTTTCTCTTGTTCTTTCTCTTTTTCATTCTTTTTTTCCTTAGAACCATCGTGGGATGATGAAGGTGTTTTGAGAGAATTTGGAACTCTAATATTGTGCTTCTCAAGTAGATTAACAAGGAGATAGATATTTTTCTTCAAGAACTTTTTCTTCATCATGCATTCCTTTGCAATATCCATATTTGATTAGTTCTTCGGAATCTCAGGAGGTGGAATCAGAAGTGGAAGAGTTGTTTTTGGGTTTTTCCTTCTTTTCATGATCTTGTTTCTTCTCCTTTGAAGCTCTTGGCTTTTCCTTTTCGACAATGACAGCATGGGATTTTTTGGATTTCAAGTTGCCCATCTAAATCAATTTATTTTGTTCCCAAATTAACTCTATGATAAATTAATCAAGGGAGGGCTTGGACCAACTTTTCCTAAGTGCTCTTTTTGTTTCATGGAAGGTGGAGACAAATACGGAGTATTCAAGGCCAAGTTTGGTAAGGACTAATAAAATGAGTTGAGATTCCTTTTTCTTGATTCCAAAATCTTCTAACTACAATCTAAGTGATATGAATTTGGTGAAGAAGTCTTGAAGGGTGTCAAAATCACTGGGATTAAGGCTTATTAGGTTATTCTCAAGTTCATGTCCTTGCATTTCATCATATTTCCCAAAAAAATCTTGGAGAGTAACTAAGGCCTCCTTGGGTGTGGTGAGAGGAAATATGAAAATGAAGCTCTAGAGATACACACATGGTCATGAACCCAATGGCTTCATCACACTTATCAAGCCACTTTTATTTTTCTCTTTCATCATCAAGTTCAGCTTGTAGACCAATGGCAATGTAGAATAGTTTCTTTCCTTTTAAGGCAGTGTCCATAGCCTTCAATCATTCTTGATAGTTGAATGGGGTGAGCAGGGGAACACCATGATTATCCATGACAGAAAAAAAGAGATGTAGACACAAAAATATACCCCTTGAAATGTGACACTTTATAACATAGTGCATTTTACAAAAATGATATTTCCATCATGTAGTGTGTGAAAAAACATGTAATTTTGACTAAATAAGTGCTCAAAATGACCAATGAGTCAAAAGTTATGGTTTAAAAGGATTCCTAAAATTGATAAGGAAAATCTAGTAAGCCCTGTAAAATATTAAAAAGGCACCTGAAAAATATTCAAAAGGTATTGTGTTTGTGCCCGTTTGAATTGACATCAAATTTTAGAAGGGGTTTGTTTTGACTGCGATGGGGGGGATTAGCCTCCTGCCAACCCTAGACCTCACCCTTCATCTTTGACACTTGAAGGAAGGGAAAAAAAACAAACCCAAGCTTATTTTAATTCCAAAATAAATGTATTCCTTTTACCTTAACACATAAAAGGATTGTTGACTGAGGTGGATAAGTACTAATGCATTGAGTCAGATTGAGTGACCTAGTTAAGTGTGAATGAGTTGGTTTAGCCATGTGGTGATAGTGTATCTATCTTGATTGAAACCATTTCACCCATAGCCACGTTGAACCACTGACACACTATCACCTGCATAGAAAACTGTCG
Source organism: Taxus chinensis (assembly GCA_019776745.2). Lineage (NCBI taxonomy): Eukaryota > Viridiplantae > Streptophyta > Pinopsida > Cupressales > Taxaceae > Taxus > Taxus chinensis. The sequence continues at coordinate 946,709,137 of CM034147.1, forward strand.
ACTACACAGTAATAGAATCAGTCAATTGTTCTTCACGCAGTAAACAAGTGAGCCCATGCTTGGTAATGGCTACAGTTTAACGGTGGTGAGTCTAAGGTTACAGGTAGCCATCGAGGAGGGTAGAGGAGATTAGGGATAACATCGTCAAGGGATATCCAACATCCATCGATAGAGATCCATCAGGGTCACTCAACCACAAACATAGATTAGTATTTGGAGCATATAGAGGTTGGAGACAAAACGTAGGATTCAACTACCACGAACCCCTCAGGATGGATGCACAAGTCACGAGAGTGGAAGGAAACCATGTGGTAGTGAGGATGAGAAGATAAAAACATCTAGGTAGGATTCTCAGTAGGGAAGGATATGTAATGGTGTAGATATCTCCCGGCAAGTGATAACAGAGCAAACACAACCCGAGTGATACATGTCAAAGAGCTAACAAAAGTGCAGCTCAAAACTCATGATCAATGGTGAGTTGATTAGATTGTAGCATGTAGAGGAGTCAAGATGATATGGTTTCCAAATAAGGTTACAAGGAAAACGTTCTCAAACAATGCAAGCCATAAAAATAGTGCAAGACTATCCAGCAGAAGTCAAAAACCTAAGTCGAAAAAACAGAACCTGAGCTGATGCTCAAGCAATAAACCACTGACAGACAAGAAGAAAACCCAAGCTAGCTGAGGGAGGCATGGGGCATTTACGTAAGCCACTTTAACTTGTAATGCAAGCAAGGAGAATAGAAAAAAAACCACTGAAAAATAATCTCAAGAATCTGAAAATATGTAAGTAAAGCACAGGCAGAAAGTGAACCTTACACAACCCACTACATAGTGGAACAACAATGGCGAGCAACATTATTCTAGTCCTCTCAGCTTTGATACCATGAAGGAGTGTAAGATGAGGGTTTGTAAGGAATACATGTGCATTAAGCAGTTTCACTTCACCAAGAAGGAGTTGCAAGATAAAGCAAGCAAACTTTTGAGAAACAATGTGCATGCGTATGAGAGCTCAAGATTCAAAAATGGAGTGGAATGGAATGCTCTTGGATTGTCATGGACCAAAAGAAGAGGAGTAAAAATAGGGGAGTAAATGTGTAACTCCCATGTAAGAGAAGATTACTCCATAATGGAGAAGAGGAGTTACTTTCTGAAATGGGATGTAACTCCTATGATATTTGGGAAAGTAACTCCTATGACACACTTACACATATGATAGATTATATAAGAGAATCTATCATAACTAATATGACACATAGATCCATGTCACGCTAAGTGAGATGACTCACCTAGTGAGGTGGAATGACACTAAATAATAAAATAAAGTGAAACAAAAACCTACACCAATAGGTTTCTTGTTTAAAATATGGGTAAATCGTGATTTAACCTTTATTGGATCTGGAATTTTGACAACTATGTGAACATCTGATGTATGTGTAAAATGGATTAAGGGAAGGACATTGTTTGATAAATATTCAATAGTGGTGTGTCTTTCCTCTATAAGAAGAAGGTACAAAATGCATTTTCCTTTGTTGAAACTATAGTTGCTTCGAATCTTGATTATTTTGGTTGGGTTATGTTGTAATAGTTATTCGGATTCGATGTTTTTGTGGATTCAAACTTATTTGAAAACAACAGTGATATGTTTACTCCTGATTTTAATACGTTTTGAATCTATAAAATTTTTGGGATTGTTAAGAAAGGATTTCATTCAGATTTTTTCTCCCTTACTCGAAATTCGGGTAAAAATATGATTTAACTTCTTCTTCTGGAACTGTGTCAGGATATTGTTGTTTCTCTCACTTGCATGTTATGAAATGGTTTGTGAATAACCTTTTGATTGACATCTATAGATGTTGTTGTAAGAATGGATTATCTTAGTGGATCTTGTAAGAGGGTTTGAAACCCAAAAGGGAGGATCATGAGGGGCGAAATGCACATAAAACAGTCATGCGAATGGCAGTGTGAAGAGATCTTGGGAGGATCGAGTGTCAACTGAATGTGCATGTAAAGATTTGAAATATAGACATAACCTCATTATAATCCACAAAATCATTTTTGTCTCATAGATTTAAAGGGGTGTACATATTGGAGGTGTTGAGTAACCCCCAGTGCTACAATCATGACAACTCGAGTGGAGAGGGGGAGTTACATTCCCAGGATAGAAGTGTAACTCCCTAATGATGCATATGATGCACTAATGTACTAACACGTAAGAGAATATCATAATGACCCCTAAATGACATGGTGGACCTATGATCTCACCTAAGTGAGATGACTCACCTAATGATGTTGAAAATAACACCCACTAATAGAACTTAGGATTAGTTCAGTTTTGGTTAATTGAAGGAAATGAGTTGGAATGTTTTGATTTTACTCTTCTCCTTTTTAGTTCAATTTTGAGCACCGACTTCGGGTTAAGTCACTTTTATTTTCCTTTATTTTATTTGAATCTAGGTTCGAGTTCTTTCTTTCTTACCTATTAATTTTTTCCTCATTTCTTGTAAAGTGGGTACATGGTTGGCTTAGATTGTAATCTTGTATTCGTTTCACTTGGGCACATAAGAATACATTGTAGGTCTCTCTCTCTATTTGGGAAATAAGAGAACGTTTGGGCAGATGATATCTTCACTGAAATGAAATTAAGGAATCAGTTATTGAACTTTTTATTTTGAAAAATTGTATTAGTTTTTGTATTGCAGTGGTTGTTCTCTTTATTGGATGAGAAGCCTTGTCTTTTAGGCTCTGCCTTACTGGTTTCAGTTGTATAGCTTATATCAATTTAATTTTGACTAAGATATTTGTGTTACAATGGTTGTTAAACTCATATGTTTCATGGAAGAATTAGTTCAGTCCTTTTATATTTTTACTATGTTCTTCCTTACTCTCTCCTTTCTGAGTTAAGGTATTCATTGTTGACTTCTTGAAATCAGAAGGAAATTATATTCTGCCTTCTCTCCTTTATGAGTTGTAGAATGCAATATTGTTTTCTTCGATGTCATAAGGAAGTTATTAATTGTCCACTTTCCTCTCATTAATTTCTTCATTATGTTATTCCTAGGTAAGGATATTTTGGTTTGGTTGTATCAATCTGAATGAAATGGAAGAGTGATTAGTGTAAGGATATATCGTCATTTCCTTACCCTTTCCTAATGCTTGTTAGGGATGTAATGAATTGATGAGTAACTACATTCAAGTGTATGTAATGGAAATTATGCTTTACAAAATATTTTGATGATAAACATGAAACTTAGGCTAAATTTGGCTTAAATTTGAATGATATATCTTAATCGGGAAACTATTATTTTTCGATGTTATTGGTTCTTCCTAAATCTCGTCGTAGAGAATGAATGTGCTTGGTTCTAGTTAATGTTGATAAAGTAAATTAATGTTGAACATAGGAGATCATTTCTTCTCAAAAGTGTCTCTATTATTAGTAAATCATTAGAGTTAATACCTCTCTTGATTAGGATTGAATGAATTCGGAAATGAACTATAGATAACTATAGTAAGAATGAGGTAAACAATTTATATTAAATATTACTTTCTGATGTACATTTTTGGTAAAATCATTTATTGACGAGTTCTGATTTGATCATGATATTACTTAATGAAATTTGCTTGAGAACTTTGTTCTTCTTTTTATGATCCTTATTCTTTATGAAGTATCTAGCTGAATTGCTTTATTGTTTCATAAAAGTAGAGTTCTTTTTATGAGACATTCAGTTGAAAGCACATTGTTTTAATGATTAGTTCTTATCATGCTTAGTTCAACGAACTAACCCATGCTACAAATTTTTGCAGATGGATTATGTAAGTGATAAAAGAAGACAAGTTATTTATGATGCTTCTTATGTTACCTAAAGGATGGATATTTTATGAGAAATTACGATTCTTATTGAAATGTAATTGAAATTGGGAAAATTGGTAATTCTTAATTAATTTTATTAATGTTTCTTAACATGAATGAAGTCCAATATGTTTAGACTTGTAAAATGTGTATTTTACTTTGATGACGGGAAAAAGGATTGAGTGTTACTTGTAAACTTATCCTTATTCTCTCATAAACATATCTGTTTTGAATCATTCCTTATGGACTCAAATGAAATAGACAAAAAGGGAATTGATACTCTATTCTTTTCTTAAACTCAACTTTTAAGTTGGCATGCATAGATGAACATTCAACTAGGTCACTATGGTTTATTAGTTGACATTAATAATAGAATAAATTACATAGGGTTTCTTGTATAAGCAAATGGTTTCAATGAACCCTAAATAATACAAGTCAAAGGAAAGAAAATTATTTTTCAAGAATAAATGCTCTGCTAAGACCTTTTGGGAATCAAACTCAAATGATATTCGGAAGGAAGAAGGTATACTTCTTCTTGTTAAATCAAAAATAAGAATAAGGTAACTAAAAAGAAATAAATACATATATAATAAATACAATTCATCTTAATGAAGTCTATTATTAAGGAATATGAAATTTGACTTCATTCATGCTTAAACTTGGTTAAGCTAAGTAAGTCAATCTTACTGTTGGTATGTTGATTTTGTCTATAGGTATGAAACTTAAATTAATATACCAAGGAATGAAACACAAACCTTCAGGAAGAGGGATTGGTTACAGAGTAATCTAAATGGAAATTATAAGTCATTTATGTCTAACAACCGTAATGATCAAAGAAATTAAGGATTCAACAGGGTTGCTGAAATTAAATCTTAATTAAGAAGATATGTAAGTGTTTAACTTATAAAATGGATATCTACCTCTGGATGAGGTGATTCCATAGGATGTTGGTACACACCAACTACAATACTATGTCATCATGAAGACTAGGGTCTTCGTGAGGATACAATTTTGCAGCTAACCCTGTTGTAACACCCTTCCAAATTAAACCATCTAGATCTACATAAACTCATACTTGGCCTTATTTTTTAACTCTAGGTTAGCTTAGGGGAATGCTTTTGTAAATGTGGTAACTCACAATGACTAAATGTAACTGTTATCCAAAATTCACCCCTTAAGGTAATTTTGATAACACGCATCAGATTATTCAGTCCCGAGTAAGTAGATTGATTCAAGGCCCAAAATCATGTTTTCCGAGGTCCCCTCGGCCTTTTTCTGACTCTCCCATCCAAGAAGAAATCCCAACGAGTTAGAAAGAATGGAAAAAATGCAAAAATAAGGATGCAGGACTGTTTTGAGGCATTTCGGGTCTGAAGGGCTCGGGTTGTACCAGTTCGGGTTGAACTGAGGTTCGTCATACCAAGCTTGGGGTTGAAAAACAAGAAAATCGGCTAAGTCCTAGTCCAGGCGGTCTGCGGGACAGTTGGTACGTCAGGACGTGCAGGACATGAAAAGCTGAAATGGACGAAAGCAAGGGAAAAATGTCTAAGTCTTCATTTCACGCAGTTTGGGACATCTGGGACAAAAGTACGCGTGGGACGCGAGTCGGCCGATTTGCTGACAGACAGTCCAAATCGGGCGGTTCAGAGATATTTGTCCTAGGCAGTTTGTGATAGTTAGGAAAAAGGTACGCAGAGGATGCGAACTGGCTGATTCGACCGAAACAGGAGTCTTTCATCCGAAACAGTTTAGGACATCCGGGCCAAAGGTACGCGGAGGACGTGAAAAGCCCAAAGAGCTGCCCAACGAATGGAATCTCGCCACGTGTCTTCACCTCAAATAGGAACAAGGAAGCCCGAATCAGGCGGTTCGGAGATATTTCTCCCAGGTAGTTTGGGACAGCCATGCCAAAGGTACGCAAGGGACGCGTGGGATGCGAAAAGCTGAAATATCCACCAACGAATCAAATCTCGCCACGTGTCTTCACCTCATCGGCTCGGCGGGAAAATTTTGAAAAATTTTCCAAAGGAAAAAACAAAAGGGAAATGGTTAGGAAGGGCCTGCATTCAATGAAATCATGCCATGTGGCACTTGAGTGGTGGAGCATGGGGGGAGAAATGGGAAAATTTTCCCAAAGTGAAAAATACCAAATTTTTGAAAGACAAAGTGCGCCCCTCAGGCCCGAGCTAATAAAATAGTGCCATGTGTCCAAGTGGCAAGAAATTAAGGAAGGGCCCGAAAGAAATTTTCAAAGGATGAGCCCACAGATGAATCAGAGCTTGACACATGTCATCCAAGTGGTAGAGCGCGGAAAAAAATTCAAATATTTTCCCGCTGATCCGTTTTGGCCTGTTTTTTCCCTAATCTTCAGATCGCCATAACTTTCGATCCAGAGCTCGGATTTTCACATTCTTTATATCAATGGAAAGCTGGTGAAATTCTCTACATGATTCTGGGGTCAATCTTGCAGTTTGGAGAGAGAAAATAAAAAAATACTCTGTTACGTGATAATGGCCAGAAATGATGTTTCAACAACCAGCTTAAATGTAAAATACAGTTCACCGATTTTGCTAGGGTTCTCACCTACTGCCATAATGAGATGAATTAAGTACAACCTAGAAGTGGTTGGGGTAGATCTGGACTTCCTCTCTCTTCCCTCTCTCTATTCTTCCTGTAAATTTTAAGGAGGGGTTTCTTTCTAGGTTGAACATTCTTGTTTTACCCCTCTCTTCTTCTCTTTATCAGGCGAATTTGTGGAGTTCAAACCTCCCATTTAAAACTGTAATGAAACCTTGCCTCTTGGAATTTTGTAGTGTATTGTATCGATCTTTGGAGTAAGTAATGCATGTTTTTGGATGATTCTCAACCCTCTCTGTGTTCATTTGCATCCTCCTGATCTTTCACTGCAAATTTTGTTATCTGTGCATGATCTTGCATCACATTTAAATGGTTTATGTTTATTAGCAAGATAGGTGTTCTTCATTCTTCGGTGCATCACCTCTGTTAGCTTAGGTTTATTTTTATGCATCTTCTTACCCTACCTCCTTGGCAAGATTAGATTAGGTTTTGAGTAAACCCTCTACATTTTCGTGTGCATCTGAACGAAGGAATAGGAACCAGCCTTCTCTAGAGATTCCTTTCTCATTTTTGCAAGTCCCACACTTGGAGAAAGGATTCCATGTTGTGCAATCACACTGGATGCTAGTATGATCAACCTAGAAATCTGATCAACATCTAGGGGTGCTGTGATTTTACACTAATAGTTCTGGCATGCCCGGTGGGACATTAGAGGTCTTCACCTTCATTACAACAAGATCGATGTGCACTTGTTCCACATTCCAGCTTTGAAGGAGCTTTGAAGTTACACATCTAGCGACTCCAAAAGAGACATAATCCACTAGTTTCAGTAGTCCAAGCCTAGCAAATTTATGAGAAGAATACACACCAGGTCAAGAAATAGGGAGGAAGGATTGTTTGCTTATTTGCATCTATCTCCAAGTAGAGAAAGAAGGGGAAGAAGAGCTCAAAGATCACCATCTCCACCTAACTGGACTTTGTCTACACCTCCACTTGGTAGACCTTTTCTCTCATGAACAAGAGTTCTCAGGCCAATCAGAATGGCACAACCACCGAATCCCTTTTTCAACTTCACTGGCAGTAGCCCACTTGCCCTCAATGCACAGAATCCAGTTCCAAGTGCAGCGTTGAAGAACATTCCATTTTTCACTGGAGAAAATCATACCACTCCTGGTGATCATGTCAAAGACATTGCTAACCTCTGTGTAATCCATGAGATAAATGAAATGGATGTGGCTGTCAAATTGCTGGCATCTTCATTCAAAGGGAAGGCATTGCAATGGTTTAGGACCCTTGGAGCTGGTTCTATCACAAACTGGAATCAGTTATGCATAGTTCTCCATGAGCAATTTGGGGAAAAGGGAGATAATTTGTCTATACTAGAAAAATTGACAACTATCAAGAGAGCTCCCAACGAGCAGCTGACTGACTTCAACTTCAGATTTCAAAGGTCTTGGGAGAGGATTTCAGTGGCAGTAAGGCCAACAACAGAAGGTGCTTTTCTATACTATCTTAAGGCTTTGAATTCTGATATTTCTATGTTAATTCAATCTATGGGAGGCATAACCTTACCTGCTGCTTATAGCATTACCATTAGAGCCGAAAACTATCTTATTCAAGCTGGTAAACTAGCTCCTAGGCCTCCCATGCCCTTGTATCCAAACTTAGAAAATCCAAGCACTAGTTAAGCACCCACTTTGGCTCCTATTCCCACTCCTAGAAATCAAAGTTCAAATGAGACTTCTACTTCATCCTCTAGTGCTTTAAATGAACTCCAAGAGGTCATGAGACAATTACAAAATTTAGGAAATGAGCTGGTTACTATCAAAAGATAGCAAGCTCAAAGTGCTAGACCGTATCAGCCTCAAACACAGTACCAAGCTAGGCCCCCATACCAACAAAATAGGTCACCAACTCAGGCTGCAAATCAAAATCAAAGCCAAGTAAGGCCTCTTGCTAATAGACCATTTCATCCCTATAACCCCAATGTCATATCTTCTTTTAAAGCATTGGTGCCAGTTCAAAATAACATGGCCCAAGAATATGATTGGTGTTTCCCGTGCAGTCAGCCACATAACCAATCAATGTGCTTTAATGGTGCATTAAATCAGGCTCTTATGGTGCAAACCATTGGTGGTTCGCAAGAATCCAGCCATGAAGAGGATCAACAGCAAGAAGCACCTCAACAAGGAACATCTCCAAACAAAACTACTCTTGCCAATTGGTAGGCTGAAGATTTCTGTGGTATGAATCAAATACCCTTTCAAAGTGTTGCAGCCAACACAAGGTCAAAAAGGAGAAATTTGGGTGAAGGACAGCCATTAGCTCCAAATAATCCACAACCTTCTACCACTCCACAAGCCGATAGCAAACAAAATGTAGTTCCAAACATGCAAGGGGCACCCAAACCAACTCAAATGCCAGTTGCTGCTGCCCATGTGCAAGGAATGAATGTGCAGGCCAAGGGACAACAGAGGGATAATTCATCTCCATTCAGTATCATTGATCAGATGAAGAAGACAAATGTAAACATATCAATGTGGGAATCACTATCTATCCTAGGACAAAAAGATTTGCTACAAGCTGCCATGAAGGACTGGTCAACTTCAAATCAACAGGTCCAAATGCAAGAGAAGATACTCACAAATGTTGCCCATCCTAAAGGAAATCATGGAGGAAAACGAAGGTAAAATGTTGAAGCCCCCTCCATTTTACATTTCATTGATCATAGGAGACAAGTTGGTACATAATTACATGATTGACTCGAGAGAAAACAGCTCAGTCATGCCAAAACAGATAGCTGATCAGTTAGGGCTTCAATATGAAGTCATCTCCAAGGGTGTAGTGCAATTAGATGGGACAACAGTAACAACAGTTGGAGTGATTAGAAACTTGAGTCTTACTTTGCATGCACATGTCCTAACGTGGTTGTTTTACAAGATGTCTCAGTAATAGACCTTCCACCACTCTTTGCATTGTGCTTGTCAAGAGACTTCACGGCTAAAATTGGAGGCTATCTTTCGGCTGATTGGTCACACATGTTGTTTAGAACAAGGTATGGAACTAAGGCCACAATTAGATCTGAACCTATTGCAAACTTTCACATTGAGCCTTACACTCCAAGTCAGATTAATGCCAATTGTTCAACGTTTGATCAAGAAGATCATCCAAGCACTGATGAAGCTGATACCAAGGTTGGAAGCATCCCAGATCTAACTCTTGATGAATGGGAAAGCAAGGTGCATAATTTTGATCCGTATCAAGAAATAGAAGAATCTGAGCTAGGAGTTTATTGTTTACATGAAGGGAATCAACCTCTCCCCAGCATCACCAAGCCAGATCATAAAGACAAGAATGAAGTATGGCAATTGTTCTTTGATGGGTCAAGGAGTAGACAAGGTGCAGGAGGAGGAGCTATGCTCATTTCTCCACAAGGTACAAAGTATTACTCAACCTTCCATTTTCAGTTTTCTTGCTCAAACAATACAGCTGAGTATGAAGCCTTAATTCATGGACTGCACTGGGCAAAGAAGAAAGGCATCAAGATTTTGTAAGTATTTGGTGATAGTGAGCTAATCGTAAACCAACTTAAGGGGTAGCATGCTGTCAAGAATAATCTGGTCAAGTGCTACAAAAATAGGGTATGGGATCTTATAGAAGATTTTAGAGCTTTTAGTATCAATTCCATCCCAAGAAAAAGAATGAAGCAGCGGACATACTGCAGCAATTGGGGCTGCATTTGACGTTGTAGAAAATATCAAAAGTGAAAAATCTCAGCCTCATATCAAAGTGGTTGTGAGACCAGCTATTCCGGATAATAACACAAGTTGGCAAGTCTTTGAGAATGATCAGCAGATTGTTAATTTCCTACAAGAAGAAGTTGAGTTCTCCGTGAGGAATCAAGACAAGCTGGAGCAGCAGTATGGTGACCAAGTGGTGCAGCTAAGAACTAACAAATTACCAAAAGGTCTCATAACCTTGGAGTCAATCTTCAACCTGAATGATCAGTTCTAGAAGGAGAAAGTGAACATTCAAGTAAAGGCTGAAGATTCAGAACCTATTTTAGTAGATGAAGGAAAGACATTGCAAATCGGCAAAGTAAGTACTCCACAAGAGAAATCTGATTTTTTTCAGCTTTGTCAAGAGTTCCCAGATGTCTTCACTTGGACTTACAAATATTTAAGAGGTTTCAACCCAAAGTTGGCACAACATACTATTGAGTTAGATCAGGAATCCAAGCCTGTCAAGCAAAAGAAAAGGCCAATAAATCCTCATATCAAACCTCTCATGAGAAAAGAGTTAAGCAAGCTCATTGAGGCCAGTATCATCTTCCCCATCAAACACTCAAGTTGGGTTACAAACTTGGTGCCAGTAAGGAAAAGAAATGGAGAAATAAGATTGTGTGTGGACTTTCGCGATCTAAATAGAGCATTACTCAAGGATCATTATCCGCTTCCATCAATGGAACAAATATTACAGGTTGTAGCTAATTCAGAAAGGTTTTCATTGCTAGATGGATATTCAGGCTATAATCAGATAATGGTGAAGGAAGAAGATCAATTCAAGACAGCCTTCACTACAAAATGGGGCACGTATGCTTACAAGAAGATACCATTTGAACTATCAAATGTCGGAGCAACATTCCAGCGAGCTATGGATATGGCGTTCAAAGGATTGATCAACAATATAGTGCTGGTATACCTAGATGATATCACTGTCTTCTCAAAGAATGCAGCAGACCATCTCTTTCACCTTAGGCAAGTGTTTCAGAGGTGTAGAAGGTTCGGAGTGTCATTGAATCCAAAGAAGTGTATATGCTTGGCACACGAGGGAAAATTGTTGGGTCACATTGTCTCTAGGGAGGGGCTAAAAATTGATCCTAAAAGGGTTGAAGCCATCCGAACACTCCCATTGCCACACCACAAGAAATCTCTTCAAATCTTCTTAGGAAGGATAAACTTTATCCGCAGGTTTGTGCCTAATTTTACCACTCTTGTGAAGCCTTTAACAATGATGTTGAAGAAGAGTCTTGCATTCAAATGGACAGCAGAAGGAAAAGAGAGTTTTGAAAACATCAAGCATGCAATATCACAAGCTCCAACTCTTATCAACCCAGACTTTTCAAAGGACTTCATGTTGTATGCATTTGGAGGATCAGATACAATCTCGGCTATCTTGACACAGCTAAATAGAGAAGGTTCAAAACAGCCCATAGCATTCTTCAGTCAAACCTTGGAAGATTATGAAATAAAGTATTCTTTCATCGAAAAGCATGTCCTTGCCATCATCATGGAGCTTGAAGAAGTTTAGACACTTAGTCTCGAACAATAAGATTCAACTACTGGTGTTTCATGCTAGTATCAAGGACTTCTTCCTAAACAAGGATTTAAACAAGAAAAGAGTAGGTTGGATCACTCGGGTGATGGAATATGATATTGAAATCAAAGTGACCAAGCTAGTTCATGGCAAAGGCTTGTGTGAGTAGCTCACTTCCAAACAACCAGACGACTCAAAAGGTGAAGAAGAAGTTGTCCTACTACTACAGAATGATCAAGAACAACTAGCTAATGATGCACTCATCCCATGTTGGACTTAAGACTTGGTGCTTTGCCTGCAAACAGGATTTTTCCCTCCAGAAATGAGCAAGGTGAAGAGGAGATACTGTAAGATTACAAGCTATCCCGTATGTACTCATTAATGGTATCTTGTTCAAGGAAGACATCCATGGTATTCTATTAAGATGCATTGGAACAAGTCAAATTGAGAAGATCTTACTCAAGTTCCATTACGGGGAAGCAAGAGGCCACTTTGCTCCACGAGTGATAGCTCTCAAAATCATGAAAGCTAGTTATTATTGGCCTACTATGTTTAATGATTGCTACTCATGGGTTAAGAAATGCAAGAAATGTGCATTCTTCATAGGGAAAGAAAGGTTAGCAGCACTGCCCCCTTCGTCCAATTTTAGTAAATCAGCCCTTCATGCAATGGGGATTGGACCTTCATTGGGGTTATCAATCCCAATTCAAGTCAAGGCCACAAGTGGATACTTACAGCGAAAGACTATTCATCACCAAGTGGACTGAGGCAGTGGCACTCAAGGAGGCAAATGAATCTAATATCGTAGATTTCTATGAAGGGATAGTCATGAGGGTTTGGTGCCCCTGCCACTATCATATCAAACAATACACTGGCATTCTTTGGCACAAATATCATTGAATGGGCTGTCAAGAATTGTGTATATCTCAGCACTTCATCGAACTATTACCGTCAGGGTAATGGCCAAGCCAAGTCTACGAACAAGAACCTACTAAGAATCATCAGAAGGAATCTGGATGAAAATCAAAGAACTTGGCATGCAAAGCTCAAATCAGCCCTATGGGCTAATAGGATCACACCCAAGAGGTCTACAGGAAGATCTCCATACAAGCTTGTGTACGGGAAAGAAGCAGTTCTACCTATATCACTTGAGTTGCCAGCATTGGAATTCATGAAACAATTGGAACTAGCTGAGTTTGAACCCATGGGAGGTTAGATATGCAGAATTAATGGAACTCCAAGAAACTAGAAAGCATGCAGCTCAGGAAATAGAGAAGGATCAAGCCTCGATCAAGAAGACTTTTGATAGGAAAGGCAAGGCTAGAACCTTCCAAATTGGAGATCTAGTGTTGAAATGGGATGCAGATCGTGCAAAATCCAGGAAAGCATTCCAAATTTGATGCCATCTGGAGTGGCCCTTACATGATCATTGGATGAAAAGGTAGCAATGCCTTCCGACTGACTAAGTTGGATGGTGAAGAATTGCAGATTCTAGGTCAATGGGATCTATCTCAAACGTTGCTACTAGAAAGAAAGCTTCTCACTCTTGTAAATATTAATTTAGAATTTCCATTCCTCTTAGTGCTTATGCACATTTTATTGTTGTTAGAGTAGTTTTTATTTTCCCTAAGTGCTTGTGCACATGTCCTATTGCTTCTAGTATGTGCATGTTTGCAGTTCATCAAGCTCCTAGAGAAGAATTGTAGCCATGGGAGAACTAGCTCAACAAATGTTTCAATAGCTCAAGGACACAGGTTTCAAATTTCAGATCAGCTGAGAGGTTATCAAATAGACTCCATGCCCAATGGATTGCTACAAGCAGTTGGTCGTTCTTCATCTAGCAGGCAGATGACCCTGCTGAGTCATCAAAATTGTTATCCAAAATTCACCCCTTAAGGTAATTTTGATAACACGCATCAGATTATTCAGTCCTGAGCAAGTAGATTGATTCAAGGCCCAAAATCATGTTTTTCGAGGTCCCCTCGGCCCTTTTCTAACTCTCCCATCCAAGAAGAAATCCCAATGAGTTAGAAAGAATGGAAAAAAATACAAAAATAAGGTTGCAGGATTGTTTTGAGGCATTTCAGGTCTGAAGGGCTCGGGTTGTACCAGTTCGGGTTGAACTGAGGTTCATCGTACCAAGCTTGGGGCCGAAAAACAAGAAAATCAGCTAAGTCCTAGTCCAGGCAGTCTGCGGGACAGTTGGGACATCAGGACGCACGAGACGTGAAAAGAAAAAATGGCTAAAAGCAAGGGAAAAATGTTTAAGTCTTTGTTTTGTGTAGTTTGGGACATCTGGGACAAAAGTACGCGCGGGACGTGAGTCGGCCGATTTGCCGATAGACAGTCTGAATCGAGCGGTTCGAAAATATTTGTCCCAGGCAGTTTGGGATAGTTAGGACAAAGGTACGTGGAGGACGTGAACTAGCTGATTCAGCTGAAATAGGAGTCTTTCGTCTGAAATAGTTTGGGACATTCGGGCCAAAGGTACGCGGAGGACGCGAAAAGCCGAAAGAGCCGCCAACGAATGGAATCTCGCCACGTGTCTTCACCTCAAATAGGAACAAGGAAGCCCAAATCAGGTGGTTCGGAGATATGGTCAGGAAGGGCCCACGTCCAATGAAATCATGCCATGTGGCACTTGAATGGTGGAGCGTGGGGGAGAAATGGGAAAATTTTCCCAAAGTGAAAAATACCAAATTTTCGAAAGACAAAGTGCGCCCCTCAGGCCCGAGCCAATAAAATAGTGCCACGTGTCCAAGTGGCAAGAAATTAATGAAGGGCCTGAAATAAATTTTCAAAGGATGATCCCGCGGATGAATCAGAGACTGACACGTGTCATCCAAGTGGCAGAGCATGGAAAAAAATTCAAATATTTTCTCATTGATCCGTTTTGGCTTGTTTTTGCCCTAATCTTCAGATCGCCATAACTTTCGATCCAGAGCTCAGATTTTCACGTTCTTTATATCAATGGAAATCTGGTGAAATTCTCTACATGATTCTGGGGTCAATCTTGCAGTTTAGAGAGAGAAAATCAAAAAACATCTCTGGCACATGATAATGGCCAGAAATGACGTTTCAACAACCAATGTAAATGCAAAATACAGTTCGCCGCTTTTGCTAGGGTTCTCACCTACTGCCATAATGAGATGAATTAAATACAACCTAGAAGTGGTTGGGGTAGATCTGTACTTCCTCTCTCTTCCCTCTCTCATTCTTCCTATAAATTGTAAGGAGGGGTTTCTTTCTAGGTTGAACATTCTTGTTTTGGCCCTCTCTTCTTCTCTTTATCAAGCGAATCTGTGGAGTTCAAACCTCCCATTTAAAACTGTAATGCAACCTTGCCTCTTGGAATTTTGTAGTGTATTATATAGATCTTTGGAGCAAGTAATGCATGTTTGTGGATGATTCTCAACCCTCTTTGTGTTCATCTGCATCCTCCTGATCTTTCACTGCAAATTTTGTTATCTGTGCATAATCTTGCATCACATTTAAATGGTTTGTGTTTATTGGAAAGATAGGTGTTCTTAATTCCTCGGTGCATCACCTCTATTAGCTTAGGTTTATTTTTATGCATCTTCTTACCCTACCTCCTTGGCAAGATTAGATTAGGTTTTGAGTAAACCCTCTACATTTTCATGTGCATCTGAACGGAGGAATAGGAACCAGCCTTCTCTGGAGATTCCTTTCTCATTTTTGCAAGTCCCACACTTGGAGAAAGGATTCCATGTTGTGCAATCACACTGGATGCTAGTATGATCAACCTAGAAATCTGATCAACATCCAGGGGTACTGTGATTTTGCACTAACAGTAACTAGACACACATAATCAACTTATGTTGATTGAATGTGTCTATGTACCCTTAATTACCTCGAGTGATTCTCTATACCAATATATGTTACTAACCTAGGTTAAGGTTAAACCTTGGACAAGTGAACTGACAGTAGTCAGTGAAGACCATTTTAGATAATAGATGAAGTGGGGTAAAGGACATATTCTATTTGATGAGTATGTCATCTAGGAATATGAACTTGCACAACATGTGAAAATCTTTGGCCAAAGTATTGTAAGCTCCTGGTTGTGGTTTCCTAAGTCACCTAGTTTAAGAAGCAGGATTTCAGATGAATATTGGTAACAAATATTCAGATAGGCCTCTTAAATGGAACAATTAATTACCCAGAAAAGGGAAAGATAACCAAGTATACTTAGTATATGATACATTGAGTTAACATGAGAGATTGGTAAGCAACCGAGTCATGAAATGAGAGATTGATGAAACTCTGAGTCATGAAATAAGAGATAGGTAGTTCACCGAGTTATTACGGTTGCATATGGTTATCTATTATGAGATTGATTGGCATGGAATGTGTGTTCTAAATTATAATTATTCATAATAGAGAACACTATTTAATTACTTGAAATGTTTTTGTGTTCTAAATTATGATAATTTAGAATAGAGAACGCTATACAAAAAAATCTCTTGTTTCTAAAGCTTTAAAATGGGAATGTTACAAGATGACCTTGACATCATAAAATCAAAATAATGTCCTGGATCACTGAAATTGATCCAAAGTGTAGTTATACTACATCAAATATCATAAAGAATAAAGTACGAGTTCAAATGCAATAAGGACTATGAACGAGTTCAAGCTAAATTAATTTCCTCTATCCACGTGCAGTGAACATTCAACATAAAAAGAAATAAAATACTTCATTTTGAATTCAGAGAAGACATGGTAGATTTGTATCTATTTTAAGAAGATAACATATTATCTATAACAAACATGATTACTTAGTTCACAAGAGTACACTTTCTTCAAACAAGAATCACATATCAACGTTTGTAACTTTGAGTAAAGAATTCATCATAGACATCAACCATGTTAGAGGCATTACATAATTCCCTCCTAAAAAGAATCATTATCCCAATGATTAACTTAGTCCATATTTTAAATAAGAAAAATAATCATAATTATAATTCTTTTATCCACAAGTTCTCAGACATGAACTAGATTTGAGAAATTTGAGTTTTTATAAATTATTACATCATTAAAATTGTTATTTCAGCAATAATAAAATATAGTACCTAACCAAAACTAGTAGAAATTAAAGATAACTTAAAAAAAAGTCTTTAATTGTTTCCAATCATTATAACTAATTCTATTCAAATAAATGAGGAAAATAAGTTTTCATATCCTCAAGGATTTCCCATGTTGCACTTTCTTCAATAAACTAGTCCCAATAAACCTTTCATTAACTAACTTCATGATTTTGTAAGTGCAACTAGTGGGTTTACAACACTCTTATGGGTTTAACCACAATTATTCATGGGTCTTGGACCTACAAGGAATCCCAATTCAACACATGTGATAAATCTGAAACATATTTCTTAAGCAAAAAAATATGGAAAACATCATGCATTTGAGACAAAGTGGGAGGAAATGCTAAGTGATAAGCTATAGGGCTAATAACTTTAAGAATTTCAAAAGGTCCCACAAAATGAGTTGATAATTTGGTTTCCTTGCCATAGTTTATAGAGATCTTTTTAGTATTAACACATAAAAAGACCTTTTCACCAAGTTCAAATTTCCTATCGACCCTTTTAATATTTTCATATCTTTTCTACCTATTAGCATCTTCCTTTAATCATTCACGAATCATTTAATTTTATGTTCCATTTTAGTTAGGATTTCAGGTTCAATTAGCTCTCTATCTTCTATGTTATCCTAGCTAACAGTGGAGTCCTGCATCTTTTTCCCATATAATGCTTCGAAAGGTGTTATTTTCTAGAGAGGAATGATATGTGTTATTGTATGCAAATTCAACCAAAGGAAGAGTATTCTTCCCATTTTTATTGTTGGTCCATATAGTACATCCTATAACATGTCTTTTGTTACCTGATTGACTCTCTCATTTTGACCATCCTATTTCATAGATGATATGCGGAACTAAAGTTCAATTTCTATTCCTAAGGCTGTGTTTAGTAATTTTCCAAAAATGTGAGATGTCATTCTTAGGATCTCTATCAGATATAATCAATCTCAGGTACACTATGCAATCTGAAAATTTTCATGAACAAATATTTTTACTAAGCACATAGGTGAATCATCCTTTACGATTACCAACAGTAAAATGTGCTACTTTTGTCAGTTTATCAACAACTAAAATAACATCATGTTTATTTATTTACATAGGCAGAACCTTTAACATAATCCACCCTTATAACGTGCCATTTATACTATCGGTATGATATGAGGGTACAATAGACCAGACTGGGTGCATATGTTCATCCTTAACATCGTGAAATTCCAAGGCAATGTGATACATAGTCAATTATATCTTTCTTCATCCCTTTCTAAAAATATTGTTGTTTTACATCAGCAAGCATTTTTGTCACTACCAGGATGTCCTGAGTGTGGTGAATGTATGATATTGTCAAATTAAGTCATCAATTTATATCCTTAACTTATTTTCTTGAGGGTACATACACTCAATTTTCATACCTTGGGATTCCTTCACTATCAAATTTGGAAACCTTTGTATCATGACATTATCAGAATCTGCAGCAAGTGTTGTTTCTACTTGCTGATAAGTATGGATCAGATTAACATTGCTACTTTTTACTTCATCTTTGAACTAAGTTTCTCAAGGTTACAAGTGCAAAAATATGTTTCCTACGACTCAACACATCTACCACTATGTTCTCTTTACCCTTAATGTAACTTATATCAAATTCATATTGAGATAAAAACACTATTACCATCTTCACTGCCTTTTATTAACATTAGGTTGGGTGAAGACTGTATTTTAGTCTAAAGGTGGTCTATTTTTAATTCAAAAGGGATTCTGTAAGAGATAATGTCTCCAAAATTGTAGTGCATGTACTATGGTAGTAAGCTCTAGGTCTTGGGGAGCATAATTGAGCTCTTGTAACTTTAGTCTTTCTGACTTTCGTATGTTATAACATGATCATTTTGTAGTAGTAATACCTCGTAAGTCCTTCT
Organism: Taxus chinensis; assembly: GCA_019776745.2. Taxonomy (NCBI): domain Eukaryota; kingdom Viridiplantae; phylum Streptophyta; class Pinopsida; order Cupressales; family Taxaceae; genus Taxus; species Taxus chinensis. The sequence continues at coordinate 946,727,884 of CM034147.1, forward strand.
CTGGAAGCATCTGTGATAACTACTGTAAGGCTTCTATTTGGATCCAGAACAGCCAATCAACAACTACAGATGTTATAGTTAGTTTTTCTTTTAAGAGTTTTAAATGTTTCACTTGGCATTTATCATTCGATATAAACCTTTGTGTCTTTCTTTTACAGTTAAGTAATTGGGGCAGCATGAATTTTTAAAAGGCCTTAACAAATTTTTTGTAGTATCCAGAAATCCCCTTGAAGCTTCTAACTTCATGAACACTTCTTAGGTGTTGGCCAATTCAATTATGACTAACAATCTTGGATGGATCAACAAAGATTCCATCTTTTCTTATGACATGGTTCCTAAGTAAAGTGCACTTCTGTTTCATAAAAATAACATTTGGACAACTTTCTAAACGGTTTTTTCTTTCGTAAAATCTTAGTATACTATCCTTCAAATGTTCATGATTTACTCCTCCATTATTTTAGAATAAATAAGAATATCATCCAATAATACAACTAAAAATTTTTCTAGGTATTCTTGAAATTTATTATTCATCATATTCATGAAATCTATAGGTGCATTTTTTAAACCGAAAGGTAAAACATGTGAACTCATAGTGCCCATACCTTGTTCTAAAGGTTATCTTGTGAATTTCTTCATCTTTGATTCTCAGGTGATGATATCCTGTAGAACAAAGATCTATTTTTGAATAAACTGATGTAACCACACATCTGATCAAACAAATCATAAATTATAGGAAGTGGGTATCTTTTTTTTATTGTTGCTTTTTTTAACATCCTATAATCAATACAAATTCTAAGTGTTCCATCTTTCTTTTTCACAAAGAATATCAATGCTCCCCAAGGTGAGACACTCAGTATTATCAAACCCTTAGAAAACATATCTTATAACTAAGCCTTAAAATCTACCACTTCAATGGTAGTCATTTGATAAGGTGCCTTGGAAATAGGCTTAGTTCCTAGTTTGATTTCAATCATGAAGTCAAACTCTAGTTTGGGTGGAAGACTGGGTAGTTCTTCTAGAAACACATCGCTGAAATCTCTTAACACTGGAAATTTTTCAAATAAATAACTATCCCCTTCAGTTGTTTCAAAAATGTTTACTAAATAAAAAGTGCAAACTTTATTTTTTTTCCTTTTTAAGTTGCATAGATGACAATTTTCTAACTGAAATTTCTCATTTTACTCCTTAAATGTTTGTTGTTTTCTACAGATCATCAAGATAGCTAATTTGTTTTTCAAAATAATAAAATTTTGATTTATGATCAAAAATATAGTTAACACCTATTATGACATCATATGAACCCCAAAGGAGCAACATAAATATCTACTTCAGTGGAAAATTAGGTAATTCTAGGACTGCTTCAAAAAGACATTTACTAACACTATGGACACCATTATTTCCATGATGTACAGTTCAATATTTTTCCATTATTATAGCTTTTCTATTTAGTTTTGGAGCTAATTTACTATAAATAAAGTATTTAGTAGCTCCAGTATCAAAAAGTATAGTAATAAGCATACCAAATAATTTACCTAGAACTTCTATGGGCATAGCTTGCTCTTCAGCTTGTTTATCAACTACTGCAACATGTATGTTATATTATTTATTGTTTTCATCTTTCTTTAGAGGGAACTGATTTGCATAGTGATCCTTACCACAATTGAAACAACTCCTTACAAGTCCCTTTTTTTGTTCAAATTTATTTCCAACCCTGAAATTACTATTTTCTCCTCCATAGGACTTTTATCCATTATTATTTTTCCTCGCAACATTGTTTCAAACATTTACAACAGGTTTATTCCTTGTTTTTTTCCTTTTTATTATCAGTTACAAAATTATTTTTGGCACCAAATATTTTCCATTCCCCATATTTGGGTGGAAGAGATGAAGAAGAATTAGGAATTTTCTTACGATTCTCTTCCTTATGGGAAAAAATTGATTTTAATTTTTGTTCCTACCGAATGGCCTTTTCCACAACCCCTTCCATGGTGGTTGGACTGTGAAAATATACTTCACCCCCTATGACAGGATTAAATCCCATAATAAAATTTCATATCTTGAACTTCTCATTAATTTGGTACTGAAGAATGTACTTAATGAGTTTAGTAAACCTCTCCCAGTACTCTATTACAGTTAATTTTCCCTTAATTAAATTCTGAAATTCAGTCATCTTCTGATCATAATAGAGCTATGGTAGCTAGTGTTTCCTAAATTATTTCTTAAAATGATCCCAAGTGATGCTTGATTCATCGATGTTCAATTCAGCTTTACCATTGTCCCACCAGGAGGATGCCTCATGAGAAAGTTGACAAGCTTCCCATACTACTTTTATTTCCTCTTAGATGTTCCTTATTGTAACTAATTCTCCATTTCATTGAGATAATTCTTAGCTCCATCCCCCAGTGTAGTGCCATCAAACTTGGGTAGACTTATCTTCTTCATGTCACTTTTTAGTTAGTTTTCAATCTTTCCTTTTTAATTTTCAAGATGATTTGGTACATTTACATTTACATTTGCAACATTATTATTGACATTCATGAAATTGTTATCTACTACATTATTCTTATCAACACCAAAACTTACAGCATTGGTATTTTCCCCAAAAGGTGGCTAATTTTTATTACCAACATCATCTTCATCCTCATTACCTATAACTTGTTGTTCAAGTACAACCAAATGATCTCTTGTGTCCAATAGGGCAACAAGAATCTTGTCAGGGTTTTGTGCGGTAGCTACCTCTCCACTTGGTGGTGGGTTATTTGTAGCACCTCCCCTTGTTCTAACCATTTTTTATTAGCAAGAAAATTAATTTTTTTTATCAGATATGGACACAATAGGTCTAAGAGCTGCAACCTTTAGCTCTGATACAATATGTAACATCCATTTTTTAAGACTTTAGAAATCAGAAAATTTTATTTTTTTTACATAATGTTCTATTTTCTAAATTAATATAATTTAGAACACACATTTCATTTCCAATCCATCTCATAACAAAATCCCATATGCAATTGTAATGACTCGGTGAAACATCGATATCTCATTCCATGACTCGGTATTAAACTGATCTCTCATGTTAACTTAATAATGTGTATACTATGTATACTTTATTCCTTTACCCTATTAGGGATACCCAAGTGTTCTGTCTAAGAAGCCTACTAAACATCTGTTACTGATATTAATTTGAAATCTTGCATCTTATAATAGGTTACATAGGACAATGCAACCATCATCTTGTGATAATTTGGCAAAAAAATTCAAACATGTTTAACACGTTTACATTCCAAGATGACATACTCGTTGAAAGGAATATGTCCTTCACCACACTTTTTTTGTTATCTAGAAAGGTTTTTTTTTACTTGTTTCAACTCAATCTAGTTCAAGATTTCACACTAGGAAAAGGGAAGCAACATGCACTAGTGTGTAATACTACTCATGGTTAGTAAGGATATATAGACATACTCAATTGACTTGTGTTGATTAGGTGTGTATAGTTACCCTAAGTCAACATGAGTTGAACTCAACACTAGATCAAGTTTTTATCTCTGTTTAGGGTGGGACTATGATCCATCTTCAACTTATGTCAATCCAATTATATTGGGTGTTGAGGTATAGTAGGTTGCATCATAGTATCTTCGTAATGACCCCTTTCATTATGAAGGTACTATGCCACAGTTTCTATGTTCAAAAATCCAACTGAGTTTCCTCAACTAGATAAACATACTTAATATTATAATTTTATGAACACATTTAATCATTATCTTATAGATTAATGATAACAATTCTTTAAGGGTCAACAAAGCATCAATTAACCTAAGAAGCTTATAAGGTTAAATTACATGAGAGGTAGGTATGCAGATAAAATATGCTTTCCTAACCATTTCGAATTCATGCTTATGTTTATCTTAATCTTATTTACCAATTTAAAATGTTGTCATGATTGAACTTATGTTATGAAAGTGTGATCATTAAATATTTTACTTCAATTTTTAGCTTATAACAAGCTTATTGAAACTTTTACTTTAGAATTCATAATGCTTAAGTATAGATATTTTTATTATCCATTTCAAGCATTCATCTTTCAATTACAGAAATTTTCTTAAGGAAATAACAACCAACCATCCTCATAATTTAACCATAAAGAACTCAAATAAATCTCTTTTTTTAATTACAAGGAAAAAAATATCAATTTTCCTTTAACAAGGACTAATGTCGTAATTAAGAAAACATATCACATATGCTTAAAGACAACAAGAATTCAAACTCAATTATATAATTCAATCATTTTTTAATTATTATTTAAGGATCCATTCAAGAGTATCAACTTAGTTTTTCCCTTTCACTTATAAATAGATCAACTACTAGAGTAGGTCCTTAAACCAAGAAGCTAATATATTATAAGATCTAAAAAGTGTCGTAATATCATATCACATAAATATCTAAACTACCCCTTCATGATTAATATTACCTAATAATTTATCACAATAAAGCAGTAATCAACAATCATCAAGCCATTCATTAATCCAAAAGGGAGTGATCCACTCACTGAATTTATGAATATTTCAAGGATTTCAAAATGTCATTGCATCAATATAAAACTAGTCTTACTACATCTTATTTTTCCAACAAAATTACATCTAAAGTAATGTCACTACAAAATCATCGTAATAAAAAGACAATTTCTTTAGTAAAATAGATGTTAACTTTCTATATGTATTTCTCATTCCATCTTTTATGAAATCCATTTACAAAATTGTTAGTACAAGTCAGTTCATATGAACTGAGTAGTATAAGAACTTTAACATTAAAATAATGTACTTTTATCTAACTAATTCATAAAATAAACCCTATTGTTATTGAAACAATTCCAAAATATAACAAAATAAGATTAACTAAAATAATTTCCTAAAATATTTCAAACCAAGAAGGAGAGAGAAAGATCATTGAATCTATAAGTAATGTTTAAGCTAGAACTAATTAATTCTATCTCAAACACAAAATAAACTTAGTAAAACACTGCTTGTCATGTAAACAACAATATTTAAGAAAGAAGTAGATCATATTTCTAACTTAATCTTTACTTCTCAAACAAGCTTCCAACTTAAGTCAACAGCTCAATCTAATTTCTTATTCAAGAAGAAGGACAATGTTATAAACTACTAACTTTCTTCAATAAGTAAATTATTTTAGCATTCAAAAGTTAACAACCTATATTATAACTAATGATATAAAAAGAATCAAAGAGATTTCAATCAAGAAATAAGATCAACATATTTTACAATATAAGTTCCCTAAAAACCTGAATTTATTTTAGAGTTAGGATCTTAAACGATCAATACGTAACTAATATCCAAGATTCCAAAAACAACCATATCTGCATAAGTTCCCTAAAGTTATGCGATAAATTATAAGTTTAAAACTCAAAAGAATAGTCCTAGTAAACACCATGCAGTACCTTAAACATCAACAAATTCACATTTAATGTTTCCAAAAGCTACAGTAAGAGAAATAGAAGTCATTTCTAACCTTACACAAGGTTCCAATCCTAGTAACAAAGGATTGAATTAAAATTAATGAAAGGAGCTTAAGAATTAATGAAACAACAAATTTTATAACAACATAAGTCTCCAACAGTATCGCAGTCATGAAGACGACATGATAACACAAGAATCCAAGACAATAAGAACTACGAACAAGAAATAAAAATCCAATACACACCTACGTAATACCAAGTTCCAAAGACCCAATATTTGGAAATAACTCTTAAAATAGTGTCCATTAGATGAAGATTACTTCCCTTAAAAAAATTAAAATAAATTTTATCCAAATCACAACAACACTAAAATTTTAAATTTATAATAATGTAGACACCAAATTCGTGTCTTACGACCCCTTGTGACCCGCATCCCATTTCGCAACCTAACCTCATTACCTAAACCTTACACAATTATTTATTAATTACCTTATAATTGATAAATCCACATCACCTTACCCGCCACCTCACTTTGCCACCTCATCATGACCTAGCGCTAACCCTAAACTAACCTAATTAAGACCCATTACTTGGTCTAGACTCACATCCATAACTAATGCCTCCTTACTCGCACCCAAAGCCGACCTTCTAGCCACTTGACCAAGCCCGCAACTGATCTCTCAGGAGAAAAGCAGGAAAGGTGGGCTATTTTACTAAAAATAGCCTACTTTTTCCTTACCGATGCTGGTTCCTACTCGACCGCCGTCGGTTACACAACCGCCATCAGTTCCCTGTAAATGGGCTCCCCAAACCAAAACAACGGATCAAAATTTCATTTTGGGGATCAGTCGAAGGATTTCTGGATCAATAGAGAGCATTGGGAGCGAGAAACAGAGTCCAGATCTTCACTTGACCGAGCAGAGACGAGTGGAAATACCAGAAGTGTTTACAACCAAGGAGATCAACTTGCATCTTTGCCAAAACCAGTAAGTCACATCTTGCATGTCCTCTATTATAACATTTCTTATGCTTCTTGAATCTCAGTCCTCCTAAATCCGTTTCTGAATCCACTACCCAACGTGCCATTGCATCTAACTGTCATTCTTTTATCCCTCATCATCTCATTTCCTAATATCATCCATAAACCAGCCTTACAAACACCATAGCTACCAAGAAGATCCTAGAACCCACCGGTATCGGTTATCAGTAACCGACATCGGTTATCAGTAACCGGCATCGGTTCCTCTGATCAAAACCAGAAAACCAGCCTTTCCTCTACCCAGTTCAACGAAACAACTTAATTGATATCTTACAGTCTTTTGTGTTAATTCATATTAGCAGGGGAACTGACCACCTTCGAAAGGAAGTTTTATATTTCCTGGGCCCAAGGCAGTTACCTCATTTATTGTCTAATTAAAATCTTGTGGTCTTGTGTTCTTATTTGCAGGTAGTCCTTCCAAGACAAAAAGGAGTTCTTCGCAGTCAGCTTGATCTTTCTCTACGGTACGCGCACACCATCTCGACATTCCATAGGTATTCCTCCTAGCCCCTAACCTTATCTGTTTCTAAAAGGAACGAAACATTTCCGAGTGAAACATTTTGGCACGCCCGGTGGGACCCATTTTGGGTTTCTTTCTCTTGCTTATTTTCATTTTAGGAAGCATATTTGTTGTTGCTGCTTTTGTTATATATTTCGTAAAGAATTTGTCTTGCTTTCCTAGTTTCGCATTAGTGAAAGTCATCTCTCTTGCTTCATCGAACATAATTTTCGATTTGGGTTTAAAACACATGCATTGCATTCCTGCTTGTTGTTCTTCAATTCTAGTGAACATAGATTAAGTAACAGGTCGTACACGTGGGGGTGATATCCACGGTATTGACAGGAAATTAACCCTAGTTTCACTGCACAACACATACCGAATCACTTCACAATTAACACAACAGCTCAAACATCCCCCCTTTTCCGCGGTATTCCTCCACCCGATTGAGGTAACCTTATAAGCCAAAACAAACTTGACATTTCCCCTAGGTCTTGTTGTTTAGGATTCTGACATCATCTTACGTCTAAAGGCATAAGCCCACGATAACTAAAATTAACCCTAGGATTAGTCTCTGGATTTGCGTGTGCATCTTGCTTGTTTTCAAATTCTGTTTTCTCTGTCATACTTTGTCTTCTGTGATCAATAAGTTGATAAATATACTCAACGTTGCTAAAAATCAAATTAGCAGCCTTTTATATCTTCTTATCCTAGACTTTTGACACCGGCATCGGTTAAGGGACCGACGTCGTTTGCTCTGTGACCGACACCGGTTAGTAAACCGATATCGGTTACTGTCTTCATCAGTCCCTGACAAACCAGCAACCTGCCAAATTCATCATTCTGAGGTTGTTTTTGTTCTTGATAGATTGAAACTTTCCTGTGTGTTCTTGTCCATGGTTGTCATCACTCGGAAGCAAGCCGCCGCCATGGTTTCACATGCCTGCTCTGTGTCTTTGCCTGAATCACCCCCTTCACATTCTATAGGGAACCCTACGGACACCAGTGAGATCCCCCAAATTCCTGTAGGAGACAAGGACTTTGCCAAATTTCTGGATGCTAATCCCAGCGCTGTACAATACTATTTGTCTCATGCCCCTGACCGTACGCCTGATGGTCAGCTCCTTATTGGCATGCCTATTAGTATAGCTGCTCATTTAGCTCCCACTCCTCCTGATAACACTGCCTTACTTCCTGCATCTCTAGCCCCGTCTCCCAATCCGACGGCTTCAGAGGTTCATACGACCCCGATTAGCTTTCCTTTGGTTAATCTCAGACCCCACGTATCGTTACCACCAACTGCCCCTACCTCATCTCTCTTTCAGACCACCCCATTCATGACTTGCTCTCTGCCACCTATCCACACGAGCTTTCCTTCTCAAGCTCTGCCTACCTTCTCACTCCCATACACGTATCCAGTAACCTCAACACCTTATATGGGACATCCCTATTCTGTTGCTCCAATATACTCATCCTCCATACCTTATCAACACTTAGCCCCACCATTGTCCAGCGGAAGCCCTTGGTCCAACTTGCCTCCGTTTGCCACAACCGCACCATCATCTCATCCAACCACAGATTTCATTAAACAAATGATGGACAAAATGCAAAACCTGGAGGCTTCTGTTTCAGGAAGTCGTAGCGCCTTGACATACGAGCAAGTTTGTCGGGAGCCCATTCACCCTTCTGTCCCCCTTCATTCATATCCTCCTCAATGGGAGTTGCCAAAATTTACTCGTTTTAACAGTAAAGAGGATCCTCAACAACACTTGCGATCATTTAGACATGCTTGTTATTTGATTGCCCATGATGACGCCTTGTTACTCCGCACCTTCCCCATGTCCTTATCAGGACCCGCCTTGGAGTGGTACAGTGCTTTAACCCAGCACTCGATCTTCTCTTTTAACCAACTAGCCCAATCTTTCTTGGATCATTTCTCCATTAACATTGCCAAGAAAGTATCTATCACCGACCTTTATGCCATCCGACAATTCGAAGACGAATCTATCGCAGATTTCGTGGGACGATGGCGGGGCCTTATCAACCAACTTACATATGCCTTGCCTCAAACTGAACTTATCGAACTTTTCACGCGGGCATGCGCTAAGCACATTTCTCCTACTCTTCAAATTCAAACTTTCCGTACATTCGACGAGGCCTTTACTATGGCCCGAAAACTAGAAATTCGAGCCTTAGAAGAAGAGAAATTGCGGTTGCGTAACAAAAACCCCAATTTCCAAACTCCAGATTCTACCAACAAGCCAAACACCACCACTCCTCACGTGTCCACTTCTTCTAAATCAAAAGGAGCTGTCCACGCGGTAATGGTCAAATCTCAAACACCGTCCAATACTCCGCCGAAAACCACCTATAAGTACAAAGCCGAGCCCATCAATTACACTCCCTTGGGAGAAACTTATGGCGTCATCCTGGAGAAATTGCTCAAAGCTGGGGCTATCACCTTGCCCCCTGTTAAACCTCACTCTGGGTTTGACTCCACCCGCGCAATACCTTCCTGGTACAAAGAAAATGACTTTTGTAACTTTCACCGCGTAAAAGGACATAGTCATGAAAACTGCAAGATGTTGAAAAACATAGTGCAGGAAATGGTTGACGCAGGGGATATAACCCTCGATAATCCTAACGCCCCTGCTAACCGAAATCTGAAAATTTTCAACAAGCCATTCCCGAATCACTCGTCCAACAGTAACGTAAGCCAAGATATCTTAGCCGAGGAGAGTGTTCATGAGATCCATGCAGTCTTCGATTCTCAGCCAAAAGCCTCTATTGAAATTTTTTTGAATCAAGCCTCTCCACCAACACAGGAGTCTGAACCTCCTTCACCACCATCAAGCCAAAGTGAAATCATTCCTTTACCCATAAAAGAGTTAACTGCCCGGACTTCTCTTCTCATCGATGAGTCTTCTTACACCACATCCCTACAAGACTGTGAGTGGATGTTATCTAATTTATCTATTTCCCAAACGTCCCCTTCTACCACTCTTGCTGCACAAGAGGAAGGCTCGCCACTCCTTTTGACATCCTTAGACAAGAAATCTCTTACACTGACATCACCACATTCTTTAAACATGACAGATCCCCTCAAACATGCCCTCCTACCTATTAGTCCCTCATCGCCTAAATCTTTTCAACGACCGGTTGACCTCTTAACATCTATTGATACAGTGCCTCATCTACCTCCTGTGTCACACCCACAGTGGACTGGAATCACAACCCGTCGTTCTTCTGTACAAAAATTACAAATCACACCTGGAGACTGTCATTCCACAGAAGATAGACAGGCCCTATGGGAACGTTTGAGTACCCCTTTTTCTACTCAAATGCAAATGACTGATCCTGATGTCTCCACCATATACCCGAAGTGTTTACAGAAGCTTAAAATGCCCCTGTTCTCACCTTCACCCCCCTCACCTCTACCAAATGCCCCGTCCACTTCTATCAACTTAACCAGATCTTCCCCTACGCTTGGGACCTCACCAATGCCCAGTCTAACGCACCCGCCTAAGCGACTCGATCTATCCAAAAATAAATCCATCCCGCCACCTAGGAGACAAACTCAATCCGTGCCCCTATCACAATCAAAACCATCATCGTCATACCTACCTTCCATATTGGGACCCCATCCCTCTACCTTACATCAATATATCATACCTCCTGCGTTTTCTTCAAAACAACCTATGCCTTCCGCACCCATACAAAAATTCCAGGGTATAGCAACACCGTCACTCCGCGTATCCTGTCCACCTATCAACCCTAAACAAATTCCATCATCAAAAGATTTGTTTTCGGTCACTCCTATTTCCCCGTGGTTGTTTTCTGATACCACATCATCTGCGGCCTCATCATCCAACATAGCTTCTGCGCCAAAGAAATCACGTTTAGTGAAAACCACGTATCAACACCCCTCGGCTAAACCACCACCCGTGCGAACCAACCACGCCCAAACATTACCAAAACCCGCACAACCAATACCCTCATCCTCTTCCGATTTTGACCCACTCAAAGGATCTTACGCCAAAATCCTTGCTATGTTGGTGGAGAATGCGACCATTTCCCTACCTCCACTTAGACCTTATGACCCGTCTAAACCCCGACCTATGGGTTACGATGAGTCTAAAATCTGTGCTTATCACCGCACACCAGGACATGATGTGGAGGGATGCAAAGCTCTAAAAACCATCCTTCGTCAGTCACCTCTCCCGGATAGAAAGATTAAGAAAGACAACTTACGAAGGGAGAGACCTTTAGTTTCCATTCCCTCTCCTATACCATCTGTCCCCACCTCACCAAGATCTATCATTATTACAACCCCACCTCTTGAAGACCATGAGTTATCCCAACCATCTTCCTCATCTCAGGTCTACGAGATTAATATGATTAGTGTCGCTACTCGAGGGCAGAAAAACAATGGGAAAGCAAAAGAAAACACACCTGCGGCATCTCTTTCTCCGTCAAACATCCCGATTGCACCACCACCTAAAGTGGTCATTTGCGGACCCACCTATCCCGTCTCTAATGGCATTGCCCACCGAAATATGATTAAACAACTTCACCAATCACCCGTAAAAATGACACTGTATGATCTCATTTAGACTTCTGAATCTCATCGACAAGCTCTCGTTGAGATCCTTCAAGGGATAGAGGTTTTACCTAATGAAACCCTTCCTGTCGCCTCCATTCTAACACCCAATCACGTTGCTTCTCTCACCAAACAACCCACTGCCCCAACCACTTCTGTCTCTGTACAACAAGCTGCTGCAGTCAGTTTCTCCGAAGACGAAATTGTTGACTTTGGTACAGAAGATCCTGACCCTGCTCTTTTCATCTCAGCTTACATCCGGGACATTCGGGTACGTCGTGTTATGATTGACGGGGGTGCTAGCCTAAACATCATCTCTTCAAAAGCCTTCCAACAAATGAATATCCCTTCTAGTTGCATGTGTGCCAACCCCATCATGTTGCGGTCATTCAATGACGCTATTACTTCTACCTTAGGCACCGTGATCCTCAACATTCGGGTAGGACCACGTACTTTACCCGAACTCTTCTATGTCTTGGAGGGAGAGTTCCAATATAATATATTGCTGGGTCGTCCTTGGATCCGAGCCATGGGATGCGTTCCCTCAACATTACATAGATGCATAAAATTTGAGTACGAGGGGAAGTCCTACACCGTAAAAGCTGACCCTCCCCCCTTTAAAACCTGCAATATGTTATACCGCCCTAACGATGTGCTTATACCAATCAAGACACCCATACATTCAACCCAACCATCCTCTTCAAATGTACCTCAACCATCCACCTCAACCGCACCTACGCCTTCAACTGATGAAACCACCATCGCAAAAACCACTTCCCTTCCCGCAGCTAACATTCCAACCTCCGACCCCTTAGTAGATGTTTTTCAGCGCCTTACGCTGGGGGAGTACCGCCTATATAACGTTAGTTCTTTCCCTACCCCGCAGGAGTACGGACAATTACATGCACATCCCACCTACGACCGTCGCGTGGGGGAGATAATCTCTTACGGACCACCCCATTGCCGCACTAACCTAACGTATGGGGGTGTTGACGCATCCTCCATTACCCCTGAACCTCCTCTTGGTGTAGTTCCCTTCCAATCCGATTTTCAATACTTGACAAATCGTCGTTTCGCCCTCACCTTCTTGACTCGTTGTGCGTGGAAAGGCTTTGGTTTTGGCCTTTACGAACAAGGCCGACATACACTCATTCCCGTGACTACCCGTAAACATAATGATCGTAGTGGTCTCGGTTTTCCCGAAACACCTACACAGGAGACACCTCCTGTCAGCTGTATCCTGGAAGAAGAAGACGTCGCCCCTACCAAACCATCATCACCCACTTTGCCATCATCACCCACAGAATCTATAGACCCTGAATCCATCCCTCCTAACTTTTTTTTTTCATAAATGCTATCTTCATAGGTCCTCTCACTTATCAACGCGATAATGAGGACCCATCTTCTCTTCCCCTTCTGTATCCAGACATGATCGAAGAGGATTCACCTTTGATTAATGTTGTGGAATGCCAGGATGATGACTCCATCCTCACTTACCTTGGCGCGGATGATTCTTATATTCAATGAGCCTTACCATCTGAAACCCAAACCATGCTGAACGAATCTACTATAGAAATCAATATCCACACGGAGGAGGATCCTCACATTGTGAAGATTGGACAATCCCTTAACACATCAGAACAAGCCGCCTTTACTACCTTTCTCCGTGCTCGCAACCAAGCTTTCGCATGGTCTTATGCTGACATGCCAGGAATTGATCCTACCATTGCCGTCCATAACATCACCCTAAACCCCGATTCCAAACCAGTCAAACAGAAATTGAGAAAAATGCATCCACGCATTGCTCTCTTGGTCAAAGAGGAACTCCAACGACTCCTTTCTGTTTCCTTCATCTGCCTATTGACTATCCTCAATGGATTTCTAACATCGTACCTGTCACTAAAGCGACAGGGGGACTTCGGATATGCACAGATTTCCGGGATCTTAACCTCGCTTGCCCTAAGGATGACTTCCCCTTACCTAGCATTGACCAACTTGTTGATCTAACTGCAGGTCATGAGATGCTCTCTCTCATGGATGGCTTTTCAGGATACAACCAAATTTTGGTTGCCCCTTCCGATCAACACAAAACTGCCTTCATAACTCCTTGGGGAACCTTCTGTTATCGTGTCATGCCATTTGGCCTTAAGAATGCTGGTGCTACCTATCAGCGGGCTATGACCTACATTTTTCATGACATTATGCACACTATCCTTGAAGATTATGTCGACGATCTTCTCGGCAAGTCTAAACATCGTAGTGAACATCTCGATGTTTTAACCATTATTTTTGATCGCCTGTTACAATATTCTGTCCGCCTTCAACCAAAGAAATGTGTCTTTGGTGTTCTTTCGGGAAAACTTCTTGGCTTTATCGTCTCTTTGCGTGGCATTGAGGTCGATCCATCTAAAGTCAAAGCTATCCTAGAAATGCCCCCACCCAAAAATCTCAAACAATTGCGTAGTTTACAAGGTAAGCTCCAATCTATCCGACGTTTCATCTCCCAACTCTCGGATCGGTGTCAACCTTTTCATCACCTTCTTAAAAAGGACATTGCCTTTCAATGGAGTGAGGAGTGTCACCAAGCCTTCGAAGCTCTCAAATCCTATCTCTTGCAGCCACCCGTGCTTATCCCACCCCAGGACGACCGCCCTTTCTACCTTTATCTTTCCGCCACTGACCATGCTATAGGTGCTATGCTCGCACATCAGGATTCGGCACGACGAGAACAGGCCGTTTATTATATAAGTCGTACCCTCGTGGATTATGAGACTAGGTATACACATGTAGAAAAATTGTGCCTTGCCCTATCATTTGTAGCCACCAAACTCTGACACTACCTTCTAAATCACAAGACTTTCGTCATCACCAACACGGACCCCATTCATTATATGTACGCCAAACCGCATCTAAACCAACGTATCGCTCGATGGCTTATGCTCCTCGCTGACCTTGACCTTGAATTCGTACAACAGAAGTCAATCAAAGGACAAACTCTTGCAGACCAACTTGCGGAGGCCCCTTTACCTGGGGAACAATTTACTAATTTTACCTTCCCCGACGAACTCATCGCCACTCTTTCACTCCAGAGAAGAGTTGTATCAAATGACCCTCTTCTTCAATGGATCTAAATGCCAGCGCGGCGGAGGAGCCGGCGTTGTTCTCATTCCTCTCGACGCTGAACCTATGCCTCTTTCATTCCGGCTTGATTTCGCTTACACTAATAATACAGTGGAATATGAGGCCCTTGTTTTGGGTCTCCAAGTTACGTTACACTTAGGCATCAAATCTATCAACATTTTTGGTGACTCTCAATTGGTAGTCAATCAAGTTATGGGCGTCTACCAATGCAAAAATGAGGAACTTCAAAAATACAAACACTACGTGGATTCACTTCTAGCCTTATTTACTCACTATTCTATACAAACCATTCCACGCTCCACTACCAAATTTGCGGACACTATGGCTTGCCTAGCCTCACAAATTCCCGCCACACCAACTGAATCTGAATTATTCGTTGTGGTCCAGCAACTTTTTGCACCATCCTATTCAACCCCGGTAGTTTGCATGATAAATACTGTGTCTACTAGTTCGCAGGATACCTGGTACCACCAATTTCACGACTACCTTACAATCTCTGTCCTCCCACCTGACCTTACTAGTAACGGCAAACGTGCTTTTCTTAAAAGTGTTTCACGTTATGTTGTCATAGGGGGACTCCTCTATAAACATGGCTTTGATGGCATCCTCCTTCACTGTCTAACTGGTGCAGAGGCCACTCATACCATCCAACAGGTCCATGACAGTATTTGTGGTGGACATTTCAGCGGCCTTGCCGTGGCCAAACGAATCCTTCGCCTTGGTTATTATTGGCCTACTCTCAATAACGACTGCTACGAATATGTTAAGCGTTCTGTTATGTGTCAGCAACATGCCAACCTTCAACATACTCCTAGCCACCCGCTCCAGGTCGCTCGAGATCTTTGGCCCTTCTCACAATGGGGTTTAGACCTTATTGGTGAGATTCACCCGACCTCTTCACAACGTCACCGTTGGATAATCACAGCGACCGAATATTACACAAAATGGGTGGAGGCTATTCCACTCATTTCAATCAAAAAAGAAAAAATTGTCGAATTCATTAACCATCACATTATCTGTCGTTTTGGTATTCCTCATCGCCTAATAACAGATAATGGTAAATCTTTTAAAAACAAGTTGTTACAAGACCTTTGTGACAACTTTGGTATCAAACTTAGTTTCTCATCACCTTACTATCCACAGGCCAATGGTCAGGCTGAATCTTCTAATAAAACCCTAACCAAAATCCTCATGAAAGTTGTCAATGACTCCGGCAAAAATTGGCACGATCACATTCCCTTTGCCCTTTGGGCTTATCGTACTAGCATTCGTACCTCTACTAATGCCACACCTTTTTCTTTGGTATACGGTACCGAGGATTGTTTTGCCTCTCGAAATACAAATACCCTCCCTTAGAATATCTCTTCAGGATATTCTCACCAATGATGATTTCCGTCAAGAGCGGTTAGCCCAATTGGAGCTTCTTGACGAACGCCGTCTTACAGCTCTTGATCACCTTCAAATCTATCAAAAACGCATTAAACGTGCTTATGATAAGCGACTTCATGAGCGTACCTTTAAGGTTGGTGATCTTGTCCTCAAAGAGAATCAACATGTAACCAAACTAGAAAAGAGAAAACGTGGAAAATTTTCTCCCAATTGGATTGGGCCTTATATAATCACTCACACCTATGGATCTGGTACTTATCGTTTAGCTTCGCTTAATGGTAAACCTGAGCCTGAGCCCCTTAATGCCTTGCATCTTCGACCATTCTATTGTTGAAATTAGTGTTATATCACTTCTTATCCGCCTACTGCTTGTCCCTTGAGCTCCCATACCACCACATGCACTTGTTTCCTACATCTCGAAATAAAATCAAGCTCACCTCTCACCTCCCCTTAACGATGCCTTCCCCTTTTTAGTCTAGTCCATGACTTCAACGTATTAAAGTAAGCCGTATTCTTATGGGATTTTCTTGAGTCAAACTTCCTACAAAACTAGATGCTTCACGCTAAAAAGAACATCTAGTCATCTAAATAAAATATAGACTGCTCCCCTCGAAGGACAGCTATATGCCAAATTATTGCTGCTATTCTCTATAGACTGCTCCCCTGAAGGACAGCTATGCACTAAAATCATATCTGCTACTATAAATAGACTGCTCCCTCGAAGGACAACTATACACAGTCAGCCTCTAGCAGAAGCTTCTCGCATCGATCAGCTTCGTGAAGACCTCAAGAATAATACAATCAATATCCCTTGTAGACTTCCCGCATCGATCAGTCTACATTCAATAAAATAAAAGCCTCATTCAAAAGGACTTTTGAGTCATGGACTTGTCTATTTAGGGTAGGTTCTCTTCCGTCAGAACACTCACTTTGTAATAAGTTCTCCGTACCTCAGCTATATCATCCACCTCACCTCACCATTTGTTTCAACTCAAGGGACGTAATGTACGCTCGATATATTGTGATCACACAACTCTTTTCACCTATTGACTTCTCGTCTATGCACGGTACCTAGGGCTCCAAGCTCATTCTACGTGGTGTGGTTTGTTTAGCTCTCTTCATCTACGGAGCACTCTTTCTGCTTTGCCTCGCATCTAGGATTGTGTGTTGACCTTAATCAGGACATGGTTCCCTTCTACTTGGGTAGGCTAACTTTCGCTTCCCTTATACCTTTTACAACATCACCAATTCATTACCAACACCATCAACCTTACCTTTACCAATCTTAATATTTTTACCAACCAACCAATTGCCTAAACCGTACCAAATTGCCTGAATTCGCCTCTCCCTGATCCTAAGGGAGAACTACATCGGTCTGAGGCCCCTCCTTGCTTTGTGCAATGGGCTATGTAGGCAGCACTTCGGAGACATGGGGTCTCCCAAGGTTAGCTCGACCATCCCCTACCATAATCTATCATGTGTGGTCTAATAAATATTTCTGTGTATTTCTATTTAATCACATTCCTCTTTATCCTTTTTCAAAACACCGAAAATCAAAACACAAACATTCTTATTTTTATCGTAACTCAAATCAACATACATATTCAGCTTTATTTAGATGTTAAACAAATACATCTTCTCTATCATCGACACGCAGGTCGGCATCCTTATTTATTCTTATACCTTGCTAACATTTACTCAGACCCTCACGCCTCATCCCGAACTAGGTGATGATCGTGATCATCGACCCCTCTCGCCGGGCCTCTCTGTCCTCAAAGGTACCACGGCTATTGGTACCGCCCACTGATCTGCCAATCTCTCCTGTAACATATGAATACGCCCTCTCGCATGGAGGACTCCAGCCTCTAGTCTCCCCACCCATGACTCCGCAACCGCTAACAATCCTCTTGTCTCATTCACCTGCGTTTGGAGCTGCTGAACTAAACGCTGCAGACGATCCCTCTCTGCTGTAATCACAGCTATGTCAGGGCACTCACGTACACCTCGCAGTTCTGCTACCCACCATAATCTATAGGCCTCTGTCATTCCTGCATCCATTACCCTGCGATCGGCTGCTACCTCTTCAGGCCCTTCTGGAGGTGTTGGCCGGGGAGGTGAGAATGCTGCCTCGGCGTCGATCCTCATATATGGTCTATAAGCCAGGGGTATATCCTGCACAAATCCAAATTGTCACCGCACGCGATCTATAGGAATCCTCTCATATTCACCTGGCCTGTGCCCCGCGATCCACCTCATTCGCTCTACACCCCTTAACTCCTCAGCTATGCTCTCTGTTACCATATAGTTACCGTAAGGCCTCCAACAGATGTCCACAACCATCACCCTCTCCCATACCTTTCCTGTAATACACAATGTCACCCGTCACGGCCTGAGATCTTGCCTCTTGTTCTGTCTGGACCCATCGTCTGAATCCCAACCTCTGTACTCCGGTCTCTCCTGCCTGGAGGGATTGGCCTATTGGTCGCACACAAACAATGTGCTCATAGGCCCAACAGTGTAATAAGTATGAACAATCCAGCGTCGTCCTGTGATTTCGCCTACAAGCCCATAAACCCCTGTATAGCTCCGCCAAATATGCAGGTGCCCACGCAAACGTAACGTTCCTTTCTACCATCTCCCAGATAACACACATGAATGCCTTTGGAAATTTTCCTCCTCTCTGCCCTCGGTAATGCATAATACCCTACCGCTATCATTAATATCACTGCTAACCTTGTCTCCTCAGGGTGTGCTGCATACATTACCCCATATGTAAAGGATAAACCTCACTGTCTCGAACTCTTGTGCATATGGACCAAATACTACTGTTATCGCTCCCCATGCCGCGCTAGGTAGTGCCTGATATACTGGTTCTCCTGTAATAGGGAGTCTCAAAATCTGGAACACATCTTCCAATGTTACTGTCATCTCCCCTGTTGGCAGATAGAAGGTATTTGTCTCGGGATTCCATCTCTCAATCAACGCCTGTAACATACCATGATTACGTGCGATTCGTGAATAATAACGGATTCCACTTAACCCCAAACAATTTATCAATGTCCATTCCGCTGGTGTTACATCCGCTCGGATCCGTGACAACAGTGCTGGCACATTATCATTCATCCTCAACCCTGCCTCTGCCTGCATACACCAAAATAACAAACAACCATTCAATCCGTCAGGGTTTTTCAAACATTCTGGAAATTCCTCCAGTAACCAGTATCGGTTATACATAACCGATATCGGTTCAGTAACCGATATCGGTCATGCAGAATTGACATCGGTTCCCCTACCCAACTTTCACCCCATTCTTTGCCCTTATTTACTCCTTGCCTCTTTTTCACCAATATCGCCTCTATCCACCTTTACTGCACACCATTTGTTCACTTGCCTGGCCTGACCTAAGGCCTCAACCTACCTATTCGGCCCGACCTAAGGCCTCAACCTACCTATTCGGCCCGACCTAAGGCCTCAACCTACCTATTCGGCCCGACCCAAGGCCTCGCCCTACCAATTTGGCCTGACCCAAGGCCTCAACCTACCAATCGGCCTGACCCAAGGCCTCAACCTACCTATTTGGCCCGACCCAAGGCCTCAACCTACCTATTCGGCCCAACCCAAGGCCTCGCCCTAACCATTAGGCCTGACCCAAGGCTCAACCTACCTATTCGGCCCGACCTAAGGCCTCAACCTACCTATTCGGCCCGACCTAAGGCCTCAACCTACCTATTCGGCCCCGACCTAAGGCCTCAACCTACCTATTCGGCCCGACCCCAGGCCTCGCCCTACCAATTTGGCCTGACCCAAGGCCTCAACCTACCAATCGGCCTGACCTAAGGCCTCAACCTACCTATTTGGCCCGACCCAAGGCCTCAACCTACTTATTCAGCCTGACCCAGGGCCTCGCCCTAACCATTAGGCCCGACCCAAGGCTCAACCTACCTATTCGGCCCGACCTAAGGCCTCAACCTACCTATTTGGCCCGACCTAAGGCCTCAGCCTACCTTTTCGGCATGACCTAAGGCCTCAACCTACCTATTTGGCCCGACCTAAGGCCTCAGCCTACCTTTTCGGCATGACCTAAGGCCTCAACCTACCTTTTCAACCTGACCTAAGGCCTTAACCTACCCATTCGGCCCGACCCAAGGCCTCGCCCTAACCATTAGGCCCGACCCAAGGCCTCAACCTACCCATCCTGCCTGACCCAAGGCCTCGCCCTAACCATTTGGCCTAAACCCAAGTCCTCAACCTACCTATCCAGCCCCACCCAAGGCCTCGCCCTAACAATTTGACCTGACCTAAGGCCTCACTCTACCCTTATGACCTAACCCAGGGCCACCGCCCAACCACTTGGCCCGACCCAAGGCCGTATCACTTCAATACCATACCCATAATCAACGTTTTATTTTATCCATCCATCATGTACCTTTTGTTCAATCGAGCTCACTTGTTCATGTTTTAACATGATTAGGGTCCTTGACTTGATCTGTCGACCAACTTTGCCTAGACCTAGACCGTGACGTTTATCTCAACCAAACCAACCATTTGGTACTAGCCGAACATGCCTAAACATTCCTGTACCTCACCTATTATATACCCTGGAGCTACTTCCTATGCCTTGGATACCAGGATTATATCACCCTTCTTTGGATAAACTATCGACCTTTGCCTACACATTGCTGGTTTGCTTGTCAAATCATGTACCCTCGTCGTACTATTGCATTTCAACATGCGTCTGCTTCCTTGGACCTACCTCACCACCTTACCATCCTCTCTACAACATGTACCCTTTATCAACCCTATCCCTGATTTCCCGTTCACTCAATCGGTGATAGATTTGAGGGGGATTACCTATATCTTTAACATGAGAAACCACTTCATATTATTGTCCGCGCAGCTTTACAGAACAAGCTACATGACAATAAGGGGCTAATGTAGACACCAAATTCGTGTCTTACGACCCCTTGTGACTCGCATCCCATTTCGCAACCTAACCTCATTACCTAGACCTTACACAATTATTTATTAATTACCTTATAATTGATAAATCCACATCACCTTACCCGCCACCCTCACTTTGCCACCTCATCATGACCTAGCCCTAACCCTAAACTAACCTAATTAAGACCCATGACTTGGTCTAGACTCACATCCATAACTAATGCCTCCTTACTCGCACCCAAAGCCGACCTTCTAGCCACTTGACCAAGCCCGTAACTGATCTCTTGGGAGAAAAGCAGGAAAGGTGGGCTATTTTACTAAAAATAGCCTACTTTTTCCTTACCGATGCCGGTTCCTACTCGACCACCGTCGGTTACACAACTGCCATCAGTTACCTGTAAATGGGCTCGCCAAACCAAAATAATGGATCGAAATTTCATTTTGGGGATCAGTCGAAGGATTTCTGGATCAATAGAGAGCATTGGGAGCGAGAAACAGAGTTCAGATCTTCACTTGACCGAGCAGAGACGAGTGGAAATACCAGAAGTGTTTACAACCAAGGAGATCAACTTGCATCTTTTCCAAAACCAGTAAGTCACATCTTGCATGTCCTTTGTTATAACATTTCTTATGCTTCTTGAATCTCAGTCCTCCTAAATCCGTTTTTGAATCCACTAGCCAACGTGTCATTGCATCTAACTGTCATTCTTTTATCCCTCATCATCTCATTTCCTAATATCATCCATAAACTAGCCTTACAATCACCATAGCTACTAAGAAGATCCTAGAACCCACCGGTATCGGTTATCAGTAACCGGCATCGGTTATCAGTAACCGGCATTGGTTCCTCTGATCAAAACCAGAAAACCAGCCTTTCCTCTACCCAGTTCAACGAAACAACTTAATTGATATCTTACAATCTTTTGTGTTAATTCATATTAGCAGGGGAACTGACCACCTTGGAAAGGAAGTTTTATATTTCCTGGGCCCAAGGCAGTTCCCTCATTTGTTGTCTAATTAAAATCTTGTGGTCTTGTGTTCTTATTTGTAGGTAGTCCTTCCAAGACAAAAAGGAGTTCTTCGCAGTCAGCTTGATCTTTCTCTACGGTATGCACACACCATCTTGACATTCCATATGTATTCCTCCTAGCCCCTAACCTTATCTGTTTCTAAAAGGAACGAAACATTTCCGAGTGAAACAAATAAAGCTTATAACAATGAAACCAATGTTACCCATCCTTTTGCAAGCTAACCCAAAAAGGGTTTTGGTTCCATGTAACTCAAAAACAAAGAAAATAAGTAGAAAAATACCATTCTTAGCTACTATACTGGCTCACCTGATAAGGTTGCAACTACCATGTAACATCCTCAATTTAGTACTTTAGAACAAGAAATTTTTTTATTTATTATTTATTACTAATATATTTTCTAGTTCTAAATACATAATTTAGAACTCACAAATCATAACAATCATTCTTATAACAGATAACCATATGCAGCTGTAATGACTCGATGTACCACCGATCTATTCATTTCATGACTCGTTGAACTACTGATCTATTCATGTGTATCATAGAGTTGGCATTTTCATCTGAACACTTCACTCTTGTGGTTCTCTTCCCTAATCTGGGATTTTAGAATGCTCTGTCCAAGGAACCTATCTGAATAATTGTTACCATCATTCATCGGCATCACGTCCCTTAGACTAGGTGACATAGGACAATGTAATCAACAACTTGCGATACTTTGGCCAAAGATTTGAAACATATTGTTCATGTCTCTTATTCCTTGACGGAATACTCTTCAATCTAGAATACGTCCTTCACCCCACTCTGATGTTATATAAAATGTCTTATACTGACCTCTGTCAGTCTCCCCTGTCCCAAGTTTTCACTTAGGAATGGGTCAATATCATACTCACATTATAAGGATGCTCTTAAATACTAGGGGTAAGCTGACATACTGGGTCACCCACTGTTACCCCCATGTGGCAAGGTACCCTGAGTCTCAAAGGGCTACCTCATAGCATGACTATGGCCCTAACTGGTTCCAAAGGAAAATCTTGTTTGAGTTTCAGGTGTAAAGCTTAATGATCAATGCAAAAGGGTGTTGCCATAAGTCACCTGCATTGTTGTATCCTCGAGAAGATCCTAATCTTCTCGAAGGTACAACCTTGCAGTTGTCATGTGTCAACATCCTACAATACTGCTATTATCACCAAATCACAGCACCCTAATGTTTATACAAGTGCATATACTTTAACTCACGGTGTGATTGGATAACATGGGTACTATCTCCAAGTTGTGGGACTTGCTACTTGAGATAGACCTCTAGAGAAATTTGGTTCTTACTCCTAAACTACCTACCACAATCTAATCTAATGCAGGGGAAACTAACTATTCTAATCTAAATTTCCAAGGGACCAGGGAGAAAGAATGCATAAAATGAAAGCCTACACTAAAGCGGTGATACACCAGAAAAGGAGTGGTGAACACTTCTAGTTCTATAGATAGACACAGATCATGGAATACAACATAAAAATCATGCACAAACTGATAAGATGTAATTGAAAGTATGGAATGAAGAAAACAACACAACCAAAGGGATGAAAACTGATCACAGAGCCTGTATTGTCATTTCCATTGTCAAAATCCTTGCATTACAACATCAAAAAGGTAGAAAACCTGTTACAACCATCGAGAGGTTTGATACTTGCAAAAATCACTTGTTGAAGGTGAAATAAGAAGCTTGCTCTCCAAAGAAATTTTTTGTCCAAAAAAAGAGCCAAATTTGGCTTTTTACAATGCATGGGTCGAGCCCAGGAGAGAGAAAACATGTAAAAAATGTGGGAGCCATTCCTCATTGAATGAATATGCATTAAAATAGCATGGGTGTCCTTACAAACCCATGCCCTGACATTTTTGGCCATGCTGGAAAATAATGCGACCCATTTTTCATTAAAACTGGTTGTTGAAACGTCATTTCTGGCCATTACCACGTGCCAGAGATGTTTCTTGATTTTTATCTCTCCAAACTAAACCAAAATGCAAAAATTACCATGGAATCATGTATATAACTTCACCAGATTTCCATTGATATAAAGAACATGAAAATACGAGCTCTGCATCGAAAGTTATGGCCATTTGAAGATTTAGGGCAAAAACAGGCCCAAAACGGATTGGCAGGAAAAAAGTGTGAATTTTTTACCCGTTTGGTCTTTGGAAAAAATTTCAATTTTTCCCCATGCTCCACCACTTGGATGACACATGTCAGGCCCTAATTGGCCATGAGCTCATCCTTTGACATTTTTCTTTTGGGCCCTTCCTTAAAATTTTTTGCCACTTGGACACGTGGCACTATTTTATTGGCTCGGGTCTGAGGGGTGCAATTTTACCTTGCGTGAAACACTTAGCAATTTTTTCAAATTTCTTCCCCTTCTGACATGTGGTACATTCTGATTCATCTGTAGGCCTCCTTGTCTCTTTTTTGGCCTTTTTTCCTTTTAGCGTCCCACGCCTCCCTCGCATACTTTTGTCCCGGCTGTCCCGAGCGAATATCTTCGAACTGCCCAAAATGGACTGTCTTTTGGCAAACCGGCCGATTCATGTCCCACGCGTACTTTTGTCCCAGCTGTCCCAAACGAATATCTCTGAAATGCCTGAAATGGACTTTCTTTCAGAAAACTGGCCAATTCACATCCCACGCATAATTTTTTCCCCGCTGTCCCAAACTGCGCGAAACAGAGACTTAGGTGATTTTTCCTTGCTTTCGGCCGTTTCAGCTTTTCATGTCCCGAGTGTCCCTCACGTACTTTTGTCTTAGATTTCCCAAATGAATATCTCTAAACTACCTGAAATGGACTGTCTTTTAGAAAACTGGCTGATTCTCGTCCCATGCGTACTTTTGTCTTGGCTATCCCAAACCACGTGAATCAGAGACTTAGGTGATTTTTCCTTGCTTTTGGCCATTTTGGCTTTTCGCGTCCCGACGTCCCAACTGTCCCACAGACTGCCTGGGAAAAAAATGTTTGACTTAGCCAATTTTTTTGCTTTTTCGGCCCCAAGCTTGGTACGATGAACCTCAGTATGACCCAAACCCTTTAGACCCGAAATGCTTTAAAATAGTCCTGCAACCTTATTTTTTGTAATTTTTCCATTTTCTCTAACTCATTGGGATTTCTCCTTGGATGGGAGAGTTATAAAAGGGCCGAGGGGACCTTAAAAAAACATGATTTTGGGCATTTAATCAATCTTACTTGCTCAGGACTAAATAATTTGATGCATGTTATCAAAATTACCTTGAGAGGTGAATTTTGGATAACAATTTTGGCGACTCAGCGTGGTTATCTGCCTGTTGGATGAAGTTACCAGTTTCCTAAAGCATCCATTGGGCATGGAGTCATGAGTTGTCTATTCAGAACCCCAACTGACTTAGAATGTTGTCAGGAGGAAGATGGAATATCACCCGATGGAAGCAAGAGCTGCAAAACATCTCCAGGGACAACAATCCTGTGCCAAAGAACTTAGGGAAAGTAGAACAACCTACAGCAAAACAATGTGCACAAGCACTTGGAGGAATGAAAACCTAAGCTAATAATTACAAGGTGGAGAATTTCTTTTTAGTAGCAATTCTTTAGATAGATTCCATTGACTAGAACCTCCAGTTCTTTGCCATTCAATGAAGACAATTGGAAGGCATTGCTGTCCTTACACTTTGTGACCATGTATGGGCCACTCCAAATGGCATCAAATTTTGAATGCCTTCCTGGTTTTTCTCTATCTGTATCCCATTTTAACACTAGATCTCCAACTTGGAAAGATCTACTCTTGGCCTTCCTATCAAAGGTCTTCTTGATCAAAGCTTGATCCTTCTCCATTGCTTGGGATACCTGATCTCTGATCTCTTGGAGCTCCATCAACTCTGCATATCTCACCTCCATGGGCCCAAACTCTAGCAACTCTAATTGTTTCATGAGTTCCAATGTTAGCAACTCAAGTGACATGGGCAAGATTGCCTCTCTTCCATAGACAAGCCTAAATGGAGAGTTACCTGTGGATCTCTTGGGAGTTATCCTATGAGCCCATAAGGCTGATTTAAATTTGGTATGCCAAGACCTTTGATTCTCATCAAGAGTCCTCCTAATGATCCTCAACAAGTTCTTGTTTGTAGATTCAGCCTGGCCATTACCCTGAGGGTAGTAGTTTGATGAAGTACTTAGGTAGATCCCATTCTTGACAGCCCACTCAGTCACCTTGGATATAATGAATGCTAATGCATTATCTGAGATTATTGTAGCAGGTATGCCAAGTCTAGTTACTATCCCCCTCATAGAAGTCCAAGATGCTAGACTCATTTGCTTCCTTGAGTGCTATTGCTTCAGTCCATTTGGTGAAGTAGTCTGTGGTTGTCAAAATCCACTTATGCCCTTGGCTTGAATTGGGATTAATGAATCCAATGAAGTCTAAACCCCATTGCATGAATGGCTGGTCAACTGAAATTGGATTGCAATGGGAGGGCAGCAAGCCTCTCTTTATCTGTGAAGAATGCACAATTCTTGCACCTTTTGATCCATGCAAAGCAATCGCTGAAAATATTGGGCCAATAATAACTAGCCTTCATGATTTTTAGGGCTATCACTCTTGGTGTAAAATGGCCACTAGCTGGTCCACCATGGAACTCTTCCAACACCCTATGAATCTGATTTGTGTTAATGCATCTCAGTAGCACTCCATTCACATCTTTCTTGAACAAAAAACTATCTAATAGGGCATATGGGACAGCCTGCAATCTGAAGTGTCTTCTTTGGGTTTTTTTCATCTCTGGAGGTAATAGGCCCATGTTTAGGAAGTGCATTATACCTTGGGGTCCAACAAGGAGTGGGGACAACATTATCCTCTTCTTGAGTGCTACCTTGCACATGGCCATCTTGAACTATCAAAACAACCTCTTCTTCATTGCATACTCCCTTTTGCTTGCCCAGAATTAGCTACTCACACAATCCTTTTCCTCTTACTAGCTTGGTGACCTTGATCTCAATGTCATACTCCATGACACGAGTGATCTAACCTACCCTTTTCTCATTCAAATCCTTGTTGAGGAGGAAGTCCTTTACTCCCGCATGAGAGACCAACAACTGAACCTTGTTGTTTGAGAATAGATGCTTGAATTTCTTCAAGCTTCTGATTACTACAAGTACATACTTCTCAATAAAAGAATATCTCACCTCATAGTCATCTAGGCTTTGGTTGAAGAAAGCAATTGGCTGCTCATCATTGTCCTTGTTCTGTTGTACCAAAATGGAAGAAATAGTATCATTACCTCCAAATGCATAGAGGATGAAATCCTTGGAGAAATCTAGGTTGATGAGAGTTGGTGGTTAAGAGATGGTTTCTTTGATTGCTTCAAAACTCTCCTTGCCTTCTGCTATGCATTTGAAAGCCATGCTTTTCTTTAAAATTTTGGTGATAGGTTTGACAAGGGCTGCAAAATCTGGGACAAACCTCCGAACAAAGTTTATTCTCCCCAAGAAACTCTGAAGGGCCTGCTTCTGGCTTGGAAATGGTAGTGCTCTTATGGCTTCAACTCTTTCTAGATCAATTGCCAATCCTTCTTTAGAGACAATGTGGCCAAGGAGCTTTCCTTCATGTGCTAGGAAGATACACTTCTTAGGATTCAAAGACACTCCAAATCTCCTGCACCTTTGGAAGACTTGTCTCAAATGAGAGAGGTGGTCTGCTACATTCTTTGAAAAAATAGTGATATCATCAAGGTATATCAACACCATGTTGTTGATCAAACCTTTCAACGCCATGTCCATTGCTCTTTGGAAGGTAGCTCCAGCATTCGAGAACCCAAATGACATTTTCCTGTATGCATAAGTTCCCCATTTGGTTGTGAAGTGTAACATCCTCATTTTTATACATTAGAACAAGTAATTTTTTTTTTTGACAAATGCTTCCTGGTTCTAAATACATAATTTAGAACTCACAAATCAAAAACAACCATTCTCATAACAGATAACCATATATAGCTGTAATGACTCGGAGCACCTCTGATCTATTCATTCCATAATTCGGTAATCTACCGATCTATTCATGAGTATTAAGAGTTGGCATTTTTATTTAACACATCACTCTTGTGGTTCTCTTCCCTAATCTAGGATTCAGAATGCTCTGTCCAAGGAACCTATCTGAATAATTGTTACCATTATTCATCGGCATCTCATCCCTTAGACTAGGTGACTCAGGACAACGCAATCAACAGCTTGCAATATTTTGGCCAAAGATTTGAAACATACTGCTTATGTCTTGTATTCCTTGACGACATACTTGTCAATCTGGAATACGTCCTTCACCCCATTCCTATGTTATGTAGAATGTCTTATACTGACTTCTGTGAGACTCTCATGTCCCAAGTTATTCACTCATGAACGGATTAGTAAGATGACGACGTTATAGGGATGCTCCCAAGGACTAGGGATACGTTGACATACTGGGTCAACCCTAGTTAATCCAGCGTGTCAAGATACCCCGAGTCTCCTAGGGAAGCCTTATAATGTGACCACATTCCTAATCAGTCCCAGAGTAACTTGTTCGAGTTTAAGGTGTAAATCTTAATGATCAATGCAAAGGGTGTCGTCAAAAGTCACCTGTATTGTTGTATCTTCGAGAAGATCCTAATCCTCTCGAAGGTACAACCCTGCAGTTGACTTGTGCTGTCAACCTTTAAATCCACCTTGAAAAGATCTACTTATTAATAAGTGTTACACACGTTGAGTTAAAATTATACTAAAAGATGCTCCCTTAAGGTTAGCCTTTCCCAATCCCTGGGTTCCTCACCTTAGAATGACCCCTCATAGTAAAACCAATTACACAAGAGAAGTTATTAAGACTTGAGGTCCCTTCAAGGAGTTCATAGAATATGCATAATTCTAAATCAATGAAATTGGACAATAACCATCAACCTTCACATGAGATTGCTAACCAAACTCTTTTTAATTTTATATCAGTTCTCATAACTGAATTTATATCTTACTTATTAGTATTGAGATATAGTGATTAAGAATCTAATTAAACGTTGTCTTGATTTAGATCAAGACTAGTAAGTAATAATTTATTTAGCTCATTTAGCTTCCTGCTCAGGTTTATTTTAACCCTAGCTTCCAGAAAGACAGTGATCTAAATTCCAATTTAGCTTTAGTTAGAACATACTATAACTACTAAAAAATCATAAGTATTCAGTCACATAATCTTGTAAGCTTACTTAGATAACCACAAAAGTCTTCACTTTATACAATAATAATAATACTCTCAAGATCATTCGAACCGAAGAAGGTCAAACCATCAAGATACGAATACAAACACATACGTAACAAATATCTCTTTTTATTCCTTTCAAGCTAATCAAATACATTTTATGCATTCAACATACTTGATACAATACTCAACAGCAAAAGAACATATTTTTGCTAGTAGTACATTCAGAGAATCAAGCTGTAATTCATCATAAAACCAAATTATACAATCTGAACATCCTATCAGATCTGCGTGCTTTTACCACTTATGGCAACCATCTACAAAAATTGTCAACACGGGTCAGTTCGATGAACTGAGCATGATAAGCACTAACTCTTAAAACAATTTCAATCCACCAATTGTTTTCATTAAACAACCTGTTTAAATGAAATCAGTTCACCTAACATGTAAACATATTTCAGACTATGCTCTTGTAATACAAATATGACTATAACGCGTAGCTCGTATTATAGTCACTAGATAGTCCTAGATACTTTTCAGATATTTCATCATAAATATTAGTGACCAAGAAGAACAAAAGTATCCAAAACAACTATCCATCTGAATCCCAAGGACAACAACATCCAACATGCCATTATATTCAAAAAAATGAATATCCTAACAATTCATGAATCCATCAGTATGTTTTACAAATCCAAAAATCAAATATGAATTTATCAATACATACTTTTCAGCAGAAGAGAAAGAAACTGAAACATTCAGATGTCCTTTCAAAACATGCTCATGACTGTACCATCCACTTAAGAGTAATGCAATCACATTATACACTTGTGACTAAGCCAGTCGAGACCACAGGAAGAACTATAGTTTATCAAATACAGATATAAAAATTGCCTGTAACTTACTGAACAACACAGTAGCTCTCATGACAAGGTAGTGATGAATAATCCATCAAATAGACTCCACATAACCTTCCATATTATTCAACAAATGAGAATATATCCAATGCCATCGCTTGTCAAGGTACAGTTAATAGCTCTTTACTTCAGTCAAGCACACGACTGAATATTCACACTAATAGAAGACGTAATCATGCTCAAACACAAGAACAATCCCACTGAGTCGAAATACTCATCAACATACGGTTCAATCTAATCCCTACTAAAACACACCAAGGACAAAAATTGAGAATCGAGCCAACACACAACATATCATGGGCTCCAACAGTGCCAAATTCAACCACTACTTATATTAAAGGTTTAAATTGAAGTTGCATTCATATGACAACAAATCAAGGATTCCAATTGATTCCATAACAACATTATTCACAACTGAGATTATTCAAAAGAGAAAACATAATATACGCCTCCAGGATTAAAAAGGAGTCTTACCCATGTGGTATTCTTCAAATAAACTTCTACAGAAGTAGAAAAATACAAGATACATATCAAATTCAAGAATTCCAACCAAAACAATAACATACCGTATTCACATCTAAACTCCTTCAGATGTAGAACATATGGCATTCACAACTAACTTATATAGAAGCCAAAATACAAGATATATATATATATTAAGGATTCCAACAGAGCCAAAAATAATAAGTATTCACAACCAGGCTTATACAGAAGCAGAGACACTGGTTTTGTATCAAGGACTTCAACTGAATCCAACTAATAGTATTCACATTTATGACTTCTACAGAAGTCTAAAATATATGAAACATTCCAAGGACTTCACAGAGTCATTTCGTATATATATAAATATATTACAAACTATCAACAGATTAAATCCCATAAATGCAACACAAGGGGGGAAAACTTCTACAAAGTCACATTCAAATACTATAAACACAACAAGTTATCCAATCAGAAGTAACTTAAGTATTATAGGAAGATCCAACAAGATTCAGCAACCATAACATATATTACTCACGACAAAACTTTTAAAGAAGTCGTATATACTGTACATTCAAGAAATCCAACAGTATCATTTTCAACAAGTGGAAATAGCAAGGTATCGACTGAAGTCTGAATCAAACAAGAAAACAATTCATGGACTCCTACAGAGTCGAATTCATATATTTTCCTTGCAACATTTCTACAAAATCCATCCAGAATGTAAAACACAGCAAGATAATACATCTGTTCGAAACAAAATGCACACCCATCAAGGGTTCACTTGAAAAATCGAGCCAGTAAGAAGATACAACAACTAAATCACACAAAGCTACCATAAAAACCAACTGATCCCAAAAATCATCTGAACAGAGTTGTTCTAATGAAATCATTTGAAATAAAGCAATATTTTTAAAAGTTAGGGCCTAACATGCCTGGTAATGTTGCTTAAAAATCCAAAGAAGACCACTGAAAGAGCTCGAGCCTTCTTCTCTTTTTCCACGTTAGATTCAACAACAATAATTTGTTATTTCCATGCCTTATAAACTTTCCTTAACAGAGAAAAGAGTGAGTTACACTCATATTTTCCATGCAACACCAAGTAGACTGGTGCGAAGAACCAGTGATCAAACAAAGAGAAAACCGGAGCACATGAAAAACCAAACAAACTACCAGTTTCCCATTTTGCATGTCTTCCCGAGAAATCCGAGCTCGAAGACGGAGTTCATTAATTGTATTAACTCCAAAATTCCCACTCAATCTCCATTGCCACCGACCGCCATAGTTGGCGATGGACAAATGCAAGTCAAAGACCATTTCTAACTTTGGCGACTCTGCCACGTCGGATTTCACTAGCCATTGAAACCTCCGCTAATTCCTTGTCCTTCATACTTATCCATCCCATTTAATGCCATAGAAACTACCGCCCATGGCTCGCACCCCTTTATAGGTCCCCTTCCTCCACTAACATTTGTTAGGTTAGAAGCATAGGTTAGGATTTAAGATGATACTTAGTCTAACCTCCTTAGCACTAGGTTGCTAACTTAGAACATTTAGCTTATAGCTTAGGCCTAGGTTAGATTAACACTAATCTAACCCATAGGTTATAGTTTAGGTTTAGGTTATTAACCTTAACAAATCTAGTTTAGGTCTAACATTTAGAATGTTCAGAATAATAACCTACAGATATACATTCACGAAAGGGATTCACTCCAGCACTGCCAATAAGCTAGTTGAATAAATGTATCTGAATTTATTACCTGGCCCACGATCAAGACCTTCTTGATATTACGATATTGGGAACCAATTCATTTAACACGATCAGCCTGAGTTAGACTTCAGAATAGCTTATTCAACGCATTCAGACCTTGCAACCTGTGTAAGGTCTATAATTTTTGTTCATCCTGAATAAACTTAAAGCCTCTCTTGGATCAATGCCATTGATCCAAGGCTGAGTCTTATAGATGGATAAATCCACAATTCATTCCGAGATCAGATTAAACTCAGGTGTAAAATGAAAGAAATAAAAGAGTCCAATCATATTCCAACTTAGTCAAAGATCTTCAATTACAAATAAGATACAGTCCATATCAAGCATGACTTCACAATCAAAGGAACACATCCTTTTACAGAAGAAATCATATATCAACACTTGAATGCTCAGGAGGAAGTAACAACAGTTCAGAGTGTTACATGAAGGCTGTCTTGAACTGATCTTCTTCCTTCACCATAATCTGATTGTAGCCCGAGTAGCCATCAAGTAGTGAAAACCTCTCGGAGCCAGCCACCACTTGCAAAATTTTCTCCATAGAAGGGAGTGGGTAATGGTCCTTGAGAGATGCTCTATTCAAGTCTCTGAAGTCAACACACAATCTGATCTCTCCACTCTTATTTTTGACTGCAACTAAGTTGGAAACCAAACTAGAATGCTTAATTGGTAATATTATTCTTGACTCAATCAACTTGTTCAATTCCTTCCTCATGAGAGGTTCCATGTGTGGATTGACTGGCCTTTGTTTCTGCATGATGGGCTTAGTATTTGGATCCAACTCAATGGTGTGCTGAGCTAACTTGGGATTGAAACCTTTCAAGTCTTCGTAGCTCCAAGCAAACACATTAGGGAACTCTTGACATAGCTATATGAACTCATACTTTTCTTGTTCAGTTGTCATCTTTCCAATTTGAAATGGTTTGTTCTCTTCCACCAAGATGGATACTGAATCTTCTCTCTTGACCTGAATGTTTGCTTTCTCTTTCCTAAACTGATCATTAGGATTCAAAATGGACTCCAAAGTGATAAGTCCCTTGGGCATCTTGTTAGTTCTCAGCTATACCACTTGATCACCATACTGCTGTTCCAATTTCTCTTGATTTTTAGCTGAGAACTCAGCTTCTTCTTGTAAGAAATGGATGATTTGCTGGTCATTCTCAAACACTTTCCAACTTACATTGTTATCCGGCACTGAAGGCCTCACAATCACATGGATGTTTGGCTATACCTTGTCCTTTTGAATGCTTTCCATAATATCAAAGGCTGCCCCAACTGCTGCAAGCCTGTCAGCAGGTTGGTTCTCTTTCCTAGGAATTGATTTGATGCCAAAGCCCTCAAAATCTTCAATGAGGTCCCACACCCTATTCTTGTAGCACTTGAGTAGATCATTCTTGGCAGCATGCTTCCCTTTGACCTAATTTACAATCAATTCACTGTCACCAAAGACTTGCAAGTTCTTTATTCCTTTCTTTATTGCCCAATGCATCCCTTGCACCAAGGCTTCATATTCAGCAGTGTTATTGGAGCATGCAAACTAAAATCTAAAAGCTAAATAGTAATTTACTCCTTGAGGTGAAACCAGCATGGCTCCCCCTCCGACACCTTGTCTACTCCTTGATCCATCAAAAAATAGCTGCCATTCCTCATTTTCATCCTTGTGGTCTGGCTTGGTGATGCTAGGAATGGGCTAATATTCTTCATGTATGCAATAGACCCCTAGCTCAGATTCTTCTACTTCTTGATAAGGATCAAAAGCATGCACCTTTTTTTCCCATTCATCAGGAGTTAGATCCGGGATTCTTCCAACCTTGGTGTCAGCTTCATCAGTGCTTGGGTGATCTTCTTGATCAAATGCCGAACAGTTGGCATTGATCTGACTTGGAGTGTAGGGCTCAATGTGGGAGTTTGAAATAGGTTCAGACCTGATTGTAGCTTTGGTTCCATACCTCATTTTGAACAACATGTGTGACCAATCAGCAGACAAATATTCTCTAATATTGGCTATGAAATCTCTTGACAAACATAGAGCAAAGAGTGGTGGAAGGTCTATAACTGATACATCTTGTAAAACAACATTATTTGGACATGCATGCAAGGTAAGACTCAAGTTTCTAATCACCCCAACTGTTGTTACTGTTGTCCCATCCAACTTCACTACCCCCTTTGTATATGGTTTCATATTGAAGTCCTACCTGATTAGCTATTTGCTTGGGCATCACTGAGCTACTTTCCCCAGAATCAATCATGAAATTGTGCACCAATTGGATTCCAATGATCAATGAAACATAGAATGGAGGGGGATTCAACATCTTACCTTACTGTCCTCCATGATTCCCCTCAGGATGGGCAACATTTGTGAGCACCTTCTCTTACATTTGGACTTGCTGATGTGAAGTTGACCAGTCCTTCATGGCAGCTTGTAGCAAATATCTTTGGCCTAAGATAGATAGTGATTCCCACATTGATATGTTTACATTTGTCTTCTTCATCTGATCAATGATATTGAATGGGGATGAAGTATCCTTTTGTTGTCCCTTGGCCTGCACATTCATCCCTTGTATATGGGCAGCAACAACTGGCATTTGAGTTCAGCTATGAACTATTTTAGGCAGTCCTTGTGTGCTTGGGATTACATTTTGCTTGCCAATAGTTTGTGGAGTGACAAAAGGCCGTGAATTACTTGGGGCCAATGGATGTCCTTCACCCAAATTCCTTCTTTTTGACCTTGTATTGGATGCAACACTTTGATAGATTTATACCACAGAAATCTTCAGCCTACCAATTGACAAGAGTAGTTTTGTTCAGAGATGTTCCTTGCTGAGGTGCTTCTTGCTGCTGATCCTCTTCGTGGCTGGACTCTTGGGACCCACCAATGATTTGCACCATAAGAGCCTAATTTAATGCACCGTTAAAGCACATTGATTGCTTATGTGGCTGACTACATGGGAAACACCAATCATATTCTTGGGCCATGTTATTTTGCACCAGTACCAAAGCTCTAGATGTGGGTGCAACATTGTGGTTATCAGGCTAAAATGGTCTGTTGGCACGAGGCCTTGTTTGATTCTGATTTGCAGCTAGATTGGGTGGTCTTTGAGGCTAATATGGCTTCATGTTAGGCTGAGCTTGAGGTTGATAAGAAGGTCTAAAACTTTGGACTTGCTACCTCTTGAGTGTAACTAGCTCATTGCCTAGATTTTGCACTTTCTTCATGACTTCTTGAAGTTCGTTTGAGGCAGTAGAAGATGAAGTAGAAGCTTCACTTGAATTCTGATTTCTAGGAGTGGGAATAAGAGCTAAGACAGGTGCTTGACTAGTACTTGGGTTCTCTAAACTTGGATATAATAGCATGGGAGGTCTAGGGGCTAGTTTTCCAGCTTGGATCAAACAATTTTCAGCCCTAATGGCAATGCTATAATCCATAGGGATAGTTATGCCTCCCATGGACTAAATCAACATAGAAATATCAAAATTTAGAGCTTTGAGATAGTAAAGAAAAGCACCTTCTACTGTTGGCCTGGTTGTCACCGGAATTCTCTCCCAAGTCATTTGAAATCTGAAGTTAAAATCAGTCAGCTGCTCATTGGGAGCTCTCTTGATGGTTGTTAGCTGCTCCAAAAGGGACAAGTTGTCTCCTTTATCCCCAAACTACTCATGCAAGGCAATGCATAGATGGTTCCAATTTTGAATAGAACCTGAGGCAAGGCTTTTAAACCATTGCAAAGCCTCCCCCTTGAATGAAGATTCCAACAATTTGACAGCAACTTGTATCTCATTGATTCATGAATTGCACAAAGGTTGGAAATGTCTTTAACATGATCACCAGGAGTAGTCTGATTCTCTCCAGTGAAGTATGAAATGTTCTTCAAGGCTGCAATTGGGATTGGATTTTGTGCATTGAGAGAAAGTGGGCTGCTGCCAGTGAAATTGACATAGGGGTTGTTTTGTGCCATTCTAATTGGTCTTAGAACCCTTGTTGACTGAATGAAAGGCCTACCAGGTGGAGGAGTTGAGAGAGTTCTATTTGGTGGAGATGGAGACCTTTGAATCCTTCTTCCTCTTTGCCTTCTTCTTAGAGATAACTGCAAATATTCAAACAGCACCTCTTCTTCTCTAGCTATTGACCTTGTAGTGATTCTTCTCATGAGTTTTTACACCTACACTATTAAAACCAGCTCATTCTTCCCCTTGGAGTCGCCAGATGTGTAATTTATAGATCTTTTAAGCAATAAAATTACACCAGATGCACATCAACTTTTCTGTAATGAAAATGAGACCTCTAATGTCCCATCGGGCGTGCCAAAACTGTTATCATCGAATCACAGCACCCTAATGTTTATACAAGTGCATATACTTGAACTCATGGTGTGATTGGATGACATGGGTACTATCTCCAAGTTGTGGGACTTGCTACTTAAGATAGACCTCTAGAGAAAGTTGTTTCTTGCTCCTAAACTACCTGTCACAATCTACTCTAATGTAGGGGAAACTAACTATTCTAATATAAATTTCCAAGGGACAAGGGAGAGAGAATGCATAAAATGAAAGCCTACACTAAAGCGGTGATACACCAGAAAAGGAGTGGTGAACACTTCTAGTTCTGCAGATAGACACAAATCATGGAATGTAACATAAAAATCATGCATAAACTGATAAGATGTAATTGAAAGTCTGGAATGAAGCAAACAACAAAACCAAAGGGCTGAAAACTGATCACAGAGCCTGTATTGTCATTTCCACTGTCAAAATCCTTACATTACAACATCAAAAAGGTAGAAAAACTATTATAACCATCGAGAGGTCTGATACTTGAAAAAATCACTTGTTGAAGGTGAAATAAGAAGCTTTCTATCTAAATAAATGTTCTCTCCAAAAAATGAGCCAAATATGGCTTTTTACAATGCATGGGTCGAGCCCAGGAGAGAGAAAATGTGTAAAAAATGTGGGAGCCATTCCTCATTGAATGAATATGTATTAAAATAGCATGGGCATCCTTACAAACCCATGCCCTAACATTTTTGGCCATGCTGGAGAAGAATGTGACCCATTTTTCATTAAAACTGGTTGTTGAAACGTCATTTCTGGCCATTACCACGTGCTAGAGACGTTTCTTGATTTTTATTTCTCCAAACTAAACTAAAATACAAAAATGACAATAGAATCATGTAGATAACTTCACCATATTTCCATTGATATAAAGAACACAAAAATCTGAGCTCTGGATCGAAAGTTATGGCCATTTGAAGATTTAGGGCAAAAAGAGGCCCAGAATGGATCGGCGGGAAAAAAGTTTGAATTTTTTACCCATTTGGTCTTTGGAATTTTTTTCAAATTTTCCCCGCACTCCACCACTTGGATGACATGTGTCAGGCCCTGATTGGCCATGAGCTCATCCTTTGAAATTTTTCTTTCGGGCCCCTCCTTAAAATTTTTTGCCACTTAGACATGTGGCACTATTTTATTGGCTCGGGCCTGAGGGGCATAATTTTACCTTGTGTCAAACACTTAGCAATTTTTTCAAATTTCTTCCCCTTCTAACATGTGGCACATTCTGATTCTTCCATAGGCCTCCTTGTCTATTTTGCGGCCTTTTCACCTTTTCACGTCCCACGCGTCCCTCGCGTACTTTTGTCTCGGTTGTCCTGGACGAATATCTCTGAACTGCCTGAAATGGACTGTCTTTCAGCAAACCGGCCGATTCGCATCCCACGTGTACTTTTGTCTCGGATGTCCTGGATGAATATCTCCAAACTACCTGAAATGGACTATCTTTTGGCAAACCAGCCGATTCGCGTCCCATGCGTACTTTTGTCCCAGCTGTCCCAAACCATGCGAAACAGAGACTTAGGTGATTTTTCCTTACTTTTAGCCGTTTTGGCTTTTTCACGTCCCACGCGTCCCTCACATACTTTCATCCCAGATGTCCCAGATGAATATCTCTGAACTTCCTGAAATGGACTGTCTTTCGGTAAACCAGCTGATTCGCGTCCGATGTGTACTTTTGTCCCGGCTGTCCCAAACCACGCGAAACAGACTTAGGTTATTTTTCCTTGCTTTCGGCCATTTTAGCTTTTCACGTCCATCGTGTCTTGATGTCCCAACTGTCCCGTAGATTTCCTGGGACAAAAATGTCTAACTTAGTCAATTTTCTTACTTTTTTCGGCCCCAAGCTTGGTACGAAGAACCTCAGTATGACCCGAACCCTTCAAAACCGAAGTGGTTTAAAACATTCCTGCAACCTTATTTTTTGTAATTTTTTCCATTTTCTCTAACTCATCGGGATTTCTTCTTGGATGGGAGAGTTAGAAAATGGCCGAGGTGACCCCGAAAAAACATGATTTTGGGCCTCGAATCAATCTTACTTGCTCGGGATTGAATAATTTGATGCATGTTATCAAAATTACCTTGAGGGGTGAATGTTGGATAACAACTGCCTCGGGAAGATTTACATAACTTCAAGAAGTTACTTAAGTTGAGTTGAATTTGAATTAAAGGCCCTCCTAACTAGATAGTCTTTTCCCAACCCAAAATTTCACACCTTTGAGTTGCCTTACATAATTAAGTTCAATTTTCACAGAGAGAAATTTAATAAGATTTGAGACCTCATCAAGGAGTCCATCGGTTCCTAATAATCTTATTTTCTCATAATAGGGTAATAGCCCTAAATCCTTTCATAAGAGGAAGCTAACTAAACCTATAAGGGTTTATATCAACTCTGAAGACGGAAATATATCTAACTTATTGTTATTATGACATGGTGATTTAAAACCATCTATTACGTTGCCTTGACTTAGATCATTTTTAGGGTAGTAATAGATTACTCTTCCTGTTATAGCTACATATCAGGACCTAGGTTAACCTTAACTTCCCCTAAAAATGCAAGGGACTAATTTCCAAATTTAAGCTTTTATTCATAATATATGAGAATTACTACTCAATACATGAAGTATTTAGTCACATAATTTTTACAAGGCTTACTTAGGGAATCCAACTAACTCCCATGGCATATAATAATAAAAATGCACTCTCATTCATTTAGACATAAGAAGTTCAATTCAACAAATAAAAATGCAGCCACATAAGTAACAATTTCCCCATTTCATTTATTTCCAAGCCATACAATTACAACTTATGCACTTCGGCATATTTTGATACAAATAATCAACAGAAAAAGAATAACTTTCATCCTATAGTAAAATTAGAGAAATCAAGTTGGAATTCATCATAAAAACCAGATTAAACAATCTTATGCATCATATCAAATCTGTGTGCCTTTACCATACTTATGATGACCATCTACAAAATATTTCTAGCAATAGGTCAGTTCAGTGAACTGAGCATTCTAAGCACTAATTCTTAAAACAATTGCCTTTAGAGAATTCCACCAGTTGGAATTCCATCATAAAAACCAGTTTAAATTAAATCAATTCATCAAATCCATAAACATGAATCACACTATCTGTGTGCCTTTACCATTCTAATGATGACCATCTACAAAACATAACTCATGAGCATAGGTCAGTTCAGTGAACTGAGCATGATAAGCACTAATTCTTAAAACAATTGCATTCCACCAATTGTTTCCATTAAACTACCTGTTTAAATGAAATCAATTCATCAAATCCATAAACATGAATCACGCTATTTATCTTCCTACTATTCTAATATGACTTTTAAACATAACTCATATTATAGCTGCCAATTCAACTTAAATCCTTTCAGATGATTCATCTTAAACAAGAGAATAAGAAGAAACAAAATGAATCTTAAATACCTAGCCATCCAAAAAACCAAGGGCAATATCAATCCTAATGTAATTACTCCATTAAAGAAATGAAATACGTACCAACGCATGTAACCAATAGATTTGCATTTAAACAAATTCAAACAAAGATAGATTATAGCCTCAAGCAAGTTCAACTGATGGATTTTCCTTCATACTTTATGTATAATTCCATAAACATTGATAAGTATACCAACTATTACTACAATACTACTTTCATACAAGTAGATAAGTGAATTACTCAACAGAGTAGTAATATAGCTAAAGATACGGAAAGGAGACTTCTATCAAGATACAACACTTACCACTCTCTCTCCACATAACTTCAATAGTCTATTCATCTCATGACCATTTTAAAGAATTTATATAGAAATTCTAAAGAAGGAAGCATTCATAAATTTCCAGAAAGGGAGAGAATACTTTCATATTCCAAAAATCCTATATCAACATATACTTTACAACTAAGAGAAAGAAAACAGAGGCATTCGGATCTCCATTCCAAACAAGTTCAGGGACTGTACCAACTTTCAAGAAATAGTGCATATATAATCAATCTTGAATTCAATTAGGGAAGAAGAGAAAGAAAGAAAATCAACACCCAAGTTTACCATTAGCTCCAATCTAGTAGAACTGTTTGAAAGGTTGCCCTTAAATGCCTAGGGTCTTGCAATTGCACATTAACAAAAGCCATAGGTTGTTATAAATAAAATACCATATACGTTCAAATATCAGTCCACAATTTTAATCCAAATAAAACAGTCTACCCTTCACCCAGGAATCAAATCATTTTGAACTACGAGTTAGGGTTGTAGACACCAAATTTGTGTCTTACGACACCCTATGCCCCGCATCTCATTTTACAAACCTAAACCTCACCACCTAAACCTTACACAATTATTTATTAATTACCTTATAATTAATAAATCCACATCTCCAAACCTGCCACCGTCATTTCGCCACCTCATCATGACCTACCCCTAAACCCCTAAACTAACCTAATATAAGACCTATAACTTGGTCTACAATCCACACCCATGACTAATGACTCCTCACCCACACCAAAACCAACCTTAATAATGACTTGGACCAAGCCCACAACTAATCCCTTCGGGAGAAAAGGAGGGGAAAGTTGGATATTTTACTAAAAATAGCCTACCTTTGACTTAACCGACATTGGTTCCTTCTCCACCACTATCGGTTATGTAACTACCATTGGTTCCCTGTAAATGACCTTCGCCAACCAAAAACAAGGGATCGGAATTCATTTGAAAGATCTAGAATTCACTTGGTAGAGCAGAGATAAGTGAAGAAAAGAGAAGAGTTTGTAGAGAAGGACATCAAGCCCAAGACTGCAACTGAGTAACTAGAGCAAAGCGACACTCATCCAAGCATTGGGAGAGAAGATAGCCCACTTTTGATTGTAAGATCATCCCACCTAAGCCTTGCCTTTGTCATCACAGTCCTTGGACCTGTATCTTCATCAGGAACTAGTAAGTAGTGTCTTGTATGTTTTTTAAATACCATTTCTTGAACTTCTGATTCAAAGTAATTATAAGCTCACTCCTATATCTACTACCCAATAGCACCCTACATCTAACTTTCATTCCTCTACCCTTACATTGCCCCAAGAACAAATCCCACACTCTCTGAGTCTTCTTCGTCACCCTATTACCTACCCCTGATCATTTACCAACCTTATAAACACCATAACCACCTTACAGCCAACCTTCATTGAAAACCCCTAAATCACTGCCCCTACCGATATTGGTTATCAGAAACTGGTACCAGTGTTATAACTGCAGTCGGTTATATAGTGACCGGCATAGGTCACTTTGACTCAAACCAAAACCAGCCTTTCCTCTATTGCTTTTTAACGAGATAACTAAATCATAATTTCACAATAACTTCTTTGTTATCATTTGTGTTAATTCATATTAAAAGGAGAATTGACCACCTTCGAAAGGAAGTCTAATATTTCCTGGGCCCAAGGCAGTTCCCTCATTTATTGTCTAACTATAATCTGGTGGTCTTACATTCTTATTCATAGGTAGTCCTTCCCAGAAAAAAAGGAGTTCTTCACAATCAGTCTGATCTCTCTCTACGGTATGCGCACACCCTCCCAACACTCAATAGGTATTCCTCCTAGCCCTAACCTTTATCTGTTTCTCAAGAGAATGAAAGGATAGAAGAAAATCTATTCTAAGAATGAAAAAATTCTACATGAAACATTTTGGCACGCCCAGTGGGACCCTTTCTCGGGTTTCTTTCTTTCTTGCTTGCTTTCATATAGGGAGCGTACTTGATATTTTCTTCTTCTAAATATTCACAAGATATTTTGTCATGTTGGTAAAATAATTTGTCTTTCTTCCTCAGCTTTGCATTAGTGAAAGTCATCTTCTTTTCTTCATTGAATATCATTTTCGATTTGGGTTTAAAACACGTGCATCACATTCTTGCTTGCTGTTTTTAATTCTAGTGAACATAGATTAAGTAACAGGTTGTACACGTGGGGGTGATATCCATGATATTGACGAGAAATTAATCTTACTTTCACTGCACAACACATACCAAATCACATCATAATCAACACAATAGCTCAAACATCCCCATTTTCCGAGGTATTCCTCAACCTGATTGAGGTAACCTTATAAGCCAAAACAAACTTGACATCTCCCTTAGGTATTTTTTTAGGATTGACATCATCTTGCATCTAAGGAATAAGCCCACAATAATTAAAACTAATCCTAGGGTTAGTCTCTTGATTTGCTTGTGCATCTTGCTTGTTTTTAGTTCTATTTCTCTGTCATACACTATTTCAGTGATCACTTCAGAATAGTTTCGTGGGTATACTAAGCATTGTTAACCCCAAATCAGTAGCTTCTTACATCTTCTCTTTACTTTCACAGTGACCGATACTGGTCCTATTCTACCGACATCAGTTAACTGACTGACGTCGGCTACAGTCTGACCGACATCGGTTATCCGAACGATATCGGTTACTGTCTTTCACAGTCCCCGACAAACCAGAAACCTACCAATTCCAACATTTTGTTGTTGTTTCTATTCCTGATAGATTGAATCCTTGTTGTGTACTCTTATCCATGGTTGTTATCACTTGGAAACAAGCCACAGCCATGGTTTCACATGCCTATTACGTGCCTTTGCCTAAATCACCCCCTTCACATCCTATGGGGAATCCTACAGACACCAGTGATGTTCCCAAGATCCCTGTAGGAGATAAGGACTTTGCCAAATTTTTGGATGCTAATCCTTGCACCGTATAGTACTATTTGTCCCATACCCCTTACTGTATGCCTGACGGTCAACTTCTCGTTGGTATGCTTATTAGTATAGCTGCTCACTTAGCTCCTTCCCTACCTAATAACTCTGCCTTACCTTCTTCATCCTTAGCCCCATCTCCCAACTCAGTGGCTTCGGGGGTACGGCACAAATTGGCTTTCCTTTGGTTA
This sequence comes from Taxus chinensis, assembly GCA_019776745.2. Classification (NCBI taxonomy): domain Eukaryota; kingdom Viridiplantae; phylum Streptophyta; class Pinopsida; order Cupressales; family Taxaceae; genus Taxus; species Taxus chinensis. Next base: position 946,771,639 of record CM034147.1, read on the forward strand.
ATCTGGGGCCCCACATATCATTACCGCTGAATGCTCCTACCTAATCTCTCTCACAGACTGCCCCTTTCATAACTTGCTCTCTGCCACCTATCCACACAAGCTTTCCTTCTCAAGCTCTACCCACCTTTTCATTTCCACACACTTATCCGGTGGCTTCAACATCTTATATAGGACATCCCTATTCGGTCGCCTCAACATATTTGTCATCAATACCTTATCAACATTTAACCCCACCATTATCTAGTAGTGGCTCTTGGCCCAATCCTCCTCCGTTTACAACAACCACACCATCATCTTACCCAACCACTGATTTATCAAATAAATGATGGACAAGATGCAAAATCTAGAGGCTTCTGTTTCAGGAAGCCGTAGCACCCTGACATACGAGAAATTTTGTCAGGAGCCTATTCATCCTTCTGTCCCCCTTCATTCATATCATCCTCAATGGGAATTACCATAATTTACTCATTTTAATAGTAAGGAGGATCCTCAACAACACTTGTGATCATTTAGACATGCTTGCTATTTGATTGCTCATGATGATGCCTTACTACTCCACACCTTTCCCATGTCCTTATCAGGACCCGCCTTGGAGTGGTATAGTGCTTTAACCCAGTACTCAATCTTCTCTTTTAACCAATTAGCCCAATATTTCTTGGATAATTTCTCCATTAATATTTCCAAGAAATTATCCATCACCGAACTCTATGCCATCCGACAATTTGAAGATGAATCTATCACATATTTCGTTGGACGATGGCGGGGCCTCATCAACCAACTCACTTATGCCTTACCTCAGGCTGAACTCATCAAACTCTTTACGCGGGCCTGTGCTAAGCACATTTCTCCCACCCTCCAAATTCAAACTTTCCACACCTTTGATGAGGCCTTTACTATGGCTCGAAAACTAGAAATTCAAGCCTTAGAGGAGGAGAAATTGAGGTTGCGCAACAAAAACCCCAATTTCTGAACCCAAGACTCCACTAACAAACCCAACACCACCAATTCTCACACATCGACTGCTTCAAAATCAAAAGGATCTGTACATGCGGTGATGTTCAAATCCTAAGCACCGTCTAGTACCCCACCAAAAACCACCTATAACTATAAAACCGAGCCCATCAATTACACTCCCTTGGGAGAAAATTATGGTGTGATCTTAGAAAAATTGCTCAAAGCAGGAGCTATCACCTTGCCTCCTATTAAACCTCATTCCAGGTTTGATTCCACCCGTGCTATACCTTCTTGGTACAAATAAAATGACTTCTGTAACTTCTACTTCGTGAAGGGACACAGTCACGAAAACTGCAAGATGTTGAAAAACATAGTGCAGGAAATGGCTGATGCAGGGGATATAACCCTTGATAATCCTAATGCCCCTGCTAACTGAAATTTTAAAATATTCAAAAAACCATTCCCAAACCACTCATCTAATAGTAACGTAAACCAAGATATCTTAGCCGAGGAGAGTGTTCATGAAATCCATGCAGTTTTAGATTCCCAACCAAAAGCTTCTATCAAGGAAATTCTGAATCAAGCCTCGTCACTAACGCAAGGATCCACACCCGCTTCACCACCATCAAGACAAGATGATAACCTTTCCATTCCTATACCCATAAAGGAATTAACTGCCCAGAGTTCTCTTCTCATGAATGAGTTTTCTTACACCACATCCCTGCAAGATTGTGACCCGATATTATCTAACTTATCTATTTCCCAAACATCTCCTTCCATCACTCTTGCTGTAAAAGAAGAAGGCTCACCACTATTTCTGTCATCCTTAGAAGAGAAACCTCTCGAACCAACATCACCAAACTCCTTAATCATGATGGATCCCCTCAAACATGCTCTCCTACCTATTAGTTATTCATCGCCTAAATCTTTTCAGCGACCGATTGACCTCTTAACACCCATTCATACAGTGCCTCATTTACCCCCTGTATCACACCCATAGTGGACCAGAAAAACAACCCACCTCTCTTCCATACAAAATTTCTTCTTCACACGTGAAGATTGTCATCCCTCAGAAGATAAGCGAGTCCTATGGGAGCGTTTGAGTACACCATGATCTACTCAAATGCAGATGACCGATCCAAACACCTCTACCATATACCCGAGGTGTTTACAAAAGCTCAAAATGCCTATGTCCTCATCTTCACCCCTCTCATCTCTACCGAATACCTCATCCACCTCTATTAACCTAACCAAACCTTCCCCTATGCTTGGGACTTCACCAATACCTAGCCTAACACACCCACCTCAATGGTTAGATTTATCCAAAAATAAAGCCGTCCATCCACCTAGGAGACAAACCTAATCCCTTCAAGTCCAATCTATGCCTCTGTCACAACTAAAACCCTCGTCGTCACACCTACCTTCTATATTGGGACCTCACCCCTCCACCTTGCATCAATACATCATACCTCCTGTGTTTTCTTTAAAATGACCTACACCTTCTGCACCCATACAGAGATCCATGGGTGTATCAACACCATCACCCCAAGTATCCTATCCACCTATCAACCCTAAACAAACTCCATCATCAAAGGATTTGTTTTCTGTCGCTCCTCTTTCCCCGTAGTTGTTTCTTGCCACCACGTCATATATGACTTTATCATCTAACCAGCTAAACATGAATTTTGCGCCAAAGAAGCCACACTTAGTTACAACCAATCATCAAAACCCCTTGTCTAAACCACCACCCGTACGAACCAACCATACCCAACCATTACCAAAACCCACCCAATCAATAGCCTCATCTTCCTCTGACTTTGACCCGCTCAAAGGATCTTATGCCAAGATCCTTGATATGTTGGTGGAGAAGGTGACCATTTACCTACCCCCACTTAGACCCTATGATCCATTTAAACCTCGACCTATAGGTTATGATGAGTCTAAAATCTGCACTTACCACCACACACTAGGACATGATGTAGAGGGATGTAAAGCTTTAAAAGCCATCCTTCGTCAGTCACCTCTCTCAGATAGAAAGGTTAAGAAGGACAACTTACGAAGGGAGAAACCTTTAGCTTCAATCCCCTCTCCTATACCACCTATCCCCACCTCACCAAGATCTATCATTATTGCAACCCCACCTCTCAAAGACAATGACTTATCCCCACCATCTTCCTCCTCTCGTGTTCACGAGATCAACATGATTAGTATTGCTACTCGAGGGCAGAAAAACAATGGGAAAGCTAAAGAAAGCACACCTGCGGCCTCTCTTTCTCCATCCACCATCCCAATCGCACCACCACCTAAAGTGGTTATTCATGGACCTACCTACCCTGTCTCTGATGGAGTTACCCACCAAACCATGATCAAACAGCTTCACCAATCACCTGTAAAAATGACACTGTATGATCTCATTCAAACCTCTTAATCTCATCTACAAGCTCTCATTGAGATCCTCAAAGGGATAGAGGTCCTACCTAACAAAACCTTACCCATTGCCTCTATCTTAACACCTAACCATGTTGCTTCTCTCACCAAACAATCTACCACTTCTATCCCTGTACAGCAAGCCGTTGCTGTTAGTATCTCTGAAGATGAAATTGTTGACTTTGGTGCAGAAGATCCTGACCCCACTCTTTTCATCTCGGCTTACGTCTGGGACATCCGAGTACATCGTGTTATGATTGACGGGGGTGCTAGCTTAAACATCATCTCTTCCAAATCCTTCCAACAAATGAATATCCCTTCTAGCTGCGTGTGTGCCAACCCCACCATGTTGCGTTCATTCAATGATGTTATTACTTCTACCTTAGGCACCGTGATCCTTAACATTTGTGTAGGGCCACGTACTTTACCTGAACTCTTCTATGTCCTTGAGGGAGAATTCCAATACAACATGTTGTTAGGCCACCCTTGGATCTAGGCTATGGGATGTGTTCCATCCACCTTACATAGATGCATAAAATTCGAGTATGAGGGGAAGTCCTACACCGTAAAAGCTGACACTCCCCCCTTCAAAACCTGCAATATGTTATATCTCCCTAGTGATGTGCTTGTACCAGTCAAGGCACCCATTCATCCAACCTAACCATCTACTTCAACCACACCTCAACCATCCACCTCGACTGCACCTACACATTCAACCAATGAAACTGCCACCACAAATACCACTTCCTTCCCAGCGGATAACATCCCAACATCAGATCCCTTAGTAGATGTTTTTCAACACCTTACGCTGGGGGAGTATCACCTATATAATGTTAGCACTTTCCATACCCCACAGGAGTATGGACAGTTACATGCGCATCCTACCTATGACCATCGTGTGGGGGAAGTAATCTCCTATGGACCACCTAATTTCCGCACCAACCTAACGTATGGGGGTGTCGACGTATCCTCTATCACCCCTGAACCTCCCCTTAGTGTGGTTCCCTTCCAATCTGACTTTCAATATCTAACTAATCAATGTTTCACCCCCACCTTCCTAACGTGCTGTGCTTGGAAGGGCTTCGGTTTCAGTCTTTATGAATAAGGCCAACATACGATCATTCCTGTGACTACACGCAAACAAAAAGATCATCTTGGTCTTGGATTCTCTGAACCACCTACACCAAAGAAACCACATATCTGTTATATCTAGGAAGACGACGAAGTCACCCTTTCTAAACCATCATCACCCATTTTTCCATCGTCACCCACAGAGTCGATAGACCTAGAATCTATCCCTCCTAACTTTTTTTTTTCATAAATGCTATCTTCCTGGGTCCTCTCACTTATCAATGCGATAATGAAGACCCATCTTCTTTTCCCCTTCTGTATCTAGACATGATTTAAGAAGAATCACCTTCAATTAATGTTGTTGAGTGCCACGATGATGACTCCATTCTCACTTATCTTGGTGCGGACGACTCTTCTATTCAACGCACCTTACCATCTGAAACTCAAACCATGTTGAATGAGTCGACTATAAAAATAAACATCCACACAGAGGACGATCCTCACATTGTGAATATTGGACAATCTCTTAATGCATCAGAACAAACTGCCTTCACTACCTTCCTCCATGCCCGCAACCAACCTTTTGTTTGGTCCTACGCTGACATGCCAGGAATTGATCCTGACATCACTATCCATAACATTACTTTGAAACCTGACTCCAAACCAGTTAAACAGAAACTGAGAAAAATGCATCCATGCATTGCCCTCTTGGTCAAAGAAGAGCTTCAATGACTCCTTTTTGTTTCCTTCATCTTACCTATTGACTATCCTCAATGGATTTCTAACATCGTACCTGTCACTAAAGCAACGGGGGGACTTCATATATGTACGGATTTCTGGGACCTTAACCTCGCTTGTCCAAAGGATGACTTCCCCCTACATAGTATTGATTAACTTGTTGATCTCACTGCGGGCCATGAGATGCTTTCTCTCATGGATGGCTTCTTGGGATACAATCAAATTTTGGTAGCCCTAGCCGATCAACATAAAACCACCTTCATAACTCCTTGGGGAACCTTCTACTATCGTGTCATGTCGTTTGGCCTTAAGAATGCTGGCACAACCTATCAGTGGGCTATGACTTACATTTTTCATGACATTATGCACACTATCCTTGAGGATTATGTCGATGATCTTCTTGGCAAATCTAAACATCGCAGTGAACATCTCGATTTTTTAACCATTATTTTCGATTGCATGTTACAATACTATGTTCGTCTTCAACCAAAGAAATGTTTCTTTGGTGTCCTTTTGGGAAAACTCCTTGGTTTTATTGTCTCTTTGTGTGGCATCGAGGTCGATCCAGCTAAAGTCAAAGCTATCCTAAAAATTCCCCCACCCACTAACCTTAAACAATTACGTAGTTTGCAAGGAAAACTCTAATCTATCCGGCGTTTCATTTCACAACTCTCGGATCGATGTCAACTTTTTCATCATCTCCTTAAAAAGGACATTGTCTTTCAATGGAGCGATGAGTGCCACCAGGCCTTTGAGGCTCTTAAATCCTATCTCTTGCAACCACCCATGCTTATCCCACCTCAGGACGATCACCCTTTCTACCTTTACCTTTCTGCCACCGACCATGCTGTAGGATCCGTGCTCACACATCGTGACTCCGAGCATCGAGAACAATCCGTTTATTACATAAGTCATACTCTTGTGGATTACGAGACTAGGTATACACATGTAGAAAAGTTGTGCCTAGCTCTATCATTCGTGGCAACCAAACTCCGACATTACCTCCTGAATCACAAAACTTTTTTCATCACCAACGCAGACCCCATCCATTATATGTATGCCAAACCTCATCTAAACCAATGCATCGCCCAATGGCTTATGCTCCTCGCCAACCTCGACCTTGAGTTTGTACACCAAAAATTAGTCAAAGGACAAACTATCGCAGACCAACTCGTAGAAGCCCCTTTACCTGGGGAACAATTTACCAATTTTACTTTCCCTGACGAACTCATCGCAACTCTTTCACTCAGTGAGGAGTCATATCCAATGACCCTCTTCTTCGATGGATCCAAATGCCAGTGTGGTAGAGGGGTTAGCATTTTTCTCATTCCTCTGGATGTTGAACCTATGCCTCTTTCATTCCAGCTTGATTTCCCTTGCACTAATAATACAATGGAATACGAGGCCCTTGTTTTGGGTCTCAAGGTTACATTACACTTAGGTGTAAAGTCTATTGACATTTTAGGTGACTCTCAACTGGTAGTCAATCAAGTTATGGGCATCTACCAATGTAAAAATGAGGAAATTCAAAAGTACAAACATTACGTGGACTCACTTTTGACCTTATTTACTCATTATTCTATCCAAACCATTCCCCGCTCAACTAATAAATTTACAGATACTATGGCTTTCTTGGCCTCAAAAATTCCTTCCTCACCAACTGACTCTGACATATTTTTCTTGGTCCAACAACTTTTTGCCCCATCTTACTCAGTCCCAGATGTTTGTATGATAAATAATGTGTCTACTAATTCACAGGATACCTGGTATCACCAATTTCACGACTACCTTATAACCTCTGTTCTCCCACCTAACCTTACTAGTAACGGAAAACATGCTTTTCTTAAAAGTGTTTCTCGTTATGTCATCATGGGGGGACTCCTCTATAAATGTGGCTTTGATGGCATCCTCCTTCGATGTCTAACCGGCACGGAGGTCACCTATACCATCTAACAAGTCCATGACAGAATTTGTGGTGGACATTTTAGTGGCCTTGCCATGGCCAAACAGATCCTTCACCTAGGCTATTATTGGCCTACTCTGAATAATGACTACTAGGAATATGTTAAGCATTGTGTTATGTGTCAACAACATGCCAACCTTCAACATACTCCTAGCCATCTGCTACAGGTCGCACGAGATCATTGGTATTTCTTACAATGGGGTTTAGACCTTATTGGTGAGATTCACCCGCCCTCTTCGCAACGTCATCGTTGGATAATCACAGCAACTGAATATTACACTAAATGGGTGGAGGCCATTCCACTCATTTCAACCAAAAAATAAAAAATTGTAGAGTTCATCAACGATCACATTATCTATCATTTTGGTGTTCCTCATCGCCTGATAACAGATAATGGAAAATCTTTCAAAAATAAGTTGTTACAAGACCTTTGTGACAACTTTGGTATCAAACTTAGCTTCTCATCACCTTACTATCCACAAGTAAATGGTCAAGCCAAATCTTCTAACAAAACCCTGACCAAAATTCTCATGAAAGTCGTTAACGATTCTGAGAAAAATTAGCCTGATCACATCCCCTTTGCCCTTTGGGCTTATCGTACCAGCATTCGTACCTCCACTAATGCCACACCATTTCCTTTGGTATATGGTATCGAGGTTTTCTTGCCTCTTGAAATACAAATACCCTCCCTAAGAATATCTCTCTAGGATATTCTCACTAATGATGATTTCCGCCAAGAGCGGTTAGCCCAATTGGAGCTTCTTGACGAACATCGTCTTACAGCTCTTGACCACCTTCAAATCTATCAAAAGCGCATCAAGCGTGCTTATGATAAGCGACTTCATGAGCGTACCTTTAAGGTTGGTGGTCTTTTCCTCAAAGAGAATCAACATGTAACCAAACTAGAAAAGAGCAAACGTGGAAAATTTTCTCCAAATTGGATTGGGCCGTACATTGTCACTCACACTTACAGATCAGGCACTTACCGTTTAGCTTTGTTCAATGGTAAACCTGAGCCTGAACCCCTTAATGCCTTGCATCTTCAACCATTCTACTGTTGAATTTAGTGTTATATCACTTCTTATCTACCTTGTGCTCGTCCCTTGAGCTCATTTACCACCTCATACACCTTGTTTCATACATCTCAAAATAGAATCATGCTCACATGGTTTGTTTATCATCTCCCCTTAAAAATTCCTTCCCCTTTTTAGTCTGGTCCATGACTTAAAAGTATCAAAATAACACGTTCTCAATTATACAATTATGGGATATTCTTGAGTCAAACTTCCTACAAAACTAGATGCTTCATGCCAAATGGACATCTAGACCTCCAAGTTATGCATAGACTGCTCCCTCGAAAGACAGCTATGTGCAAAGCCACATCTGCTATTATCAATAGACTGCTCCCCCAAAGGACAACTATACAAAAAAGCCACATCTGCTACTATAAATAGACTACTCTCTTGAAGGACAACTATACAAAGTCAGCCTCTATCAGAAGCTTCTCGAATTTATCAGCTTCGTGAAGAGCTCAAGAACAACAAAATGCATATCCCATATAGACTTCCCGCATCGATATAAAAAACATATATATATATATATATAAATTAAAATATATATATATATATATATATATATATATGTGTGTATATATAAAACAAATAAAAATAATAATAAAAAGCAACATTCAAAAAGCACTTTTGAGTCATGGACTTTTCTATTTAGGTTTGGTTCTCTTTCATCAGAATAATCACCTTATAACAAGTTGGATCGCGCCCCAGCTATACCATCCACCTCATCTCACCATTCTTCAAAACAACAAAACTCAAGGGACGTGACGTATATCCGATATATTGTGATTATACAACTCTTTTCACCTATCGAATTCTCACCTATGTAAGGTACCTAGGGATTCAAGTTCATCCTCTGATAATATGTGGTTTGTTTAGCTCTTTCCAACTATGGGAAACTTTTCCCTCTTTTACCTGAATCTAGGATTATGTGTTGACCTTAATTAGGACACGGTTCCCAAAAACTTGGGTAAGCTAACCTTCGCTTCACCTATACCTACACCAATACCCCCAATACCGTACCAGCACCAACAACATTACCCTACCAATATCAATATTTTTACCAACCGACAAATTGCCTAACCACAACCAAATTACCTGAATTCACCCCTCCCTGGTCCTAAGGGAGAACTACATCGGTCTGAGGCCCCTCCTTGCTTTGTGCAATGGGCTATGTAGGTAGCACTTATGAGACTTGGGGTCTCCGAAGGTTAGCTCGACCATCCCCTACCATAACCTACCATGTGTTGTTAAAATATAAATGATTTCGCATATTTATATTGATAACACCCACCTTGGTCCTTTTTCAAAACAAACATTCAAAATACAAACATTCTTATTATTATCATAACTCAAATCAACATACATATTCAGTTTTATTTAGATGTTAAACAAATACATCTTCTATATCAACGACACGTAGGTTGGCATCCTTATTTATTCTTCTACCTCTATGAAATTCACCTAGACCCTTGCGCCTCATCCTGAACTAGGTGATGATCGTGATTGTTGACGCCGCTCACCTAGCCTCTCCATCCTCAAAGGTGCCACTGCTATTGGTTCCTCCCACTGATCTACCAATATCTCCTATAACATATGAATACGCCCTCTTGCATGGAGGAATCTTACCTCTAGTCTCTCCACTTGTGACTGCGCAACTACTAACAATCCTGTTGTCTCATTCACATGCGTTTGAAGTTGGTGAACTAAACCCTGCAGGTGATCGCTCTCCACTGTAATCATAGCTATATCAGGATGATCAGCCCTCTCACATGAGCCTCATAGCTCTGCTACCCACCACAATCTATAAGCCTTTGTCACTCCTGCATCCATTACCCTGTGATCGACTGCTATCTCTTCTGGTCCTTCTGGAGGTGTCAGCCAGGGAGGTGAGAATGATGCCTCGGAATCGATCCTCATGTATGGTCTATAAGCCATGGGTATATCCTGAACAAATCTAAATTGTCGCCACACGTGATCTAGAGGAATCCTCTTGTACTCACTTGGCTTGTGCCCCACGATCCACCTTAATCACTTTACACCCCTCAAATCCTCAACTATGTTCTCTATCACCATATAGTTCCCGTAAGGCCTCCAACGGATATCCACAATCGTCGCCATCTCCCACACCTACTTATAATACTCGATGTCATCTGTCACGGCCTGGGATCTCACCTCTTACTCTGTCTGGACCCATCGCCTGAATACCAACCTCTGCAGTCCTATCTCTCCTAACTAGATGGGTTGGCCTATTGGTCACACACAAATAATGTGCTCATAGGCCCAACAATGTAATAAGTAAGCACAATCTAGTGTAGTCCTGTGATTTCACCTGCAGGCCCATAAACCCCTGTATAGCTCTACCAGATATGCGGGTGCCCATGCGAAAGTCATGCTCCTTTCTATCATTTTCCAAATAATACACATCAATGCTTTTGGAAATCTTCCCCCATCCACCCTCGGTAATGCATAATACCCCACTGCTATCAGTAATACCACTACCAACCTTGTTGCCTTAGGGTGTGATGCAAACATTATACCATAAGTGAATGTCAAACCTCGCTGTGTCAAATCCCGTGTAGCTGGACCAAATACTACTGTTATCGCTCCTCACGCCGTGCTAGGCCTTGCCTAATACATTGGTCTTCCTGTAATTGGGAACCTCAAAATTTGAAACACATCTTCCAACGTCACTACCATCTCCCCTGTTGGTAGATAGGAGGTATTCTTTTCTAGATTCCATCTCTCAATCAATGCCTGCAACATAGCATGATTGCATGTGATTAGTGAATAATAGTGGATTCCACTTAACCCCACACAGTTTATCAATGCCCATTCAGCTGGTGTTACATCTGCTCAGACACGTGACAACAAATTTGGCACCCTATCATTCATCCGCAATCCTACCTCTACCTGCATACATCAAATCAACAAACAAAAAATCAATAAATAACATCTCCAGGTGTTTTTTAACACAATCTGGAATTTTACACAGTAACCGGTATTGGTTATATCTAACCAATAACAGTTACTAATCGATACTGGTTACTTATAACTGATACTGGTCACTGTTACTTCTAACCACCCTTCTCAACAACACCATATATGATAGCTTTTTCACTCGTTTAATCCTATCTGTGCCTACGAACATATCTCAAACACTTGATTTCCTATCCTACAACACTCACCCCACCCCAAACTCTTGCATAATCACCTTTCTGCCCATTTACCTTACTACATTCTATTTTTAACCGTGCAAAATCTAATTCTAACAAATAAATAAATAAATTATACCTCTGGGGATCTAGCAGTTTGAGGTGGAACCTGTCTTCTTTCTCCTCTCTGCCCGCTGGATGCTTCTCTTTGTTCAGCCATGTTCACTACCCTCTGCAATATAACTTGTCTTTCTGCCTTCTTAATCTCAGCCTACAATCACTTTACCTATCTCTTTCCTCCTTATCACTCAATTCTCCCATGTAATTACCTGTATAAGTCATCAACAGCGTTGCATTCTCATATTTAACTTGTTGCATGAATCTAAAAATAAGAACTTAAGTTACTGTTATCCCGTAAAATTGACAAGGGCAATTTTACCGATAACCATACCGAAATTTTGTTCCGATCCCTCGTTAGGGATCCCTTGTGTTCGAAACGTTATAAAATCCCTTCCCGGGAAATCTGGTTTTTCGAACTTGTCTTTTTGAGCCTCTTTTAGCTGGGCACATGAAATTGCTATGTAACACCAACTTTTGGTGCGCCCCCTTTAAAACCTTTGGCACATGATTTTCAGTGTCAACACACCTTTTGGTGTGCCAAAGCTTGTTGAGCCTTCCCTGCGTGCGCCAAGGCGCATGCGCCTGTGTTGTCACAACGTTTGTTTCACCCCTTTTTGGTGCGCCAAAGGACGCACATAATCCCGTGTCGACATCGTTTTTGGTGTGCCAAAGGCACGCTTAATTTCTTGTTGGCAGGCACTTTGGTGCGCCAAAGGGTGCATGCCTTCCTGTGTTGACAACAATTTTCATGCGCTTTTCAAAAGTGGGTGGCGCATTTATGACCAGCTCACCTATATATATGTGTTTCAGCGCCCAAAATGTCATTTTCACTATTCGCTAAGCACGTGATTCTCTGAGCCTGTCAGCCTCTGCCTCGTCGTTTTCAACGCGTTGTGGACCCATTTTCCAGGTTTTTTGCTATTTATCCAGGTAAGTGCTCTTATCTCTTCCATTTGATTTGATTTTTGGTTCTTCATGCTTGCTGGTTGGTTTTTGAATGCATCTTTTGAGCTAGCCCACCCATGCTTTCTTTCCTTATTTTCATCTTTCCAGATCTACAGAGGAGGATGTTATTTTGAGGGCATGGTCTGAACCCCCCTTTGGATTGAACCATTGTGTCTCCCCAAAACAACCTTGGAAGAATAAGTATCAAAGGGTTGAGCCATTTAAAAGACTGTTTTTCCCTTTTGACGCATCGCCACGTCATGCAACATTATAAATAGTTGCGCACCCATGGCGCATCTGTCCCCCCTATAGCATGACTAAAAACCGCGCCAATGGCGCACCCATCTTGCCTGCTGCATCATTAACTTCTGCACGCTCAAGGCGCGCCTCTTCTATATGCTACAAGCGTTGAACTTGCGCCCCAAAGGCGCACCAAACTTCCTTGCTGCATCACTTTTCCATGCGCCAATGGCACACCCCGCACCCATACAACACAAGCTTTATCCGCGCCAAGTATAAAGTCATAAAAGTGCAGGCACATCCCTCCTTACAGTAACATTCGTGTTGTGCAAACCCTCTGTGCGCCGTGCCATATTTCCTTTGGCGCACGAAAAGTTCCTGTTACACACTTTTCCCATGCGCCAAAGGGCGCACCGAATCACAATGTAACATGAAAATTCCATGCGCCTTTGGCACATCCTGTCTCCATGCAACACGCAACTTTCATGCTCCCTTTACTGAAATGCACTCTGCAGTATGCATGCGCCATGCGCCTTTGGCGCCAGTTTAACCTTTGCAACATCCTCTTCCTATGCGCCTTACCAATTTTAGCCCTGTAAGTTGTAATTTTCCTGTGCCCTGGGCCTGAAAATCTCTAACTCTTTCTTCTGCTAACATTCCAATGGAAGATCAAATGGCTAATTCAACCTTTTCGGATTGGGTCTCGCTTCTTCTTCATGCAGATCAGCAACTGAGTTCGAAAGAACATATGTCTACATCCAGCAGGAGACCCACCAAACCAAAAGGAAAGGCCAAGCTTACAGAGGAAGAGATGAAGTACAAATATCAAAGGGTCAAAATGCCTGAGTTACAGGCCGAATGCAACATGGACGTAAGAGACTCAGAATTGGGGCATATCGACATGGAGGAATTCTGGGTTAGAACTCAGAAAGCTACAAGGAGTCCATGGATGGACAAACTAATAGGCAGTGCCCTGCACTTCGCCGGAGGAATCCCCATCAGTGCCGTCAAAAATGAATTTATGATGGTGGTTGCCCAGTGTTACAACAAAGACACAAGATGTGTCGAAAATAGTAAGGGCGAGGTAGTCATTAACCTCACTACCCATCATTTTGAGATCATACTCGGCATCCCTCACCACTGGCACTTTGTGGCCGTTAGCCAAGCAGAGTGCATCAAGGCCTGGGAAGACAATGAAGACCAATGTATGCAGCTAATGAATGAAGTATATCTGAAAAATAAGAAGGTGGTAACCCAGTGGCCCCATATCATTCACCGCAGTGAATTCTCAGAAGAGCTCAGCGATACCATCACCTTCCTGAGCAGGGTCTTCGGGCTTTTTGACGCCTATTACTTCCATAAATGGATACTGCGCTACTTGGAAACGATGAACAAGAATTTGCCTGATCAACGCTTTTACTGGGGGGAAATTATAAGTAGCACCATCTCCGAGTAGCTACAACAATTTAGCACAACGGGAGTATTCCATATGAACTCCTACGTGGTCTACGCTATAGCGTCAGAGAGGGATTATCCAGGCCTAACTCGGAGTGGAGTTTGGCCTCGGGTCAAAATATACAAGTATTATCCAGAATTAAGGCTGGAGAATAGCATCTCCCAGTTCACAAAAGTTAATGATGTGTTTTTCTATCACATCATCTGCCTGCTGAGGCTGAATATGACTCATAGTCGTACAACCAAAAACATAGTGGTGGCCACGGAGAAATGGGGAACCCTGTTCACCCAATTTCCTACATTCACGTATCTAAGGGCTGCCAAATTTTTGGGAGAGCCAACCAGGCTACCAAGGTATGCTGGGCCTAAGCTGATTCTGCTGGAACTATCAAGGCAGCTGGTCACATACCACAAAAAATGCCTTAAAAGAAAGAAGGGTGGAACTCCTTTCCCCCTCACAGTGGGCCGATACACATGCTCTACCCACCACAAGGCGAAGGAAATGTTTGCAGAGCTGGAGTTACTCAATTTGAAGCATGACTTCCCAGCCAGGCCTACCTTCGACCCAAGGGGCTGCCTGCCAAGAGCAAAGCTAAATCCGATCCATGTTCCTCAGATCGAAGATATTTATATTGACGTCCTCCATGAGGTAGAGCTCAGAAGAAAGGATCATTCTCACCTAGCATTGGTAGAAATCATCCAATACGGGGTAGCCATTGTCCCCAAAGGCTACCAAACAACAGAAGATGAAGTAGAGAAGGTATATAATGATACAGATGGGGACGATTGGCCCTTCCCGGCCATTGATAGAACTAAATCTCCTCAGACAATTGAGGAGAGGGTCAAGGAGAATTTCCGGAGGACAGAACATTGGTGCCGGATGAACGGCCTAATCTACCTCAGGGTTGATTTCATAACCTCCCCATTGGGCAACGCACCTTCACGATCCAAGAAGGAGCTTAAAGGAAAAGGTGTAGAAGGTGAATTCAGCACCATTCAGGAAGAAGCCCCTGAGAGTCCTCCTTCTGTGGCACCCGAGCAGGTAATATCTCTGGTCACACTAGAGAAAGAAGCAGAAGAGGAAGTTCCAATTGGCCCATCCACTCAGGATGTCGGCATTACTACCACAACAGAGGTCCCTTCTATCCCTTCTTCTTCTCTTCCTTCCCCTCCTCGAGAGACTCAAGCAACCATCCCTTTGGTCGTGTCCTATGTCCCTTCTTCTACTCTTTCCCCTACTTCTTCGTCTATCTTCTCCTCCCTCGCTGATCTGTCCTCCTCCATTTCTTCCCTCATCTCTGGGATCCCTTCCCTTCCTATGTCTTCCGCAGCTGCAGTTTCCCTTCCTCCCGTGGACACTTCTTTGGCTATTCTCTCAATGCCGCCGCCGCGTGTCTCCACGTTTTTCCCCTCTTCTACTGTAGCTGCCTCCTCCTCTTTCTCTGGTCCTTCTTCCATAGGACCAAGCCTGGATCTCTTAGCAGCTAAGCCAGCAAAAGAGGAAAGTTCCCATCACTCCGATGGACATTTCAGTGATCCCAGCCAAAGGGGCAAAGAATTAGAAGCCTGTTACACGCTTCTCTAAAAGTGCTGCAGGTGAGAGAATCATGGAAATTGCATACCCCGATCCCCTTAAAGGGAAAAAGGATCTGTCTCCGAAAGATTTCACTGTGACCCAAGTCACAATGGGGACATCTTCTGAAAGTCTCCAGGGGGAATCTCTTTCCGCGGTTGACGCCCTCTGTCAAAAACTTTAAGAGACGAAAGAAGAGAAAAGGCTACTAAAAGAGCAAAACAAATATCTACTCCAAGCCTTACAGAAGATGGGTAGTGCGCCTCCCACAACTTCCACCGAGACTTCTGAGCTTCTCAGCCAAGGAGAAAATCAACGAATATGCAAAGATCGGTGAGCAGGGTATGGCCGTTTCCGTTTGGAGGAGCCAAATCCTCAAAGACAGGGAAAAAGTGATCACCGAGTTCTCTGACTTATACCTAAATATCAGTAAGGTGAATAAAGAACTCCAAGCATTAGCAGGGCCCATATCAGAAGAGTTGGAACATGCCAGACTGAAGCACGAGGCCTTCCAACAAATGTTCAACTGTTCAGTCGAAGATCTGTTCCAGTTCGGCGTCTTCGGCCATCCAAGGGCCCTCCCCTCAACAAAATCATGTCCACTCTAGACTATCAGGTGGATCAGCTAGAGTTTATTCTAGAAAAGATTGACAAGGTAAAGGAAGAGGCCCTGGATACAATGCATCAAATGGAGTGAATTGTTCTCAACATGTCTCCAGGGTTGCTCACTCCTTCCTTTACCTTAAGGTCAGCTGATGAAACCATCCGGATCTTCAAGGAGATTGCTTCTCAAGGAACGGGGCCAGAGGTCACATTTGACACTGAATCTATCAACAACCTGCTGGCTTGTAGGGACTTTGTCGGGTTCCTCATTGAGGCGGAGAAGGACTTTTCCAAAGCTCCCGGAAGAAGCTTATAGATGAGCGGGAGACTTGTGAGGCAATAAGTGATAGGAAACAAGGATCCTTCTTAGGATCAACTTGGGCCAATAATTAACAAGTTTTTGGAATACCGCGCTCAGTTCCATATCTCATCACCTGAGCAACATCAAAAGCAAGCTACCCCCTTTCGGCCGCAGGATGATGATGACCAGTAGCTCATCACCTGAGCAACATCAAAAGCAGGCTACCCCCTTTCGGCCGCAGGATGATGATGACAGGTAGCTTCTTATTCTTCTTCTTCTTCTTCTTTTTCTCTCTCTTCTCTGACTTTCTGGTTGAAATGTCTAAAGTATGTTGGCACAAATGATGACATCATCCATGTTGCGTCATGGGATGATGTCATCCATCAAGTTGTCAAAAGTCAACATGAATTTTAGATATTTTGTAAATATCTTTGTAAATAGGTGGTTGGTTCCTTTTTGCCTTCTTTCCTTCTCCTCTTCTATATATATATTGGAATACTTGTTGTATTCAGAGGGTGAACATTTTTTAAATGAAAATAGAAGTGAGGAGAGAAAGACTTTGAGCTTTCTTGTAACAGAAGAAAATAGTAATACAAATATTGAGACTTTGTGTTGAATACCTGTGTTATGTGTCAGAACTTTCTTATGTTAGATCTGCACGTGTTTATTCTGTTAGATTCAGATCTACTTTTCTGTCATTTTCTCATCAGTATTGCTTTGTTTATTTATGAAAGTAGGTTTGGCTATGTTTACTAACAATCCAAATCATCAGTATTGCTTTGTTTATTTATGCAAGTAGGTTTGGCTCTGTTTACTACCAACCCAAAAACATAAATCTTCTGACCTTTCTGCTTTGGAATTCATTTCTTTTCTCCCTTCAGACCTGTTCCTTCTTCCTCCTCTCTTTCATTCCTTTCTTTTCGCAAACTGGAAATAACCTCTACTGGGATGAGATCCCAAACCCCCGAAGGTAGAATCTGTGAGACTTGGCATAGGTTCCTACTGGTAGAATAGCAATAAACCAGTTTCGCTTTGCTGACTCAAAGAGGGGCTATGCCCTGCACACTGTTGGCTCATTTATCCATAGATCTGCCCAAGCGACAGATTTTCGAACCAACAGTTTTTTGGTGACTCCACTGGGGAACGAATAGGTCTGTCAGATCTATGATGGTGGTAAGATATAAAAAAAAAAAATCAGAAAAAATAAGAAAATCGCTGCCTGTTTGTAAATCTGAACTTTTTGATAAAAATCCAAAAATTTGCAAAAGTGCTCTGATTTGAAAATTTTCTTCTGAGATCCATAGATTTGGCCTTGTTACAAATCTTTAGTTCGCTGAGTTTTTTATAAAAATTAGTATTTTGCCGTAGATCTGAGTTTTTTTTGGCTGTTTGCAAAAAGTTTGAAACCCTCTGAAAAAAGTCAAAATCAGATCTGAAAATCAGCTTGCTAATCTTCCCTGCTACCTTATCCTCGTTGTTATTTGTCATTTAACCGCAATCAGTTTTCTGAAGAGGATAGGTTTTAAATATTTAGAAAAGTATTTGCTGCTGGTTTTTATCAGAAAAACCAGAAAATCAGCAAGTACAAACAAAAAGAAAGTTTGAATCTGCGCCATAATATCATAGATCTGGAAGGTACACTGGCGAGTGAACCTTTTACACGCAGCAGGAGAGCCCGTGGAGAAGCTGATCCTACTTTCGATCTGCGTAAAAGGCATAATTTCAACGTAACACCGGCACGTTTTTCAGCGCTAAGCTCGGCTAGTCGGTCATCCAGGAGCGTCTCACCTTCACAAAGAAAAAGTCTTTCACTGGGGGCATCCACATCCCTTTGTAGTGCCTTGCTACTCAGCGGAACCACACTTCCAACTCGTGTTCTCTTTCCGGCTTTTCAGATGGCTGGGTACCATGGGGAAACATGATGGGTCCTTTGGCTTTACCACATCCAGTTCACGCGCTCCCTCACGGAAATCGAAATAATTTTCCTAAATTTGACGGGAGTGGAAATCAAAGCACAGATTCCCACATATCCACATTCATCATGTCATGCAGTATTTTTGATGTGACTCACGAAGATGTGTCGGTTCACCTTTTTCTGGAAACCCTACAAGGGCCTGCAGCTGAATGGTTTCAGCATTTGCCGGCTGGATCTATCACCAGTTGGGCCACCCTACGGGATGCTTTCGAAGACAGGTACAAGCCTTCAGAGGATGCATTTTCATTATTATCATGAATCACTCACCTGAAGAAAGAGGCCAATAAGACCATGCACGATTTTATCACCCGGTTTAATGCACTAATCAACCGTGTCCCTGTTGCCATGCTTCCGACGCCGAGAAAATCAAAAATGTTTCTTCGTAAACGTTATGAGCTCGAAATTTAGTTTCTTGCTCCTTCAAGAGCGAGTGGCTACCTTGATTCTCGCCCAAGCCACTGCCATTCAGATAGAAGATAATCTGATTATATCTGGCAAATTGAAAAAGGAATCAACCAAGCCTAAATCTTTGGGCCCTTCACCCACTACTTCATCTGATCCAGCCTTTCAAAAGATGGCGAATGACTTTCTTGCATTGAAGAAGAAGTTGGCCCAGGCCTCCCCCAGTTCCTCGTACTGGGATATTCCGTGGAGGAATTTCGTTCCCAACAATGTTTCACAAAGGCCGCGCCTACCTACAGCTGCTCCACGGTTGGCGCTTGAGGCTCCTCCGGTCAACGCTCTGGCCGAAATCGAAGAAGAAGAGCATTATTATGAAGAACCTTCGTCTCAAGGTGAAGATGATCAAGATGTCGGTGAACCGGCTGGCGACTCTACTATCGGGTATATGGAATTTGATGAGGAAGAATCTGATGAAGAAGAGGGTACCCAGGGATACGCAAGCGGACAATCATATGCTGTTTTTACTCGCTTGCAAGGAAAAGAAGCGGAAGTTGCTGCTCATGTCCAGCAGGAGAAGGCCGTGTCAAACGCGCCTCCGATCATTGCTAAAAGAGGTAATCCTCTTCCTACTCAACTCCCTGGAAAATCTTTTACAAAGAAATCTTTTTCCCCTATCTCTCCTCCAAATCAATCCTCTCACATTCCTACCAAGGCCACCAATCCTATTCCATCATCGCGAGGTGAGGGACTCATTCCCTCACCAACGCAACCCTTGGCCGCATTTGATATCATAGATCACGCAAAAAAGACCAAGATCCAAATGTCTGAAGCTGAGTACCTTCAGTCAAACCCCGAACAACTTGTAAGATTGACCAAATATATTCAGAGCCAAGCTGTTACATCTAAGCAGGTTTCCCCAAAAGGAATCCTTTCCACTCCCCCTGAATCCCACATAAATGTTGCTTCAACATCAGCGTCAGGCAAGATAGAGCCTTTCTATCTCTCTCTCCTAATCAATGGCCATAAGTTGAGTAACTGCATAATTGATTCCGGAGCTTCTGATAACGTCATGCCGGCAAAAGTCACCCCATGCTTTGGGCCTCACTCTTACCAAGCCTTTCAGCTAGATGTTATTCATTGGAAACCAAGCAGGTTCCGTTGGTTGGCCAAATCAAAGACGCGCAATTTGCATTTGTAGCTTTCCCAGATAAAAGAGTAAAAATGACAGTCCTCATTGCTGACATTCTGGCAGCCTATGGAATATCTGCTGGGAAGAAGTTTTTTGCAGCGAAGTTGGGGGAGAAATTCATATGGACTGGTCTAAAGCTAGAATTCCAGTCAAAGGCGTAATGCAGACTTTGGAGCCGGAATCACAAAAGAAATACTTGGTTACCAGCTCTGAAGACCCCAAAGCTCAAATCCTTTTTGAAAGATCAGGGATGGGGAACTACTTCTTATCTACCAAGATGGATAAAACGGGTGTTCTCGTTTAGGAAAAGGATCTTAATGAGATCTGGACCTTGCAGTTTGATGGAAGCTGCGTGACTAGTGGATGTGGTGCTGGGGGCTGTGCTGATATCTCCCGAAGAGGAGGTAATTCCTCTCTCTTTCAAATTGCAGTTTTTCAACACTAACAATACTGCTAAGTATGAGTCTCTGTTACTCGGTATGCAAGCCGCAAAATAAAGGGGAATTAAAAATCTAAAAGTACAAGGTGATGTAGAGCTAGTTGTAAATCAGGTCAGAAGGATTTACCAAGTGAAGAATGAAAGGCTTAGGCATTACCGTAATGCGGTATGGGACAACATCGAAGAATTCGATGCTTTTTCAATAGAATCCATTCCAAGGGCTCAAAATGACATGGCCGATTCATTGGCCGTTTTCGGCGTCCCTCATGCTCCCACACCTAGGTTTGAAAACAAGCAAATACACCATTGAGGTGGTTTTCCGCCCGAGCGTGCCAGACAATTCTCAGCATTGGCAGGTGTTCAATGACGATAATCAACTCATTGACTTTCTAGAGAAGGCGGAAAATTTTAAAGAATTGCACTTTGAAGGGTCTACTTCCACTTGCCGTGAATCGGTCACCAATCAAGGTGACGAATTTGAAGGAAATGATGGCATATGTCAGCTCAAAGGAAATAAAATTCCAAAAGGCCTGGTTTCTCTGGAGCGCCTGTTCGATAGGCATGACTGTTTTTTAAAAAAGAAGAAGCTGGATGACCTTGACTCATCCTCAGAAACCGAACCGGTCAATATCGGTTCGATAGAGCACCCACGATTTGTGAACATTGGCAAATGTTGCACGCCTGAGGAGAAGCAAAAGTTTTTCAAGTTGCTAAAAAAATATATGGACATGTTGGCGTGGTCCTATGCCGATTTAAAGTCCTTTAAGCCAAAGGACGTTCAACATGATATTCCGTTGAAAGACGATGTCAAAGCCTTCCGCCAGAAGCAGAGGCACTATAATCCTAAGATCTCGGGTACTATCCAGGCTGAAATTCAGAAGATGCTGGATGTGAGAATCATCTTCCCTATCCATCACAGTACTTGGGTAGCAAATATTGTGCCAGTGCGCAAGAAAAATGGCGAGATACGCATATGCGTAGACTTTCGAAACTTGAATCAAGCTTCGCTGAAAGACAAATACCCTCTTCCGATAATGGATCAAGTTCTGCAAGCAGTAACTGGATCAGAGATGCTGTCCATGCTTGACGGTTTTTCAGGCTATAATCAGATTGAAGTTTCAGTTGAAGATCAGTTTAAAACAGCATTCACTACTCCCTGGGGTACATTTGCCTACAACAGGATGCCTTTTGGCCTAACTAATGCTGGCGCCACTTTTCAGCGGGCCATGGATTTCGCATTCAAAGGTATGATGGGGAAAGTCATTGTGGTTTATCTAGATGACCTAACCGTGTTCTCTAGACAATGAAATGATCATTGTGATCATTTAGAGCAAGTGCTGGCCAGGTGCCGAGAACATGGGATTTCCCTAAACCCAAAAAAGTCTATTTTTGGAGTCACGGAAGGGAAGCTGCTAGGGCATGTGATTAGCAAAGAAGGAACAAAGATAGATGCCGAAAGAGTCAAGGCTATTCAAAGCCTTACTCTGCCTACAAGCAAGACTGGTGTTCATTCTTTCTTTGGAAAGGTGAATTTTCTCAGGCGTTTTGTTCCTGACTTTGCTGAGAAGACCCGTCACATATTGAACATGATGAAGGGGTCACCGACTTTCAGATGGAGTGAAGAGGGAAAAAGGTCATTTGAAGAAATAAAAGCTTCCGTTGCTCATGCACTAGTCCTGGTATGTCCCGATTTCTCCAAGGACTTCATCATGTATAGTTACGCATCTTAGCATACTGTGTCCGCAATCTTAATGCAAAAGAACTCGGAGGATGTTGAATCCCCGATCGCGTTCATGAGTTCTCCCCTCAAGCCTCACAAACTAAAAATGACTCAACTGGAAAAGCATGCCTTCGCCGCTGTCAAAGCAGTGAAGAATTTCAGGTATTACATTCTAAACTCACATACGGTGGTGCTGGTCCCTGACATGGCAGTAAAATCAATCCTAACTCAGCAGGAGTTAGGAAGCTTGCGAGGAAATTGGATCGCAAAGGTCCAGGAATATGACCTGGATATTAAACCAACCAAGCTGGTGAGGGGCAAGGGCCTGTGTCAGCTAATGGCTGAAAACAAATATTCAGAAAACCTCTGATAAAAGGGGTGACTACACCGACGAAACACAAGACCGGCAGGAGGAGCATGATTATCTGCCTCTGGTTCTATTTGTTGCAACTAGTGATGAGTGGTATTCCGACATCGCTTTCTTCCTTACCTACGGCGAATGCCCAATGCACCTAACTGCAAAGGAGAAGCGCACTATAAAGCTCAGAGCGGCTAAATATGTCATCTGGGATGACGGTTTATATAAACGTGGGATAGATGACATCTTTTTGCGATGTGTTGACAAACCCCAGCAAGTAAAACTTTTGGAAAGTTTTCACAATTTAGCCTGTGGAGGTCATTTTTCTTCCTCCGTGACTGCACACAAAATCATTTGAGCCAGGTACTATTGGCCGACACTCTTTCAAGATACAGCCACCTGGGTGGCAAAGTGTGAACCTTGTCAGCAATTCGTCGGCAAGCCCAAGCTGGCTTCCTTTCCCCTAAGGCTGGTCATTATCAATGAACCATTCAGGCAATGGGGAATTGATTTTATTGGCGCACTCAATCCTCAATCGAGTGCCGGACATAGCTATGTCCTTATAGCAATGGATTACTTCACCAAGTGGGTGGAAGCCATACCTGTCAAGCATGCCACTTCTGAGGTGGTTTGCAATTTTATTAAATAAAATATCATTGTCAGGTTTGGCATTCCAAACAAAATCATTGCTGATAATGCTTCGAACTTCTCCTCACGAGAAGTTATTAGTTTTTGCTATGAATATGGGATAACTTTGGCTCACACCTCAGACTATTACCCTCAGGGAAATGGTCAGGCGGAATCCAGTAACAAGAACTTGGTGACCATCATACGGAAGTTAGTAGATGAGAATCAGCGAATGTGGCACAAGTCTTTGTATGACGCTTTGTGGGCCGATCGTATTACTCCCAAGAGATCTCTCAGCATGTCACCTTTTCAAGTGTTATATGGCACTGATGCCGAGCTTCCCATTTATGCGGAACTTCCTGCTCTACGTTTGGAACGAGCTATCAAAGATGAAACTTTCCAAAATTCTCTTGAAAAGAGAATCATGTACCTGGCAGAACTTGAAGAAAAGAGAGTAAGGGTGGGCGACAAGATCACTGAACATCAGAATCAAGTTAAGAGGCTTTTTGATAAGAAGGCCAAGCAAAGAGATTTTCAAGTAGGAGATCTCGTCCTTTTATGGGACAAGCGAAGAGAACCAAAGGGCATGCACGGAAAGTTTGATTCCAACCATACCGAAATTTTGTTCCGATCCCTCGTTAGGGATCCCTTGCGTTCGAAACGTTATAAAATCCCTTCCCGGGAAATCTGGTTTTTCGAACTTGTCTTTTGAGCCTTTTTTGGCTGGGCGCATGAAATTGCTATGTAACACCAACTTTTGGTGCGCCCCCTTTAAAACCTTTGGCGCATGATTTTCAGTGTCAACACACCTTTTGGTGCGCCAAAGCTTGTTGAGCCTTCCCTGCGTGCGCCAAGGCGCATGCGCCTGTGTTGTCACAACGTTTGTTGCGCCCCTTTTTGGTGCGCCAAAGGACGCACATAATCCCGTGTCGACATAGCTTTTGGTGCGCCAAAGGCGCGCTTAATTTCTTGTTGGCAAAACTTTAGTGCGCCAAAGGGCGCATGCCTTCCCGTGTCGACAGCAATTTTCATGCGCTTTTCAAAAAGTGGGTGGCGCATTTATGACCAGCTCACCTATATATATGTGTTTGCGCGCCCAAAATGTCATTTTCACTATTCGCTAAGCACGTGATTTCTCTGAGCCTGTCAGCCTCTGCCTCGTCGTTTTCAACGCGTTGTGGACCCGTTTTCCAGGTTTTTTGCTATTTATCCAGGTAAGTGCTCTTATCTCTTCCATGTGATTTGTTTTCTGGTTCTTCGTGCTTGCTGGTTGGTTTTTGAATGCATCTTTTGAGCTAGCCCCCCCCCCCCCCGTGCTTTCTTTCCTTATTTTCATCTTTCCAGATCTGCTGGAGGAGGATGTTATTTTGAGGGCATGGTCTGAACCCCCCTTTGGATTGAACCATTGTATATCCCCAAAACAACCTTGGAAGTATAAGTAAAAGGGTTGAGCCATTTAAAAGACTCTGTTTTTCCCTTTTGGCGCATCGGCGCGTCATGCAACATTATAAACAGTTGCGCCCCCATGGCGCATCTGTCCCCCCTGCAGCATGACTAAAAACCGCGCCAATGGCGCACCCATCTTGCCTGCTGCATCATTAACTTCTGCGCCCTCAAGGCGCGCCTCTTCCATATGCTACAAGCGCTGAACTTGCGCCCCAAAGGCGCGCCAACCTTCCTTGCTGCATCACTTTTCCATGCGCCAATGGCGCACCCCGCACCCATGCAACACAAGCTTTATCTGCGCCAAGTATAAAGTCGTAAAAGCGCAGGCGCATCCCTCCTTACAGTAACATTCGTGTTGTGCAAACCCTCCGTGCGCCGCGCCATATTTCCTTTGGCGCACGAAAAGTTCCTGTTACACACTTTTCCCATGCGCCAAAGGGCGCACCAAATCACAATGTAACATGAAAAGTCCATGCGCCTTTGGCGCATCCTGTCTCCATGCAACACGCAACTTTCATGCGCCCTTTACTAAAATGCACTCTGCAGTATGCATGCGCCATGCGCCTTTGGCGCCAGTTTAACCTTTGCAACATCCTCTTCCTGTGCGCCCTACCTATTTTAGCCCTGTAAGCTGCAATTTTCCTGCGCCCTGGGCCTGAAAATCTCTAACTCTTTCTTCTGCTAACATTCCAATGGAAGATCAAATGGCTAATTCAACCTTTTCGGATTGGGTCTCGCTTCTTCTTCATGCAGATCAGCAACTGAGTTCGAAAGAACATATGTCTACATCCAGCAGGAGACCCACCAAACCAAAAGGAAAGGCCAAGCTTACAGAGGAAGAGATGAAGTACAAATATCAAAGGGTCAGAATGCCCGAGTCACAGGCCGAATGCAGCATGGACGTCAGAGACTCAGAATTGGGGCATATCGACATGGAGGAATTCTGGGCCAGAACTCAGAAAGTTACAAGGAGTCCATGGATGGACAAACTAATAGGCAGTGCCCTGCACTTCGCCGGAGGAATCCCCGTCAGCGCCGTCAACAATGAATTTATGATGGTGGTTGCCCAGTGTTACAACAAAGACACAAGATGTGTCGAAAACAGTAAGGGCGAGGTAGTCATTAACCTCACTGCCCGTCATTTTGAGATCATACTCGGCATCCCTCACCACCGGCACTTTGTGGCCGTTAGCCAAGCAGAGTGCATCAAGGCCTGGGAAGACAATGAAGACCAATGTATGCAGCTAATGAATGAAGTATATCTGAAAAATAAGAAGGTGGTAACCCGGTGGCCCCAAATCATCCACCGCAGTGACTTCTCAGAAGAGCTCAGCGATACCATTACCTTCCTGAGCAGGGTCTTCGGGCTTTCTGACGCCCATTACTTCCATAAATGGATGCTGCGCTACTTGGAAACAATGAACAAGAATTTTCCTGATCAGCGCTTTTGCTGGGGGGAAATTATAAGCAACACCATCTCCGAACAGCTACAACAATTCAGCACAACGGGAGTATTCCATATGAACTCCTACGTGGTCTACGCTGCAGCGTCAGAGAGGGATTATCCAGGCCTAACCCGGAGTGGAGTTTGGCCTCAGGTCAAAATATACGAGTATTATCCAGAATTAAGGCTGGAGAATAGCATCTCCCAGTTCACAAAAGTTAACGATGTGTTTTTCTATCACATCATCTGCCTGCTGAGGCCGAATATGACTCATAGTCGTACAACCAAAAACATAGTGGCAGCCACGGAGAAATGGGGAGCCCTGTTCACCCAATTTCCTACATTCACCTATCTAAGGGCTGCCAACTTTTTGGGAGAGCCAACCAGGCTACCAAGGTATGCTGGGCCTAAGCTGATTCTGCTGGAACTATCAAGGCAGCTGGTCACATACCACGAAAAATGCCTTAAAAGAAAGAAGGGTGGAACTCCTTTCCCCCTCACAGTGGGCCGATACACATGCTCTACCCACCACAAGGTGAAGGAAATGTTTGCAGAGCTGGAGTTACTCAATTTGAAGCATGACTTCCCAGCCAGGCCTACCTTCGACCCAAGGGGCTGCCTGCCAAGAGCAAAGCTTGATCCGATCCATGTTCCTCAGATCGAGGATATTTATATTGACGTCCTCCATGAGGTAGAGCTCAGAAGAAAGGATCATTCTCGCCTAGCATTGGCAGAAATCATCCAATATGGGGTAGCCATTGTCCCCAAAGGCTACCAAACAACAGAAGATGAAGTAGACAAGGTATATAATGATACAGATGGGGACGATTGGCCCTTCCCGGCCATTGATAGAACTAAAGCTCCTCAGACAATTGAGGAGAGGGTCAAGGAGACTTTGCGGAGGACAGAACATTGGTGCCGGATGAACGGCCTAATCTACCTCGGGGTTGATTTCACAACCTCCCCATTGGGCAACGCACCTTCACGATCCAAGAAGCAGCTTAAAGGCAAAGGTGTAGAAGGTGAATCCAGCACCATTCAGGAAGAAGCCCCTGAGAGTCCTCCTTCCACGGCACCCGAGCAGGTAATATCTCTGGTCACACCAGAGAAAGAAGCAGAAGAGGAAGTTCCAATAGGCCCATCCACTCAGGATGTCGGCATTGCTACCACAACAGAGGTCCCTTCTATCCCTTCTTCTTCTCTTCCTTCCCCTCCTCGAGAGACTCAAGCGACCATCCCTTTGGTCGTGTCCTCTGTCCCTTCTTCTACTCTTTCCCCTGCTTCTTCGTCTATCTTCTCCTCCCTCGCTGATCTGTCCTCCTCCATTTCTTCCCTCATCTCCGGGCTCCCTTCCCTTCCTATGTCTTCCGCAGCTGCAGTTTCCCTTCCTCCCGTGGACACTTCTTCGGCTATTCTCTCAATGCCGCCGCCGCGTGTCTCCACGTTTTTCCCCTCTTCTACTGTAGCTGCCTCCTCCTCTGTCTCTGGTCCTTCTTCCATAGGACCAGCCTGGATCTCTCAGCAGCTAAGCCAGCAAAAGAGGAAAGTTCCCATCGCTCCGATGGACTTTTCAGTGATCCCAGCCAAAGGGGCAAAGAAGCAGAAGCCTGTTACACGCTTCTCTAAAAGTGCTGCAGGTGAGAGAATCATGGAAATTGCATACCCCGATCCCCTCAAAGAGAAAAAGGATCTGTCTCCGACAGATTTTACTGTGACCCAAGTCACAATGGGGACATCTTCTGAAAGTCTCCAGGGGGAAGCTCTTTCCGCGGTTGACGCCCTCTGTCAAAAGCTTCAAGAGACGAAAGAAGAGAAAAGGCTACTAAAAGAGCAAAACAAATATCTGCTCCAAGCCTTACAGAAGATGGGTAGTGCGCCTCCCACAACTGCCGCCGAGACTTCTGAGCTTCTCAGCCAGGAGAAAATCAATGAATATGCAAAGATCGGTGAGCAGGGTATGGCCGTTTCCGCTTGGAGGAGCCAAATCCTCAAAGACAGCGAAAAAGTGATCGCCGAGTTCTCTGACTTATACCTGAATATCAGTAAGGCGAATAAAGAACTCCAAGCGTTAGCAGGGCCCATATCAGAAGAGTTGGAACATGCTAGACTGCAGCACGAGGCCTTCCAACAAATGTTTGACTGTTCAGTCGAAGATCTGGTCAAGTTCGGCGTCTTCGGCCATCCAAGGGCCCTCAACAAAATCATGTCCACTCTGGACTATCGGGTGGATCAGCTAGAATTTATTCTAGAAAAGATTGACAAAGTAAAGGAAGAGGCCCTGGATACAATGCATCAAATGGAGCGAATTGTTCTCAACATGTCTCCAGGGTTGCTCACTCCTTCCTTTACCTTAAGGTCAGCTGATGAAACCATCCGGATCTTCAAGGAGATCGCTTCTCAAGGAACGGGGCCAGAGGTCACATTTGACACTGAATCTATCAACAACCTGCTGGCCTGTAGGGACTTCGTCGGGTTCCTCATTGAGGCGGAGAAGGACTTTTCCAAACTCCCAGAGAAGCTTATAGATGAGCGGGAGACTTGTGAGGCAATAAGTGATAGGCACAAGGATCCTTCTCAGGATCAACTTGGGCCAATAATTAACAAGTTTTTGGAATACCGCGCTCAGTTCCATATCTCATCACCTGAGCAACATCAAAAGCAGGCTACCCCCTTTCGGCCGCAGGATGATGACGACGAGTAGCTTCTTCTTCTTCTTCTTCTTCTTCTTCTCTCTCTTCTCCGACTTTCTTGTTGGAATGTCTAAAGTATGTTGGCACAAATGATGACATCATCCATGTTGCGTCATGGGATGATGTCATCCATCAAGTTGTCAAAAGTCAACATGACTTTTAGATATTTTGTAAATATCTTTGTAAATAGGTGGTTGGCTCCTTTTTGCCTTCTTTCCTTCTCCTCTTCTATATATATTGGAATACTTGTTGTATTCAAGGGTGAACATTTTTTAGATGAAAATAGAAGTGAGGAGAGAAAGACTTTGAGCTTTCTTGTAACAGAAGAAAACAGTAATACAAATATTGAGACTTTGTGCTGAATACCTGTGTTATGTGTCAGAACTTTCTTATGTTAGATCTGCACGTGTTTATTCTGTTAGATTCAGATCTACTTTTCTGTCATTTGCTCATCAGTATTGCTTTGTTTATTTATGCAAGTAGGTTTGGCTCTGTTTACTACCAACCCAAAAACATAAATCTTCTGACCTTTCTGCTTTGGAATTCATTTCTTTTCTCCCTTCGGACCTGTTCTTTCTTCCTCCTCTCTTTCATTCCTTTCTTTTCGCAGTCGGAAATAAACCTACTGGGATGAGATCCCAAACCCCCGAAGGCAGAATCTGTGAGACTTGCATAGATTCCTGCTGGTAGAATAGCAATAAACCAGTTTCGCTTTGCTGACTCAAAGAGGGGCTATGCCCTGCACACTGTTGGCTCGTTTATCCATAGATCTGCCCAAGCGACAGATTTTCGGACCAACAGTTTTTGGCGACTCCGCTGGGGAACGAATAGATCTGTCAGATCTATGATGGTGGTAAGATTGAAAAATCAGAAAAAATAAGAAAATCGCTGCCTGTTTGTAAATCTGAACTTTTTGATAAAAATCCAAAAATTTGCAAAAGTGCTCTGATTTGAAAATTTTCTTCTGAGATCCATAGATCTGGCCTTGTTACAAATCTTTAGTTCGCAAATCAGCAAGTACAACCAAAAAGAAAGTTTGAATCTGCGCCATAATATCACAGATCTGGAAGGTACACTGGCGAGTGAACCTTTTACGCAGCAGGAGAGCCCGTGGAGAAGCTGATCCTACTTTCGATCTGCTTCAAAGGCACAATTTCAGCGTGACACCGGCACGTTTTTCAGCGCTAAGCTCGGCTAGCCGGTCATCCAGGAGCGTCTCACCTTCACAAAGAAAAAGTCTTTCACAGGGGGCATCCACATCCCTTTGTAGTGCCTTGCTACTCAGCGGAACCACACTTCCAGCTCGTGTTCTCTTTCTGGCTTTTCAGATGGCGGTACCATGGGGAAACGCGATGGGTCCTTTGGCTTTACCACATCCAGTTCACGCGCTCCCTCACGGAAATCGAAAGAATTTTCCTAAATTTGACGGGAGCGGAAATCAAAGCACGGATTCCCACATATCTGCATTCATCATGTCATGCAGTATTTTGGATGTGACTCACGAAGATGTGTCGGTTCACCTTTTTCTGGAAACCCTACAAGGGCCTGCAGCTGAATGGTTTCAGCATTTGCCGGCTGGATCTATCACCAGTTGGGCCACCCTACGGGATGCTTTCGAAGACAGGTACAAGCCTTCAGAGGATGCATTTGCATTATTATCACGAATCACTCACCTGAAGAAAGAGGCCAATGAGACCATGCGTGATTTTATCACCCGGTTTAATGCACTAATCAACCGTGTCCCTGTTGCCATGCTTCCGACGCCGGAAAATCAAAAATGTTTCTTCGTAAACGCTATGAGCTCGAAAGTTAGTTTCTTGCTCCTTCAAGAGCGAGTGGCTACCTTGATTCTCGCCCAAGCCGCTGCCATTCGGATAGAAGATAATCTGATTATATCTGGCGAATTGAAAAAGGAATCAGCCAAGCCTAAATCTTTGGGCCCTTCGCCCACTACTTCGTCTGATCCAGCCTTTCAAAAGATGGCGAATGACTTGCTTGCATTGAAGAAGCAGTTGGCCCAGGCCTCCCCCAGTTCCTCGTACCGGGATATTCCGCGGAGGAATTTCGTTCCCAACAATGTTTCACAAAGGCCGCGCCTACCTACAGCTGCTCCACGGTTGGCGCTTGAGGCTCCTCCGGTCAACGCTCTGGCCGAAATCGAAGAAGAAGAGCAGTATTATGAAGAACCTTCGTCTCAAGGTGAAGATGATCAAGATGTCGGTGAACCGGCTGGCGACTCTACTATCGGGTATATGGAATTTGATGAGGAAGAATCTGATGAAGAAGAGGGTACCCAGGGATATGCAAGCAGACAATCATACGCTGTTTTTACTCGCTCGCAAGGAAAAGAAGCGGAAGTTGCTGCTCATGTCCAGCAGGAGAAGGCCGTGTCAAACGCGCCTCCGATCATTGCTAAAAGAGGTAATCCTCTTCCTACTCAACTCCCTGGCAAATCTTTTACAAAGAAATCTTTTCCCCCTATCTCTCCTCCAAATCAATCCTCTCACATTCCTACCAAGGCCACCAACCCTATTCCATCATCGCGAGGTGAGGGACTCATTCCCTCACCAACGCAACCCTTGGCCGCATTTGATATCATAGATCACGCAAAAAAGACCAAGATCCAAATGTCTGAAGCTGAGTACCTTCAGTCAAACCCCGAACAGCTTGTAAGATTGACCAAATATATTCAGAGCCAAGCTGTTGCATCTAAGCAGGTTTCCCCAAAAGGAATCCTTTCCACTCCCCCTGAATCCCACATAAATGTTGCTTCAACATCGGCGTCAGGCAAGATAGAGCCTTTCTATCTCTCTCTCCTAATCAATGGCCATAAGTTGAGTAACTGCATAATTGATTCCGGAGCTTCTGATAACGTCATGCCGGCGAAAATTCACCCATGCTTTGGGCCTCACTCTTACCAAGCCTTTCGGCCGATGTTATTCATTGGAAACCAAGCAGGTTCCGTTGGTTGGCCAAATCAAAGACGCGCAATTTGCATTTGCGGCTTTCCCAGATAAAAGAGTAAAAATGACAGTCCTTGTTGCTGACATTCCAGCAGCCTATGGAATTCTGCTGGGAAGAAGTTTTTGCAGCGAAGTTGGTGGAGAAATTCATATGGACTGGTCTAAAGCTAGAATTCCAGTCAAAGGTGTAATGTAGACTTTGGAGCCGGAATCACAAAAGAAGTACTTGGTTACTAGTTCTGAAGACCCCAAGGCCCAAATCCTTTTCGAATCATCAGGGATGGGGAACTACTTCTTATCTACCGAGACAGATAAAATGGGTGTTCTCGTTCAGGAGAAGGATCTTAATGAGATCTGGACCTTGCAGTTTGATGGCAGCTGTGCAACTAGTGGATGTGGCATTGGGGCCGTGCTATTATCTCCCAAAGAGGAGGTAATTCCTCTCTCGTTCAAATTGCAGTTTTTCAACACTAACAATACTGCTGAGTATGAATCTCTGTTACTCGGTATGCAAGCTGCAAAAGAAAGAGGAATTAAAAATCTAAAAGTACAAGGTGATGCAGAGCTAGTTGTAAATCAGGTCAAGAGGATATATCAAGTAAAAAATGAAAGGCTCAGGCATTACCATAATGCGGTATGGGACAGCATTGAAGAATTCGATGCTTTTTCAATAGAATCAATTCCAAGGGCCCAGAATGACATGGCCGATTCATTGGCCGTTTCAGCGTCCCTCATGCTCCCACACCCAGGTTTGAAAACAAACAAGTACACCATTGAGGTGGTTTTCCACCTGAGCGTGCCAGACAATTCTCAGCATTGGCAGGTGTTCAACGACGATAATCAACTCATTACTTTTCTGGAAAAGGTGGAAAATTTTAAAGAATTGTACTTTGAAGGATCTACTTCCACTTGCCGTGAATCAGTCACCGATCAAGGCAATGAATCTGAAGGGAATGACGGCATATGTCAGCTCAAAGGAAATAAAATTCCAAAAGGCCTGGTTTCTCTGGAGCGGTTGTTCGACAGGCATGACCGTTTTGTAAAAAAGAAAAAGCGGGATGACCCTGACTCATCCCCGGAAACCGAACCGGTCAATATAGGTTCGATAGAGCACCTGCAATTTGTGAACATTGGCAAATGTTGCACGCCTGAGGAAAAGCGAAAATTTGTCAAGTTGCTGAAAAAATATATGGACGTGTTGGCATGGTCCTATGCCGATCTAAAGTCCTTCAAGCCAAAGGACGTTCAGCATGATATCCCATTGAAAGAAGATGTCAAAGCCTTCCACCAGAAGCAGAGGCACTATAATCCTAAGATCTCGGGTACCATCCAGGCCGAAATTCAGAAGATGCTGGACGCGAGAATCATCTTCCCGATCCATCACAGTACTTGGGTAGCAAACATTGTGCCAGTGCGCAAGAAAAACGGTGAGATACGCATATGCGTAGACTTTCAAAATTTGAATCAAGCTTCGCTGAAAGACAACTACCCTCTTCCGATAATGGATCAAGTTCTGCAAGCAGTAACTGGATCAAAGATGTTGTCCATGCTTGACGGTTTTTCAGGTTACAATCAGATTGAAGTTTCACCTGAAGATCAGTTTAAAACAGCATTCACTACTCCCTGGGGTACATTTGCCTACAGCAGGATGCCTTTTGGCCTAACTAATGTTGGCACCACTTTTCAGCGGGCCATGGATTTTGCATTCAAAGGTATGATGGGGAAAGTCATTGTGGTTTATCTAGATGACTTGACCGTGTTCTCTAAATGACGAAATGATCATTGTGATCATTTAGAGCAAGTGTTGGCCAGGTGCCGAGAACATGGGATTTCCCTAAACCCAAAGAAGTCTGTTTTTGGAGTCACAGAAGGGAAGTTGCTAGGGCATGTGGTTAGCAAAGAAGGAACAAAGATAGATGCTGAAAGAGTTAAGGCTATTCAAAGCCTTACTCTGCCTACAAGCAAGACTGGTGTTCATTCTTTCTTTGGAAAGGTGAACTTTCTCAGGCGTTTTGTTCCTGACTTTGCTGAGAAGACCCATCACATATTGAACATGATGAAGGGGTCACCAACTTTCAGATGGAGTGAAGAGGGAAAAAGGTCATTTGAAGAAATAAAAGCTTCCGTTGCTCATGCACCAGTCTTGGTATGCCCCGATTTCTCCAAGGACTTCATCATGTACAGTTACGCATCTGAGCATACTGTGTCCGCAATCTTAATGCAAAAGAACTCGGAAGAGGTTGAATCCCTGATCGCGTTCATGAGTTCTCCCCTCAAGCCTCACGAACTAAAAATGACTCAACTGGAAAAGCATGCCTTCGCCGTTGTCAAAGCAGTGAAGAATTTCAGGTATTACATTCTAAACTCGCATACGGTGGTGTTGGTCCCAGACACGGTGGTGAAATCAATTCTAACTCAGCAGGAGTTAGGAAGCTTGCGAGGAAATTGGATCGCAAAGGTCCAGGAGTATGACCTGGATATTAAACCAACCAAGCTAGTGAGGGGCAAGGGCCTTGTGTCAGCTAATGGCTGAAAACAAAGATTCAGAAAAAACCCTGATGACAGGGGTGACTGCACCGACGAAACACAGGACCAGCAGGAAGAGCCTGATTCTCTACCTCTGGTTCTATTTGTTGCAACTAGTGATGAGTGGTACTCCGACATCGCTTTCTTCCTTACCTACGGCGAATGCCCAATGCACCTAACTGCAAAGGAGAAGCGCACTATAAAGCTCAGAGTGGCTAAATATGTCATCTGGGATGACGGTTTATATAAACGTGGGATAGATGGCATCTTTTTGCGATGTGTTGACAAACCCCAGCAAGTAAAACTAC
Organism: Taxus chinensis; assembly: GCA_019776745.2. Classification (NCBI taxonomy): domain Eukaryota; kingdom Viridiplantae; phylum Streptophyta; class Pinopsida; order Cupressales; family Taxaceae; genus Taxus; species Taxus chinensis. The sequence continues at coordinate 946,806,341 of CM034147.1, forward strand.
TGGAAAGTTTTCACAATTCAGCCTGTGGAGGGCATTTCTCTTCCTCCGTAACTGCGCACAAGATCATTCGAGCCAGGTACTATTGGCCGACGCTCTTTCAAGACACAGCCATCTGGGTGGCGAAGTGTGAACCCTGCCAGCAATTCGTCGGCAAGCCCAAGTTGGCTGCCTTTCCCCTAAGGCCGGTCATTATCAATGAACCATTCAGGCAATGGGGAATTGATTTTATTGGCGCACTCAATCCTCAATCGAGTGCTGGACATAGTTATGTCCTTACAGCAACGGATTACTTCACCAAGTGGGTGGAAGCCATACCTGTCAAGCATGCCACTTCTGAGGTGGTTTGCAATTTCATTAAAGAAAATATCATTGTCAGGTTCGGCGTTCCAAACAAAATCGTTGCTGATAATGCTTCTAACTTCTCCTCACGAGAAGTTATTAGTTTTTGCTATGAATATGGGATAACTTTGGCTCACACCTCAGACTATTACCCTCAGGGAAATGGTCAGGCGGAATCCAGTAATAAGAACTTGGTGACCATCATACGGAAGTTAGTAGATGAGAATCAGCGAATGTGGCACAAGTCTTTGTACGACGCTTTGTGGGCCGATCGTATTACTCCAAAGAGATCTCTCGGCATGTCACCTTTTCAAGTATTATATGGCACTGATGCCGAGCTTCCCATTTCTGCGGAACTTCCTGCTCTGCGTTTGGCACGAGCTATCGAAGATGAAATTTTCCAAAATTCTCTTGAAAAGAGAATCATGTATCTGGCAGAACTTGAAGAAAAGAGAGTAAGGGTGGTCGACAGGATCACTGAACATCAGAATCAAGTTAAGAGGCTTTTTGATAAGAAGGCCAAGCAGAGAGATTTTCAAGTGGGAGATCTCGTCCTTTTGTGGGACAAGCGAAGAGAACCAAAGGGCATGCACGGAAAGTTTGATTCCCTGTGGAGAGGGCCCTTCAAGATCAAGCAGCTCAACGGAGAGAATAGCTTCTATCTCTCATATCTGGATGGAACCGAACTCCCGCTTCCTTATAGCGGGCAGCATCTGAAGATCTTCAGGAAGTAGAGCTTGCTCTCTTCTTTGTATAGTTTGCTTTATGTTGTGTGTTTACTTTCGTCGTGTGTTTGCTTTCGGTTTGTTGTGTGTTTCTTTTGCTCCCCCTCCGGTCGCCCTTATTTTTGACTCTGTTACCCAATGGATAGGCACATGAGAACTAGGATTCTCTACCCCGAGTTCGCTCAGGGATAGTCCCCAGAAAGAGCCAGCTGTTATCCCGTAAAATTGACAAGGGCAATTTTACCGATAACCATACCGAAATTTTGTTCCGATCCCTCGTTAGGGATCCCTTGCGTTCGAAACGTTATAAAATCCCTTCCCGGGAAATCTGGTTTTTCGAACTTGTCTTTTGAGCCTTTTTTTGGCTGGGTGCATGAAATTGCTATGTAACACCAACTTTTGGTGCACCCCCTTTAAAACCTTTGGCGCATGATTTTCAGTGTCAACACACCTTTTGGTGCACCAAAGCTTGTTGAGCCTTCCCTGCGTGCGCCAAGGCGCATGCGCCTGTGTTGTCACAACGTTTGTTGTGCCCCTTTTTGGTGTGCCAAAGGACGCACATAATCCCGTGTCGACATCGCTTTTGGTGTACCAAAGGCGCGCTTAATTTCTTGTTGGCAGGCGCTTTAGTGCGCCAAAGGGCGCATGCCTTCCCATGTCGACAGAAATTTTCATGCGCTTTTCAAAAGTGGGTGGCGCATTTATGACCAGCTCACCTATATATATGTGTTTGCGCGCCCAAAATGTCATTTTCACTATTCGCTAAGCACGTGATTCTCTGAGCCTGTCAGCCTCTGCCTCGTCGTTTTCAACGCGTTGTGGACCCGTTTTCCAGGTTTTTTGCTATTTATCTGGGTAAGTGCTCTTATCTCTTCCATGTGATTTGTTTTCTGGTTCTTCGTGCTTGCTGGTTGGTTTTTGAATGCATCTTTTGAGCTAGGGCCCCCCCCCCCCCGTGCTTTCTTTCCTTATTTTCATCTTTCCAGATCTATAGAGGAGGATGTTATTTTGAGGGCATGGTCTGAACCCCCCCTTTGGATTGAACCATTGTGTGTCCCCAAAACAACCTTGGAAGTAATAAGTATCAAAGGGTTGAGCCATTTAAAAGACTGTTTTTCCCTTTTGAAGCATCGGCGCGTCATGCAACATTATAAACAGTTGCGCACCCATGGCGCATCTGTCCCCCCTGCAGCATGACTAAAAACTGCGCCAATGGCACACCCATCTTGCCTGCTGCATCATTAACTTTTGCGCCCTCAAGGTGCACGCCTCTTCCATATGCTACAAGCGCTGAACTTGCACCCCAAAGGTGCGTCAACCTTCCTTGTTGCATCACTTTTCCATGCACCAATGGCGCACCCCGCACCCATGCAGCACAAGATTTATCCGCGCCATGTATAAAGTCATAAAAGCGCAGGCGCTTCCCTCCTTACAGTAACATTCGTGTCTGTGCAAATCCTCTGTGCACCATGCCATATTTCCTTTGGCGCATGAAAATTTCATGTTACACACTTTTCCCATGCGCCAAAGGGCACACCGAATCACAATGTAACATGAAAAGTCCATGTGCCTTTGGTGCATCCTGTCTCCATGCAACACGTAACTTTCATGCACCCTTTACTGAAATGCACTCTGTAGTATGCATGCGCCATGCGCGTTTGGCGCCAGTTTAACCTTTGCAACATCCTCTTCCTATGCACCTTACCTATTTTAGCCCTGTAAGCTGCAATTTTCCTGCACCCTGGGCCTGAAAAATCTCTAACTCTTTCTTCTGCTAACATTCCCAATGGAAGATCAAATGGCTACTTCAACCTTTTCGGATTGGGGTCTCGCTTCTTCTTCATGCAGATCAGCAACTGAGTTCGAAAGAACATATGTCTACATCCAGCAGGAGACCCACCAAACCAAAAGGAAAGGCCAAGCTTACAGAGGAAGAGATGAAGTACAAATATCAAAGGGTCAGAATGCCCAAGTCACAGGCCGAATGCAGTATGGACGTCAGAGACTCAGAATTGGGGCATATCGACATGGAGGAATTCTTGGGCTAGAACTTAGAAAGTTACAAGGAGTCCATGGATGGACAAACTAATAGGCAGTTCCCTGCACTTCGCCAGAGGAATCCCCGTCAGCACCGTCAACAATGAATTTATGATGGTGGTTGCCCAGTGTTACAACAAAGACACAAGATGTGTCGAAAACAGTAAGCGTGAGGTAGTCATTAACCTCACTTCCCATCATTTTGAGATCATACTCGGCATCCCTCACCTCCGGCACTTTGTGGCCGTTAGCCAAGCAGAGTGCATCAAGGCCTGGGAAGACAATGAAGACCAATGTATGCAGCTAATGAATGAAGTATATCTGAAAAATAAGAAGGTGGTAACCCAGTGGCCCCAAATCATCCACCACAGTGACTTCTTAGAAGAGCTCAGTGATACCATCACCAACCTGACCAGGGTCTTCAGGATTTCTGACACCCATTACTTCCATAAATGGATGTTGCGCTACTTGGAAATGATGAACAAGGATTTGCCTGATCAGCACTTTTGCTGGGGGGAAATTATAAGCAGCACCATCTCCGAGCAGCTACAACAATTCAGCACAACGGGAGTATTCCATATGAACTCCTACATGGTCTACGCTATAGTGTCAAAGAGGGATTATCCAGGCCTAACCCAGAGTGGAGTTTGGCCTCAGGTCAAAATATACGAGTATTATCCAGAATTAAGGCTGGAGAATAACATCTCCCAGTTCACAAAAGTTAACGATGTGTTTTTCTATCACATCATCTGCCTGTTGAGGACGAATATGACTCATAGTCGTACAACCAAAAACATAGTGGTGGCCATGGAGAAATGGGGAGCCCTGTTCACCCAATTTCCTACATTCACCTATCTAAGGGCTGCCAACTTTTTGGGAGAGCCAACCAGGCTACCAAGGTATGCTGGGCCTAAGCTGATTCTGCTGGAACTATCAAGGCAGCTGGTCACATACCACGAAAAATGCCTTAAAAGAAAGAAGGGTGGAACTCCTTTCCCTCTCACAGTGGGCCGATACACATGCTCTACACACCACAAGGAAAAGGAAATGTTTGTAGAGCTGGAGTTACTCAATTTGAAGCATGACTTCCCAGCCATGCCTACCTTCGACCCAAGGGGCTACCTGCCAAGAGCAAAGCTTGATCCGATCCATGTTCCTCAGATCAAAGATATTTATATTGACGTCCTCCATGAGGTAGAGCTCAGAAGAAAGGATCATTCTCACCTAGCATTGGTAGAAATCATACAATATGGGGTAGCCATTGTCCCCAAAGGCTACCAAACAACAGAAGATGAAGTAGACAAGGTATATAATGATACAGATGGGGACGATTAGCCCTTCCCGGCCATTGATAGAACTAAAGCTCCTCAGGCAATTGAGGAAAGGGTCAAGGAGACTTTGCGGAGGATAGAACATTGGTGCCGGATGAATGGCCTAATCTACCTCGGGGTTGATTTCACAACCTCCCCATTGGGCAACGCACCTTCACGATCCCAGAAGTAGCTTAAAGGCAAAGGTGTAGAAGGTGAATCCAGCACCATTCAGGAAGAAGCCCCTGAGAGTCCTCCTTCCGCGGTACCCGAGCAGGTAATATCTCTGGTCACACCAGAGAAAGAAGCAGAAGAGGAAGTTCTAATTGGCCCATCCACTCAGGATGTTGGCATTGCTACCACAACAGGGGTCCCTTCTATCCCTTCTTCTTCTCTTCCTTCCCCTCCTCGAGAGACTCAAGCGACCATCCCTTTGGTCGTGTCCTCTGTCCCTTCTTCTACTCTTTCCCCTGCTTCTTTGTCTATCTTGTCCTCCCTCACTGATCTATCCTCCTCCATTTCTTCCCTCATCTATAGGCTCCCTTCCCTTCCTATGTCTTCCGCAGATATAGTTTCCCTTCCTCCCGTGGACACTTCTTCGGCTATTCTCTCAATGCCACTACCACGTGTCTCCACGTTTTTCCCCTCTTCTACTGTAGTTGCCTCCTTCTCTGTCTCTGGTCCTTCTTCCATAGGACCAGCCTGGATCTCTCAGCAGCTAAGCCAACAAAAGAGGAAAGTTCCCATCGCTCTGATGGACTTTTCAGTGATCCCAGCCAAAGGGGCAAAGAAGCAAAATCCTGTTACACGCTTCTCTAAAAGTGCTGCAGGTGAGAGAATCATGGAAATTGCATACCCCGATCCCCTCAAAGAGAAAAAGGATCTGTCTCTGACAGATTTCACTATGACCCAAGTCACAATGGGGACATCTTCTGAAAGTCTCCAGGGGGAAGCTCTTTCCGCGGTTGACGCCCTCTGTCAAAAGCTTCAAGAGACGAAAGAAGAGAAAAGGCTACTAAAAGAGAAAAACAAATATCTGCTCCAAGCCTTACAGAAGATGGGTAGTGCACCTCCAACAACTACCGCCGAGACTTTTGAGCTTCTCAGCCAGGAGAAAATCAACGAATATGCAAAGATCGGCGAGCAGGGTATGGCCGTTTCCGCATGGAGGAGCCAAATCCTCAAAGACAGTGAAAAGTTGTTCACCGAGTTCTCTGACTTATACCTGAATATCAGTAAGGCGAATAAATAACTCCAAGCGTTAGCAGGGCCCATATCAGAAGAGTTGGAACATGCTAGACTGCAGCACGAGGCCTTCCAACAAATGTTCGACTATTCAGTCGAAGATCTGGTCAAGTTCGGTGTCTTCGGCCACCCAAGGGCCCTCAACAAAATCATGTCCACTGTGGACTATCAGGTGGATCAGCTAGAGTTTATTCTAGAAAAGATTGACAAGGTAAAGGAAGAGGCCCTAGATACAATGCATCAAATGGAGTGAATTGTTCTCAATATGTCTCCAGGGTTGCTCACTCCTTCCTTTACCTTAAGGTCAGCTGATGAAACCATCCAGATCTTCAAGGAGATCGCTTCTCAAGGAACGGGGCCAGAGGTCACATTTGACACTGAATCTATCAACAACCTGCTGGCCTGTAGGGACTTCGTCAGGTTCCTCATTGAGGTGGAGAAGGACTTTTCCAAACTCCCAGAGAAGCTTATAGATGAGCAGGAGACTTGTGAGGAAATAAGCGATAGGCACAAGGATCCTTCTCAGGATCAACTTTGGCCAATAATTAACAAGTTTTTGGAATACCACGCTCAGTTCCATATCTCATCACCTAAGCAACATCAAAAGCAGGCTACCCCCTTTCGGCCACAGGATGATGATGACGAGTAGCTTCTTCTTCTTCTTCTTCTTCTTCTTCTCTCTCTTCTCCGACTTTCTGGTTGAAATGTCTAAAATATGTTGGCACAAATGATGACATCATCCATGTTGCGTCATGGGATGATGTCATCCATCAAGTTGTCAAAAGTCAACATGACTTTTAGATATTTTGTAAATATCTTTGTAAATAGGTGGTTGGTTCCTTTTTGCCTTCCTTCCTTCTCCTCTTCTATATATATTGGAATACTTGTTGTATTCAGAGGGTGAACATTTTTTAGATGAAAATAGAAGTGAGGAGAGAAAGACTTTGAGCTTTCTTGTAACAGAAGAAAACAGTAATACAAATATTGAGACTTTGTGCTGAATACCTGTGTTATGTGTCAGAACTTTCTTATGTTAGATCTGCACGTGTTTATTCTGTTAGATTCAGATCTACTTTTCTATCATTTGCTCATCAGTATTGCTTTGTTTATTTATGTAAGTAGGTTTGGCTCTGTTTACTACCAACCCAAAAACATAAATCTTCTGACCTTTCTGCTTTGGAATTCATTTCTTTTCTCCCTTCGGACCTGTTCCTTCTTCCTCCTCTCTTTCATTCCTTTCTTTTTGCAATCGGAAAAACCTCTACTGGGATGAGATCCCAAACCCCCGAAGGCAGAATCTGTGAGACTTGCATAGGTTCCTGCTGGTAGAATAGCAATAAACTAGTTTCGCTTTGCTGACTCAAAGAGGGGCTATGCCCTGCACACTGTTGGCTCATTTATCCATAGATCTACCCAAGCGACAGATTTTCAGACCAACAGTTACCTCCCAATCTTTTCTATTTTTAGAAAAAATCGTTTTGGCATAACCGATATCGGTTACCTAACCGGTATCGGTCATATAGCTACCGACATCAGTTAGCTAACCGATATCAGTCACATGTCTCCTTTTGCTTAAACCTAGGCCTTTTCTTCATTTTTTGCAAATTTTTGGTGCTGCCCACGTCTTTTCCCTGCATAACGACATCGTTATCAATATTTATCATTAGAATACCATCAACACATACATATCAGTAAAATTTCATCAACATCATCTATATACATTAAATTTCAATACCATCGACAAAACACATGAGACATTCTAATATATGCATCAAATCAAAAAAAATTTACACACCATGTGGATCAAACTCATCTATATATATCATAAGTAACTCAATGTCAAAATATACAAACTACCCTATATGGGGCCTCTATGATCTAAAAATACAAAGCCGGCACGCAGGCTACTATCTCTATCAAAATCTCAACTCAGCTCACAGGCCAGTCTCTCATGTCAAAAATATACTCGATTCGCAGGCCGGTATCAACTATACAAAATGTACTTGTCTCGCAGGCCGATATATACAACAAACATGAATAAATAAATCCTATGTGGGCACGCAGGCCTCTATATACATACTCAGTTCGCAAACCGGTGTCTATATCCAATAACAAAAACCCATATCCGCTCCTAGGATGTCTCAGCTCTCTCCACCACCCTCAGCCCGTCCCCCTGCTAGTCTTTGTGCTGGCTCTCGCCTCCTCCCTGTAATTGACCCACCGGCTATGGCTGCGGCCCCCTGTGATCTCTGACTCTGGGACGTCTCAGCTATGTGTATGACATATGGCTGATAGTCTGCCTCGGTGCCATCTAGCACATCTTGATAATACCGGGCCTCTGCTCTCGCCTCCATATAGCGGGACCGTGCCACCATGGCTGGTGGGGCTGGTCCCCCGACTCCTAATAGAAGTGGCCCCTGCCTTTCCGGTACACCCTGTGCCTATGGCGGTGCCTATACCTGTGCCTGTGCCTGAGGTGGTGCCTATGCCTATGGTGGTGCCTATGGCTGTGCTGGTGCCTGTGGCTGTGCCGGTGCTTGCGGCTGTGCCTAAGCCTGTACCTGTGCCTAGGCTAACTACCCCTGTAGCACCCTAATCTGTGCATGTGTAACAGCAAGCTACCCCTGTAATAATTACACCTGGCCTAAGAGACGGTCCCTCTCCATTATCACAGTCACCAAATCTGGCTGTGCGGGTTGTGCTCTCATGGCTGTTCTCTGCCCTTCCCACCAAACCAAAAAGGCACCTGTCACACCGGCATCATCCACTGTATCATCCACTGGTCTCTCTATGACCTAGATTGGGTCCAATGGCTATGGAGTAGGAAGGGGTGCCTCTACATCCTCCCTCCGGTACTATGGGAAGGGAGGTGGCTCATCCTGTCATAAGCCCAACTGACATCGTACCCTCTCTAGGGGTATCCGCTCATACTCCCCGAGTCTCCGTAAAGTTATCCAGAAGATGTACTGGATCCAACACAGCTATGCTTGGGATTTTCCCTGGGGATGATGGCCTCTGTAGGGCCTCCATATAATATCGAGTGTGGTCAAGCCCTCTAACATATGATGGTAGTATGCCACATCTTGTCCTGCGATCACTTCTCATGGCTGGCCCATAACCCCCAACCACCTCTGAAATCCATATCTGTAAACTACCTATGGCCCCGGCTACTGGGGCAACCCTACTAGTCGTATACAGATGATATGCTTGTAGGCCCAACAGTGTATCAAAAATGTCGAACATATACCAAATCACCTCATACGGCGATAACCCCAGAGCTCTCTGTATAGATGCACTAGATACACTGGTGCCCAGGCATAGCATGTATGCTCCTCCACCATCTCATGTAAAAATCCCATCAAAGCCCATGGGAAGTGACCTCCCTCTGAGTCAGGGAGGGCGAAGCAGGTGATACCAATCATCATCAACATGGTAATCCGTGTCTCTTGTCGGTGTGCGCAATACATATCGCCATAGGTAATACTCGTGCTATGATATGTAATCAATGGGGTTACATCCCCGAATACCTACAGGATGTTGTCCATCGTTGTCTCCACATCCACCTGGAACACTGCCTCACCTATGATCGGCAGTCTCAGGATGCGATACACATCCTCTAATGTAATAGTCATCTCTCCAGTAGGGAGATGGAAGACATTAGTTGCCGGATCCCATCTCTCGATGAGGGCAACCATCAGGCTGTGGTACCTATCCACAGCCCTATACCTCTGGACTCTGCTGAGTCCAACCTCTCACATGATGGCCCACTGCACTGCAGTCACATGTGGCCGCATCCACCCCAATAGAGGTGGCATCCGATCCCACATCGTCAGTTGCTGGCGTGCTTGCAAACACAACCCACTCCATCAGGCCTACCTTTTACAAAAACAACTACCTTAACCCTCTATACCCACTTACCCACCCAACCACAACCCGACTCTATAACACACATCTACACCCACCTATCTTACCCTATACATCTACGATATCCCCAATCACCCCGATCTACTCTAGCCATCTAACTATACCCCCGCCAATTTAACACCTCCTACTTCATACACAACACATAATCTATCCTACCCGAACCAGCCCCCAACAACCCCATTCCCCCCCCACCCCCATCACCTTTCCTATCAACTCTAACTCCTCCCCCTTCACCCCCAAAAAAAACAAAACTCTAACAACAAACAAAAACCACAAATTTCACAAACATAACTCCTACCCATGATGACCGGTACTGGTCACCCTCGACCGCCATCGGTCCCCCAAGCACATTGTATGTACCAACGCCGGTCGACATATGACTGACGCTGATCTATAAACAAAGCAATTTTTACAAACTATTATGTGACCGATGTCGGTCGCCTAATGACTGACATCGGTCACTATCCAATTCCGGGGCCGAACCCAAAACGACTCGCAAAACCTCTTTTTACCTATTTTTACCCATTTACCCACAAGAAAGACCTAAAAATTTACCCACCCTACTGTATTGGCCTACCTAACATACCTACCCACTATATTTTACAATTTACCTTCATTTATTCATTATTTTCTTAAATATTGGATTCCTACCCCAAAACCCACATATTAGTTAAATTCATTAACTTCACATAAGTAGGGGTTCAAAGCCTACCAGTACGACTACAAGTTGTTGTGGTGGGATAGGTGGTGGTGGTCTAGCACCTCTTACTCCTCTAGGTTGTGTCATGGCTCCAAATCTCCTCAGCAAGGTCCTCAACCAATCAAACTCTGCCTCCTAATCACTGGGGCCTACCAATAACTCACTCCTCCACTCAACTAGTGCCAACTCAGCACACAAACTCAAAAAATCACTTCACACCTCAGACAAGATAAAATTGGGCACTCAAATTCACAAAGTGACAATGATATGCCGTATTTTTCTTTTTATAGGTTTTGACCTATAACTGATACCGGTTATTTCGTGCCCTAGAATACCGGTATCGGTCTTGTAACTAATATCAGTCACACATAACCGATATTGGTTACCTACTTCCTTAACCTAACTCCCACCCTTATCCACCAATCTCTTACCCCCATCTTTGCTGACTAGCCTTATTTTAAGTTCAATCGGCCCGACCCAAGGCCGCAATCAACCAATTGGCCTGTCCCAAGGCCACCACCAACCAATTAGGCCTAACCCAAGGCCGTCACTAACCAATTAGGCCTGACCCAAGACCACCACCAACCAATTAGGCCTGACCAACGGCCGTAACCAACTAATTCAGCCCGACCTAAGGCCGCAACCAACCAACTAGGCCCGATCCAAGGCCGCAACTAATCAATCGCCTTGACCCAAAGCCGCAACCAACCAATCGGCCCAACCCAAAGCCGCAACCAACTAATCGGCATGACCCAAGGCTGCAACCAACCAATTAGGCCTGACACATGGCTGTAACCAACCAATCAGGCCCGACCCAAGGCTGCAACCAACCAACCAGGCTCGACCCAAGGCCGCACCTAACCAATCAGGCCAGACCCACAGACACTACTAATCAATCATCCCGACCCAAGGCCGCACCCAACCAATCAAGCCTGACCCAAGGCCCTCACCAATCAGTTGGCCTGACACAAGGCCACACAAATTAAGTACCTCGACCAAGACCCACAAATTACGCTTTTATCCACCCATCATGTAGCTTTTTTTTCAATTGCACTCACCTGTTCGTGTTTTTAGCATGATTAGGATACTTGACTTGATCAATCGACCAAATTTTCCTAGATCGAGACCGTGATGTTTATCTCAACCAAACCAACCATTTGGTACTGTCGAACATGCCTAGTTCCTGTACCTTACCCGTTATATCCCCTAGAGCTACTTCCTATACCTTGGATACCAGGATTATATCAACCTTGTTTGGATAAACTATCGACCTTTTCCTATGAATTGCTTGTTTTCTCTTCAAATCATGTACCCTGGTCGCACTACTACATTTTAACATGTGTCTACTTCCTTGAACTTACCCCACCATATTACCATCATCTCAACACCATTCACCCTTTATCAACCCTATCCCTGATTTCATGTTGCCTCAATCTGTGATAGATTTGAGGGAATTACCTATACCCTCAACGGGAGTAACCACTTCTTATTATTGTCAGTGCAGCTTCACAAGAAAAGCTACACGAAAACAAGGGGCTAATGTAGACACCAAATTTGTGTCTTGTGACACCCTATGCCCCGCATCTCATTTTGCAACCTAACCTCACCACCTAAACCTTACACAATTATTTATTAATTACCTTATAATTAATAAATCCACATCTCCAAACCTACAACCTCATTTCACCACCTCATCATGACCTAGCCCTAACCCTAAACTAACCTAATTAAGACCTATAACTTGGTCTACATCCACACCCATGACTAATGACTCCTCACCCACACCAAAACCAACCTAATAATGACTTGACCAAGCCCACAACTAATCCCTCGGGAGAAAAGGAGGGAAAGTTGGCTATTTTACTAAAAATAGCCCACTTTGACTTAACTGACATCAGTTCCTAGTCGACCACTGTCGGTTACATAACTGCCATCGGTTCCCTATAAATGACCTTCCCCAACCAAAAACAAGGGATCAGAATTCATTTGAAAGATCCAGAATTCACTTGGCAGAGCAGAGACAAGTGAAGAAAAGAGAAGAGTTTACAGAGAAGGACATCGAGCCCAAGACTGCAACTGAGTAACCAGAGCATAGAGACACTCAGCCAAACATTGGGAGAGAAGATAGCTCACTTTTTATTGTCAAATCATCCCACCTGAGCCTTTCCTTCGTCATCACATTCCTTGGACCTGTATCTTCATCAGGAACTAGTAAATAGTGTCTTGTACGTTTTTAAATACCATTTCTTGAACTTTTGATTCATAGTAATTATAAGCTCACTCCTAGATCTACTACCCGATAGCACCCTACATCTAACTTTCATTCCTCTACCCTTACATTGCCCCAAGAACAGCTCCCACACTCTCTGAGTCTTCTCTATCACCCTATTGCCTACCCCTGATCATTTACCAAACTTATAAACACCATAACTGCCTTACAGCCAACCTTCATTGAAAGCCCCTAAATCACTGCCCCTACCGATATTGGTTATCAGAAACTGGTACCAGTGTTATAACCATAGTCGGTTATATAGTGACTGGCATCGGTCACTGTGACTCAAACCAAAACCAGCCTTTCCTCTATTACTTTTTAATGAGGTAACTAAATTGTAATTTTGCAATAACTTCTTTGTTATAATTTTTGTTAATTCGTATTAAAATGGGAACTGACCACCTTCAAAAGGAAGTCTAATATTTCCTGGGCCCAAGGTAGTTCCCTCATTTATTGTCTAACTATAATCTGGTGGTCTTGCATTCTTATTCACAGGTAGTCCTTCCCAGACAAAAAGGAGTTCTTCACAATTGGTCTGATCTCTCTCTACGGTACGTGCACACCCTCCCAACACTCAACAGGTATTCCTCCGATCCCTAACCTTTATCTTTTTCTCAAGAGAATGAAAGGATAGAAGCAACTCTATTCTAAGAATGGAAACATTCTACGCGAAACAAGGGTAACTGCTATTGTTACTTACCAATAGGTTACACTACCTATTTCCAGCCATTACACTGGATAGTTTGCTATTGCATTCAAGGATACCAAACAAATAGCACTTCCAGTGTTAATAAATGAATTCTAATGATATTTTTCAAGGTCACTACAGGCAACATCAACACAATCCCATCCCCTCCAAATACAAAACCTAATTTCCATTCATGCAGATCTAGGATTACCCACATGTTAGGAAACAGAGTTCCTCAAAGTAATATTTCTCTCGGTCAGAAATGTGTTCCCATTATCTACGTAAAATCGTAAAGAAGACAACAGCTACACCAAATATTTCATTACTTACAGAACCCATAATCATTGAAACATCCAGACCCTATTCAACAAAGGTATAGGCTTAGTATTCAAACATATTTATTACACATGTGACTGAACCAGTTGAGCTTTATAGAAGGAACTAACAGTTTCATCACATTCCAACTTTATATTCACCTGAAGCTATCAAGTAATAAAAGAGCTCATACAACTAAGCAACAATCAATAAACCAACCAAATTAGACACAACAATTCTTTCCGTGTCCTTCTTCAAGCATGAAATCATCAAGCACAACATCTAACATGGTACAGTTTGGAAACTCATTACCTCAGTCAAAAAAATAGAAATAAAACGTGTCTATAGAAGACGATACCCATATAGTATTCATAGCAAGGCGAGAAGATAGAAGAAGCAGATTCAACATGTTCTATGTATAACCAAGGATTCCCAAATTAACAAGAAATAAGAAAACCAATACATTGCTACTAGCCAGGCCGACTGTACATAAAAATCATCTAAACAAAGTTCGTCTAATGAAATCATTTAAAGGAAAGCAATATTTTTAAAAGTTAGGGCCCATCATGCCTGATAGTGTCACTTAAAAATTCAAAGAAGACCTCTGAATGTTCTCGCACCTACTCTTCTTTTTCCATGAAAGATTAAACAACAATAAATTGTTACCTCCATGCCTTATATACTTCCCCCGACAGAGAAGGAAGCTAGAAACTCTCAAAGTTGCCATGCAACACAGAGTAGATGGCTAGTTCGAAGAAGCAATGCTCAAGCAGAGTGAAAAATGAAATGCATGGAAAACCAAACAACCAAACAATATTCCACTTGCGATCTTCCCCAAGAAATCTACGCTCGGGAACCAAAGTTCATTAATTGCATTTACTTCTATCCTCTTGCCTATTTTCCATTGCCACCGACCGCCAAAGTTGGTGATCGCCACATGAAAAAAAACAAACATTCCCATCCTTAGTGATGCTGCCATGTCAGGTTATACTAGCCATTTTTATCCTCCGCCAAACTTGACAGCATTCCAATTCCTTCAACCTTATCCCCCTCTTAAATGCCATGGAAACCACCGCCCATGACTCACGACCCTTCCTAGGTCTCCCTCCCTTCTTATCATTAGTCAATATAGGTTAGAAACTTAGGTTAGATCATAGGGTAAGACATTAGTTTCACTTCCATAGCGCTAGGTGTAGTTTACCCTTAGGAGCATTAAGCTCATAGTTTAGGGCTAGGTTAGAATAGTAATTATTTTAACCAATAGGTTATTGTTTAGGTTAATACTATTAACCTTAACGAATCTAGTCTAGGTCCCCAAAATAGGACCAATCAGTGTTAGAGTCCATACTGGATAAAACATTCCTGTAAAGGATTCTATTTGGCATCAATAAACATAAACATCTTACCTGGCTTAAGGTCCAGGCCTTTCCTGATATTATGATATTTGGAACCACATTCCAATTATCATGATCAGCCTGAGTTAAACTCCAGGATTGATCATTCAAAACTCAATCAGACCTTGTAACTTTTGTAAGGTCAATAAATTTTATTCATCCTGAATAAACTTAAAACATTCCTTGGATCAATGCAACGGATCCAAGGCTGATTCATAAGGTGGATAAATCCCCAATTCATCCAGAAATCAGGTTGAACTCAAGTGCAAGAATGAAAGAAACAAAAGAGTCCAAGCATTTCCAGCTCAGTCAAAGATCTTCAAGAGCAAAGACGATATAATCCATATCAAGCATGACTTCCCAAAACCAAAGGAACTTATTCTTATACAGAATAAATCATTTATCAATACTTGAACGCTCTGGAGAAAGTAACAACAGCTCGGGGTGTTACATGCTTCCCTCCTAAAAGATTCATCGTCCCGATGATTACATCCTTTGATTTATCTTCAGGTCAATCAATTCATTGGTTCTCAAAACAAATTACTATTTTCAACTCGAATAATTCCAAAAATCAACATCATGGTACAATTTATTCAACCTGATAATGTTTTCCCCAAAGATGGCTTACATAAAGACATGAAAAAGATAAATCCATATATATATATATATATATATATATAGTCAAAAAATTCCATTCTGTTAAAAAAGAAAGGGAAAACCAATTTTCATCTCTTCTAGATTTTCCCAAGTTGCACTTTCTTCGTTAAACTGGTCCCACTAGACCTTACATTGATGTATTTCATGATTTCTCAAATGCAATTGGTGAGTTTCCATCACTCGTGTGGGTTTAACCACGATTATTCCTAGGTCTTGGACCTGCAATGAATTCCAATTTAAAACATGTGACAAGTCTGAAACGTATTTCTTAAGCAAAGAAATATGGAAAACATCATGCATGTGAGACAAAGCAGGTGGTAATGCTAATCGGTAAGCTACAAGATTGATTACTTCGACAATTTCGAAAGGTCCCACATAACAAGGTGACAACTTGGCATCCTTGCCAAAAGTTATAGAACTCTTTACAGGTTTAACACGAAGAAAAACCTTTTCACCAAGTTCAAACTTTCGATCAACCCGCTTTAGGTCAGCATAGCTCTTCTGCCTATCTGCTGCTTCTTTCAATTGTTCACGAATCATTTTATCTTGTTGTTCCATTTCAGTGAGGATTTCTGGTCCAATTACCACTCTATCCTCAATACTATCCCAACTAACAGGGGTTATGCACTTTCTTCCATAAAGTGTCTCAAAAGGTGCCATTTTAAGAGAAGAGTGATATGTGTTGTTGTATACAAACTCAACTAATGGGAGATACTCTTCCCATTTATACTATTAATCCATGTAATACATTCGTAAAATATCTTCCAACACCTGATTTACTCTCTCAGTTTATCCATCCGTTTTCAGATGATATGCAGAACTAAAGTTTAGTTTAGTTCCAAGAGCTGTATTAAGCGTTTGCCAAAATCTTGATGTCATTCTAGGATCCTTGTCAGATATAATCAATTCTGGTACTCCATGTAACCTGAAAATTTCATGCACAAATCTTTTGGCTAACACTGGAGAATCATCCTTTAGATTTCCAGCAATGAAATGAGCTACCTTTGTTAGTTTTTCTACAACTACCAAGATAACATCATGTTTATTTCTCGAAATAGGCAGCCCTTGTACAAAGTCCATGCTTATTACTTGCCTTTTATACTGTGGTATGCTATGGGGATATAATAGTCCAGCAGGGTGCATGTGTTCTTCCTTAACCCATTGACATTCTAGACAATGAGTCACAAAATCAATAACATCCTTTTTCATTCCTTTCAAGAAGTATTGTTGTTTTAGATCAGCAAGCATTTAAGTAATACCCGGGTGTCCAGAAAAGGGTGAATTATGAAATTCAACTAACAATTTATTTCTCAAATCATTTAGCAAAGGTACATATACTCTGTTTTCATAACGTAAGATTCCTTCATTATCAAAATGAAAACCTTTATACCTTTCATCTTTTGGTTATGCAACAGGTGCTACTTTTACTTGTTGAAAGTATAAATCAGATTCTGAGGCACTTTTTACCTCATCTTTAAACTGAGTTCTTAATGTTATAAGAGTAGAAATGTGCTTCCTATGACTTAGATCATCTTCTACTCTATTCTCTTTTCCTTTGATGTAGCTAATATCAAAATCATATTAAGACAAAAACTCTAACCACCTTGACTGTCTTGCATTTAGATTAGGCTGAGTGAAAATATATTTCAGCCCTAAATGATCAGTTTTCAACTCAAAAGGTTTCCCAAGTAAATAGTGTCTCCAAACATGAAGCGCAAGAACAATTGCAGCAAGCTCTAAATCATGAGGGCCATAATTCAGCTCATGTAACTTAATTTTTCTACTTTCATATGCTACGACATGATTATTTTGTAATAAAACACCTCCAAGGCCTTCCCCAGAAGAATCCGTTACAACATTAAAGTCCCCATTAGGGTCTGGTACAGCTAAAATAGGTGTTGAAGTCAACTGACTTTTCAAAATTTTAAAAACAGTTTCACACTTATCATTCCAAATAAATTTCCTATCCTTCTTCTGTAATGAAGTTATCGGTGCAACCACTTTAGAAAAATCCTTAACAAATTTTCTATAATAACCAGCAAGGCCCATGAAGCTTCTTACTTCATGTACATTCTTTGGTGCAGGCCACTCAGTTATTGCTACTATTTTTGAAGGATCTACTACAATTCCTTCTTTACTAATGACATGACCCAAATAGTGAACTTCAGTATCAAAGAAAGAACATTTGGATAACTTACTGAATAACTTTCTTTTTCTCAAAATTTCAAAAACTATCTTCAAATGCTCATTGTGCTCCTTAACACTTTTAGAATATATGAGAATATCATCTAAGAATAAAAGCACAAACTTGTCCAAATATTCTTGAAAGATATTATTCATTAAGTTCATAAAAGCTGCTGGTGCATTAGTTAATCCAAAGGGTAGAACCGTGAATTCATAATGTCCGTACCTGGTTCAAAAAGTTGTTTTATGAATATCTTCTTCCTTAATTCTTAATTGATGGTACCCAGATCGAAGATCTATCTTGGAATAAACTGATGCTCCATGCATCTGATCAAATAGATCGTCAATTCTTGGAAATGGGTATCTATTCTTAATTGTTTCTTTGTTTAACATCCGATAATCAATACACAGTCTAAGTGTTCCATCTTTCTTCTTCACAAATATTACTAGCGCTCCCCAAGTTGAAACACTTGGTCTAATTAAACCCTTAGACAAAAGTTATTGCAATTGTGCCTTAAGCTCGACTAACTCTATAGTATTCATCTGATAAGGTGCTTTAGAAATAGGTTCCCTCCCTGGTTTGATTTTAATGGTGAAGTCAAATTCCCTTTTGGGTGGTAAACCTGGTAATTCCTCCGGAAATACATCCTTGAAACTTTGCAACAATGGGTATCGTTTCATGGAATCACCGTCTTCTTATGCAAATTTAGATATCTTTACTACATATAAGGTACATCCTTTGTTCTTAGCCTTTTTAAGTTGCATAGCTGACAATTTCCTAATTGAAATTTCTGGTTTTACACCTTGAATCTCTGTTGTTTTCAGCCTATCATCTAAACATCTTATATTTTATCCAAAGCAGTCTACTTTTGCTTTATGGTCAGCTAACCAATTGACGTTGATGACAATGTCATAGGATCCCAAAGGTGCAACATAGAGGTCAACTTCTGTGGAAAAGTTAGGTAAGTCAAGGACTGCCCCAAAAAGACACATACTCACTGTATGAACAGAGTTATTACCATACTATATAGTCCAAGATTTATCCATTTTTCCATCTTTTCTTTTAATTTTAGAAGCGAGTTTACTAGAAATAAAACATTCAGTAGCTCTTGTATCAAAAAGAATAGTGACATGTATGCCAAATAACTTACCCAAAACCTCTATAGGTGTCACTTTCCTTTCAGCTTGCTTGTTTGCTACTGCAGCATGTACTTATGCTGCTGATTATGATCATCCTTCTTCAAAGGGAACTGATTTGCATAGTGATCTTTGCCACAATTAAAGCAGCCTCCTACAGGTCCCTTTTTAGGCTCAAAATTACTTGCAGCCTTAAAATTATCACGTTGTCCTCTATAGAGCTTCTATCCATTGTTATAATTCTTGGCAAAACTATCCCTTACATTTCCAACAGGCTTATTCGCTGTCATTTTCTTATTATTATCCACTGGAAACTTACTTATGTTTCCAAGCTTTTTCCATGGCCCCTTCTTGGGTGAAATTGATGTTGAAGAAGGGTTTACAATCTTCTTCTACACTTCCTCTTTATGAGCAGAAATAGCCTTTAATTTCTATTCTTGCCTTATGGCTTTTTCAACAACCCCTTCCATAGTGGTTGGGCTATGAACATCAACCTCTCCTCCTATCATGAGATTTAGTCCCATGATGAATTTCTGTATTTTGAACTTCTCGTCAGTTTGATACTGCGGTACGTACTTGAGAAGCTTCGTAAAACGCTCCTAGTATTCAATTACAGTTAGCTTCCCTTGAACTAAGTTCTGGAATTTTGTCATTTTCTGATCATAGAAAAATTGTGGCAACCAACATTGCCTAAAATAGCCTTTAAATTGATCCCAAGTGATGTTGGTCTCATCAATATTTAGCTCATCTTTACGGCTGTCCCACAATGAAGATGCTTCATGGGAAAGCTGATAGGCTCCCCAAATAGCTTTGGTTTCATCCGAGAAGTTTCTTATTGTAAAGTACTTCTCCATTTCATCGAGCCAGTTCTTAGCTCCATCTACTAATGTGGTTCCATCAAATTTAGGTGGACTTATCCTTTTTATATCATTAGTGAGTTCCGCTACCAACCTGACCTTTTTGTTTTCTGGTTGGACAGGTACATTTCTAGTGTCATTACCAACACCCATATCAGGGTTGTCCTCAGGAGGTAGGTGATTGTTGTTACCAGCTTCATCATCCTCCTCATTTCCCATTACTTTTTGTTTAAGTACAGCCAAACGATCTCTTGTGTCCAATAGGGCAGCAAGGATCTCATCAAGTTTTTGGGTTGTTGCCACCCCTCCCTTTGGTGGAGCATTATTCACAACATTCCCCCTTTTTCTAACCATTTTCTGTTACAAGAAAATTCAGGTTTTTATCAGATTATGGACACAATACGTCCAAGAGCTACAACCTTCAGCTCTGATACCAAGATGTAACATCCTCAATTTAGTACTTTAGAACAAGAATTTTTTATTTTATTTTTTTATTACTAACATATTTTCTAGTTCTAAATACATAATTTAGAACTCACAGATCATAACAATCATTCTTATAACAGATAACCATATGCAGCTGTAATGACTCAGTGTACCACCGATCTATTCATGTGTATCATAGAGTTGGAGTTTTCATCTAAACACTTCACTCTTGTGGTTCTCTTCCCTAATCTGGGATTTTAAAATGCTCTATCCAAGGAACCTATCTGAATAATTGTTACCATCATTGATTGGCATCACGTCCCTTAGACTAGGTGACATAGGACAATGCAATCAGCAACTTGCGATACTTTTGCCAAAGATTTGAAACATATTGTTCATGTCTCTTATTCCTTGATGGCATACTCGTCAATCTAGAATACGTCCTTCACCCCACTCTGATGTTATATAGAATGTCTTATACTGACCTGTGTCAGTCTCCCCTGTCCCAAGTTTTCACTTAGGAACAGGTCAATATCATACTCACATTATAAGGATGCTCTTGAAGACTAGGGGTAAGCTGACATACTGGGTCACCCACTATTACCCCATGTGTCAAGGTACCCTGAGTCTTAAAGGGCTTCCTCATAGCATGACTATGGCCCTAACCAGTTCCAAAGGAAAATCTTGTTCGAGTCTTAGGTGTAAATCTTAATTATCAATGCAAAAGGGTGTTGCCATAAGTCACCTGCATTGTTGTATCCTTGAGAAGATCCTAATCTTCTCAAAGGTACAACCTTGCAGTTTTCATGTGTCAACATCCTACAATACTTCCTCGGGAAGATTTACATAACTTCAAGAAGTTACTTAAGTTGATTTGAATTTGAATTAAAGGCCCTCCTAACTGGATAGTTTTTTCCCAACCCATAATTTCACACCTTTGAGTTGCCTTACATAATTAAGTTCAATTTTCATAGAGAGAAATTTAATCAGATTTGAGACCTCGTCAAGGTGTCCATCTGTTCCTAATAATCTTATTTCCTCATAATAGGGAAATAGCCCTAAATCCTTTCATAAGGAAGCTAACTAAACCTGTAAGGGTTTATATCAACTCCGAAGACGGAAATATATCTGACTTACTGTTATTATGACATGGTGATTTAAAACCATCTATTACATTGCCTTGACTTAGATCATTTTTAGGGAGTAATAGAATACTCTTCCTATTATAGCTACATATCAGAACATAGTTTAACCTTAACTTCCCTAAAAATGCAGGGGACTAATTTCCAATTTAGCCTTATTCATGATATATAAGAATTACTACTCAAACATGAAGTATTCAGTCACATAATTTTTACAAGGCTTACTTAGGGAATCTAACCAACTCCCATGGCATATAATAATAAAAATTCACTCTCATTCATTCAGACATAAGAAGTTCAATTCAACAAATAAAAATGGAGCCACATAAGTAACAATTTCCCCATTTCATTTATTTCCAAGCCATACAATTATAACTTATGCATTTTGGCATATTTTGATACAATAATCAACAACAAAAGAATAACTTTCTTCCTATAGTACAATTAGAGAAATCAAGTTGGAATTCATCATAGAAACCAAATTAAACAATCTGAGCATCATATCAGATCTACGTGCCTTTACCACTTATGATGACCATCTGCAAAAATTTCTAGCACAGGTCAGTTCAGTGAACTGAGCATGATAAGAACTAATTCTTAAAACAATTGCATTCCACCAATTGTTTCCATTAAATAACCTGTTTAAATGAAATCAATTCATCAAATCCATAAACATGAATCACGCTATTGATCTTCATACTATTCTATTATGACTTTTAAACATAACTCATATTATAGCTGCCTATTCAACTTAAATCCTTTCGGATGATTCATCTTACACAAGAGAATAAGAAGAAACAAAATGAATCTTAAATACCCATCCATCTGAAAACCAAGGGCAGTATCAATCCTAATGTAATTACTCCATTAAAGAAATGAAATTGTACCAATGCATGTAACCAAAAGATTTGCATTTAAACAATTCAAACAAAGACAAATTATTTCCTCAAGCAAGTTCAACTGATGGATTTTCCTTTATACTTTATGTATAATTCCATAAACATTGATAAGTATACCAACTATTACTACAATACTACTTTCATACAAGTAGATAACTGAATTACTCAACAGAGTAGTAATATAGCTAAAGATACGGAAAGGAAACTTCTGTCAAGATACAGTGCTTACCACTGTCTCTCCACGTAACTTCAATAGTCTATTCATCTCGTGACCATGCTGAAGAATTTATATAGAAATTCTAAAGAAGGAAGCATTCATAAATTTCTATAAAGGGAGAGAATACTTTCGTATTCTGAAAATCCTATATCAACATATACTTTACAACTAAGAGAAAGAAACATAGGCATTCAGATCAACATTCCAAACAAGTTCAGGACTGTACCAAATTTCTAGAAGTAATGCATATATAATCAATCTTGAATTCAATTAGGGAAGAAGAGAAAGCAATAAAATCAACACCCAAGTTTACCATTAGCTCTAATATGGTAGAACTATTTAAAAGGTCCCCCTTAAATCCCTAGGGTCTTGCAATTACACATTAACAAAAGCCATAGGTTGTTATAAATGAAATACATATACGTTCAAATATCAGTCCACAATCCTGATCCAAATAAAACAGTCTACCCTTCACCCAGGACTCAAATCATTTTAAACTACGAGTTAGGGTAACTACTATCATTACTTACCAATAGGTTACACTACCTATTTCTAGCCATTACAGTGGATAGTTTGCTATTGCATTCAAGGATACCAAACAAATAGCACTTCCAGTGTTAATAGATGAATTCTAATGATAGATTTCAAGGTCACTATAGGAAACATCAACACAGTCCCATCCCCTCCAAATACAAAACCTAATTTCCATTCATGCAGATCTAGGATTACCCACACATTGTTAGGAAACAGAGTTCCTCAAAGCAAGATTTCTCTCGGTCAGAACTGTTTTCCCATTATCTAAGTAAAATCATAAAGAAGACAAGAGCTACACCAAATATTTCATTACTTACAGAACCCATAATCATAGAAACATCCAGACCCTATTCAACAAAGGTACAGGCTTAGTATTCAAACATATTTCTTACGCATGTGACTAAACCAGTCGAACTTTATAAAAGGAACTAAAAGTTTCATCACATTCCAACTTTATATTCACCTGATTCTGTCAAGTAATAAAAGAGCTCATATAACTAAGCAACAATCAATAAACCAACCAAATTAGACACAACAATTCTTTCCATGTCATTCTTCAAACACGAAATCATCAAGCACAATATCTAACATGGTACAGTTTGGAAACTCATTACCTCAGTCGAACAAAGAGACATAAAATGTGTCTACAGAAGACGATACCCATATAGTATTCACAGCAAGGCGAGAAGATAGAAGAAGCAGATTCAACATGGTCTATGTATAACCAAGGATTCCCAAATCAACAAGAAAGAAGAAAACCAATACATTGCCACCAGCCAGGCTGACTGTACATAAAAATCATCTGAACAGAGTTGTTCTAATGAAAGTATTTAAAGGAAAGTAAGATTTTTAAAAGTTAGGGCCTATCATGCCTGATAGTGTCGCTTAAAAATTCGAAGAAGACCTCTGAATGTGCTTGCACCTTCTCTTATTTTTCCACAAAAGATTAAACAACAATAAATTGTTACCTCCATGCCATATATACTTCCCCCAATAGAGAAGGAAGCTAGAAACTCTCAAAGTTACCATGCAACACAGAGTAGACGGTTGGTTCGAAGAACCAGTGCTCAAGAAGAGAAAAAAATGGAATACATGGAAAACCAAACAACCAAACAATATTCCACTTGCATGCCTTCCCAAGCAATCCACACTCAGGAACCAAAGTTCATTAATTGCATTTACTTCTATCCTCCCGCCTATTTTCCATTGCCATCGACTGCCAAAGTTGGTGATCGCCACATGAAAACAAACAAACATTCCCATCCTTGGTGATGCTGCCACATCAGGTTATATTAGTTGTTTTTATCCTCCACCAAAACTGACATCATTTCAAGTCCTTCAACCTTATCCCCCTCTTAAATGCCATGGAAACCACTACCCATGACTCGCGACCCTTCTTAGGTCTCCCTCCCTTCTTATCATTATTTAAGATAGGTTAGAAAATTAGGTTAGATCATAGGGTAAGACATTAGTCTCACTTCCATAGCGCTAGGTGTAGTTAACCCTTAGGAGCATTAAGCTCATAGTTTAGGGATAGGTTAGATTAGCAATTATTTTAAGCAATAGGTTATAGTTTAGGTTAAGACTATTAACCTTAACGAATCTAGTCTAGGTCCCCAAAATAGGACCAATCAGTGTTAGAGTCCATAATGGATAAAACATTCCTGTAAATTATTCTATTTGGCATCAATAAACATAAACATCTTACCTGGCTTAAGGTCCAGGCCTTTCCTAATGTTACGATATTTAGAACCACATTCCATTTATCATGATCATCCTGAGTTAAACTCCGGGATTGATCATTCAAAACTCAATCAGACCTTGTAACTTTCGTAAGGTCAATAAATTTTGTTCATCCTGAATAAACTTAAAACATTCCTTGGATCAATGCACTTGATCCAAGGCTGAGTCATAAAGGTGGATAAATCCCCAATTCATCCAGAAATCAGGTTGAACTCAAGTGTAAGAATGAAAGAAACAAAAGAGTCCAAGCATTTCCGGCTCAGTCAAAGATCTTCAAGAGAAAAGATGATACAATCCATATCAAGCATGACTTCCCAAAACCAAAGAAACTTGTCCTTATATAGAAGAAATCATTTATCAATACTTGAACGCTCTAGAGAAAGTAAAAATAGTTCGGGGTGTTACATGAAACAAAGAAGGGAAGATAAAGAACATAACAACAATCTCCATTCGACAAAATGCTTACTCAAGATAAAAAATATTTGTAAAATTTCCAAGATCAAGAAGATATATTAAGGAAACCACATGCTAAGAATGGGTATACAAAATATGATTCAAATGAATAATAAAACAACTAAAAACATTCCACAGACATACTTTCCTATTCACCTTCCGTCGAGAGATACAATCACCTAAATAAGGTTGTATAAAATAAGTAAATATTTTATACAATTCCTATTTGGTGAAGAACCTAAAATAATCATATCACAAATATAAAAAGGCTAGATATTCCATGCAAGTAATGTAAATACATTCACAAAACAAGTCGAAAAAAAATAGTTGGTCCCCACTTCCATCAATAAGCGAACAGACTAAAACGTAGAACACAAATATTTCCTTAAGTTACAGGAGTAAATATTAACTATCAGATGAATCCTCCTATAATTTTAGTCTCCAATTAACAATAATAATGAGAGCACTCAAGAAAAAATCTACAAAGCTCAACAAAAACCAAGATATTATTAATGCATACATAATACCCCTGTCCAGGTATCCATTCAACAGAGAAACAATAACATATTTGTTTCTATGTAAATAAGTTAACACAAGTGTAAGTAAATCAATACTACATAGAT
Organism: Taxus chinensis; assembly: GCA_019776745.2. NCBI lineage: Eukaryota > Viridiplantae > Streptophyta > Pinopsida > Cupressales > Taxaceae > Taxus > Taxus chinensis. The sequence goes on from CM034147.1 coordinate 946,832,162, forward strand.
TTCATATTCAACACAATAAACACATAATCATATTACATAAAAAATAACCAATTCTAAATTTAATTGAAGCAAGGAGATGAAACACAAAACCAAAACTAGAAAGTTTCTAAAAAGAGAAGAGTTCTTTTAATCCATACATTTAAATAAAAGAAGAATAATTAAAGAGATAAGGCCTATCATGCTTGGTAGAGCTCTTGTCTTCTTTTCCTTGTTACAAATCTTCAAGCAAATCCTCTATAGCAAATTTCCATGAAAAAACCAAAGAACAAGCTCTGAAACTTTTTATTTTTTCCTCTTATAGCTTCCTAGCTTGGTTTTCGATATCATCACCACCATGACAGGTAAAAATACACATGCATCGATTCAAACTGGAGGTTTGAGAATGAAAAACCACATGCAGAGATACAAGCTCACCAAAAACCAAATGAACAATGAAAAACTAAAAACCATCTTTTCTTCCAACTTCCCCTATTTCCTAGGCTATTTTTCGCAATTGCCAAGATCAATTAATGCAAAAAATACTGACAGATTCCTTCCTTATCTTCTTCCTTCACCAACTCTAATTTGGCTATAACCAAATTCAAAACTTCCATACAATAAAACTTTAGCAGATGTTCCAACTCATCCTCCACTAAATATTGATGCACTCACAAAAATTAGCGGTAACAAAGAGTTTAAAGCCTCATTTAATCCTATTAAATACTTAGAGATTAGTGCCATTGACACCTCATAGTATGTCATCTATGCCATGCCATTACGCTAGTCTAAGTCTTAGGTTAGGTTCATAACATTATATTAGAAACTGATTTATGTCCTTAGGTTAAAGTTTATTAGTTTAGTCTTAAGTTTTCCCTTTCTAATAAACAACCAAAATAGTAATGTCCTCTAGTTTAAACTTAGGATAAGCTTGCATCTTAGGAACTTAGATTTAATTAGGTTCCCTTGAATAATTATTAAATATAAATCCATCATCAATGAATGAAGAATTAAAACGACATTATTAGATCACTTGTGAATGGTGTGAGAAGAAAAATTCACCCGTGATCCTGTGGCAACCTGGGTTCAGAAATACAACATTCTTCCCAGCACGGTCAAGAGGAACTTGATGTCATAATATCAAAATCATGCCTTGGAACACTAAAATTGATCCAAGGTATAACTATCATGCATCAGAGATCATAAATATTGAAGAATAAATTAAAATGCAATAAGGACTATGAACGAGTTCAAGCTGAACCAATTTTCTCTATCCACATGCAGTGAACATTCCACATAATAAGAAATGAAATACTTCATTTTTAATTCAAAGAAGACATGACAAATTTCTATCTATTTTTAAAAGATAACATATTATCTACAACAAACATGATTACTTAGTTCACAAGAGTACATTTTCTTCAAACAAGAACTACATATCAACGTTTCCAAATTTGAGTAAAGATGTCATCATAGACATCAACCATGTTAGAGTCATTATATACCTCCCTTCTAAAAAACATCATCATTTCGATGATTAAATTATTCCATATTTTAAACAAGAAAAATAATCATAATTATAATTATTTTATCCACAAGCTCTCAGACATGAACCAAATTTGAGAAATTCGAGTTTTAATAAATTAGTACAACATTTAAATTGCTATTTCAACACTAATAAAGTATAGTACCTTCCCAAAACTAGCAGAAATTAAAGATACTTTTTTTAAAAAGTCTATAATTTTTTTCAATCATTAAAAGTAATTTTGTTCAAATAAACGAGGAAAAGAAGTTTTCCAACGTTGCACTTTCTTCATTAAACTAGTCCCACTAAACCTTGCATCGACTAATTTCATGATTTCGTATGTGAAAATGGAAAGTTTCCAACACTCTTATGGATTCAACCATGATTATTCTTGGTTCTTGGACCTGATAGGAATCCCAATTCAAGACATGTGATAAATAAAAAATGTATTTCTTAAGAAAAGAAATATGGAAAACATCATGCATCCAGGACAAAGTGGGAAGTAATACGAAACGATAAGCTACAAGATTGATTACTTCAATAATATTGAAAGTTCCCACATAACATGAGGTGATAATTTGGGTGTCACTACTAAAGGCTATAGAACTCTTTTTAAGCATAACACGTAGAAATACCTTTTCATGCAAGTTCAAATTTCTTATCAACCCCTTTTCAGATCTATGCATAGCTTTTTTGCCTATCTGCACCTTCTTTTAAACATTCACGAATCATTTTTAAAATTGTATGTTCCATTTCAATAAGTATTTCAGGATCCAATTACCTCTCTATCTTCAATTTTATCCCAACTAACTAGAGTTCTGCATTTCCTTCTGTACAATGCTTTGAAAGGTGTCATTTTCAAAGAGGCATTATATGTATTATTGTAAGCAAATTCATCTAAAGGAAGGTATTCTTCCCATTTTTACTATTGATCCATTCAGTACATTCATAACATATCTTCCAAATCCTAACTAACTCTCTTAGTTTGACCATCTGTTTTTGGATGCTATGTAGAACTAAAATTCAGTTTTGTTCCTAAGGCTACACTTAGCATTTTCCAAAAATTAAATTTCATTCTAGGGTCCCTATCAGATATAATCAATTCATGTAATCTAAAATTTTTATGCACAAATATTTTTGTTAAAATAGGTGATTCATCCTTAAGATTACCAATGGTAAAATGTGCTACTTTTGTCAGTTTATCAACAACTAAAATAACATCATGTTTATTTCTTGACATAGGCATCCCTTAAAAAAAATCCATGCTAATTACTTACCACTTATATTGTGGTATGTTATGAGGATATAATAAACTAGCTGGGTGTATATGCTCAGCCTTAACATGCTGATATTCCAAGCAGTGTGAAATAAAATCAGTTTGTCTTTCTTCATCCCGTTCTAAAAATATTGTTGTTTTACATCAACAAGAATTTTTGTAATACCAGGATGTCTTGAGTAAGGTGAATTATGAAATTCCATCATGAAATTTGTCCTTAACTCATTTCTTGAAGGTACGTACAACTATTTTTCATGTCTTAGAATTCCTTCACTATGAAAGTTAAAAATTTTGTATCTTGCATCATTAGGATCTGTAGCAAGCATTGTTTTTACCTACTAAAATTAAAAATCAAATTCCATGATACTCTTTTCCTCATCATTACACTAATTTCTCAAATTTATAAGTGTAGAAATATGTTTCCTATGACTTAGTGCATCTTCCACTCTATCTTCTTTGACTTTAATGTAACTTATGTCAAAATCATATTGTTACAAAAACTCTAACCATCTTTGTTGTCTTGTATTCAAATTTGGCTGGGTGAAAATATACTTCCTCCAAAGATGATCAATATTTAATTCAAAAGTTCTTCCTAAAAGATAATGTCTCCATACTTGAAGTGCATGAACTGTGGTAGAAAACTCTAGGTCATGGCAAGCATAATTCAACTCAGGTAACTTGAGTTTTCTTCTCTCATATGCTATAACATGCTCATTCTATAACAAAATACCTCCAAGTCCTTCACCAGAAGCATCTATAACTACTATAAAGTTTCCATTTGGATCTGGCACATCCAAAATACGTGCAAATGATAGCTAATACTTAAGAGTTTTAAATGTTGCTTCACATTTATCACTCCACACAAACTTCTTGTATTTATTTTGTAATGAAGTTATTGGGGCATCAAATTTTGAAAATTCCTTAACAAACTTTATAAAATAATAAGCAAGCCCGACGAAGTTTCTGACTTCATGTACAGTTCTAGGTGCGGGCCATTCAGTTTATGTAATAATCTTTGATAGATCAATTGTTATTCCATCCTTATGTATGACATGTCCTAAATAATGCACTTTTATTTCATAAAAAGAATATTTGGACAACTTACCATACAATCTTCTCTTTCTTAAGATTTCAAGTGCTATTTTCAAATGCTCGTGATGTTCATCAATGCTTTTAGAATAGATAAGAATATCGTCCAAGAATACATGTACAAAATTTTTCAGGTATTCTTGAAATATTTATTCATTAAATTCATAAACTTTGTAGGTGCATTTGTCAAATAAAAAGGTAAAACCATAAATTCATAATTTCCATATGTTATCCTAAAGGTTATTTTATGAATATCTTCATCTTTGATTCTTAACTAGTGATACCCAACATTAATAGCTATCTTAGAATATACTGATGCGCCATGCATTTGATCAAACAAATCATCAATTCTAGGAAGTGGATATTTGTTTTCGATTGTTTTTTTTAACATCCTATAATCAATTAAAATTCTAAGTGTTCTATCTTTCTTTTTCACAAATATTATTGGTGCTCCCCAAGATGAGACACTCGGTCTTATCAAACCCTTAGACAACAACTCTTGTTGTTGGGAAATATATTTGTTAGTGTTGTTATGTGTTGTTTCAACAAATCACGTAGAGAGAAATATTTGTTGAGAGATTTTTAACAATGGGTAATTTGTTCCTTACTTTGTAGGAGGTTGTTGTGCTGACCTCCATGGCTATATATTAGCCATTGTATTAGTAAAAATAATATAGTGCAAAGAATATTATTGTCTTTTGAATATATTCTGCTATCTAATCCTTCATATTTGGTATCAGAGTGAGGGGTTTTAGATGAGAGTATGTGAATAATTCTGATTGTAAGTGTGAAGATTTGGAATAATCATAACAAAAATATTTTCTAATCTGAACATTTTTGCATGAGCGTAGCTAGAAAAAAAATTGTGTGCCTATGTTGAACCTTTCTAAAGAAAAGACTCTAATTTCAATTTTGTGATTTGGGTTCTTCCAAAATATAATGGGTTTGTAGATTAATTATTTATATTACTGTTGTGTAAACTTTAGAAACACCCAGATCATATTTTAGAAAATAACATGAAATCAATACGAGTATTTTCTTCATATTTTAACATCACCCAAGCATAGCGACTCTACAAATTTTTGTAGACTTTAGTTGCAAATCCAACCATTAGCCCATGGAATTATGAGTGGATGGATCATTTTGTTTTTATTTTGGAAAGTGTTCTTTGTGCCTCAAAATTATTTGGTGATCCACCTAATGTGGTGAAAATCCACTCACACAACAAGCACAGTGTTTATAGAGTGAAAGTGATATAATTTTCACTATAACATACATTGATTCCTCAAATCGCAGCTCAGAAAACTATCATTTAGCAGCAAATACTTGTGTGCATAGTTTTCTTAACTAATTTAATGAAAATAAAAACTAACACCTAGTATTTTTTAATCAACAAAGTTAAAGCAAAGTCCAAAGAACCATCAAGATAAGAACTAAACAAGGTTAGATACTAACATTTATTATATTAGAACTTTGAAATTAACATGCTAATTGTCTAAAAACCTCTATTATTTTTATTTTAAAAAAAATTAAATGGACCGATGTAAGCTCTATGGCAATTAAATTGGTTTCTCTTGATGTTCCAAGAACCTAGGAATGGGAGCTTATCAAAATTGGGCTACAAGACCCTTTTGACTCTTCCCAATGTGACCTAAGCACTTTTGGCTAGAAAAGAGGCTTTAGCTCTTCCAAAATGGTGAATTCTCAAGAGAACAAAGAAAATATTATAGTCTATTTTTCTATATGATTTGATTTTGTCTTCTCAAGAAGTTTAGGTGTAAGTGTAAAGGTAGGAGGAGGGCTCTTTATATGGCCCAATGGATAAAGGAAAAACTACATCCCTTTGCATGTGGGATAATAGGGATGTTGAGTTAGTTATGGATAAGGGGGGTTTAGATAGGGTTGAGTTAACTTTAGGAGGGTTTGTTTGTCCTTTAGTAGTTCATGTGGATAAAGGGGGCCTATTAATTAATCAAGGTGATTTAATTAATAGATGTGCAGGATTATAAAAGATTTTTGAGGAATATTAACATGATTTAGACTATAGAAGGGGATTAAATCAATTAAATATTGATTTATTGGTTAAATAAAAGGGGAAGTTAATTAATTAATAATAATTAACTAGTCTAGATATAAAGGGGAATTTATTAACGAAAGGTCATTAATAAGGGTATTTGTTGGACAGGTGACTTAATTAATTAGCGTAGTGTAACTAATTAATAATTTTAAGAGCGAAGATGGTCACTTTTGACGATATGTCACCAATTTGCAAGAACTAGAAGGGAGATCATTAGTGCAATTTAAGTATTTAAATTGCTCAGGCGTAATTATGGGTCTCTACATTTGCCCCTCTTTGGGGTGGTGTAACTGACATCACTTCAAAGATAGTAGACAGATGAAATTTTGAGGGATAGAAGAAAAATTAGTAGGAGGGAGAGATGCCCCCTCCAGCATTGATTGGGTGAGGAAGGAAGGTGATTGACGATTGAAAATGGTGAAAGATAGATAGAAGAAAGGGAAGTGGAAAGATGCCCCGGTGAGATGGAAGATTAGGGGTGAAAGAAAAGTGATGCGAAATAAATATAGAGAAGCAGAGAGAAGAGATTAGCCTCTAGCCTTTCTATTGGAACAATTTCGATGTCATCATATTACCACAAGATCTACGTCATCGGTTCTTATGAAAAATATAAGCATATGAGAAAAGTAGAATGATATGAAAACCCATACTATGAACGAATATCCATTGTTAAAAACACCAACTCCATGTAACATACAACAATGCAATGCAATACGAGAAGGAAACAAGCTCATGTAATAGGGAAAACAAGTACAAACACACATATCCAACCCAACAACAGTCAAGATAGTTATACAAATGTTTTGTTATCAAGATGAAGAGATCCACATGTTCATGATTGATAACAAGAGTTAAAAATGATGCCCTGAGAAATGATATATGCAAGGGGAAATGATAATGGACACTAGGTCCAAGTAAAAAGTGTTGTGCACAACGAAACAACACCAAGAAACAAACGTGCCCTAGATTACAGACGAAGCAAGCAGGTAGCTTTGTGAATGGTTTTGAATCCGGAAATCTGTGAGTCGTATTAATCAGGGAAGATGTGAAACAAACCAGTAGGATATAGAGAGAATACCATGCGTAAGACACACGTTTCAACCGTAATAAGTAGGTTACCTATTTTTGTAGGTTTTGTACTTTTTAGGATTTTGTGAAAAAATTTGCCCTAGTTTTAAATTTTTGAAGTGATATATATATATATATATATGCATATATATATGTGCATATATATATATATATATATATATATATATATATATATATGTTTTTGTTTTCGATCTTCTGAGATGCGGTGGACAGTAGAAGAAAATAGAAGAAATAGAATGAAGGGCCTAGGTGCAAAAAAACATGCTCCAGGTGGAAGAAAGAAGAAACAAGAGACAAGTCATGTCCTTGTGCAGTGGAAAAATTAATAAAATAACTATTCTTGAAAAATAATTATTTACGAGAGTGTGGATAAGAAGAAAAATCACCTAGGAGAAATAAAATGGTCCTAGTGGGAAGAAAGGGGTATTGGACAGAAAAAATGCCCTAATACAATGAAAAATAAGAGAAAAATAATTATTTAATTAAAATAATTATTCAATGGTGTAAAGAGTTGAAAATGGTGGTCAAAACGAGCCTCCAGGCACTCACGACGGTGAAAAATAGGCTGATATACCCCACCTAGGGGTAAATCACCACAACCAGTTTATTTTAACTGACCACTATTGAGTTTTTACCGTGATGCTCTAATAGCGATGAGAAAAATGGTGATTGAAAGGGACCGATTGAGATGGACAGACATAGTCCGAGGGTACCAATGACACGCCGACAATGGCATCTTTATGAGTATCTGAACCTTCTTTGTCAATTTTTTCATTAATGCTATAGAATTAGGAATTAGGGTTAGGGGTTAGGTTGGGTGCACACGTGCATAGGTGCAAGCACACTAATGATAGTGTAGGTGTCTTAATGTGGGCACATGTGCCTTAGGGTGCCTGCAAACACACATAGGTACACTCACACACATGCCTATACACCACATATGTGCATGCACATACACGCACTAGAAGGGGAGAACAAAAAGTAAAGGGGGAGTGCACACACTAACGGGGTATGCATGCACACATGCGTAGGGATACGAGTGATGGTACAAGTGCTGAAAGAGTGGCGCACATGCCCAAAAGGGTGTGATGGTGCATGACTAATGGTGCAAGCTCCCTAAAATAGTTACAAGCACACGTGGGTGCCAAAAGGGAGGCACACACACCCAAAAGGGTGCACGGGCACCCTAGGCCGATGGAGGATAGACAAGAAAAATGCCAAAATAATGGCACTTAGAAGAAATTTAGGATTTTTGGGTTAACCCTAAAATGATAGATAGATTTTTAGAAGAAATGTTAGTGATTGACGAGTGGATTGAATTTTACAGAGATGATTACTAGTGCTGCAGATGCATGAGTGTCATTCCCAGCTCACCAAGCTAGAGGAGAGCATGCATCATCGACATCAACGTGTTATAACCATACTTCTTGAGGCAGTGGGGCTAGGCCCCATAGCCCGTATGACATCTATCATTTTAGACCATGATTTACTGACTGTACTTGCCGAGCAGTGGCATAATGAGAGCCATTATTTCATACTTCCCATTGGGAGATGACTATGACTCTAAAGGATGTATGGTGGATTCTCTACGTGCCTATCATCAGTTATTTGATTGAGTACACATCTGATAGAAGGTAGATTAGGGAAGCCTATAGCAGCTTGTTTGACAAAGATGACATACCGCATGACGGTATGACTGTTGCATTGTACGAGTGTATTTCAAACCCGACATTGCATCGAGGGAATTTATATATTGTCACTTATCAGTGGGTTTTTTCTCACTGATAAGACAGGGACATCTTTCCTAAGAGGGCTACTACCACTAGTACATGGTATTTTCAGCGGTGAGTGCTATTACTAGGGACAGTGCATATTGGTGCACTTGTACTTAGATTTACATCTTATCACTTACCAATTTCAGAAGACAGTGGGACCAGCCTCATTACTATAGATTTAGTCATGGGATCATATTGCCATCATGCACCCCATGGGTATCCTTCATGCCCGAGATGCAGAGGAGCCATCTTACATGGTATGGGTATCAATAGGTGGTGATGTAAGAGGCCACCTAGGTAGCTTATATAGGTACCGGTGAAATTTTGATGATTTTTCAGAGAGAGACATCATATGGAGACCCTATAGGCACATTCAATGGCTAGAGGATGTCGTAGAGCTTAGTGTTTGCACAATAAAGAATTACCTCATTGGCAGTTTGTAGTGACTTGTTGATAGAGACGACATACCACATGATGGTATGGCTATAACATTACACGAGTGTATTTCGGACCTGACATTGCATTGGGTCTTTATATATTATGTCACTTATCAGTGGGTTTTTTCTCACTGATAAGATAGAGACATATTTCCCAAGAGGGATACTGCCACTAGTATATGGTATTTTTAGCGGTGAGTGTTATTGCTAGGGGCAGTGCATATTGGCACACTTGTACTAGGATTTACATCTTATCACTTACCACTGTCAAAAGATAGTGGGGCCAACCTCATTACTACAGATTTGGTCATGGGATCATATTTCCATTGGGCACCCCATGGGTATTCTTCAAGCCTAAGATTCAGAGGAGCCATCTTACATGGCATGGGTATCAGTAGGTAGTGATCTATGAGGCCACCTAGGTAGCTTATATAGGTACCGGTGAGATTTTGATGAGTTACCAGAGAGAGACATCATATGGAGACCCTACAGGCACATTCAGTGGCCAAAGGATTCCATAGAGCTTAGTGATTGTATAGTAGAGCATTACCTCATTGGCAGTCAAAGTTATATCATCAAGTTATATAGGGTTGATAGATGTCAGTGATAGTTAGGCATGGCACAGGGGGTTCCATAGCTAGATATATGGTATGCCCACCGAGATGTAGAGAGGTAAACTATGGGGCCACACATACATGTGACCCAATCCAGGGTGAGTTTCCTTTAGGTGGTCCCACAGGCATGGGACCCGGCATGATAGGTTAGGGATCCAAGCACCACAGTGGATTACTAGACTTGATACGCCATTATCTTACCCCAACATCTTACTATCCCAGAGGAGGCATGGGCAGTAGGTACCCAACCATCTAGAGAGATCTGGCATGGTGGTGACAAAAGAGTAGATGCAACAACCCATGTGTAGATCAAGGATTTCACGCTTGTTACCTATCCAAGTTAATGCACCAAACTAAACACAAAAACCCTGAAAAACTCCAATAAAATTGATACCTGATGGATAAGATCCGAAGATGTAGACGGATAAGGAGGTCGATGTAGATAAGACGGGCGCACACGAGTAATTCGCACAATAGATCCGAGTAACATGCAAGACACCGATGCTTGACAGAAAAAGACCACGTTAAAAGGTATTTAGGTGGACTGCCCGAGAAGTGGGTCCAGGAAGCGATAAGCTTCCTCGGCGGATGTCAGTCCACGTTTTCAATTAAGTAAAGAAGCATACATGATAAAAGATGTACATATAAGACTAGATTTTCTGATTACAGTAATGAAACCAAATTTAAACAGTAGACAGAAAGCTACAAAAAATAGGAAACTATGAAATAAAGTTGGATTTGTGTTACCTGTGTCCTTTTACCTGTCTGCAGGATGATCGGCGTCGATTATGTAGAATTGGCATCAATTTATGTGATCGGCGTCGACTGAAATAGATCGGCATCAACTGAAAGCAGATCGGTCAATCGGGGACAGTGTGAGAAGATTCGGAAATTGGAAAGTGAAGGACAGATCGTCAATGTCTGCTGGATGTGCCGAAGTTGGTGAGATACTAGAACAGAGTCACCAGAAGATTGATGGATATGTGCGATGTTGATGTGATAGGAGCAGAGTAACGGTGCTCCTCTTAGGGATTGATTCAGACAGGATCCTATCTCATTTGATATACTTGATGCTAAAAGATCTCTCTTTCTTACAACCTGTGTCTCTTTCGTGATCTGTCTCTTTCTCTCTCTCTGTTCGTGCGCGTGTTCTTCCTCCTTTTTTCGTCTTTTTTTTTTCGTCCCTAGAACTGAGTTCTGGGTTTGTATTTATAATCGGCGCCGCTCCTAAAAAATCGGTGCCGACCATATAGGTCGGCACCAATCGCGGGACAGACTCCCGAGATGGCCAAAATGAATGATTTCTAGAAAGTAAGAGTTACCCCAAATACGGGAAATATCCCGCTTGGGGAAGAGGAAAAAATAGAGGTGATACATAGATAGAATAAATTTGGGGTAGATAAGTGATTAGGATACATGGGAAGAGGTGTAATTAAATATTAAATACTTAATTACTCACGGGTAAGATACAATGGGGTGAATTAAACTTAGGATAGGTGATTAAATCACAAATCGGATAATATCCCAAGGGGATAGTGGTGACGTAAACGTGCCCCAGGCTACCTGAGCAGGGAAACAAATGTGAGGGACACTAAATTGAGTAACCAATTTTAAGTGTCTACATTTTGCCCCTTTTTGTCAAGTAACTTGCGATGAGCAAGGTTATGAGACAAAAACAAGGAGATGGAAGAAGGGAAGAAAAAGTGATGATGTGATCCCCCTCAAACTAGGGATGGGATGGATGATAGAACAGACGTTCCCGAGTTTTAAAGAGGTAGATGAAAACGTAGGATGCCCCAGTCGGATGTCTGGAGTAGATCTGATCATTAACGATGTACAAAAATAAATAAAAAGGCAGTAACCTAAGGAACTCACATTGGTAGGGAAAACTAGACGGTCTCCTCATGAGACGACGTTAGTGCCTACAGACCCGCTTAACTCTAAGTTTCCAAAAAGTATGAGTGTCCCACGCAAAGGGAACAAAACCTGAAATAGATGGTGATATTGAAAAGATGCGCCGAAAGGCAATATTCAGTGCACAACAATGATCAAATGGATAAATAAGCCAAACATCAACACTATGGCAAACAGATATGGAAAATCAATGGCGATCACAGTAATCGGAGATGACCAAGATAAATGGCTTCGATCAAAAAAATTGGCGCCGACGTAGCGCATATAAATATGCGAACGGAAAACGTAAACGATTTATTTTCATCGTGACGATTGATTCAGAGAGAGTCAGAATTTGGATTTGAGCACCATGGAAGCCTCTGGGAGCAGTCAGAAGCGTAGGAGGACATGACTTGGGGTAAGTGGTTCTTCTTGAACCCGTTGTATTTCATTTTTTTTTGTTTGATTTTTTTTTTGTTTGTAGGAGGACAGGGTCTGATTTATGTTCGGACAGTCAATCGGCGTCGATTGGTATAATCGGCATCGATTGTTGTTTGAGTGGTGTCGATTGGTATTAATCGGCATCGACTAGAAATAAACGATGCCGATTTTACCAATCGACGCCGATTGGAAGAGATGAGATTTTTGTTGTTGTTTTGGATGTTGTGATTTGGGTAAATACGAGACTAATATTGCTCTTGATGTCGTGGGTACAGGCACGAGAGGCTCTACACATGAGGGATGCTATTCCTGAGTTACTGGAGGCTATTCTCCCTGATGTGACTGATGCAGATTGGCAGCATTTAGAGTTAGCCGGGCTCGGGGGCTTTAGATACTACAGACGAGTGCCGCGAGATGTAGAGCTGATGCGGGCACTAGTGTGATGGTGGGACAGCCATACGTGCACTTTTTGGTTCAGGACGGGTGAGATGACCATCACCCATGAGGACATATATAGGATTTTGAGACTGCCGATCACTGGGGACCCGATCGAGATTACACCACGAGAGCAGCAGCAGAGGGCCCTAGTTCGATTATACAGAGATAGGGCAGATGATTTAGAGATAGTGTCTGGGGCAGTGCGGATAGCCTCACAGTATAGATAGGATAGCCCCCGGAGTAGACGGATAGTTCTGATTCAGATGGCGATATCCTATTTTGCTCTGCCAGATTCAGGAGGTGGGAGATTCCCACTGTTGTTATTAGACTGCGTTTGCGACATTCTGTAATTCAGATAGGTGTTTGCCTTCGCTGATGCCTTGATAGCTCAGATATATCATGAGCTATGGATGTACACCACAGGCCAGAGGACAGGTATCGATGTCAGTTTTGTGCTCCATCGCTGGGCATATGAGCATATAGCGGTGATCAGGCCATCCGGGCTTCCTTGGATGCCAGCAGCAGTGGGAGGTATCGATTATGGATTCAGGTGATGGTGGGCTGACATGGCCGCTAGGGATACAAGGAGATCGGCCGATTGGTACACCGAGCGTTTCAGGACGCTGACACCAGATCAGGTCATCTGGAGGCCATATCGGGTATTTCCAACATGGGCGGGTCAGGATGCTCACTTGGTGGCACTGAGACGGAGCAGGGTGGTTAGGGGCCGCATGCCAGATATGTGGGAGCGAGTCCCGTTTGTGAGAGTATTGAGATAGTTCGGCCTAGTGTAGACAGTGCCGACCACGTACACGCCTTATAGGCAAGATAGCAGGGAGACTGATCTGCTGATTTTGATCCCGGCAGATCCATTGAGAGAGGCCCCACCCTCCACAGACAGCGATGATGACGCAGGGGTGGATGAGGGTTACGTAGGATGGTATGATACAGAGTTACCATGACATCTCCCGGCATCTATATATGCCGACGAGGAGGACATAGCTGCGATGCTGGATAAACTGGAGGGAGAGCATGCCACCCTAACACAGACACATCAGGTAGCTCTTGAGGAGATCAGTGCTCTGACAGAGAAGAGGGATGCCCTAATTTTGGAGAGAGACACCGCTCGCCAGGAGCGAGATACAACGATCTAGCAGAGGGATCACTATTATCGACATAGGGAGGCCCTTAGGGCCAAATATGGGGAGACAGGTACCACATCGGAGTCTGGTACGTAGGGTACAACCCTAGGAGGAGCACCACCAGCAGCGCCAGTAGCCCCAGCAGCACCAGCAACACCATTACGAGCACCAGGTACCATGAGCTTGAGCACATATCAGTCTCTCATTGTTGAGGTGAGATACTATGAGGATGCCTTAGCGCATCATGCCCCAGATGTGCCTCAGTACGGGGTGAGGAGGAGAGCAGCGACAGCCACAGCGTGTGGGGCCTTAGGTGGAGGGAGCATCAAGAGAGACCGAGGTGTGCAGAGACCTCCAGCAGAAGGTGCGTCTAGCTCAATAGGTGACGGCCAGGAGAGACAGCCTGGTCCAGAGGAGGGTGGAGGAGATAGTGTCCTCCATGCATCAAATTTTACTATATAGGGATTGATAGATTTTGTATCCATGTAGTGATGTAGCCTCGATTGGAAGGCATTGTATAGATGGCTTGATTGAAAGCCTCCCATTTTTTTTGTACAGATACACATGTATATATAGATTCATCATTTCATTTGTCATATAATTGTTCTCATGCTTTTGATTTTGATATACATGGATAAATGTAGCGTAATTGTGATGGATATAGATATAGACTGATAGATGATGAATAGATGTGATTGGATAAATATAGAATGATAGAGGATAGAAATAGATGTGATTTGATTTGATGTGATTGATATGTGGATATAATTAAAATAGAGATAGATAGATGTAATGTAACTTGGATGTGCAAGTTTTTAAATATTTTGATGGATAAATAGATAAATGTGATTGATGTATGGATTTTATTTTTATGAAAAATGGATATAGATAGATGTAGTGTAACTTGGATGCACCAGTTTTTAGATATTTTGATGGATAGATAGATAGATGTGATTGATGTACTCGGCATGTTTGAGATGTTAATTTAATTTTGATGAAAATAGATGGCCAGATCCACATGTGTTGATAATAGATGCTTTGATAGGTAAGATGATATTAGACAGAGGATAAATTTTGATTGAAATGTGAATTTGACTGCATGAAAAACAAAGAATAATGGGGAATACTCTTTGCGAGAGCCAAGGAAGTAATGAAAACGACCTTGACTAGAAATAAAGAAAATATGCCTGGATAAGAAAGAAAATGATAAGTTGGACTCCCAACCGACCATAGATAGAATCCGGATAGGAAATCACAATATCATGCATGTAAGGCCCTACATGAGGTTAAAATAAACCTGACACTAACTAGCCGCAAAACAGATCTAGGAGGGAAACGAAAGGAACAGTAAGTAAGTATCTTATCGGAATTTACAAGGGACAGAATACATGTCCATAGTGGGAAAATAGGATTCTCCATATGATCGACAAAAGGTCTTAAATCTCAGCTTCATGATTTTGGCAGAAGAGCAAACTGATCAATGCGGGAAGTTTGCTTGATATGGAAAGATTGATCAATACGGGAAGTCTTTCAGTGATGCTAAAAAGTGGATAAACTGACTGAAAGGCTGATTAATTGCAAGAAGTCTTTGAAAAAACAGCCGTCCTTCCAGGGAGCAGTCTGTATTTTGAATTTTAATGATAGCCATCCTTCGAGGGTATGGTCTATATTTTTTCCTTTTGATCTTTTTTGATAATGTATGGATAGCTGCCCTTCAAGGGATCATTCTATCTTTTTGGATAGCATCTGTTTTTTTTTTTTTTTTTTGGTTCGAAAATCTTTTTGGAAGAAGCTGAGTTTAGACCTAGATAGATTAGATGGAGAGGAAGAGAACATAAAGGAACATGCACTCATGCCCCGAGTAGATCTGACTAAGATAAGCACTTGGGATAGATGAAGTGGTGATTAAGGTATTCCTACCATGAGGAGGAACATATCCAAAAGAAACATGCAATGAGTAGAGCCGCGATACTCATATTTTAAGGTAAAAGAGGCAATAGGCGAAGAACCACATAGTTTCGAATCACCATGAAAGTATATGACTGGTTGTTTTAGACGGATGAAAGATCTTTGTTACGAATAGACTTGTGTAAGATAGATTTTAACAGTAGAAGGGCCGTAGATGCAAGGCATTAAGAGGTTCCGCTTTAGGTATACCATCCATGGAAGATAGACGATAAGCCCCAGACCCATATTTATGAGTGATAACGTACGGGCCCATCCAGTTGGGAGAAAACTTACCACGTTGACTTCTTTCGAGGTGTAGTGACATTTTGATTTTCTTTAAGAACAAGATCCCCAATTTTGAAGTCACGGTGCTGCAAGTGCTTGTTATAAGCACGTTTGACACACTCAAGATAGACTTGATGATGTTCGAGAGCGTTGAGACGCCGCTCATCTAATAATTCAAGTTGTGCTAGATGATCTTGACGATAGTCCTCATCAGAGACAAATTCTCTAAGAGAAACATGGAGAGATGGGATTTGGACTTCCAAAGGAAGGACAGCCTCAGACCCATAGATGAGGGAAAAGGGAGTAGCACCAGTAGGAGTACGAATGCTAGTCTGATAAGCCCAGAGAGCAAAAGGGATATGTAAATGCCAATCCCTACCAGCTCGACTAGTTACCTTTGCGAGGATATTATGCAAAGTTTTATTGGAAGCTTCGGCCTGACCATTAGCTTGAGGATAGTATGGAGAAGAAAAAACTGAGTTTGATATTGAAAGCTTTGCAGAGGTTCTGTAAATCAACGTTCTTGAAAGACTTACCATTATCTGTGATGAGTTTGTGTGGAATGCCAAAACGACAAATGATGTGTTGATAGAAGAAATCAACTATGGGTTTATCCTTTGTTGAAGAAAGACGGATAGCCTCCACCCACTTAGTAAAGTACTCAGTGGCAGTAATGATAGAATGATGACGCTGTGAAGAACGAGGATTGATGAGACCAATAAGATCAAGACCCCATTGTGAAAAAGGCCACAAATCCGCCGTGGGTTGTAAAGCTTGACTAGGGATGTGTGTGAGATTGGAATGTTGTTGACACTTGACGCATTTCTTAGTGTATTCACAACAATCTCGATTAAGAGAAGGCCAATAATATCCCAAACGTAAGATTCGTTTAGCTACAGCTAAGCCACTAAAATGTCCACCACAGATACCATCATGGACCTCTTGGATAGCTTTAGATGATTCATGGGTTTTGAGGCACTGAAGCAAAATGCCATCAAAGCCACATTTGTAAAGAATCCTGCCTAGGATAGTATAGTGATTAGCGCGTTGGATAAAATATCTTCTACCATTGGAAGTTAGATCTGGAGGAAGCACCGAATGAGATAAAATAAATCAACAATCTGTTGATACCACTCATCCTGAGTATGGGTTATGACAGCATGGATTGAAGTTAGTTGCCTAAGATGAGATGGTTGATCTAATCATTGTACAGCCACATAAAGTCGCGAGTCCTCGGTAAAAGGTGGGATAAGTGAGGCTAACAAAGCCATTGTATCCACGAATCGATTTGCAGTGCGAGGAATAGCTTGGATAGTGAATTTATCGAAAGATTGGAGTTGAGCAAGAACGATGTCACGATATTTTTGGAGGATATCATTCTTGCATTGATAGACACTCGTGACTTGATTAACGATGAGTTCAGAATCACCAAAGATGTCAATATGACGAGCGCCGAGAGTAATGGAATTTTGAAGACCCAAGACAAGAGCTTCGTATTCAGCCATATTATTGGTGCACTTAAAGTTCAATTTGTGTGTGACTGGGATAGGCGTACCCCAAGGAGGAATCATCACGAAACCCGTACCTCCCCCTTGCTGACATTTGGATCCATCAAAGAAGAGCTTTACTTTAAATGGAGACAGACCAAAATCAATTTGTTGGATATATTCATTGGGGAATTGAGCAAGGGGGTCTTGAGTGTCTGGAAGAGGAGCATCAGCTAATTGATCTGTAATAACCTGACCCTTGATAGACTTTTGCGGGATAAACTCGAGGTCAAATTCTATCATAAGCATGAGCCAACGAGTGATACGATCATTGTGATAAGGTTTTGCATGAATTGTCTTGAGTGGATTGACACTTGTGACAATGTAAGTTTTGTGATTAAGGAGGTAATGACGAAGCTTAGAAGTTGCGAAGAAGAGAGCACAACACAGCTTTTCAGCTTCGGAATAACGTGTTTCATACTCATGGAGGGTGCGACTGATGTAATAGATAGCTTGTTCTTTACCACAAGTGTCCTCATGCGAAATCATGGCTCCCAGAGCATGGTCAGTCACAGAGATATAAAGATAGAAAGGCTCCCCCTCGCGTGGAGGTGTAAGCACAGGTGGAGAAAGAAGATAATCTTTGAGATCATCAAAGGCATTTTGCCAATGTTCATCCCATTCAAAATGAACATTCTTACGGAGGAGATGGTGAAAAGGTTGACAACGGTCCGACAATTGTGAGATAAAACGACGCACTGATTGAAGATGTCCTTGGAGACTGCGGAGTTGCTTTAAGTTAGAAGGGGGAGGCATCTCAAGGATAGCTTTTATTTTTGCGGGGTCCACTTCAATACCCCTGATGGAAATGATAAAACCTAAAAGTTTACCAGTGAGAATGCCAAACATGCACTTAGATGGATTTAGACGAAGACAAAAGTGGATAAGCCTCTCAAAGAGAGGTGCAAGGATGAAAAGATGATCCTGACGACATTTGGATTTACCGAGGAGATCGTCAACGTAATCTTCCACAGTTTTGTGTAAGAGATCATGGAAGATGTAGGTCATTGCTGGCTGATAGGTTGCTCCTACGTTCTTAAGACCAAAAGGCATGACGCGATAATAAAAGGTCCCCCAAGGAGTTATGAAAGAAGTCTTATGTTGGTCTTCTGGTGAGATGAGAATTTGATTATATCCAGAGAAACCATCCATAAGAGAAAGCATCTCATGACCCGCAATTAAATCCACGAGTTGGTCGATATTAGGTAAAGGAAAATCATCTTTTGGACAAGTAAGATTAAGATCCTGAAAGTCGGTACAAATTCAAATTTTCCCAATAGCCTTAGTTACAAGTACTACATTGGAAACCCATTGTGGATAATCGATGGGTTGGATGAAGTTAGCCGAGAGCAAGCGTTGTAATTCTTCTTTAATAAGAAGGGCTACTCTAGGGTACATTTTACGTAATTTTTGTTTAACTGGTTTGATGTTGGGAAGAGTAACGATATTGTGGACCACAATATCGGGATCGAGTCCTGGCATATCCTCATATGACCAAGCAAAGGCTTGATGATGGTTGGAAAGAAAAGTGGTAAAATCTCCTAACTCCTGTGGATTAAGGGATTGGCCGACGTTAATGATGCGAGGGTCTTCAGAAGTCCCTATATTAAGGTCGACAATGGCTTCATTGAGAAGTGTAGACGTGTCAGAAGGAATAGTCTTGGGAAGATATGAATCCTCTGCCCCCAGATAGGTGAGGACAGAATCATCATCCACACAGTGGATAGTGTTGATAGTAGGAGAGTCATCTCAAACTATTTCAGGGAAGATTAACGGTATGGAAGCGGACCGGTTGTTAGTCTTATAGGCTAACGGCCCTAAAGAAATGGTATTGATTAAAAAAAAAAATTAGGTGGGATGGAAATGTCATCGTCCACATCGAGTGATCCTTCTGACTTAGCGGGAGAAGATGGTTCCTCAATAGGAAGAGGCTCATCAAGAATAGTGATAGTGGCTTTTGAAAGAGGTTTAAATCCTAAACCAAATTTTTGATGTGGCATGAGAGTAGGAATGGATGTGGGGTCATGCACACCTTGTTCATATTTTCCTAGGCCAAAACCCTTCCACGCGCATCAATATAAATAAGTTTTTGCAAACGTGGGATTCTGTAGATAATCGAACCCTGTTAAGTAAGGTTTGGTCCTAGGAGGAGAATCCAGGTGATAGTGAGGTGTATCAAGACCACCGTAGATGAAATTAGTCTGTTGATTGGGCAAACCAATGGTGACGATGCAACCGAGACCTGGTTGATATTCAGGTTGTTTGTCTGGTCTACCATACTCACTAGGTTTGAGATGAGCGTCGAAAGAAAAGAGAGGAAGCTCTCCCAGTGAGAAACGCTGCAATGTCTCTTCTAGATTTTGTAAATCCGATAGTTTGGTTGCAGGTATGGAAGAAGATGAGGCCCCGTCAGGAGAAGAATTATTTTCCTTAAGAGGGGCAGACCTTGTGGTCATGTCGCATTGTGCGGAAGGAAAAGGATCTCCTGGATGAGTATATATTTTACCCTC
The DNA here is from genome assembly GCA_019776745.2 of Taxus chinensis. Taxonomy (NCBI): domain Eukaryota; kingdom Viridiplantae; phylum Streptophyta; class Pinopsida; order Cupressales; family Taxaceae; genus Taxus; species Taxus chinensis. The sequence continues at coordinate 946,852,223 of CM034147.1, forward strand.
ATATTGATATTTTAAGCATCGATGGAGGGTGGATGGGACACAATGCATCACGTGAATCCAGGAGCGTCCGAGGATCATATTATAGTGGAATTTTCCTTCGACAATGTAGAAGAGTTCGTGAAGCATCCTCTTACCTACTCGAATGGGTAAGACCATAGTTCCTAAAGTAACTGCTAGCTGATCGTTAAATGATCGAAGGGCGAAGGGCAGGGGTGACACTACGTTCTTTGGTAACTTAAGTTTCTCAAATGTGTGCAAGGAGATGACGTTGAGTGCAGCTCCACTGTCGATCATAACGTGTTTTAATGTAGTGTTGTCGATTTGGACTGTGATAAAGAGGGGAGTCTCCAAATCCTCTGAAGAAAGAGGAGGAATTTCCGAATCTTCAAAAGAAATGGCGGTTGATGGTCTATTCAATCCAACAACCAACTCGAAGGGTTGGGGCTCATATGAATTTACTGTGATGCGACACAGATTATCAATCAGAGCCTGGCGATGTTGTGGAGAGGATTGGATGAGGTCAAAAAGAGACATTTTGACCGGAGCCTGGGTGAGTTGTTTCATAACACTCTCCTCAACTGACACGGGAATTTGAGCCCGAGGTGCAGCACGAATAGAGACCTTAGGTCGTGGGGCTAATGAGGAAGGAGGAACTCCTTCAAGGGCTGTAGAAATGACAACGCGTGGTCGAGATGTTGTAGATGAAGATGGATTATCATAGCGTTGGGTTCTAGTGGCGATATGGATTGTGTCAATTTTAGAAGGTGGAAGATCAGTTGGAGTGGAATCACTAGAGGTCTGAGTGGATCGTTGGGGCTCAAATGGGGCTAAGATGACAGGAGATACTTGTTCCTCCTCCTCCAGCAAAAGATCACTTTCTTCCAAAAGGTTGTTGACAACAGCTTGAAGAGCTTTACATCCCTCAGTATCATGACCCGAGGTACGGTGGTAAGCACAAATTAGATCAGAGTTAAACCAGGTAGGTTTAACTCCTTTAGGGTTATAGGGTTTAATCGGAGGAAGGGATATAGATGAAGATTGGATAAGTTGGAAAAGGATCTCGGTGTAGAACCTGGTAGACGAAGATGAGGACAGAGGTAATGAAGGTGCCTCTTTTACTTTAACAGACTGCCAAGGAAAAAGAACCTGCATGTCAGGTTTGACAGTCTTTTTAGGGATCATCTTATTTTTTTGGACACTTGGAGGAGCAGTCTTGGGCACTTGAGATGGAAGTAAGTGAGACATGATTGATTTTGGTGGAGGGGGAGCCCCTAAAATAGATTTTGAAGATGACGGAGATGTGACAAGTGTTGTGGTCTTCAAAGATAAAGGAGGTTGCTTGGTCAAATTTACTGATGATTTAGATAATGTCAATTTAGATGAGGAAGAAGCTCCCAAAGTAGGTGTAATCGGAGGGACATAGGGTGTCCTGGCTTTTGGTAATGAAGATGATGATCCTGATAGAAGAGCTGATGTCCTTTTAGTAGGTAAGTCGGCTTTTCAGGGTGTTGGTGAAGGATGTGTTGTAGAAGAAGATGATGGTTTTGATAAGTGTGTAGAAGAAGACGCCTTCTCAGTGGAAAAATCCAATCTTTTATGGGGCGTAGAGAGAGATTCTTGTGGGAAAGCACCAAGGGTCTTGATGGTTTGAAATATGGGCTTTCCTTTTTCAGGGATGGTGACAACTTCAATGACATAAGGTGATTGTAACCTTTTTGGGGGAAGTAAATGGGGAGGTACTGATGGCGCAACGTTAGATTTTGGTTGTCTCGGTTTAAGTTCAGGAACCGAGCGTATAGGTGTTGGTGCTACTTCTTTTGATTTTCCCTTAATGGGCAAAGCAACATTAGTGGTGGAAGAAGTGAGTGATGAAGAAGTAGTTCCTTGCAAAGGGACTACTTCTGGTGTAGTAATTATGGGTGGAACTATTGTAGGAAAAGAGACAGGAAGAGTCAAAATCGAAGACGCTTCCGTCGGAGTCGGCACAATTATAGGTACGTTCACCAGGGGCATAGTTGCAGTGAGAATGGGAGCAACAGAAGTAGATGTATCTGCAGTGGAAACTCGAAGGGATGTAATTTCCTCGAGCATTGAAAGAATGTTTGACGATGAGACAGATGAGGATGACACTATCTCGGGTATGGATGGAAGGTCGGACAAAGGAGTGGAGAGAGATGAACCCATATCTAGCGATGTAGGAATATTCAAAGACGGGCTACCTGAAGATGGTGGAATTCCAGTGATTGACGAAGTGGAAGGAGGTTCTGATTCGGTCGATGTGCTCGCAGATGGCTTGGTTTCAGAAGAAGATTATTTAGTAGAGATGAAGTTGATAGTATGAGTGTTTGGTTTTTGAGACTCTGAAGCATTATGGTTTGGGGAATGATTGGGAAAAGGTTGTTTAAAAACATCCAGTGCCTGATTTGGGGGAGCATTTGGGTTATCCAGAATGAGTTTTCCTTTATCAATGAATTTCTGGACAAGATTTTTAAAGGTCTGACATCGTTCGATGTCATGACCTTTGGTTCTATGATAATGACAGAAATCATTTTCCCTATACCAGAATGGGCGTTCTTGGCTTTCATCAATACTCCTAATGGGGGGAAATTTGATCATGCGAACTTCCAACATTTTCTCTAAGATAGAGGCATATGATTCCCCCAATGGAGCGAAGGATCGAGATGATGAAGTCCCTTTTCGAGAAGATGAGGGGTCTCTTCGTGGTGTTTGATTAGAAGTATTATCGACTCGTGATGTTTTTAATACGATAGCATTGGTGGATCCCTGATTCTTGTCTTTAGAAGGGGAAGAATTTGGTTTGGTAAACCGAGAAAAATTGGGTTTAGATTTAGAGTGAAGTTTTAGCTTCCCTTGTTCAATGGTGCGAGATTCAAGTTTGCGTGCCATCGTAAAGGCTTCTTCAAAGGTATGAAAAGTTTAGATCCTTAAAGTGGAAGAAATGTGATTAGCACAAGATCAAGTAAACAACTCGATTTGTTGGGATTGAGGAAGGGAGAAAGACAATTGGTTGATTATCCCTCTCCAACGAGCGACAAAGTCTGCAATAGACTCATCATCGAATTGACGAATGTTATAAAGATCTGTAATCGAGATCTTATGAGCGATATTTATTGAAAAGTTTTCAACAAACATCTGGGCCAATTGAGAGAAAGAAAACAAGGAATGTTGAGGAATGTTATTGTACCAGTCTAAAGCAGGACCTGCTAGAGACATAGGGAAAGTACGGAGAATAAGCTCCTGATCCTGGACTATGAGGTAGCAAGTATGTTTGAATGCTCACAAATTTTGTTGAGGGTCCTCTCGACTATGAAATTTTGAAAATTTAGGAAGTTCCCATTGGGGAGGATAAGGCTTAAAAGCCACTGAGGGGTGAATGGGTTCATTACACACTTCTTCAAAGGAGTATGAAGGTTGAGCCCCTTTTGTGGAGGCTTCCAAGTCTGCGATTTTCTTGAAAAGAATTTGAACCTCGTCAGATTGAGGAGGAGGCACACTGGCATGTCCTACATAAGAAGAAAATGGTGGATGTTGTTGAGGTTTCAACGGGGGATTCATTTGTTGATTGGTAGGATGATAAGAGGAGTAACCAGGGGTTCTGGGTGACACCTGGTGGGGTATTTGCTGTGAAGTAGCTTGTGTATAGGCGGGCTGTGAGATAATAAGTGGTTGAGAAAATGAAGGTTGGATGACGGGTGGAGCCTGTGATTGGTGGACTCCTATGCTTGTTGATTGAATCGAGACAGATTGAGGAACATGAGTGCCGACTTGATTGGAAATATTGGGGAACAAAACCTGAAAGGGGCCTTCTACTGCCGGATTAGGCATTAAGGGTGCCGATGCTAGAGGATGGGTGAAGGTCACTGTTGCTGGAACATTGGAAGAAAGACCCACTGGAGGACGAGAAGCAGGAGCCAACTGACTATTCGGAGGGGGTTGGCTCATAAAGAGGTACTGACCTTGGGACACGATGGAGGGCATAGATGAATTAACAATAATATGCGGGTGTGCAGACGCATTCATTATAGCCAGGGCAAAGGACCTCTCAGAAGTAGGTTGTGGAATATTCAAGGTAACTGCGGTGTTAGGAATAGGTAAGGCTATTTGAGAACTAGTCAATATGGTCGGTGGAAGAGAAAAGGGAGGCACAGGGGCCTCGCCCTTCTCCATGACTCGAGGCAAGAGAGATGATGCAAACTGTTCTACCAAGGCCTGGGATGGTTCATGAGAATAATCATACACTTGCTGGATTGGTGGTCCTTGATCAGATATCTGAATAGACTTGTGTACTAGGTAGTCCATGAGGGCTACCGGATTGCGATCGAGGAGCGCCTGAAATTCAGGATCCCTGCGAGGAACATACTCTGAGTCAGACGTAGATGATATTTCTGAAGGACTAGGGGAAGCTGGACGTGATGGGGTTACTTTGGCTTGATAGAAAGGATTATATGACCAGGATGGGGAACCAATTAACAGCGGTCCTGAGGAAGATTTGGGGGGTGCCGAAACATCCACGCTAGTGGTAATCTCGGAAGAGGAAGGGGGCCAATTGAGCCATTCTTCTAGATTATAACCAAGTGATGACCGTCATAAACACACAGCAAAGAATATTGACCTAACTAATGCACAGACAATTCAAGCAGCACAGGTGATTATCTCCTTTAAGTTTTGATGCTTTTAAGAAAGAAAATATTAGGGAAGGCTTTTTAGAACAGGAACTACTCAGTTAGCCAAACTAAGGATGGTTTGGGGAATGTTTGGTGAGGAGTCCCGAAGGCACTTCAGTAAAAGACCGGTATGTGGCTTGATATAGGGGCCTACCCCCGCACTTCACACACCGCTGCGATAAGGGAGTTGGGTGCTTTGCCAATATATACCAGAACTTCCATGAATTTATAGCGCGGCCTGAGTACCGCGTAGGCTCTTCCTCTTGGATGTCACTTCCAAGTAGGCGAGGCCAGGGAAGGAACTTTTGTTTAAGTGCTTTATACCTAGTGATTTTGGCTTTGTGTGCAAGGGTAAAAAATAAAAATCAAATAGTGTCACTACCGATTTTGATCAATTTTCCAGCCTAATTAAAACTAGATGAAAAACATGCAGCAGCAATGACAAAGAAAAGGTTCTTTTTAAGCACTTAAAAATGAAGTGTTTGATTTTGATGAAGACAAGTCAAACAGATTCTTTCCCAAATGCGATTAAATTCCTTTTAAGCACCAAAAATTGAAATGTTCGAATGTGATAGACAACAAACAAAGAAATTATTTTTTTTTTAAATTTTTTTTTGTTCCTAAAAAGGAGAAAACACCGTAAAAGAGGAATACCTATAGATTTAGCTCTCCAAGGTGTGTGGACTTCAAAAAGCGCGTTGTTGAGCTTTTCCCCTCGAACAATCCCACAAACAAGCAAAGTGCTCCGCAAGAAGAGGTTAAGCAAACATCAAACAAAACCCAGAAAGATATATTCAGATAATGGTGAAACGGAAATTTCTATTTCAAGGAACTAGGAAAATTCCAAGGAAATAAAAATTTCACAAAAAGAGAAAGATTAAAATGATGAAAGGAAATGCTCAAGCAAAACTGATAGAAATCAGTGAAGAAAAAGAACAAAGCTCAAAACTAAAAAAAAGAAATGAACTTGCCAATAAGGGACTTTGGTTAGGTCCCACCGGGCGTGCCAGAATGTAGATCAAGGATTTCACGCTTGTTACCTGTCCAAGTTAATGCACCAAACTAAACACAAAAACCTTGAAAAACTCCAATAAAATTGATACCTGATGGACAAGATCCGAAGATGTAGACGGATAAGGAGGTCGATGTAGATAAGACGGGCGCACACGAGTAATTCGCACAATAGATCCGAGTAACCTGTAAGACACTGATGCTTGACAGAAAAACACCACGTTAAAAGGTATTTAGGTGGACTACCCGAGAAGCGGGTCCGGGAAGCGATAAGCTTCCTCGGCGGATGTCAGTCCATGTTTTCAATTAAGTAAAGAAGCATACATGATAAAAGATGTACATATAAGACTAGATTTTCTGATTACAGTAATGAAACCAAATTTAAACAGTAGACAGAAAGCTATAGAAAACAGGAAACTATGAAATAAAGTTGGATTTGTGTTACCTGTGTCCTTTTACCTGTCTGCAGGATGATCGGCGTCGATTATGTAGAATCAACGTCGATTTATGTGATCGGCGTCGACTGATGTGATCGGCGTCGACTGAAAGCAGATCGGTCAATCGGGAACAGTGCGAGAAGATTTGGAAATTGGAAAGTAAAGGACGGATCGTCAATGTCTGTTGGATGTGCCGAAGTTGGTGAGATACTAGAACAGAGTCACCAGAAGATCGATGGATACGTGCGATGTTGATGTGATAGGAGCAGAGTAATGGTGCTCCTCTCAAGGATTGATTCGGACAAGATCCTATCTCATTTGATACACTTGATGCTAAAAGATCTCTCTTTCTTACAACCTGTGTCTCTTTCACGATCTGTCTCTTTCTCTCTCTCTATTCGTGTGCGTGTTCTTCCTCCTTTTTTTGTCTTTTTTTTTTCGTCCCTAGAACTGAGTTCTGGGTTTGTATTTATAATCAGCGCCACTCCTAAAAAATCGGTGCCGACCGTTTAGGTTGGCGCCGATCACGGGACAGACTCCTGAGATGGCCAAAATGAACGATTTCTAGAAAGGTAAGAGTTACCCCAAATATGAGAAATATCCCGCTTGGGGAAGAGGAAAAAATAGAGGTGATACATAGATAGAATAAATTTGGGGTAGATAAGTGATTAGAATACATGGGAAGAGGTGTAATTAAATATTTAATACTTAATTACTCACGGGTAAGATACAATGGGGTGAATTAAACTTAGGATAGGTGTTTAAATCACAAATCGGATAATATCCCAAGGGGATAGTGGTGACGTAAACGTGCCCCAGGCTACCTGAGAAGGGAAACGAATGTGAGGGACACTAAATTGAGTAACCAATTTTAAGTGTCTACACCATGACCCAGAGGACCCATTCGATAGGATACCACATGATGAGTAGGGTACCGCCCAGTTATAGAGACCGAGGCCACAGGGTCCAGGACAGGCATAGTTTCCTAGAGCTAGAGTCCTAGAGCAAGGCTAGTCATCCAGAGTGCCATAGGGACCAGTCCTGGTGGAATAGCTAGTGGCACAGACAACCACCCTACAGCAGCAGTTATAACAGGCTCTAGCCGAGAGAGATCAGGCTAGAGCAGAGAGAGACGAGGCCCGAGCCCTGAATGTGATAGTGACAACTAAGTGAGAGCAGGCTCGAACTAAGATTATGACCTTATTAGCAGAGTGAGATGGGGCTCAGGCCTAGAATGGCCTAAGAGGTGATAGTGTTGTGCACTTTTAGCAGATCTGACAGATGGCTCAGAGTATGAGCCTATACCAACAGATGTAGGCCAAGTTGTAGCCTATGATATTAGAGAGAGATAGGCTCAGGGTAGAGCATGTGGTGGACCAAGCTGAGATTTCTCGATCTTCAATAGAGATAATGTCTTACCAATGCACAAATGGTACATCTCTAATGTTCTAAACACATAGAGATCTAGCCACAGCAGAGGGCAGAGCCTCATATTACAGGTATCTATATTTTGAGGTAGTTCCAGGTAAGCGGTGAGCACCTTCCTATAGCCAGCAGTTGAGTAGAGGCACTAGATCTGAGAGGCCACAGGCCTCAGTGGAGAAGCCACAACCAAGGATAGCTCAAGTCAGCCTTGATTTTTTGCACTTTCACCTCCATGCCACCTCCACGAGACAAATCGTGTACCCCATCAGAGGGCTTGAGTCAGCAGTGATGTTTTGTACTTTCACATACACCTCTCGATGAAGGCTATGAGTAGATTGTGCTTTATGTATTGCATTGTATATTTTTATAGAAGTTTGACACATGCCTCTGATGAAGGATTTTATATGTAGTGATTCGATGTATCATCTTTTTGTATGCCTCAGATGAAGGCATTTTTGATGTACTGTCAGGATGTATAGCCATTTTTGATACAGATATACCACACATGTATTATATGGACATTTTTGACATGACATATGTGTTTATGAGATGGACATTGTTTATTATTTATCATGGATAGGTAGTTGTGTTTATGATGTTATATTATTTTATTTTACCTGTATATGTATCATGATTTATTGATGTATCGCATGTGTTTTGATTTCTAAATTATCAATCTTTTAGAATATATCAAATTTGTTTGTTTATGTGATGCACCACACTTAGTGGACATGATGAAATGATGATATGGGTGTGGGGGGATATATTTTGATATTTTTTATCCCTCTTGCCCCCATTTGATGATACAAAATGTGATGATTAGCTTAGCATTCATGTATGATGTATACTTAGATTTTTCTTGATATACGATGTATAGATGATGTTAGATGTGATGATAGTGATGGAAAATGTGATGATGTGATAAAAAACAATGCACATGCAACAAGCAAACACAATCAAATGATAACAAAGAACACAATGAATTAACATAATAATGCACCATGACTCACTAGCATGCAAAACCATACCTCAATATGCATAAGTAAGAATAAATCTAATCTAACCAAGAAAAGATGAATCTTAATAAAGTATGTCCAAGAAATAAAAAACACAAATGTACAAGCATGAAGCAACTATACAAGCAAATGTGAAAAGAAAGAAACAAGACAATGCAAACAAACTAAAGTAAATGTTTTTGTAAGATTTGTTTTTCTAAAACAATTTTCTATTGTTTTTGGTGTTTGTGAAACAATTTTCTATTGTTTGTGTGTTTTTGAAATAATTTTATATTGTTTTTGTGTTTTGAAACAATTTTCTATTATTTTTGTGTTGTTTTCGAATGGTTTTCTAGAGCTATGCATAGGTAACCAAGAAATCATGGATGCCCCTAGCGTTAGATGGGGAATATACAAGGGTAGAGGCCATGTGCTTATGAACAAGAACATGAAGTCACAGAAGTGCCGCCAACATAAGATGGGGAATAGGGAAATACCATGCCCCTCACAAATGAATAAAATGAGACAAAGATGGATCAAGGCCTGACAGGATTGGGCTCACAGGGAATCTCAAAGGTAGAACTAGTACTAGGCTAAGTAAAAGTACCGTCTAGAGGCAAGATGCTTGTGAACAACGAATCCTCCCAAGGTGCTAGAAACCATTTTTCACCTATGTACCTATCCAAAGTGCCACAATTGTGTGGTTTTCACTTATCGATGACCTATTTTCTCTTTTACTTTTGCTCTTTCTCTTTTTTGATTTTTTTGTATTTTGATTATTTTACCATGTTTTTTATTTTTTTTTGCTTTTCCAATTTTGCACCATGTTTAAGCATAAAACCGCTTAAGAATCATGGCATTCATGGGCTCACGGAGCACATCAACATTGGGGTGAGAAATTTTGTATGCTCCTATGCCGTACTTGGCCACTATAACATAGGGTCCTAACTAATGTGGTTCAAACTTTCCTTTCTTTTCTCGTTCTACCCTTGTGTTAAACTGATTCTCCTTCATGACTAAATCACCAACCTCAAATTGATGAGGTATGATTTTCTTGTTATAATTTATAGATACATTGTCCTGATACAGTTTGAGGTGATTAAGGGCACGGATGAGCTTCTCATCTAGGAGATCTAACTCAGCTAGTCTAGCTACCCGGTAATCTTCATCTTTATCTAGATAATCCCTAAGAGAGATTCTTATGGAAGGAAGCTCAATTTCTAGTGGGATGATATATTTTGTCCCAAATACTAGAGAATATGGCATCACACCCATAGGAGTATGAATAGATGTCCTATAAGCCCAAAGAGATAGGTGAATTTACAAATTCCAATTATGACCTATTTTACTTACCATTTTCTCCATTATTCACACCAAAGTCTTATTTGTGGCCTCGACCTGTCCATTACCTTGGGGATAATATGGTGTAGACCATTTTAACCTTATTTGGAACTGCTGACAAAGTTCCTTTATAGTTTTATTCTTGAATGAATTTCCATTATCAGTAACAATGGCTATAGGAATGCCATACCGATAAATGATATGATTCATGATGAATTTAGAAATCTAAGCTCCTGTTACATAGGTTAAGCGGACATCTTCCACCCACTTGGTAAAGTATTTAGTGGCCATGATGATGTGGGTATGACCATCAGATGAGGTAGGGGTAAGCTTCCCTATCAAGTCAAGTCCCCATTTAGAAAATGGCCATGGGGTAGTGATGGGTTGCAATGGTTGTGATGGAGCATGGACACAATTTCCATACTTCTGACATAGTACACATTTTCTGACATAGTTGTAACATTCGGTTTCCATGGTAGGCCAATAGTAGCCTACTCTTAACATTTTCTTGGCCAAAACCATTCCATTAGTATGTGCTCAACACACCCCCTCATGTACTTATTTGATCGCTTGGATCAAATTTGTCATATCGAGACAACGTAACAGATTCCCATCATAGCCACGATGATACTCTGTACCTCCTAAAAGGGTATAACAAGTTATTTGGTGAATTAGAATTTGTTTCCTGGAATGGGAGATATTGGGAGAGAATGTGTTGTCCTTGAGATATGTAAATATAGGTTTGTACCATGGGGAATTGGGACCAACAACATCACAAGCTAGACAACATTTTGGAATTTCGTGTATCGGCTAATGTAGATTTTCCACAAAGAATAGCATGTCATTATTTCTTGATGGAATACGAAGCATAGAACCCACTGTCACCATAGCATCTACCGATTTGTTTTACGTTCTTAGAATTTGTTAAAATGTGATGCGCACAAAGTACTCTTTTAGAGTTTCTACCAATGTTTTGTAAGGTATGAGCTTTTCATCCTTAACCTTTTATTCATCATTAACTTACTTGATAATTAACTAAGAATCACCCACAGCCTTTACATGATAGATGTCCCATTTGATAGTGAGTTTCATCCCTGTAATAAGTTCCTCATACTATATGATATTGTTCATGCAAGGAAAACCCAGATGTAAAGCCTACGATATAGGATCACCAGAAGGAGTAATGAGGACCACACCTGCTCCTCAACCATGAAAAGTAAAGGACCCATCAAAGTGTATCTGTCATATAATAGATTCTTTAATGTATATTAATACGACATCTGGAAGATCTAGATTCAAAGGCTTAGTGCCTTGCAAAGGTACTTCTGCTAGTTTGTCAGCAAGTACTTGTCCTTTAACCAACTTCTGATTTAGAAACTCTATGTCAAATTCACTTAGTAGAATGATCCAATCAGCCATTCTACCTGTGAGGGAAGGTTTTGATAGCATGTACTTGAGTGGGTCAACTTTGGATATTAGCCTGGTTTTGGTATTCAATATATAATGGAGAAGTTTTTGAAAAATAAAACTAATAGTTAAGAAAGATTTTTCAATTTGGGGATAGTTTAGCTCATAAGCGATGAGAGTGTGACTGATGTAGTACACCAATTTTTCTTTGTGACCAAGGTCATATTGGGTGAGTAGCACACCAATAGAAAATTGTGTAGTAGAGATATAAAGCAAGAGTGGCTCCCTATGAGTTGGAGGCATGAGGATAGCGGGATTGGCCAAGTATTGTTTAAGTAAACCAAAGGCTTGTTGTTTATCTAGTCCCCAGATGAAGGTTACATCCTTTTTAAGTAGGTGGGTGAATGAATGACACTTATCTGCAAGTTGGGAGATGAAGTGATGAATAGCCTAGATTTTCCTTTGTAAGTTATGTAGTTGCTTAATGTTCTTAGGAGGATGCATTGCAATAATAATAGACACTTTAGCAAGGTCTACCTCAATTCCTCTTCTTGATACAATGAAGCCCAATAGTTTTGCTAATAACACACCGAATATGCATTTCTTTAGGTTTAGCCTAACCTTGTACTCTCGTAGGCGCTCAAGCATATGCTACAAAATGACAAGGTGATACTTTCTTGTCTTAAATTTTCCAAGGATGTCATCCACATAATCTTCCATGATATAATGGATCATATCATGGAATATTACCATCATTTCCCTCTGATAAGTAGCTCCTATGTTTTTGAGAACAAATGGCATCACCTGATAACAAAAAGGTACCCTAAGGAGTTGTAAAAGATATCTTATGATGACCTTCTTCAGCTATCTTGATTTGGTTGTATCCTAAAAATCCATCCATAAGAGATAACATCTCATATCTTGTTGTTGAATCCAAAATCATGTAAATATTTGGCAGTGAAAAATCATCCCTAGGGAAAGCCTTATTAATGTCTCTAAAATCTCTGCAGATTCTGATCCCTGCAGGTTTATTCTGGACAGGGACAATGTTAGATATCCACTCCAAGTAATCAATAGGCTGAATGAATCTATCCGCAAGAAATCTTTCAAATTCTTCTTTAACCAGTAGGGCCACCCTCAGGTGCATCTTTCTGAGCCTCTGTTTAATAGGCTTAGTGTCTACATGTACAACTAAGTTGTGCATGACCAAAGTTGGATCTAGTACTGGCATATCTTTATAGGACCATGCAAATACATCTATAAACTCCCATAGTAGTATGGTGAATGATTTTTGTTCTCTATCTAAGAGTGAAGCTCCCAATTTTAGTATCTTTGGGTTCTCTTTTGTACCAATATTCACATCAATAGTCTCCTCTACTAGTAATTTTGACAAGTCTTCCATACGTGTAGGATCGGGAGGAAGGTTGAGATCTTCATCCAAGGATGCCTCTATGAGATTTTCATCCTTGGCATGGTAATTTTTATGGTCCTTTGGTTTTTGCACATGTTTGTCAGCTAATTCCTTAAAGAGGTTTTCACTATGCAACTTGGACTTTGGATTTTACTACGGTTTTACGTTGGAACTTTTGCCCTCACTTTTTCTTAATTTTTTACTAACCACGAAGCTCAGCCTCCTCGCCGAAGTAGGTGTAGGTATCCAAGTCAATATATAAGCCCTTTTTGTGGCCTCCAATGGGAATTGTATCCCAAATGCCCATGAACTCTATAATAGCTTCATCATTATCAAATATATCTAGTGACATATGACGTTATTGGTCCCATTAAACAAGGGAAGGGTAAACAAGGTCAAGGGTTGGTTCAATGGGGGTTATGGTTAGGACAGCAGTATTCATGAATAAGTTCGTGGAGGTAAGATCCTCATATTGGATACAATGGGAATCCATATCACTGTCTAGATAGTCAGAACTATCCTCATGTTCAGAGCAAGTAGCATCTTGATCATTGGGGTGTGCCCCATAAGGGTGAATTCCAATGCCATATCTTTCCATTTTAAAATGTGGGAGAGGTACTGGTTCTCATTGTCCTTGCTCATTTCTTCTGCATCCTAGGCCCTTGTAGCCCATGGAGTACATTATTTTATTGTATTTCTCGTATTTAGGGGTTTGATAACAAGTTGGATGAGTATCGTTTGGGATCCAAGTTGTAGGTGGGTCTAACAATTTTTCTTCAGCTAGCAAGCCTCTAGGTAAGAATGACCCAATAGTGCGGTCATTTCTAGGTCTTATAAAGTGATAGTTGGGTCGAACTCTAGTATTGGGTGACAATGAGAGGTCTAAAACCAAGAGGGCTTAGTGCACATTATATTCTCGACATCCGTATTCTATAACCTCCATCTCCCATTAATCAAAAGGAGAGGTTGAGGTAGATGCACCATGGGCACAAGAACTGAGATAATCTGAATCTAAGATTCCATGGCCTCAAATTGGAGAGGGACCACTATATTGGTGAAGGGAAATGCATATGTGCCCTTACGCACAAAAATATTGAGAGCTCTATAGTGATAAAAGGGCTCTGAATATCCTTTTATTGTAATGGTGTGTCCCTCATGCTTCAATTTAATGTACTGATGGAACATCAATGGCACGGCCTGCATGGCATGAATTCATGGTTGGCTTAGAATAATATTATACGGAAGTTCTAAGTCCAGGACATGAAACTTCGTTTGATGGCAAGTGGGAACCACATCCATGGGAAACATGATTAAGCCTGCCGACTCCCTTTTCACATTGTCGTAAGAGGTGATAGTGATGTTGTTTGACTTAAGATCTACTTCCGTATGTCCCATCTTTTTAACCAACTTTAGTGTGTAGATGTTTAACCGTGATCCGTTGTCCACAAACACATGTTTTATCTTTTTGCGAGCAACAAATACCTCAATATATAAAGAAACATTATACATTAGATTTTTAGGAGGGATCTCCATATGATTTAAGGTAATTTGTTCATTTGGTATGGTGTTTTCCACTGCGGCTTGAAGGTGTGTAGGATCTACCTCTAATGGAACTCCTGACCCGTGAAGAGTTTGGTACAGAATTTCTTTGTGTAAATTTGAGATTTTAAGAAGATCTAAGATTTAAATCTTAGCAGACGTCTTCTCAAGTTTTTCTAAGAGGTTGTATTTACCATTTTGTGGGGTTGATGGAGAAGGTTCTAAGATCATGAGGAAGGCATGCCTTGTTACCGCGGCACAATCTTTTCCCTTGATTCAGATGGAGTTGACATGGTCAATAGGAGAGTGAATACATCCAATAAGCAAATCATAATGATTTTTTTTTTGGACAAGTAATTCGTTGCTTTATAACCTTGGGATGACTCTCCCCAATCCAACTTTGACTTTTCTGATTTATCATGTTTGGGGAATGGCTCTTTATATATCCCCATTTTTCATTGGGTGTTTGAGTTTTCTCTAGGTTTTCCACCTCTATCTCACCATTTTCGATGAGGTCTTGGATATAGTGATGGAGTCAAGGACATTTTTCTGTTTTATGTCTCATGACTTGATGCATTTCACAATATTCATGCTCCTTGTACCATGACGATTTTGGAGCATTTTCATCAAATGGTTGTGTCATAGGATATGTGACCATGTGGGCCGCATCCAATTGTTTTAATATAACTGACTAAGGTTCATTGAGGGGGATGAACATTCTTTTCTTGGGTGGTGGTTGAATGGGTCCTTTGGTTAGTTTAAAAGGTTGACTAGTTTGAACCACTTGTATATGTTTGGAATCAGTGATCCCGTCTCCTACCACGTTTTTTTTGTTAAATACCTTCGGCTTCTCCATGGGTTTAACACTTTGATTATCTTTAGATTGGGACTTGAGATTTCCTTTGGTAATGAGATATTTCTCTATTTGAACCCATTTTTCATAGACCTCCTCAAAAGTGTGAACACAATGCATTTGGAGTTGGAAGGCTATGTCTGGGTTTAGGTTGGGCACAAAAATACTTACCAGTTGTTTTTTAGGGAAATCGCAAGGGAAGCGACTAGTTATCCATCTCCACCATTGTAGGAAGCTAGTGAAAGTATCATTAGGGTGTTTTTTGGTGCCACATAAATCTGCCATGGTGACATCACTCTCTATATTGTATGAGAAATGACACCCAAACCTTTCTGCCAATTCTGGCTAAGTGAAAATTGATCCTTGTGGTAAGCATGTAAACCACTCCAAAGCTTGCCCACCTAGACTCTTGGGAAATAGTCATATGATATAATTATCACTATAGGACACCTCTTGACTTGTGATATAGAAAACTTTGACATAATCCCATGGATCTCCCTTCCCTTTATATTTGTCAAATTTTGGTATGTCGAATTTCTTAGGAAAAGGTTGAAGGGTCATAGTCTTGTCAAAAGGATAGGGACATAATTCTTCATATTGATACTTTCTAATTCTCCCCATATTTCTCTATTAAAGGCTTGCAAGTGTTTCTTTCATAGAATTTACCTCTTGTGTGAGTAATTGTTCTTAAGTGGGAGAAGTAGGGATATACACACGATGATACCCCATATCATCTTCTCCTTGATTTTCTCTATGAAGTTCACTAATCTTGACCTTAGGCCTTGACTTTTCAATGTTTTTTCTTGCTTCCTTTTGTACATGAGAGGTTAGAAAAGTTAATTTTTGGCTTAGGTTACTAATATGTTGTTGAATGGTGGTTTCTTCTTCTAAAAGTTTCTCCTCTTTCTCATATTGTGGAGGTTCTTCAACATTCTCATGTCATGTCCTGTTTTTATATGGCACTTTGATAAACATTATTCTATGTCCCACTACTTTATCATTTCCTGCGTTGGAGGTAGAAGCATGTCCATGCGTCAAAATATCCTCCATGTTGATAAGGGGTTTCTCTTCTTCATTAGCATTGTTCGCAGGTGGGATTGTCTCATTTTCAGTGGGCATCTTAACCCCTAATTCCATAACCCATGTGAACACCCTATCCTTATTTCTAAAAAGTAACTCGTCTAATAAATTAGGGTCAAATTCAAACTCTATGTGTGGGGATTCTAACACATCACCACTATGATTGAGCATATCTTCTATATCTTTTTCTACAAAAAATAGAGGTCCTAGATCATGTTCAATGAAAGGGCTTGACCCTTTTCTATTTGGGGCTTCCCAAGCTTGCACTTGGTGTTCCTCGTATGTTTCTTTCTTGATTCCTAATCATGTTTTGGGAGCCATGATTTATGATAGTTTCACTAAGGTAAGTCATAAATGTGTTCAAAACTTTGTGACCACACCTAAGTGAAATGTAAGATAATTTGTTAATAATATGAATGAGTAACAATGTGATAATGCTAATGTGATAGAGTGATAAATCACAAGTGACACAAATGTTTGGTATCCAAGCCTATCAAATGAAATACTTCCTAGACTACGTCTCAAAAATTAGTTTAGTGTTACAAGATAATTAACAAGATGTTCTCACTTATGCCAAGTTCAAGAGAATGAACAAGATGTAATTAAATACAAAAATTTATTGTGACCTCCTATTAATATATACTAGAAGCGAGCTCAAATTTGATTAAGACCTATATCCCAAAAAGTGTCAGTTATAATTTGTGAGTGAACAACAATATCACCGAGATATGTTAACCAAACTTTGTGAGAAAATAAGGTATTGATATCAAGATGCTATTGATATAACTGTTAGAGTAGGTATTTACCTTAGCTAATGTTCACCTAGGTACATTATTTACCTTTATTGTATTTATCCTCACCCAATTAGGTTTTTGGATATTTCTTTTTATTTATTTAGATATTAGGACATATTATCTAGTTGTTAGGTATAGTTCTTTCCTTGATGTATGGTATTGACTAGTTCTTTCCTAGATCTATGGTATTGACTAGATCCTTGATGTCTAGTTCTCTCAAAAATCTATGGACTTGACTAGTTCTTTGATGACTAGTTATTTCCATGATTTATGGCTTGATCTACGACCTTGACTAGTTCTTAGATTGTTATTCCTTGCCTGTATAAGCAAGGCCCATCATCATTGTATTTCATTGAGTTCCATAGTAATATATGATATCACTTCTCATTTATTTGCAAAGGTTTTATGTAAAGTTATTGTAGCAAATTTCTTTCATCTTATAGATCATGGTGTTTGATTAGTATCTGTGCTCTTGGTTTGGTATGATCTGGTTATCGTTCCTTTCAATAACACGCGCAAGTGGTAACACGTAGCACTCTTAAAAATCAAGGTAATAATAGAATCAAACTAAAATATCAAAGTATAGCTAGGAATAGTTAAAATGTGTGTAGTGTAACCTTACAATATAGATATTTAGATCGATTTTACAAGAAACAAGACGTAAATACCAAAATTGTAGTGATATGATATAACCAACGTAACTTTTCTAAGGAAGTCCAAGATGATGAACCACACCTAACTACAATGATGATCTTGACATGGGTATAGAGATCACAAAGGCCACCAATGATATGAATAAACCTCTGCACACTTTAGATGTTTAACTTACCCAACCGTAAACATGGATGGGTGTAAATGGACAAAAATGTGGCAAAAACAATCGATTGGTAACACAGAGGTAGTCACCTTTCTTTTGATCAAAAAAATTTCAAAAGAATGTGAAGGAAGTAGATCAAAAATGGGGATGAAACATGTTGGCTTCACTTCGGTAGAGTTTCACCTCACCTTAAGGAAAGTGAAAAACTAAGCGAAAGTAACACGTCACACATTTCGTGATGAAAAAATGGTTCATAATTCAACACTATTTTAGAATGGTCAAAGTGGGATCCTAGCCAAAGAATATCTTCCTAGGTGGTTCTCTTTCCCTAGGTGTTACAAATTTGTCTTAAGTGAGCTTGAATTATCCAAAAAGTCACACTGACTAGTTTGGGAGTATCTCAGCTTTACTTTACCCCATTCAAGAATAGTAGGAAACTAGTGCATCTACGTGTACTATCACTAGGGTAGCCATATGGACAACCAGTAACGCTATCTCACAAAGGAATCACTAGTCAAGTAGGTAGTTTGGAGCACTTCCTGTTTTGTCCACAAGGTTCCCTCTTACATGGACTACTTTGGGGTTCCTGGAACCACCCCCATTATTGTAGCTTAAGGAATTATGCCAAAGGGGTTATGTTCCAATTGAGGATATAGGGACATACCCTTTTCCAAAACCTACAATATAGTGTTTTGAATATGTTGTAAATCGGGCGTGTCAAATGTGTGCATAGTTTGCTTAACTAAGTTAATGAAAATAAAAACTAACACCTAGTAGTTTTTAATCAACAAAGTTAAAGCAAAGTCCAAAGCACAATCAAAATAAGAACTAAACAAGGTTAGACACTAACATTTATTATATTAGAACTTTGAAATTAACATGCTAATTGTCTAAAAACCTCTATTATCTTAATTAAAAATAAAATTAAATTGACCTATGTAAGTTCCATGCTAATCAAATTGGTTGCTCTTGATGTTCCAAGAACCTAGGAATGGGAGCTTATCAAAATTGGGCTACAAGACCCTTTTGATTCTTCCCATATGACCTAAGCACTTTTGGCTAGAAAAGAGGCTTTAGCTCTTCCAAAATGGTGAATTCTCAAGAGAACAAAGGAAAGATTTTAGTGTATTTTTCTATATGCTTTGCTTTTTTCTTCTCAAGAAGTTTAGGTGTAAGTGTAAAGGTAGGAGGAGGGCTCTTTATATAGCCCAAGGGATAAAGGAAACACTACATCCCTTCACATGTAGGATAATAGGGATGTTGAGTTAGTTATGGATAAGGGGGGTTTAGATAGGGTTGAGTTAACTTTAGGAGGGTTTTTTTTTCCTTTAGTGGCTCATGTGGATAAAGGGGGCCTATTAATTAATCAAGGTGATTTAATTAATAGATGTGTACACTTATAAAATATTTTAGAGGAATATTAGCATGATTTAGACTATAGAAGGGGATTAAATCAACTAAATATTGATTTATTGGTTAAATGAAAGGGCAAGCTAATTAATTAATAATGACTAACTATTCTAGATAGAAGGGGGGGTTTATTAATAAAACATCGTTAATTAGGGTATTTTTTTAGATAGGTGACTTAATTAATTAGTGTAGTGTAATTAATTAATGATGATAAGAGTGAAGATGAGCGATTTTGATGATATGTTGCCAATTTGCAAGAAGGTAGATAATTAGCGTAATTTAAGTATTTAAATTTCTCGGGCATAATTATGGGTGTCTACAATGTTAGGAAATAAGAGATAAAATATGCGGAATAATCTCTTACAGAATCACAATAGTAGAAACTAATATGTAGAAAATATTACAGATCTCAAATAAAAGTGCAGAATAAATAACACAACACAGAGAGACAATATTTAACATGGTTCACCCAATTTGGGCTACATCCACCAAGAATCACTTGCTCAAATTTTATTACAAGTCTTCACTCTCTCAATACAATACCCAGATCCGTTTGGAGCTATGCTCAACAAACTCTACAGAATTCAAACCCGAATTCAAAACACATCTGTAATACATTTGCTTGTACATCTATCATATGCATAAGACCATATAAATAGACAACTGCTTAAGCAGTTTTACAAAACCGTGGGTATCAAAACCATGGGGAAAAACAAAACAGTCCCATAAACCTATGGGTAACCGAAGAGGCGGTTTTACAAAACAATGGGTACCTAAAAAAAATAGGCCCAAAAACAGCCCATAACAGTTACCCATTACCCATGGGTTAATAAACCACTCGTAAAAATACCCGAGTGTAACACATAGAAGGTGTACCACACTCTAACATGAAAATAGGCTCCACAAACATAACAATCTCCCACTTGGAGACTGATTTCCACTGAGCAAGCTTCTCAACCCTTCACTATCATCCGCAAAGGCCAACCAAAGCTGAACATAGCTTTAGTTTATCCCTTGTGACCACCTTGGTCATCATGTCTGCAGGATTCTGACTGGTATGAATCTTCTCCAAGTTCAACTTATCTTCCTCCAAAGCTGTCCTGATGAAGTGATATCTCAACTGTATATGCTTCGTCCTGGAGTGGAAAGCAGAGTTCTTAGCTAGGTGTATAGCACTCTGACTATCACTATGCAGCTTACATTCTTCCTGCTTATGCCCTAATTCCTCAAGAAATTTTTTTAACCAAATCATCTCTTTGCTTGCCCTCTGTGGTAGTAACATACTCAGCCTCCGTGGTTGACAAAGCCATCAGCGTCTGTAGTCATGAAATCCATCTCACTGTTGTCCCACCTACAGTGTAAATATAACTTGTCGTGCTCCTCCTGCTGTCTACATCTCCAGCCATATCTGAATCTACATAACCATGTAAATTGGTGTCTGATCCACTATAGCAAAAAACTGTCCCCATGGTCCCTCTCAAATACCGAAGGATCCACTTTACTGCTTGCCAATACTCTTTACCTGGATCACTCATAAATCTACTCACAGCTCCCACTGCATGGGCAATATCAGGAACTAGCGCACACCATAGCATACATCAAACTGCCAACTACTGATGAGTAAGGTACCTTGGACATCTGGTTTCTTTCCTGCTCTATCATGGGACACTGCTTCTTTGATAACTTGAAATGGCTTGCCAAAGGAGTCCCAACCGGTTTAGCATCCTGCATGTTTAAACCTATCCAATACCTTCTTAATGTACTCTTCCTGAGATAAAGTCAACGTCCGTTCCTTTCTATCCCGAGTTATCCTCATACCAAGGATTTGTCTGGCTGCCCCCAAATCCTTCATATCAAAGGATTTACTTAGCTGTTTCTTGAGTACTTTTATTTCCTGCATGTTTTTACCTGCAACCATCATGTCATCAACATACAAACACAGGATAATATAACTTCCATCCTCAAATTTCTTTGTATACACACAATGGTCAGAATGACATCTGATATAACCTTGCTCCATCATGAAGCTATCAAACTTCTTATACCATTGACATGGAGCTTGTTTCAGGCCATACAAGCTCTTCTTCAGTTTGCACACCATCTCCTCTTTACCTTTCACTTCATATCCTTCTGGCTGCTGCATATTTAGCTCCTCCTCCAAATCACCATGGAGAAATGCAGTCTTTACATCCAACTATTCTAACTGCAAGTATTCTGCTACCACTATTCCGAAGAACAGTTCTAATAGAAGTCATTTTTACTACAGGAGAAAAAATCTCATAAAAATCTATACCTTGTTTCTGTGCAAACCCCTTGACCACCAACCGGGCTTTATATAATTTATTTCCTCCTTCTTCATCTTTAACTTTGTACACCCACTTGTTCTGCAATGCTCTTTTTCCTTCCGGTAGCTTCACCAAATCCCAAGTCTGGTTCTCTATGAGAGACTTATGCTCCTCATCCATGGCTTGCTCCCACTTCTTTCTGGCATCTACCTGCATTGCTTCATCAAAGCTCTCTGGATCTCCACTATCAGTGAGTAATAAATAATAAAGAGAAGGAGAAAAACGTTCAGGTTCTGTTCTTACCCTAGAAGACCTCCTCACTGTAGGAGTTTGTGGTTCCTGTTGAGTAGGTTCCTAAACTGATTCATGGGTCACTTTCCCATCCGGAAGATCCTCTACCACTGCATATTCTTTCTTGGATTCTTCCCCTGTTTTCCTACAACTATTGCTTATACATGACTTTCTCATTAAAGACCACATCCCTAGACCGAATGATTTTCTTGTCTTTAATACTCCAACATTTAAATCCAAAGTCATCACCACCATAACCAATAAAAGTGCATTTTTTTTATTTAGCCTCTAGCTTGGTCCTATCATCCTTTTCAATATGAACAAACACCTCACATCCAAAGACTCTAAGAAATGAGTAATCAAATTTCTTACCATACCAAGCCTCCTCAGGTATGCCTCCATTTAATGCAACTTGAGGGTCCTCTGTTTATCAAGTACACAGTTGTGCTCACCGCTTCTACCCAAAAAGAAAGAGGCAGTCCTGCATGTAACCTCATGCTCCTAGCACGTTCCATTATTGTTCTGTTTATCCTTTCTGATACCCCCATTCTGCTGCGGAGTTCCTAGAACCATCTTTTGCCTGCGGATTCCATTCTTAGAACAGTAATCATTAAATTCATTGCTGCAATTACTCCCCCTCCATTATCTGACCTGAGACATTTTAGCTTAAGACCTGTTTCATTCTCTACCAAGGCTTTCCATTTAATAAAAGTGTCAAATACATCAGATTTATTTCTAATACAATAAACCCAAACTTTCCTTGTTGCATCATCAATAAAAGTAACATAATAACTTGAACCCCCAAGAGATGATACCTAAGCTGGCCCCCACACATCAAAATTCACCAACTCTAACTTACTCTCTTTCTTTATAGGTCCAACCTTGAGAAACCTTACTCACTTTTGTTTCCCATTTATGCAATTCTCACAGAAATCCAAACCTGTTTCTGTATATCCAGGAAAATTCTTCTTTATGATGTCCATGCCCTTATGGCTCATATGACCAAGCCTATAGTGTCATAATGTTGTATCTACATCTAAAGCCACAAGATTACAATCATTAGTACTATCAGTGGTTAAATACAAGGTTCCAACCTTCTTACCTCTTGCCACCACAAGAGCACCCTTGGTAACCTTCCAAGAGTTAGATGTAAATATCATAGTACAACCATCACTTCCCAATTGCCCTGCCGATATCAAATTTCTCCTTAATGTAGGCACATGTCTGACATCCTTCAATAGCCATGTATTCCCATTATGCATCTTAACCTGAATAGAACCTTTTCCAACTATACTGCAAGGCTCATCATGACCAAGAAAAACATGCCCAAAATCCCCTTGAACATAATCAACAAAATAATGCCTATGTGGAGTAGCATGAAAAGAAGCCCCTCAATCTAAAACCCAAGATTCAGTAATATTATGCAAAGAAAGAATCAAAGCATCATGGCATACATTACCCAATGCCACATTTTCCCCCTTGTTTTCTTCCTGTCGTTTCTTCTTATCCCGAAGCTCCCAACAATCCTTCTTTGCATGCCTAGGCTTTCCACAATTCTAGCATACAATCTTGTTCTTGGATTTTGACCTTGCTCGATCTTTTGATTTTCCATGGTTTCCTCTATTCTTTTGTCTCCCTCTAGTTTCCAGCTATCAAAGCATTCCCTGAAGTAGAAGATTCCCCAGAGCTTTTTCTTTGCATTTCCTCACTTAGAATCACCCCTACAACATCTTCAAACTTCAACTTCGAGTTAGCTGGAACCAAGTTGCTTACCACCGATTACCAGGCTATTCCAACTCTCAGGTAAAGAGCACAAAATTAATTAAAGCCCTAAATTCTTCATAAAATTATATTGTAACCGAAGCTATCATATTCACAACCGTATTGAAATCATTTAAATGATCTGCTACTGAACTATTCTCAAACATCTTCATATGAAACAACTTTTTCATTAAAAATATCTTGTTAGAGGCAGAGGGTATTTCATACAACTTCCCTAATGCATCCATTAGATCTTTTGTAGTCTTTTCCTTCAAAACATTAAATAATACCTAAGATGCAAGACACAGCAAGCATCGTTCCAAGTGCCTTCCAATCCAACAAATCTCATTTTGTATCTGTCATACTCGAGGGTTTGTTCTCCTTCTCAGACAGTGGAGTATAAAGATCCTTCTAATAAAGGTAATCTTGCATCTGCATCTTCCAAAGACTGAAATTCTTCCCGTTGAATTTATCAACCCTAGATCTTCCTTCATCTGCCATAGCTCCCACTCAAGCTAAAAACTTTCCCTGTGATTCAACACTTCAACAAACCAAACCAGGCTTTGATACCAATTGTTAGGAAATAAGAGATAAAATATGTGGAATAATCTCTTACAGAATCGCAACAGTAGAAACTAATATGCAAAAAATATTACAGATCTCAAATAAAAGTGTAGAATAAATAACACAACACAGAGAGACAATATTTAACGTGGTTCACCCAATTTGGGCTACGTCCACCAACAATCACTTGCTCAGATTTTATTACAAGCCTTCACTCTCTCAATACAATACCCAGATCCGTTTGGAGCTATGCTTAACAAACTCTACAGAATTCAAACCCGAATTCAAAACACATCTGTAATACATTTGTTTGTACATCTATCATATGCATAAGACCATATAAATAGACAATTGCTTAAGTAGTTTTACAAAACTGTGGGTATGAAAACCATGGGGAAAAACAAAACTGTCCCATAAACCTATGGGTAACCGAAGAGGCGGTTTTACAAAACAATGGGTACCAAAAAACATGGGCCCAAAAACATCCCATAACGGTTACCCATTACCCATGGGTTAATAAACCACCCATGAAAATTTGCTTCGGGGGCTTCGCCCCCGAACCCCCCTAACGCACGCACCGGTGAGCGGGACCACCGTAAAAATACCCGAGTGTAACACATAGAAGGTGTACCACACTCTAACATGAAAATAGGCTCCACAAACATAACATACAAGATTATCAAAACGTCTATCTACAACCCTTCTTTTCTACGGGTTTGATGCACCTGTGGTGGATCGGTGGTCAATGAGATGCATTGAACACTTCACTTACATCGATCCTACATTGAAATATACTGCGCACATGTTTTCATATAATTTTTTTCGCTAGGACAGTCTTCTTAGGAATCAAGTATAAAATATTTTATATTCATATGCCAACCATGGTTCATTCTCCAGAAAATTGGTCTACGCAAATTGATGATTGTGTGTTGTGGCAGATTTTCATGGTATGTATGTTTTTGTCAAACATCCATACTTAGTTCATATTTCCATCTAGTTGTTCATGCATACTCAGTTCACTAAATAGTCGGCTCGTATATCTCGAATCAAGTAAAAGTTACATGGGTAATTTTTTTTAATATTATGTTTTGTAGCATTCTTTAGTTATTTTGGTCTACTAAAATTGATGGTAGTCATTTATATAATACACACTTTTCATTTAGTTCAGTCTCTCTAAAGTGTGTAAAAGTATAATTTGGTCAATTCTATATACTCGATTTAGTTATTAGGTAGTCTCAGAGAATAAGTAGTCAAAAGAGTATATGTGGTAATTTGTTAAAAGCAATTGTTTTAGTATTTTAAGAGTCTTTGTATGTTTTAGGAGTGTGAGTATTATTTTATCGTGTGGGTCTTCAAACTTCAATGAACCTATCATATTAGGTCTAATGTCAAAAAGTGTCAATAGTTAAGTTGTGTCATAAAAAATGTTGTTATTTTTTTCTCTTTGTCTCCATCTCACAATGGAAGTCCCACTAGAAAAATTCAGTGGGATTAACTTTCATACTTGAAAAGTGAAGATCTAGATGTAGTTAATGAATAAAAATATTTAGAGGATAGTAGATGTAAAAGAACCACAACCTAAATATCTGACCAAATTAGCAGAATGGGAAATGAGAGATGATAAAGCCAAAGCCATTATTGGTCTTTCTCTCTCAGATACTGAGCTACACTATGTTGATCTCAAGAAATAATTTCATGAAATGTGGGAAAACTTGAAGAAAATATTTGGTGCTAAAGTGGTGAATGCAAAATTTTCTCTTAAATTAAAATTGTTCAAGTTAAAAATGGGTGAAGGAGCTACAATGTCTAGTCATATTAATGATTTGCGGTCTCTCCTTCGACAACTAGCAGAAGTAACAACTATAGTAGACGATGAAGATAGAAAAGCTATTCTGTTGAATAGTTTTCCTCCCAAATACAGCTATGTTGTCTTCAAACTCGGTCAAATTCCTTCCAACTTATTGGAAGATATGATATCAGCTCTCCTACCTGAGAAAAAATGGACCAAATAAGATGTAGAAGAAGAAACAACAATGTATGTAAAAAGTAAGTACAAAAAATGTTCTAAATATAAATAGGAAAGATAATGTTTCTACTGTAAGAAAAAGGGACATACAACTTCATTTTGTAGATCTTGAGCCCAAGATATACTTAGTGGAAAACTCAAAGGACTTGAGGCCAAGTCCATTAATAAAGAAGGATAAAATATTGGGGAAGAACAAGTAAATGAAGACAGTGGTTGTGAAGACTTCTTATACTGAGCATGACACCAGAGGATGGAGGAAAATGGAGGTTGGAGGTTATTCAGCAACCTCTCATTAGTCACCAATAACAGGGCCACTTCACTTGTGGTGACATCTATGTAGTGTGGGTATGTGCTTTCTATTTTGTGCATATTTGTAGTGCTTAATAAGTGAAAACTTCACATTGAGGGGGGGAACATGATCTCAATGTTCCATTTCTTTTATGTTATCTTTATCTATGTATTTACAAGCAGTAAATTTCAGAAAAATTTCCTATGTTATTCCCTACAGTGAGATGTGATGAGGGCTAAGAATAGTACTTGGAATATCATGATGTGGTTGTAGGTAAACCACTTGAAAACCTTAATTTGTGGTTTGCGGTAAACCAATAGCAAAACCACCATTCTTGGTTGTTGGTAATCCATTTGAAAAACCATCACTTTTTAGTTTGTGGTAAACCAATTACAAAACCACCATTCTTGATTTTTGGTCAACCATTTGCAAAACCATCCTTGAGGTTTGTGATCATCTTGTGAAAATCACCAGATCATGAGCATGTAAAAGTACAAAGGAAATTTTTCCCCATGTTCGCACTAAGGGGGGAATGTTGGGAAATATATTTGTTAGTGTATTTATGAGTTGTTTCAACAACTCACATAGAGAGAAATATTTGTTAAGAGATTGTTAACAATGGGAAATTTTTTCCCTACTTTGTAGGAGGTTATTGTGCACCTCCATGACTATATATTAACCATTTTATTAGTAGAAATAATACAATGTAAATAATATTATTGTGTTTTTAATGTATTCTGCTATCTGATCCTTCATACTTATAACTATGCCTTAAGCTTTACTAGTTAAATGGTAGTCATTCAATAAGATGCCCTAGAAATAGGCTTAGTTCCTGGTTTGATTTCAATCGTATAGTCAAACTTTCATTTGGGCGGAATTCTGAGTAGTTTTTCTAGAAACACATCATTGAAATCTCTTAACAGTGGAAAATTTTCAAAGAAATCACTCTCCCCTTAAGTTGTTTCAGAAATGTTTACTACATACAAAGTGTAGCCTTTATTTTTGGCCTTTTTAAGTTGCATAGCGGACAATTTTCTAACTGAAATTTCCCCTTAGATGTTTGTTGTTTTCTGCAAATCATCAAGACAACTAATTTTTTTTTCAAAACAATAAACGTTTACTTTATGATCAGTAAGCCAGTTAACACCTATTAATACATCATATGACCTCAAAGGAGTAACATAAAGATCGACTTTAGTGGAAAAATTAGGTAACTCTAAGACTGTTCCAAAAATACATTTACTAACAGTATGGACAACATTATTTCCATAACGTACGGTCCAAGAATTTTCCATTATTCCATCTTTTCTTTTTATTTTTGTAGAAAATTTACTAGAAATAAATCATTCAGTAGCGCCACTATAAAAAATTATAGGAATAGGACTACCAAATAATTTACCTGGCACTTCTATGGGTGTAACCTGCTTTTCAACTTGTTTATCATCTACTGCAGCATATATCTTTTGAGACTCATTGGTGTCATATTTCTTTAGAGGGCATTGATTTACATAGTCATCCTTACCATAGTTGAAACATCCCCCTACAGGTTCCTTTTTTGGTTCAAATTTATTTCTAGCTCTAAAATTACTCTTTTGTCCTCCATAGGACTTATGTCCATTAGTATTGTTCCTCACAAAGTTGTTTCAAACATTTGCAGCAAGTTTATTCATTGTTTTTTTCTTTTTATTATCAGTTACAAACTTATTTTTGGCATCAATAATTTTCCATGCCCCCTTTTTAGGTGGAAGAGATGAAGAATAATTAGGAATTTTCTTACAATTCTCTTCCTTATGGGCAGAAATTGCTTTTAATTTTTGTTCCTGTCTAATGGATTTTTCCACAACCCCTTCCCTGGTGGTTGGGTTGTGTTATCCAAAATTCACCCCAGGGTAAATTTGATAACATGCATCAGAATACTCAAGTCCTAGGCAAATAGATTGATTTGAGGCAAAAAATCATGTTTCTGGGGTCCCCTCGGCTTTTTTCTAACTCTCCTGTCCAAGGAGAAAAGAGCAAGTTCTAAAAAAGGGTGAAAAAGTTGCAAAAGAACAAACTTGGGCCAGAAAAAATCATGAAAAACGGCTAAGTCCTAGTCCAAGCGGTCCTTGGGATAGTTGGGATGTTGGGGCGCGAATTGGTCGAAAGGCGCCAAGCGGTCCGCAGAGCAATGGGACATCCGGGCCGTGGGGACACGTTGGATGCTAAAAGGTGAACTGGCCGAAGGTAAAAGCAAAATTGACTAACTGTTGTGCAGGTAAGGCTGGGACATCTAGGCCGTGAGGACGCGAAGGACACGAACCACCTGGATCAGCCGAAACAAAGAACTTTCACACTGGGATAGTTGGGACATAGGGACGTGTGGGACGCGGAGAGCCGAAGGAACCGAGAGCCAATCAAATCATGCCACATGTCTTCACCTCAAAGAGGGATAGGGAAGCCTGAATCAGGTGGATCAGATGAATTTGTCCCAGATAGTTTGGGACAACCGGGCCAAAGGGATG
Source organism: Taxus chinensis (assembly GCA_019776745.2). Lineage (NCBI taxonomy): Eukaryota > Viridiplantae > Streptophyta > Pinopsida > Cupressales > Taxaceae > Taxus > Taxus chinensis. The sequence continues at coordinate 946,881,145 of CM034147.1, forward strand.
TGAGGGATGCGAAAAGCCGGTAGGCCCGCGGACGAATCAGGAAACACCATGTGTCACAAGGGAAAACGTCCAAAATTTTAAAGGGCAAGGTTTGAAGCGTTGGCCCGAGCCAATAAAAAGAGGACACATGTCCTAAGGAGAAGGGGAGTGTGGAGCTCAAGGAGGAATTAGAGAATTTGGCAAAAGTTTTGGCCAAAAACTAAAAGGTACAGGATGACCCTGCGCCCCTGTCCTCCAACCAGATCATGCCACATGTCCCAAGTGGCGGGGACGCAGGAAAAAATGGGAACTTTTCCAAAATTACAAAAAAGTCAAAAATTTCAAGGAAAACCTACAGGTAAGGGAAGGAGAGAGAATTGCTCATCCAATCAATGCCCGACACGTGTCGTCCAGGTGGCGGAGCGTGGGAAAAAATTTTAAAACCCATTTTTACCTGTTTTGTGCCCTAAATCTTCAGATCACCATATCTTTTGATCCAGAGCTCAAATTTGCACGTTCTTTATATCATTAGAAAGCTTATGAAATTCTCTACATGATTCCAGGGTCAATCTTGAATTTTGGTTCAGTCTAGAGGGAAAAAATTAAGAAACAGCTCTGACACGTGTTCATGGCTAGAAGCAACATTTCAGTGACCAAATTTAATACAGAATGGGTCGCATTCTCCTCTAATTTGGTCAAAAATAGCAGGGTATGGGTTTGTAAGGTCCCCCATGCCATTTTAATGCATTTGTAGTCAATGAGGAATGGGCTCCTACGTTTTGTATGTTTTCTCTCTCCTGGGCTCGACCCATACAATGTAAAAGCCAGATTTGGCTCATTTCTAAAGGGGGAACACTTTTGGCATAGCAGACTTCTTCTTTCACCTCCAGCAAGTGTTTGTTGAAGAATCAGACCTCTTCAAAGATTGTAATAGTTTTTCTACCCCTCTGAGGTTGTAATGCAATGAATTTGACATTGGAAATGATAATGCAAGCTTTGTGAATGAGTTTCAGTCCTTTGTTTGTATTATTTGTTTTATTTCAGATCTTAAATTATATCATCCTATGTATGTTTTATGTTGCAATATTTGGTTTGTGTCTATTTTCATGACAAAAATGTTTCACCACTCCTTTTGGTGCATCACCATATTTAGTTAGTTTCAATTTTTTTTGCACTTCTATCCCTGTCTCCTTGTAATTTAGAGTAGGATCAGGATCTGAACCTCTGTAGTTGTGAAAATATAGATCTAAATCAGAGGATTTTGAGGAACCGGCCTCTAATCTGGAGATTCCTCTCTCAGTTTCACAAGTCCCACACTTGGAGAGAGGTTTCCATGTTGTGCAATCACACTGGATCCTAGAGTGATCAACCTAGAAATCTGATCAACATCCAGGGGTGTTGTGAGAAAGCAACAACAGTTTTGGCATGCCCGGTGGGATGACTAGAGGTCTCGTTTTTATTGCAAAAAATTTGATGTGCATCTACTGTAATTTTCTTGCTTGGAAAGAGCTATTATTTGCATATCTGGCGACTCCAAGGGGAAGAATCAACTGGTTTCAGTAGTGTAGGCCTGAAAAATCATGAGAAGAATCACCACAAGGTCAAGAGTTAGAGAAGAAGTGATGTTTGAATACCTGTAATTATCTCCAAGAAGAAGGCAAAGAGGAAGAAGGATTCAAAGGTCTCCATCTCCACCAAACAGAACTCTCTCAACTCCTCCACCTAGTAGGCATTTCATTCAGTTAACAAGGGTTTTAAGACCAATTAGAATGGCACAAAACAACCCCTATGTCAACTTCACAGGTAGCAGCCCACTTGCCCTCAATGCACAACATCCAATTCCTATTGCAGCCTTGAAGAACATTCCGTACTTCACTGGAGAAAATCAAACTACTCCACGTGATCATGTTAAAGATATTGCTAACCTTTGTGTAATTCATGAAATCAATGAGATGCAAGTGGCTGTCAAGTTACTGGCATCTTGATTCAAGGGTAAAGCATTGCAATGGTTTAGGAGCCTTGGAGCTGGTTCTATCACAAATTAGAATCAGCTGTGTATAGCACTTCATGAGAAATTTGGAGAAAAGGGAGACAACTTGTCTCTTTTGGAGCAGCTGACAACCATCAAGAGAGCTCCTAATGAGCAGCTAACCGATTTCAACTTCAGATTTCAAAAGACTTGGGAGAGAATTCTAGTGGCAGTCAGGCCAACAGCAGAAGGTGCTTTTCTCTACTATCTCAAAGCTCTAAATTCTAATATTTCTATGTTGATTCAGTCCATGGGAGGCATAACTATCCCTATGGCTTATAGCATTGCCATTAGGGCTGAAAATTGTTTGATCCAAGCTAGAAAACTTGCCCCTAGACCTCCCATGCCATTGTTTCCAAGTTTAGAGACTCCAAACACCAATCAAGCACCTAAATTGGCTCCTTCTCCCACTCCTAGAAATTAGAGTTCAAATAAAGCTTCCACTTCATCTGTTTCACACGGAATGTTTCAGCTCTACAGAATAGACTTGCTTCTATCCTATCATTCCTTCGAAAAACAGATAAGGGTTAGGGCTAGGATGAATACCTGTTGAATGTTGAGATGGTGTGTGCGTACCATAGAGAGAGATCAGATCGACTGTGAAGAACTCCTTTTTGTCTTGGAAGGACTACCTACAAGTAAGAATACAAGACCACAATATTTTAATTAGACAACAAATGAGGGATCTGCCTTAGGCCCAGGAAATATAAAAACTTCCTTTCGAAGGTGGTCAGTCCCCCTTTTAATACGATTTAACACAAATGATAATATAGAAAGCTATTGCAAAATCATGATTTAGGTATCTCGTTACAAAGCAATAGAAACTAAACTATCAATAATAAAGCACCACTTTGTTTGTTCGGTTACTAGTCGTTGATACGTTCAGGTTGAGTTATAGGGATAAACCAGGCTGGATTTGGGGTTCTTAGGTGGAAAATAGGCAAGCAAAAGGTTTTGGTGTATAAGTCACAGTGACCGACGGCGGTCACTGGGTAACTGACCATGGTTAGAGAACCACTGCCGGTATAGGATAATCGACACCGGTAGGGTCAGCAATCTAAGTGCTTCTGGATAGAAGTTGGTTGCAAGGTGATTGTGGGGTTATTAGGATTGGTGGATGGCTGAGGGGAATGATGGGAGGATAGGGAAGACTCAGAGTGTGGTAAAATGGCCTTCTGGGCAATATCAGGGTGTGTGGGTGAAGGTTAAGTGCAGTAGTGGCTGGTAGTAGATCTAGGAATAAACTTATGATTACTATTAATCAACATGCTCAAGAAAATGGTGCTTAGAAACATATAACATACTACTTGCTTACCCCTAATGCAGATGTAAGTTTCAGGACTGTGATGATGAAGACAGGACCCAAGTTAGATGCATTTTTCTTTTCTGATGCTCAGATGAGTGTTACTGGGCTCTGGTTATTCAGTTGTAGTCTTGGGCTTGATGTCCTTCTCTACAATCTCTTCTTGTTTCTTCACTTGTCTCTGCTCGGCCAAGCAAAATTTGGATTCCCTCAATGATTTCTCCTTCTCTCGATCAAAATGAAAATCCAATCCTTGTTTTTGGATGGAAGTGGTCATTTACAGGGAACCGATGGCGGTTACACAACCGACGGCGGTCGAGTAGGAACCGGTATCGGTCCGGTCAAAGCGGGCTATTTTTGGTAATATAGCCAGCTTTCCCTCCTTTTCTTCCGAGGGATTGGTAGCGGGCTTGGTCAAGTCATTATGAAGTTGGTTTTAGGTGCAGATGAGGAGTAATTAGTCATAGGTGTGGAATTGGACCAAGTTATAGGTTTTAATTACGTTAGTTAAGGGTTAAGACTAGGTCATGATGAGGTGGTGACATGAGGTGGCAGGTATAGTGATGTGGATTTATTAATTATAAGGTAATTAATAAATAATTGTGTAAGGTTTAGGTGGTGAGTTTAGGTTACGAAATGTGATGTGGGTCCCAAGGGGTCGTAAGACACAAATTTGGTGTCTACATTAGCCCCTTATTGTCGTGTAGTTTGTTTTGTAAAGCTGCACAGACAATAATAAGAAGTGGTTACTCTTGTTAAGGGTATAGGTAATCCCCCTCAAATCTATCATAGATTGAGGTAGTGTGAAATCAGGGATAGGGTTGATAAAGGGTAAATGGTGTTGAGATGAGGGTGAGATGGTGGGGTAGGTCCAAAGAAGTAGACGCACGTTGAAATGTAGTAGTGCAACCAGGGTACATGATTTGACTAGCAAACCAACAATGCATAGGTAGAGGTCGATAGTTTATCCAAACAAGGGTGATATAATCCTGGTATCCAAGGCATAGGAAGTAGCTCCAGGGTATATAACAGGTAAGGTACATGAACGTTTAGGCATGTTCGGCAATACCAAATGGTTGGTTTGGTTGAGATAAACGTCACGGTCTATGTCTTGGCAAAGTTGGTCGACAGATCAAGTCAAGGACCCTAATCATGCTAAAACACGAACAGGTGAGCTCGATTGAACAAAAAAAATTACATGATGGGTGGATTAAAGTGTATGTTGTTGATGTTGGGTAAGGTATTGAAGTGGTACGGCCTTGGGTCGGGCCAAGTTGTTGGGTTGCGGCCTTGGGGTGGGCCAAATGGTTGGGGTGAGGCCTTGGGTCGGGCCAGATGGGTAGGGTGAGGCCTTGGGTCGGGCCGGATGGGTAGGGTGAGGCCTTGGGTTGGGCCGAATGGGTAGGTTATGGCCTTGGGTCAGGTCGGTTGGGTAGGTTACGGCCTTGGGTCGGGCCGGATGGGTAGGTCATGGCCTTGGGTTGGGCCAAATAGGGTGGTGGCGGCCTTGGGTCAGGCCAAATCGTTAGGGTGAGGCCTTGGGTTAGGCAAAATGGTTAGGGTGAGGCCTTGGGTCAGGCCGGATTGGTAGGTTATGGCCTTGGGTCGGGCTGAATGGGTAGGTTACAGCCTTGGGTCGGGCCGGTTGGGTAGGCTATGGCCTTGGGTCGGGCCAGATGGGTAGGTCATGGCCTTGGGTCGGGCCAAATAGGTTGGTGGCAGCCTTGGGTCGGGCCAAACGGTTAGGGTGAGGCCTTGGGTTGGGCCAAATGGTTAGGGTGAGGCCTTGGGTTGGGCCAGATGGTTAGGGTGAGGCCTTGGGTCGGGCCAGATGGTTAGGGTGAGGCCTTGGGTCGGGCCAAGTTGTTGGGTTGTGGCCGTGGGTCATGCCAAATGGTTAGAATGTTTGCAGCAAAGGTTGATATAGGTGATGTGGGTGAAAAAGGGAAAATAGTAAATAAGGGCAGAAATTGGGGGAAATTTGGAATAAAACCGATGTCGATTGTATATGACTGATATCGGTTAGGGTACCGATACCGGTTTCTTAGGGCACAATAAAACCGATATCGGTTATGGGCGAAAAACCTATAAAAAGAAAAATACGGCCTGTCATTGTCACTTTTGAAATTTGGAAACCAATTTGAGTTGTCTAACATGGATAGTTAAGACTAGAGCATTGGTTGCGTGAGGTGGCGCTATTTGACTGGAGGAGTTAGTTGTTAGTGGGCCCGAGTGAGGAGGAGGCAGCATTTGATTGGTGGAGGACCCAGAAGAGGACATTTGGAGCCATGGCACAACCAGGAGGAGTAGGAGGGGCTGGACTAGCTGGACCACCACCACCCATCCCTCCACGACGATGTGTCATCATACGGGTAGGTTCGAAACCCCTCATTGTGTGCATTTTATTACATTATGCTATATTTGGGATTTTGGGTAGGAATGTACATTTTGGAGAAAAGGATTAAGAAATGGAAATGATTTGAAAAAGAGAGAGGGTAGATAGGTGAAATAAGCCAAGGCAGCTGGGTGGGTAGGTTTTTAAGGTATTTGGGTGGGTAAATTGGTAAAAAAATGAAAAAATCTAGGTGCAGGGGGCCGCGCGGGGTTCGGCTCCAGGAATTTACAGCGACCGATGTCGGTCGCTAAGCGACTGGCATCAGTCGCAAAATTTTAGGGGCAGGGTGTTTTGTGTTGGACCGGCGTCGGTCACTCGTGGACCGGTGTCAGTGGGAAGGGGACCGCGGTCGGTTATGGGTGACCGGTACCGGTCCTTAGTGATTTTTAGCTATTTTTGTTGGTTTAGGTTATGTTGTTGTTTTTGAGTTTTTGGTGGTGATTTGGGTATGGTTTGGGTTGGGGTGGGGGTGTTGTGGTATTATTTGGGTGTTTCAGTATATGTGCGGTCCTGACTTAGGTTTATGTCAATTTGGTTGTGTGGGTTGTGATTTTTTTTTTGAGTTTTTGGATGTGGTTTGGGTATTTGGGCATGGTGTAGGGTGTTTGAGTATGGTTTGGGTTGGGTTATTGTTTTAAGTTTTTAGATGTGGTTAAGGTATTTGGGCATGGTTTGGGTCGTTTGAGTATGGTGTGGGTTGTTTGTTTCGGTGTGAAGAGGGAGGGGGAATAGCATAGAATTATTTAGGGGAAGATAGATGGGCATAGACATGTGGTATGGAGTTGGGTTAATATTGTGGGTTGGTTTTGTAGGCACGTCAGCAGCTGACGATGCGGGATAGGATGCCCCCGATGTTGGTACGGATGTGGCCACACGTATCCGCAGCACATTGGGGTATCATGCGTGAGGTGGGACTCGGCAGAGTCCAGCGGTACAGAGCGATCGATAGGGATCATAGTTTGATGGTCGCCCTCATCGAGAGATGGGATCTGGCGACCAATGTGTTCCATCTCCCGACTAGGGAGATGACTATCACATTGGAGGATGTGTATCGTATCCTTCGACTGCCGATTGAGAAAGAGGCAGTCTTTTAGGTGGACGTAGAGACTGCCATGGATAGCATCCTACAGGTTTTCAGGGATGCAGCTGCGCTATTGACGTATCACAGCGTGAGCATCGAGTATGGGGATATGTACCGTGCACATCGCCATGAGACATGGTTTGCCGTGTTGATGATGATCAAGATCACCTGCTTTGCCCTCCCAGACTCAGAGGGAGGCCGCTTTCCACGGGCGCTGATGGGGGTTCTACACGAGATGGTGGAGGAGCACACCTGTTATGCTTGGGCACCAGTATACCTGGTACAGTTGTATCGAGAGTTGTGGGGCTATCGCCGAATGAGGTGATTCGGGATTTGTTCGAAGTTTTTGCTGCATTGTTGGGCATATGAGCACATCATATGCCTTAGACCAGTAGGGCTACCCCAGCAGCCAGGGCCACAGGTCATATATAGATACGGCTTTCAAAGGTGGTTGGGGGTCGTGGGCTAGCCACGAGTAGTGCTTGCAGTGCGGGATGTCACTTATTACAGGCATTTATTAGAGGGCCTGACAGTGGTAGATATCGTATGGAGACCTTACAGAGGTCATCACCCACGCAGAGGAGCCCAATTACAGTTGCGCTTGATCTAATACACTTTCTGGATAGTAGGACGGAGGCTGGGAGAGTATGAGAGGATACCCCTAGAGAGGGTACGCAGGCAGATGGGGCTGTGACAGGACGAGCCACCTCCCTTCCCTCAGTACCGGAGGGATGATGTAGAGGCCCCACTACCTGCACCACAACCCTTGGACCCAGATTGGGTTGCTGAGAGGCCAGCATATGACACTGTAGATGGTGCTGGTTATACGGGAGCATATATGGTTTGGTGGGCTGGTCAGAGAGCAGTGAGGATATCACAGCCTACATAGCCAGACTTGGCAGCAGTGACAGCAGAGCGAGATCAGCTCAGGGGCCAAGTACAGTTATTACAGGGGCAGCTTACTGTTACACAGGCACAGATAGGTGTTTTACATGGGTAGCTAGCCCAGGCTCAGGTACAAGCACAGGCACTACCACCACCAGCGGCACAGCCACAGCCCCAGGCATAGGTACAGGTACCACCACCACCACCAGCACAGCCACAGCCCCAGGCACATGTACAGGTACCACCACAGCCATAGGCACCACTAGCGGCACCAGCATAGGCACAGGGGGCACTGGTAGTAGGTGTCAGGGGACCAGCCCCAGCACCTACGGTGGCTCGAGAGCGTTACATGGAGGTTAGAGCAGAGGCCCGATACTATCAGGATGTTCTTGATGGTACCGGGGTTGATTATCAGCCCTATGTGGCACATAGAGCAGAGACCTCTCGGAGCCAGAGGTTTCAGGGAGGTGCAGCCATAGCTGGTGGGTCCGTCACAGGAAGGAGGCGAGAGGTAGGACAGGAACCAACAGGCAGACAGGTAGAGGGAGGTGGAGAGAGCTGAGGGTTCCCTGCACATTTTATATATTGGACATGGGCACCGGTCTGCGAATCGGTTGTGTTGATAGAGGCCTGCGTGCCTATTTATGCATTTATTCATTTATTCATTCCTTTATTTATTATACCGACCTGCGAGCCGAGTACGGGTTGTACAGTTGATACCGGCCTGCGAGCTGAGTATGTTTTTGATATGAGAGACCGGCCTGTGAGTCGAGTTGAGATTATTGACGGTTATTGCGGCCTGCGTGCCGGCTTTGTTATATTATGAGATTACGGAGGCCCCGATGTAGGGCACATTGTATTTTTGAAACTTTGTATATATATAGATATGATGTTTTGACCCACATGCTGTGTGTAAAAAGTGTTAAATGTTTTGTCGATGGTTTGTGATATGTGATATATGATGAGTTTGATTGACATGGTGTTATATATTAATGATGTTGATGTCTTTTGTTGATGGGATGTATATAGATATAAATGATGAGTTTAATTGACATGTTATATTATGAAATGTAGTATGTTTGGTCGCTGGTGTGTGAATATTAAATGGTTGTAGCTGTTGATTTGGATCCAAATGGTGTATAGAGTAATGGGTTTATATATTGGTTATTGATGGCTTGTTTGTTTTGTAATATAGAGAAATGATGTTAATGAAATTGTAATGAGATGTGGATTTAATGAAAAATATGGATAATGGTGTTGTTCATGCAGGAAAAAGGGACGGGCGCCACAAAAATTTCCAAAAATGAAGAGATGACTTAGGTTTAAGCAACAAGGGGTAACTTGACCGATATCGGTTATGTAACCGATGTCAGTAGATATATGACCGGTATCGGTTAAGTAACCGATATCGGTTATGCAAGAATTGTTTTCCTAAAAATAGAACTGCTGGGTTGGCAACTTAAGTTCTTATTTTTAGAGCCATGCAAGAAGTTAAATACGTGAACGCGACACTTTTTGACAACTGAGATAGGGAATTGCATGAAAGAATTTGAGTGATAAGGAGGAAAGAGACAGGTGAAGTGAGCGTGGGATGAGATTCAGAAGGCAGAAAGACAAGTTATATTTGAAGAGGGTGGTGAACATGGCTGAACGAGGAGAAGCATCCCGCAGGCAGGGACGAGGGGGAAGTGTTTCACTCGGAATGATTCGTTCCTTTTAGAAACAGATAAGGGTTGGGGCTAGGAGGAATACCCATAGAATGTCGAGATGATGTGTGCGTACCGTAGAGAAAGATCAGGCTGACTGCGAAGAACTCCTTTTTGTCTTGGAAGGACTACCTACAAATAAGAACACAAGACCACAAGATTTTAATTAGACAATCAATTAGGAAACTGCCTTGGGCCCAGGAAATATAAAACTTCCTTTCGAAGGTGGTCAGTTCCCTTGCTAATATGAATTAACACAAAAGACTATAAAATATCAATTAAATTTCTTTGTTGAACTGGGTAGGGGAAAGGATGGTTATTGGTTATAGTTAGTATAACCGATGCCGATTACTGATAACCGACCACGGTTACTGATGACCGATATTGGTAGAGTCTAGGATCTGAAGGTTAGTTGTTTTGTGGGGTGGTGGTGTTATTTGGTAGTTGTGTTATTTGTAGGGCTGTATATAGGTAATATTAGGAAATAGGGTGATGAGATCTAGATGAATGACAGTTAGATGCAATGACACGTTGGGTAGTGGATCCAAGAATGGATTTGTGAGGACTTATGATTCAAAAAGTCGAAGAAATGTTATTAAAGAGTACATGCAAGAAGTAGCTTACTGATTATTCGCGGAGATGCAAGTCCAAGAGCTCTGATGGCAAAGGCAGAACTGAGGTAGGATGGTCTGGCACACAGCAGATCAAATCAGCTGAGTATCACAGGGCTCTGGTATCCAGTTGCAGTCCTAGGCTTGCTCTCCCTTGCTGCTAACTCTCCTTGTCTCTTCACTTGTCTCTGCTCAGTCAAGTAAAGATCAGGGTTTTCTTGATCGCTCCTGATGCTCTTTCTTGATTCAAAGAATCCTTTTCTCTGATCCAAAAATGAAATTCTGATCCTTTGTTTTTGGTTTGGGGAGGCCATTTACAGGGAACCGATGGCGGTTACGTAACCGACGGCAGTTGAGTAGGAACCGGCATCGGTAAGGAAAAAGTAGGCTATTTTTAGTAAAATAGCCCACCTTCCCTACTTTTCTCCCGAAAGATTAGTTGCGGGCTTGGTCAAGTGACTAGAAGGTTGGTTTTAGGTGCCAGAAAGGGGTCCTTAGTCATGGGTGTAGGTGTAGACCAAGTTTTAGGTTTTAATTAGGTTAGTTTAGGATTAGGGCTAGGTCATGATGAGGTGGCAAAATGAGGTGGCAGGTGAGGTGATGGGGATTTATCAATTACAAGGTAATTAATAAATAATTGTGTAAGGTTTAGGTAATGAGGTTAGGTTGCGAAATGGGATACGGGTCACAAGGGGTCATAAGACACAAATTTGGTGTCTACATTAGCCCCTTATTGTTGTGTAGCTTGTGTTGTAAAGCTGCACGGACAATAATATGAAGTGGTTTCTCCTATTAAGGATATAGGTAATCCCCCTCAAATCTAACACAGATTGAGCGAAAGGGAAATCAGGGATAGGGTTGATAAAGGGTGAATGTTGTAGAGGGGATGGTAAGGTTGTACGGTAGGTCCAAGGAAGCAAACGCATGTTGAAATGCAATCATACGACTAGGGTACATGATTTGACTAGCAAACCAGCAATGTATAGGCAAAGGTCGATAGTTTATGCAAACAAGGGTGATATAATCCTTGTATCCAAGGCATAGGAAGTAGCTCCAGGGTATATAACAGGTAAGGTACAGGAACGTTTAGGTGTGTTCGGCAGTACCAAATGGTTGGTTTGGTTGAGATAAACGTCACGGTCTAGGTCTAGGCAAAGTTGGTCGACAGATCAAGTCAAGGACCCTAATCATCCTAAAACACGAACATGTGAGCTCGATTGAACAAAAGGTACAGGATGGATGGATAAAATAAAACATTGATTGTGGGTATGGTGTTGAAGTGATACGGCCGTGGGTCAGGCCAAGTTGTTAGGTTACAGCCTTGGGTCGGGCCGGATGGTTAGGGTGAAGCCTTGGGTCGGGCCAAGTTGTTGGGTGGCCGCTTTGGGTCGGATCGGATGGGTAGGGTGAGGCCTTGGGTCGGGCCAAATAGGTAGGTTGAGGCCTTGGGTCGGGCCGAATGGGTAGGGCAAGGCCTTGGGTCGGGCCAAATAGGTAGGTTGAGGCCTTGGGTCGGGCCAAATAGGTAGGTTGAGGCCTTAGGTCGGGCCGAATAGGTAGGGTGAGGCCTTGGGTCGGGCCAAATAGGTAGGTTGAGGCCTTGGGTCAGGCCGAATAGGTAGGTTGAGGCCTTGGGTCAGGCCGAATGGGTAGGCGAGGCCTTGGGTCGGGCCGAATAGGTAAACAAATGGTGTTCAGCAAAAGTGGATATAGGCGATATGTGGTTAAAAAGGGGCAAATGGTAAATAAGGGAAAAAAATTAGTGGAAAGTTAGCAGAAAAACCGATGTCAATTCTACATGACCGATATCGGTTAAGGGACCGATAGCGGTTCATTAGGGCAAAATGAAACCGATATTGGTTAAGGGCGAAAAACCTATAAAAAGAAAAATACGGCTTGTCATTGTCACTTGTGTTATTTGAAAACCAAATTGATTTGTCTGACGTGGGGAGTTGAGATTGGAGGTTTTATTGAGTGAGGTGGAGTTTTTTTACTGGAGGAGTGAGTTGTTTGCGGGCCCGAGTGAGGAGGAGGCAGCAGTTGATTGGTCGGCGACCCAGCAGATCAGAATTAGAGCTATGGCACAGGCAGGAGGAGCAGGAGGGGCTGGACCAGCTAGACCACCACCACCCATCCCACCACGACGACGTGTCATCATTCGGGTAGGTTCAAAATTCTTTATTTTGTGCATTTGAATGGTATTAAGCTAAATTGGGGTTTGGGTAGGAATTTACATGTTTTAGGAAATAATGAATAAATGGACGTAATTTGAAAAACGAAGAGGATAGATGGGTAAAATAGGGCAAGGTGTCTGGGTGGGTAGGTTTTTAGGGTGTTTGGGTGGGTAGATAAGTAGAAAAATACAAAAATGTGGGTGGGGGGGCCGCGCGGGGGTTCGGCTCTGGGAAATGACAGTGACCGATGTCGGTCGCTAAGCGACCGGCATCGGTCACAAAATTTTAGGGGCTGGGTTCTGTGTGGGTGACCGGCATCGGTCGGTGGTTGACTGGCGTCGGTGGGAAGAGGGTCGTGGTCGGTTGTTTGGGACCGGTACCGGTCTGGGGTTTATGGGGGTTTGTGTGGGTTTGTTTTTTTTTTGGGTGGGGTGGGTTTGGTTTTGGGCTGGGTGGGTTTGGTTTTGTTTTGGGTGGGGTGGGTTTTGGTATTGGGCTGGGTGGGTTTTGGGTTTTGGGTTGGTTTGTTTTGGGTGGGGTGCGTTTGGTTTTGGGCTGGGTGGGTTTGGTTTTGGGTTGGGTGGGTTTTGGGTTTTGGGTTGGTTTGTTTTGGTTTGGTATGGGTTTGGGGGTGGGTTGTATGGGTTTGGGGTTGGGTTGGTATGGGTTAAAAAAGGGAGTATAGAGGGTAAAGTAGATGATGTGATAGAGAGTTGGTCTAAGGTTGTGGGTTGGTTTTGCAGGCATGTCAGCAGTTGACGATGCAGGATAGGATGCCCCCGCTGTTGGTGCGGATGCAGCCACACGTATCTGCGGCTCATTGGGTGATCATGTGTGAGGTGGGACTCAACGGAGTCCAGCGATACCGATCTATTGATAGAGATCACAGCCTAATGGTCGCCCTCATCGAGAGATGGGATCCGGCAACCAATGTGTTCCATCTCCCGACCGGAGAGATGACCATCACATTGGAGGATGTGTACCTCATCCTTCGACTGCCGATCGAGGGAGAGGCAGTGTTCCAGGTAGATTCGGAGACGGTGATGGACAGCATCCTGCAGGTTTTTGGAGATGCAGCCACGCTACTTACCTATCACAGCGAGTATCAGGTATGGTGACATGTACCGTGTGCATCTGCACGAGACACGACTGGCCATGCTGATGATGATTGGATCACCTGCTTCGCCCTCCCAGACTCAGAGGGAGGCCATTTTCCACGGGCATTGATGGGGGTGCTGCTTGAGATGGTGGAGGAGCATACTTGCTATGCGTGGGCACCAGTGTATCTGGTGCAGCTATACAGAGAGCTTTGGGGTTATCGCCGGATGCACCGATTTGGTATTTGTTTGACTTTTTTACTTTACTGTTGGGCATATGAGCACATCATATGCATCAGATGAGTAGGGTTACCCCAGTAGCCAGGGCCATAGGTTATAACAGATACGGCTTTCAGAGGTGGTTGGGAGTCGTGGGGCAGCCACGAGTAGTGCTTGCGGGGAGAGACATTGCCTACTACAGGCATTTGTTAGAGGGCCTGACAGCGGTAGATATCGTATGGAGACCTTACAGAGGTCATCACCCACATAGAGGAGGCCGAGTACAGTTACGCTGGATCCAGTACACTTTCTGGATAGCAGGACGGAGGCTGGGAGAGTATGAGAGGATACCCCTAGAGAGGGTACGCAGGCAGATGGGGTTGCGATAGGACGAGCCACCTCCCTTCCCTCAGTACAGGAGGGATGATGTAGAGGCCCCACTGCCTGCACCACAGCCCTTGGATCCAAATTGGGTTACTGAGAGGCCAAAAGATGACACAGTAGATGATGCTGGTTGTACAGAAGCATACATGGTGTGGTGGGCTGGTCAAAGAGCGGCGAGGGTAGCACAGCCCGCACAGCCGGACTTGGCAGCTGTGACGGCAGAGAGAGATCAGCTCAGGGGTCAGCTGCAGCTCTTACAGGGGCAGCTTCCTGCTGTACAGGCACAGATAGGGGTCTTACAGGGGCAGCTAGCCCAGGCTCAGGTACAGGCACAGGCAGCACCACCACCAGCAACACAGCCATAGGTACAGGTACAGGTACAGGTAACAGTACCAGCAGTAGCACAGCCACAGCCCCAGGCACAGGTACAGATACCACTGCCAGTAGCAGCACAGCCACAGGCACCACCAGCACAGGCACAGGGGGTACTGGTAGTAGGAGTCTGGGGACCAGCCCCAGTACCGACGGTGGCATGGGATAGATACATGGAGGTGAGAGCGGAGGCTCGGTACTATCAGGATGTTCTTGATAGTACTGGAGCTGAGTATCAGCCATATGCAGCACACCGAGCGGAGACCTCGCGTAGTTAGAGATTACAGGGAGGTGCAGCCATAGCCGGTATGTCTGTTACAGGCAAGAGGCGAGAGGCGCCATAGGGACCAGCAGGGAGAGGTGCCGAGGGCGGTGGGGAGAGCTGAGGGATCCCTGCATTGTTTTTGTATTTTTATATTGGATATGGGCACCGGTCTGCGAACCGGTTATGTTTATAGAGGCCTGTGTGCCTACATATTACTCATTTATTCATTCATTCATTTATTATATACCGGCCTGCGAGCCGAGTACGGGTTGCACAGTTGGTACCGGCCTGCGAGATGAGTATATTTTTGATATGGGGGACCGGCCTGCGAGCCGAGTCGAGAGTATTGATAGTTATTGCGGCTTGCGTGCCAGCTTTGTTGGATTATGAGATCACAGAGGCCCTGATGTAGGGCATAGTGTATATTTGAAAACTTGTATATATATATAGATGATGTTTTGATTCATATGCAGTGTTGAAAATGTTTTTAAGTATTTCGTCAATGGTTTGTGGTATAGAATATATGATGAGTTTAATTGACATGTTGATATATGGATGATGTGTTATATGATGAAATGTTGCATGTTTTGGGCTGGTTTTGTGACATTGTTATATATGTATCTGATGAGTTGGATTCAAATGAGGTATAGATAGATAGTTTTTTGTTTTGTTTTGTTTTGGTTTGGTATCCTTAGCTGATCACTGGTTTGTTTTTGTAAAATAGACGATGTTAATGAAATTGTAATGATATGTGTGGTGGATGGAAATATATCGATAATGGTGTTGTGATGCAGGAAAAGAGGCAGGTGCGACAAAAATTAGGTAAAAAAATGAAGAAAAGACCATGTTTCAAAAGGGCGGGTGTAACCGATATCGGTTAGATAACCGACGGCGGTAGTTAGTAGACCGATATCGGTTACATGACCGATACCGGTTATTTAGGTATGAGCTTTTCTAAAAATAAAAAAGCTAGGGTGGCAACTTAAGTTCTAATTTTGAGAGCCATGCAAGAAGTTAAATACGCAAACGCGACGCTTTTTGACGACTGAGACAGGTAATTGCATGAGAAATTTGAGTGATAAGGAGAAAAGAGACAGGGAAAGTGAATGTGATCTGAGATTTAGAAGATAGAAAGGCAGGTTTGAAAAAGGTGGTAATAATGGCAAGACGAGGAGAAACATCCAGTAGGTAGGGACAAGAGGGAAGACAAGGGCCACCTCAAGCTACTGCAACCCAAGAGGTAACGTTTTGTTTGTGATTTGACTACTGCATGTTTTGTGAATAAAATGGGGGAGAGTATGTGGGTAGAGATGAGAAAGAAAAGAAGATAACAAGGGTTATAAATGGGGTGAGTGTTACATGGTAGGTAATCAAGGGTTTCAGGTATGTCTGTGTATACAGAGAGGAATAAACGAGTAATTTATTGTCGTAGGTGGTTGTTTTAGGCAAGGTGTATGAAAGTAACAGGGACCGATATCAGTTAGGGATAACCGGTATCGGTTACTCAACCGGTACCGGTTAGCTGTAAACGATACCAGTTGCTGTAGGAATTTACAGATTTTGAGAAAAAACTCGGGGGGATTTGAGGAATTGAATGGTTTTTTGTTATTTGGATGTATGCAGGCAGAGGTAGGGTTGAGGATGAATGATAGTGTACCAGCGCTGTTGTCACAAATCTGAGTGGATGTAACGCCAGCTGAATGGACATTGATAAATCGTTTGGGGTTAAGTGGAATCCGCTATTATTCACGAATTGCATGGAACCATGCTATGTTGCAGGCGTTGATTGAAAGATGGAATCCTGAGAAAAATACCTTCTATCTACCAACAGGGGAAATGACAGTAACATTAGAAGATGTGTTCCGTATTTTGAGACTCCTAATTATAGGAAAACCAGTATATTAGGCATTTCCTAGCACAGCACGGGGAGCGATAACAACAGTATTTGGTCCATACGCACGAGATTTAACACAGCGAGGTTTGTCATTTACGTATGGGATAATGTATGCAGCATATCCTGAGGAGACAAGGTTAGCAGTAATATTAATGATAGCGGTAGGGTATTACGCATTACCGAGGGCAGATGGGGGAAGATTTCCAAAGGCATTGATGTGTGTTATTTGGGAGATGATAGAAAGGAACGTGACTTTTGCATGGGCACCTGCATATTTGGCGGAGCTATACAGGGGTCTATGGGCTTGTAGGTGAAATCACATGATGACGCTGGATTGTTCATACTTATTACACTGTTGGGCCTATGAGCACATTATTTGTGTGCGACCAATAGGCCGACCCATCCAGTCAGGAGAGACCGGAGTACAAAGGTTGGGATTCAGATGATGGGTCTAGACAGAACAAGAGGCAAGATCCCAGGCCGTGACAGATGACTTTGAGTATTACAAGCAGGTATGGGAGAGGGTGATGATTGCGGATATCTGTTGGAGGCCTTACGGGAATTATATGGTAACAGAGAACATAGATGAGGAATTGAGGGGTGTAGAGCGATTGAGATAGATCGCGGGGCACAGGCCAGGTGAATATGAGAGGATTCTAATAGACCGTGTGTGGCGATAATTTAGATTTGTGCAGGATATACCCCAGGCTTATAGACCCTATATGAGGATCGATACAGAGGCAGTATTCTCACCTCCCTAGCCAACACCTCCAAAAGGCCCTGAAGAGGTAGCAGCCGATCGCAGGGTAATGGATGCAGGAACAACAGAGGCCTATAGATTATGGTGGGTAGCAGAACTGCGAGGTGTACATGATCATCCTGACATAGCGGTGATTACAGCAGAGAAGGATCGTCTGCAGCATTTGGTTCAGCAGCTCCAAACGCAGGTGAATGAGACAAGAGGATTGTTAGTGGTTGCGGAGTCACAGGTGGAGAGACTAGAGGCTGGAGTCCTCCATGCGAGAGGGCGTATTCATATGTTACAGGAGAGATTGGCAGATCAGTGGGCGGTACCAATAGCTGTGGTACCTTTGAGGACAGAGAGGCCTGGCGAGAGGGGTCGACGATCATGATCATCACCTAGTTCGGGATGAGGCGTGAGGGTCTAAATAAATGTTAGCAAGGTATAAGAATAAATAAGAGTACCGACCTGCGTGTCGATGATAGAGAAGATGTATTTGTTTAACATCTAAATAAAACAAGATATGTATGTTGATTTGAGTTATAATAATAAGAATGTTATCATTTTGACTTTCGGTGTTTTGAAAAAGGATAAAGAGGAATGTGATTAAATAGAAATACACAAAAATATTTATATTTACCACACATGATAGGTTATGGTAGGGGATGGTCGAGCTAACCTTGGGAGACCCCATGTCTCCGAAGTGCTGCCTACATAGCCCTTTGCACAAAGCAAGGAGGGGCCTCAGACCGATGTAGTTCTCCCTTAGGATCAGGGAGAGGTGAATTCAGGAAATTCGGTACGGTTTAGGCAATTGGTTGGTTGGTAAGAATATTGATATTAATATTGGTAAGGTAAGGTAAGGTTGTTGGTGTCGGTAATGAATTGGTGATGTTGTAAAAGGTATAAGGGAAGCAAAAGTTAGCCTACCCAAGTAGAAGGGAACCATGTCCTGATTAAAATCAACACACAATCCTAGATGTGAGGCAAAGCGGAAAGAGTGCTCCGTAGGTGAAAAGAGCTAAACAAACCCCACAACGTAGAACGAGCTTGAAGCCCTAGGTACCATGCATAGACGAGAAGTCCATAGGTGAAAAGAGTTGTATGATCACAATATATCGGGTGTATGTTACATCCCTTGAGTTGAAACAAATGGTGAGGTGAGGTGGATGATATAGCTGAGGTACAGAGAACTTATTACAAAGTGAGTGTTCTGACGAAAGAGAACCTACCCTAAATAGACAAGTCCATGACCCAAAAAGTTATTTTTGAATGAGGCTTTTATTTTGCTGAATACAGACTGATCGATGCGGGAAGTCTACAAGGGATATTGATTGTGCTATTCTTGAGGTCTTCACGAAGCTGATCAATGCGAGAAGCTTCTAATAAAGGCTGACTGTGTATAGCTGTCCTTCGAGGGAGCAGTCTATTTATAGTAGCAGATATGATTTTAGTGCATAGCTGTCCTTCGGGGGAGCAGTCTATATAGAATAGCAGCAATAATTTGGCATATAGCTGTCCTTCGAGGGAACAGTCTATATATAATTTAGATAGCTAGATGTTCTTTTGGTGTGAAGCATCTAGTTTGGTAGGAAGTTTGACTCAAGAAAATCCCATAAGAATACGGCTTATTTTAATACTTTGAAGTCATGGACTAGACTAAAAAGGGGAAGGCATCGTTTAGGTGAGGTGAGAATCAAACTATGTGAGCTTGATTTTTATTATGAGGTGTAGGAAACGAAGTGCATGTGGTGGTATGTGAGCTCAAGGGACGAGCGGCAGGTAGATAAGAAGTGATATAACACTAAATTCAATAGTAGAATGGTTGAAGATGCAAGGCATTAAGGGGTTCAGGCTCAGGTTTACCATTAAGCGAAGCTAAACGATAAGTGCTTGATCTATAGGTGTGAGTGATTATATAAGGCCCAATCCAATTGGGAGCAAATTTTCCCCGTTTGCTCTTTTCTAGTTTGGTGACATGTTGATTCTCTTTGAGGACAAGATCACCAACCTTAAAGGTACGCTCATGAAGTCACTTATCATAAGCACGTTTGATGCGTTTTTGATAGATTTGAAGGTGATCAAGAGCTGTAAGACGAGGTTCGTCAAGGAGCTCCAATTGGGCTAACCGCTCTTGGTGGAAATCATCATTGGTGAGAATATCCTGAAGAGATATTCTAAGGGAGGGTATTTGTATTTCGAGAGGCAAAACAGCCTTGGTACCGTATACCAAAGAAAAAGGTGTGGCATTAGTAGAGGTATGAATGCTAGTACGATAAGCCCAAAGGGAAAAGGGAATGTGATCGTGCCACTTTCTTCCGGATTCATTGACAACTTTCATGAGGATTTTGGTTAGGGTTTTATTAGAAGATTCAGCCTGACCATTGGCCTGTGGATAGTAAGGCGATGAGAAACTAAGTTTGATACCAAAGTTGTCACAAAGGTCTTATAACAACTTGTTTTTAAAAGATTTACCATTATCTATTATTAGGCGATGAGGAATACCAAAACGACAGATAATGTGATGGTTAATGAATTTGACAATTTTTTCCTTTTTGATCGAAACGAGTGGAATGGCCTTCACCCATTTTGTGTAATATTCGGTGGCTGTGACTATCCATCGGTGACGTTGTGAAGAGGACGGGTGAATCTCACCAATAAGGTCTAAACCCCATTGTGAGAAAGGCCAAAGATCTCGTGCGACCTGCAGCGGATGGCTAGGAGTATGTTGAAGGTTAACATGTTGTTGACACATAACACAACGCTTAACATATTCGTAGCAGTTGTGATTGAGAGTAGGCCAATAATAACCTAGGCGAAGGATTCATTTAGCCACGGTAAGGCCACTAAAATGTCCACCACAAATCCCATCATGGACTTGTTGGATGGTATAGGTGACCTCCGCGCCGGTTAGACAGCGAAGGAGGATACCATCAAAGCCACGTTTATAGAGGATTCCCCCCATAACTACATAACGAGAAATGTGTTTAAGAAACGCGCGTTTACCAGTACTAGTAAGGTCGGATGGGAGAATAGAGGTTGTAAAGTAGTCGTGAAATTGGTGATACCAAGTATCCTGTGAATTAGCAGACACATTATTTATTATACAAACTACTGGGGTTGAGTAGGATGGGGCAAAAAGTTGTTGGACCACGATGAATAATTCAGAGTCAGTTGATGAAGCTGGAATTTGCGAGGCTAAGCAAGCCATAGTATCCACAAATTTGTTAGTGGAGCGGGGAATGGTTTGGATAGAATAGTGAGTAAATAAGGCTAGAAGTGAGTCCATGTAGTATTTGTACTTTTGAAGTTCCTCATTTTTACATTGGTAGATGCCCATAACTTGATTGACTACCAATTGAGAGTCGCCAAAAATATTGATAGATTTGATACCTAAGTGTATCGTAACTTGGAGACCCAGAACAAGGGCCTCGTATTCCGCTGTATTATTAGTGCAAGAGAAAGCAAGCCGGAATGAAAGAGGCATAGGTTCAGCGTCAAGAGGGATGAGAACAATTCCAGCTCCTCCGCCGCACTGGAATTTAGATCCATCGAAGAAGAGGGTCATTTGATACGACTCTTCCCCGAGTGAAAGAGTGGCGATGAGTTCGTCAGGGAATATAAAATTGGTAAATTGTTCCCCAGGTAAAGGGGCTTCCGCAAGTTGGTCTGCGATGGTTTGTCCTTTGATTGATTTCTGGTGGACGAACTCAAGGTCAAGGTCGGCGAGGAGCATGAGCCATCGGGCGATATGTTGGTTTAGATGAGGTTTGGCATACATGTAATGGATGGGGTCTGTGTTGGTGATGACGAAAGTTTTGTGATTCAGAAGGTAGTGTCAGAGCTTGGTAGCCACGAATGATAGGGCTAGGCACAACTTTTCTACATGTGTATACCTATTCTCATAATCTACCAAAGTACGACTTATATAATAAACGGCTTGTTCTCGATTTTCAGAGTCATGATGTGTAAGCATGGCCCCTACAGCGTGGTCAATGGCGGAAAGGTAAAGGTAGAAAGGGCGGTCGTCTTGAGGTGGGATAAGCACGGGTGGCTGCAAGAGATAAGTTTTGAGAGCTTCAAAGGATTGGTGGCACTCTTCACTCCATTGAAATTCAATGTCCTTTTTAAGGAGGTGATGGAAAGGTTGACATCGATCCGAGAGTTGGGAGATGAAACGTCGGATAGATTGGAGCTTACTTTGTAAACTATGCAATTGTTTGAGATTAGTAGGTGGGGGCATTTCTAGAATAGCTTCTACTTTAGATGGGTCGACCTCAATGCCATGCAAAGAGACGATAAAGCGAAGAATTTTTCCCGAAACGACACCAAAGACACATTTCTTTGGTTGAAGACAGACAGAATATTGTAACAGGCGATCAAAAATAATGGTTAAAACATCAAGATGTTCACTGCGATGTTTAGACTTGCCAAGAAGATTGTCGACGTAATCTTCAAGGATTGTGTGCATAATGTCATGAAAAATGTAGGTCATAGCCCGCTGATAGGTGGCACCAGCATTCTTAAGGCCGAATGGCATTACACGGTAACAGAAGGTTCCCCAAGGAGTTATGAAGGCAGTTTTGTGTTGATCGGCAGGGGCAACCAAAATTTGGTTGTATCCTGAAAAGCCATCCATGAGAGAAAGCATTTCATGACCCATAGTGAGATCAACAAGTTGATCAATGCTTGGTAGGGGGAAGTCATCCTTAGGGCAAGCGAGGTTAAGATCCCAGAAATCTATGCATATTCGAATTCCCCCCGTTGCTTTAGTGACAGGTACGATGTTAGAAATCCATTGAGGATAGTCAATAGGCAAGATGAAGGAAATAGAAAGAATTCGTTGAAGCTCTTCTTTGACCAAGAGGGCAATGCGTGGATGCATTTTTCTCAATTTCTGTTTAATTGGCTTGGAATCAGGTTTCAGTGTAATGTTATGGACAGCAATTTCAGGATCAATTCCTAGCATGTCAGCGTAGGACCAAGCGAAAGCTTGGTTGCGAGCACGGAGGAAAGTAGTAAAGGTGACTTGTTCTGATGCGTTAAGGGATTTTCTGATCTTCACAATGTGAGGATCCTCCTCCGTGTGGATGTTGATTTCTATAGTAGACTCGTTCAGCATGGTTTAGGTTTTAGATGGTAAGGCTCGTTGAATATAAGATTCATCCGCGCCAAGGTAAGTGAGGATGGAGCCATCATCCTGGCACTCAACAACGTTAATTGAAGGGGAGTCCTCTTCAATCATGTCTGGCTATAGAAGGGGAATAGAAGAGGGGTGCTCATTATCGCGTTGATAAGTGAGGGAACCTAGCAAGATAGCATTTATGAAAAAAAAAAGTTAGGAGGGATAGATTCAGGATCTATCGACTCTGTGGGAGACGAAGGCAAAATGGGTGATGATGGTTTGGTAGGGGTAACGTCATAGTCTTGTAGAAGACAACTGACGCGAGGTTCCGTCAATGTAAGTGTTTCTGGAAATCCGAGACCACTACGATCATTATGTTTGCGTGTGGTGATGGGGATGAGCGTATGTCGGCTTTGTTCATAAAGACCAAAACCAAAGCCTTTCCAAGCACAGCGAGTCAAGAAGGTGAGGGCGAAGCGACGATTTGTCAGGTATTGAAAATCAGATTAGAAGGGAACCACACCAAGAGGACGTTTAGGGGTAATGGAGGATGAGTCAACACCCCCATACGTTAGGTTGGTGTGGCAATGGGGTGGTCCGTAAGAGATTACCTCCCCCACGCGACGGTCATAGGTGGGATGTGCATGTAATTGTCTGTACTCCTGCGGGGTAGGGAAAGAACTAACGTTATATAGGCGGTACTCCCCCAGCGTAAGGCGTTGAAAAACATCTACTAAGGGGTCGGAGGTTGGGATGTTAGCTACGAGAAGGGAAGTGGTTTTTGCGACGGTGGTTTCATCAGTTGAAGGCGTAGGCGTGGTTGAGGTGGATGGTTGAGGTACATTTGAAGAGGATGGTTGGGTTGAATGTATGGGTGTCTTGATTGGTATAAGCACATCGTTAGGGTGGTATAACATATTGCAGGTTTTAAAGGGGGAAGGATCAACTTTTACGGTGTAGGACTTCCCCTCGTACTCAAATTTTATGCATCTATGTAATGTTGAGGGAACGCATCGCATGGCCCAGATCCAAGGACGACCCAGAAATATATTATATTGGAACTTTCCCTCAAGGACATAGAAGAGTTCGGGTAAAGTACGTGGTCCTACCCGAATGTTGAGGATCACGGTGCCTAAGGTAGAGGTAATAGCGTCATTGAATGACCGCAACATGATGGGGTTGGCACACATGTAGCTAGAAGGGATATTCATTTGTTGAAAATCTTTTGAAGAGATGATGTTTAGGCTAGCACCCCCGTCAATCATAGCACGATGTACACGAATGTCCCGGACGTAAGCTGAGATGAACAGGGCAGGGTCAGGATCTTCTGTACCAAAATCGACAATTTCATCTTCAGAGAAACTGATTGCAGCAGCTTGTGGTACAGAGACAGAAGTGGTTGGGGAAGTGGGTTGTTTGGTGAGAGAGGCAACATGATTAGGTGTTAGAATGGAGGCAACGGGCAAGGGTTTCATTAGGTAAGACCTCGATCCCTTGAAGAATTTCAACGAGAGCTTGTCGATGAGATTCAGAAGTCTGAATGAGATCATATAGTGTCATTTTTACGGGTGATTGGTGAAGCTGTTTAATCATGGCTCGATGGGCAGCTCCATTAGAGACGGGGTAAGCAGGTCCACGAATAACCACTTTGGGTGGTGGTGTAATCGGGATGTTGGACGGAGAAGGAGAGGATGCAGGTGTGCTTTCTTTCGCTTTCTCATTGTTTTTCTGCGCTCGAGTAGCAACACTAATCATATTAATTTCGTAGACCTGAGATGAGGAAGATGATTGGGATAAATCACGGTCTTCAAGAGGTGGGGTTGTAATAATGATAGATCTTGGTGAGGCGGGGGACAGATGGTGTAGGAGAGGGAATGGAAACTAAAGGTCTCTTCCTTCATAAGTTGTCTTTCTTAACCTTTCTATCTGGGAGAGGTGACTGATGAAGGATGGTTTTTAAAGCTTTGCATCCCTCCACATCATGTCCTAGTGTGCGGTGATAAGCACAGATCTTAGACTCATCATAACCTATAGGTCGAGGTTTAGACGGGTCATAAGGTCTAAGTGGGGGTAGGAAAATGGTCACATTCTCTACTAACATAGCAAGGATTTTGGCGTAAGATCCTTTGAGTGGGTCAAAATCAGAAGAGGATGAGGGTATTGATTGCGCGGGTTTTGGTAATGTTTGGGCATGGTTAGTTCGTATGGGTGGTGGTTTAACCGAGGGGTGTTGATATGTGTTTTTCACTAAACGTGGTTTCTTTGGCGCAGAAGCTATATTAGATGATGAGGCCACAGATGGTGTGGTATCAGAAAATAACCACAGGGAAATAGGAGTGACCGAAAACAAATCTTTTGATGATGGAATTTGTTTAGGGTTGATAGGTGGACAGGATACGTGGAGTGATAATATTGATATACCCTTTGATCCCTATATGGGTGCAGAAGGCGTAGATCATTTTGAAGAAAACACAGGAGGTATGATATATTGGTGCAAGGTGGAAGGATGAGGTCCCAATATGGAAGGTAGGTATGACGATGATGGTTTTGATTGTGATAGAGGCACGGGTTGAGTGCATCTCCTAAGTGGCGGGGCAACTTTATTCTTGGGCAAATCTAGTCGCTTAGGCGGGTGTGTTAGACTGGGTATTGGCGAGGTCCCAAGCGTAGGAGAAGATTTGGTTAAGTTAATATAAGTGGACGGGGCATTCGGCAAAGGTGAGGGGGGTGAAGGTGAGAACATGGGCATTTTAAGCTTCTATAAACACTTCGGGTATATGGTGGAGGCCTCAGGATCGGTCATTTGCATTTGAGTAGAATATGGCATACTCAAACGTTCCCATAGGGCCTGTCTATCTTCTGTGGAATAACAGTCCTCACGTGTGAATATGAAATTTTGTACGGAAGAAAGACGGGTTGTGATTCCAGTCCACTGTGGGTGTGATACAGGGGGTAGATGAGGCACTGTATCAATAGATGTTAAGAGGTTGACTGGTCGTTGAGAAGATTTAGGTGATGAAGGACTAATAGGTAGGAGGGCCTGTTCGAGAGGATCCGTCATGGTTAAAGAATTTGGTGATGTTGGTGTAAGAGATTCCTCATCTAAGGATGTCAAAAGGAGTGGTGTACCTTCCTCTTGTGCAGCAAGAGGGGTAGAAGGGGAAATCTAGGAAATAGATAGGTTAGATAGTATCCGTTCGCAATCCTGTAGGGATGTGGTATAAGAAGACTCATCGATGGGAAGAGAAGTCTGGGCAGTTAACTCCTTTATGGGTAAAGGAATGATTTCGCTTTGGTTCGATGGAGGTAAAGGAGGTTCGGGCTCCTGTGTTAGTGAAGAGGCTTGATTCAAAATTTTCTTAATAGAGGCTTTGGGCTGGGTATCAAAGACTGCATGGATCTCATGAACACTCTCCTCGGCTAAGATATCATGGTTTGTGTTACTGTTGGGAGAGTGATTTGGGAATGGTTTGTTGAAGATTTTCAGATTTCGGTTGGCATGGGCATTAGGATTATCGAGGGTTATATCCCCTGCGTCAACCATTTCCTGCACTATGTTTTTCAACATCTTGCAGTTCTCATGACTGTGTCCCTTCACGTAGTGGAAGTTACAGAAGTCATTTTCTTTGTACCAGGAAGGTATGGCGCGAGTGGAGTCAAACCCGGAGTGAGGTTTAACAGGGGGCAAGGTGATAGCTCCGGCCTTGAGAAATTTTTCCAAGATGACACCATAAGTTTCTCCCAAGGGAGTGTAATTGATGGGCTCTGCTTTATACTTATAGGTGGTTTTTGGTGGGGCATTAGATGGTGTTTGAGATGTAACCATCACCGCATGGACAGCTCCTTTTGATTTAGAAGAAGTGGACGCGTGAGGAGTGGTGG
This sequence comes from Taxus chinensis, assembly GCA_019776745.2. Taxonomy (NCBI): domain Eukaryota; kingdom Viridiplantae; phylum Streptophyta; class Pinopsida; order Cupressales; family Taxaceae; genus Taxus; species Taxus chinensis. Next base: position 946,907,288 of record CM034147.1, read on the forward strand.
TATTTGGTTTATTGGTAGAATCAGGAGTTTGGAAATCGGGGTTTTTGTTGCGCAACCACAATTTCTCTTCTTCTAAGGCTCGAATTTCTAGTTTCCGAGCCATGGTAAAGGCCTCATCAAATGTGCGAAAAGTTTGAATTTGGAGGGTAGGGGAGATGTGCTTAGTGCAAGCCCGCGTAAACAGTTAGATAAGTTCGGTTTGAGGCAAGGCATACGTAAGTTGGTTGATAAGGCCCCGCCATCATCCAACAAAATCTGCGATAGATTTGTCTTCAAATTGTCGAATGGGATAAAGGTCGGTGATGGATACTTTCTTAGCAATGTTAATGGAGAAGTGATCCAAGAAAGATTGGGCTAGTTGGTTAAAAGATATGATTGAGTGCTAGGTTAAAGCACTGTACCACTCCAAGGCGGGTCTAGATAAGGACATGGGAAATGTGCGGAGTAACAAGGCATCATCATGGGCAATCAAATAACAAGCATGTCTAAATGATCGCAAGTGTTGTTGAGGGTCCTCTTTACTGTTAAAACGGGTAAATTTCGGCAAATCCCATTGAGGAGGATATGAATGAAGGGGGACAGAAGGGTGAATGGGCTCCCAACAAACTTGCTCGTATGTCAAGGCGCTACGACTTCCTGAAACAGAAGCCTCCAGGTTTTGCATTTTGTCCATCATTTGTTTAATTAGATCAGTAGTTGGATGAGATGATGGTGTGGTTGTGGTAAACGAAGGCAAATTGGGCTAAGGACCACTGCTAGACCCTGGTGGGGTTAATTGTTGATAAGGTGTGGAGGATGAATATGTTGAGGCAACTGAATAGCAATGTCCCATATAGGATGTTGAGGTCACTGGATACGTGTATGGGAATGAAAAGGTAGGCGGAGCTTGAGAAGTAAAGCTCGTGTGGATAGGTGGCAGAGAGCAAGTCATGAATGGAGTGGTCTGCAAGAGAGATGAGGTAGGGGCAGTCGGTGGTAATGATATGTGGGGTCCAAGATTAACCAATGGAAAGCCAATTTGAGTCGTATGAACCTCTGAAGCCGTCGGATTGGGAGACGGGGCTAGAGATGCAGGAAGCAAGGTGGTATTATCAGAAGGAGTGGGAGCTAAATGAGCAGCTATACTAATAGGCATACCAACAAGGAGCTGACCATCAGGCGTACGGTCAGGGGTATGAGACAAATAGTATTGTACAGCGCTAGAATTAGCATCCAGAAACTTGGCAAAGTCCTTATCTCCCAAAGGAATTTTAGGAACCTCACTGGTATCCGTAGGATTCCCCACAGAATGTGAAGGGGGTGATTCAGGAAAAGAAATAGAGCAAGCATGTGAAACCATGGCGGCGGCTTGCTTTCGAGTGATAACAACCATGGACAGGAGTTCACAGTAGGGTTTCAATCTGTAAGGAATAGAAACAAACTCAGACTGGTAAAATTGGTAGGTTGCTGGTCTGTCAGGAATTGGAAAAGACAGTAACCGATATCGGTCTAGTAATCGATGTCGGTTATACTATAGCCGACGTCGGTCAGATAACCGATGTCAGTGTAAGAAGTCTGGGCTAACAAGATATAAAAAGGCTGCTAATTTGATTTTTAACAACGTTTAGTATACTTGTCCAATTATTGATCACAGAAGACAGAATATGAGAAAGAAAATAGAACTAAAAACAAGCAAGATGCACACACAAATCCAGATATTAACCCTAGGGTTAATTTTAATTATCGTGGGCTTATGCCTTTAGACGTAGAATGATGTCAGAATCCTAAACAAGAGACTTAGGGGAAATGTCAAGTTGTTTTGGCTTATAAGGTTACCTCAATCGGGCGGAGGAATACCACGGAAAAAAGGGGGGATGTTTGAGCTGTTGTGTTAATTGTGAAGTGATTCGGTATGTGTTGTGCAGTGAATGTAAGATTAATTTCCTGTCAATACCGTGGATATCACCCCCATGTGTATGACCTGTTACTTAATCTACGTTCACTAGAATTGAAAAACAACAAGCAGGAATGCAATGCATGTGTTTTAAACCCAAATCAAAAATTATGTTCGATGAAGCAAGAGAGATGACTTTCACTAATGTGAAACTAGGAAAGCAAGAAAAATTCTTTACGAAATATATAACAAAAGCAGCAACAGCAAGTATGCTTCCTAAAATGAAAATAAGCAAGAGAAATAGAAACCCAAAATGGGTCCCACCGGGCGTGCCAAAATGTTTCACTCGGAATGATTCGTTCCTTTTAGAAACAGATAAGGGTTGGGGCTAGGAGGAATACCTATAGAATGTTGAGATGATGTGCGCGTACCGTAGAGAAAGATTAGGCTGACTGCGAAGAACTCCTTTTTGTCTTGGAAGGACTACCTGCAAATAAGAACACAAGACCACAAGATTTTAATTAGACAATAAATGAGGAAACTGCCTTGGGCCCAGGAAATATAAAACTTCCTTTCGAAGGTGGTCAGTTCCCTTGCTAATATGAATTAACACAAAAGACTATAAAATATCAATTAAATTGCTTTGTTGAACTGGGTAGGGGAAAGGCTGGTTATTGGTTATAGTTAGTATAACCGATGCCGGTTACTGATAACCTACCGCGGTTACTAATGACCGATATCGGTAGAGTCTAGGATCTGAAGGTTAGTTGTTTTGTGGGGTGGTGGTGTTATTTAGTAGTTGTGTTATTTGTAGGGCTGTATATAGGTAATATTAGGAAATAGGGTGATGAGATCTAGATGAATGACAGTTAGATGCAATGACACATTGGGTAGTGGATCCCAGAATGGATTTGTGAGGACTTATGATTCAAAAAGTCGAAGAAATGTTATTAAAGAGTACATGCAAGAAGTAGCTTACTGATTATTCGCGGAGATGCAAGTCCAAGAGCTCTGATGGTAAAGGCAGAAATGAGGTAGGATGGTCTGGCACATAGTAGATCAAATCAGCTGAGTATCACAGGGCTCTGGTATCCAGTTGCAGTCCTGGGCTTACTCTCCCTTGCTGCTAACTCTCCTTGTCTCTTCACTTGTCTCTGCTTAGTCAAGTAAAGATCAGGGTTTTCTCGATCGCTCCTGATGCTCTTTCTTGATTCAAAGAATCCTTTTCTCTGATCCAAAAATGAAATTCCGATCCTTTGTTTTTGGTTTGGGGAGGCCATTTACAGGGAACCGATGGCAGTTACATAACCGACGGCGGTCGAGTAGGAACCGGCATCGGTAAGGAAAAAGTAGGCTATTTTTAGTAAAACAACCCACCTTCCCTACTTTTCTCCTGAGAGATTAGTTGCGGGCTTGGTCAAGTGACTAGAAGGTCGGTTTTAGGTGCGAAAAAGGGGTCCTTAGTCATGGGTGTAGGTGTAGACCAAGTTTTAGGTTTTAATTAGGTTAGTTTAGGATTAGGGCTAGGTCATGATGAGGTGGCAAAATGAGGTGGCAGGTGAGGTGATGGGGATTTATCAATTACAAGGTAATTAATAAATAATTGTGTAAGGTTTAGGTAATGAGGTTAGGTTGCGAAATGGGATGCGGGTCACAAGGGGTTGTAAGACACAAATTTGGTGTCTACAGGAAGACATGTTCCGCCACAAGCTGCTGCATCTGGCGAGGTAAATTGTTTGGTTGTAATTTGATTCTTGCATGTGTTTGTAAATAGCATGAAAGAAGTGTAAATGGGTAAAGATTAGAAAAAAGGTGATAGGTAAGGGTTGGGGATGGTATGAGTGCTACGGGGCAGGTAAACAGGGTGGGCCTGTATGTTTTTAGGTAGAAATAGGAGTAAACGGGCTTCATAAATATCGAAGGTGTATGTTTGAAGTAGGGTAGGTATATTTTGACAGTAACCGGTATCGTTTATAAGTAACCGGTATCAGTTAGCCAACCGGTATAGGTTATGCATAACCGCTATCGGTTACTGTAAGGGTTTCCAGATTTTGAGAAAAAACCCGTAGAGATTTGTTCTTTTGAATAATTATGTGTCGTTTTGATGTATGCAGGCAGAAGCAAGGTTAAGGATGAATGATACTGTGCCAGCGTTGTTGTCACGAATCCGAGCGGATGTAACACCAGCTGAATGGGAATTGATAAATCGATTGGGGTTAAGTTGAATCCGCTATTATTCAAGAATCACGCGTAACCATGCTATGTTGCAGGCGTTGATTGAGAGATGGAATCCAGAAAAGAATACCTTCTATCTACCAACAGGGGAGATGACAGTGACTTTGGAAGATGTTTTCTATATTTTGAGACTCCCAATGATAGGAAAAATAGTGTATCAGGCGTTGTCCAGCGTGGGGCGGGCAGCGATAACAACAGTATTTGGGGATGCTGCATGAGATTTGACACAGCGAGGTTTATCATTTACGTATGGTACAATGTATGCAACACATCCTGAGGAAACAAGGTTAGTCGTGCTATTAATGATAGCAGTGGGGTATTATGCATTGCCGAGGGCGGAAGGTGGAAGATTTCCCAAAGCATTGATGAGTGTTATTTGGGAAATGATAGAAATGAGCGTGACATTCACATGGGCACCCGCCTATCTGGCAGAGTTATATAGGGGTTTATGGGCATGCAAGCGAAAACACAGGACGACACTGGATTGTTTGTACTTATTACATTGTTGGGCCTATGAGCATATTGGTTGTGTGTGTCCAATAGGCCGACCCATTGAGTCAGGAGAGAGAGGAGTGCAAAGGTTGGGATTCAAACGATGGGTCCAGACAGAACAAGAAGTGAGATCCCAGGCCGTGATAGATGACATCGAGTATTATAGACAGGTATGGGAAATGGTGACTGTTGCGGATATTTGTTGGAGGCCGTACGGGAACTATATGGTGACAGAGCACATAGCTGAGGAGTTGAGGGGTGTAGAGCGATTGAGGTGGATCACAGGGCATAGGCCGGGCAAGTACGAGAGGATTCCTCTAGATCACATGCGGTGACAATTTGGGTTCGTTCAGGATATTCCTATGACATATAGACCATACATGAGGATCGACACTGAGGCAGCATTCTCACCTCCCCAGCCGACACCTCCAGAAGGGCCAGAAGAGATAGCAGCCGATCGTAGGGTTATGGATGCAGGAACGACGGAGGCCTATAGAGTATGGTGGGTAGCAGAGCTGCGAGGTGCACGTGAGTGCCCTAACATAGCTGTGATTACAGTGGAGAGAGATCGTCTGCAGGATTTGGCTTGCCAGCTTCAAACACAGGTGAATGAGACAATGGGAATGTTAGAGGCTTCACAGCTATGAGTGGAGAGACTAGAGGCAAGATTCCTCCACGCGAGAGGACGTATTCGTATGTTACAGGAGATGTTGGCGGATCAATGGGAGGAACCAATGGCAGTGGCACCTTTGAGGATGGAGAGGCTAGATGAGAGGCATCGACGATCATGATCACCACCTGATTCGGGAGGAGGTGCAAGGGTCTAAGTGAATTTTATAGGAATATTAGAATAAATAAGGATGCCGACCTGCGAGTCGATGATAGAGAAGATGTATTTGGTTAACATCTAAAATAAAAATAAAGATGTATGTCTTTTTGAGTGATGATAATAATAAGAATGGTTGTGTTTTAAATGTTGTTTTTGTTTGTTTTGAAAAAGGATAAAGATGAATGTTGGAAAATAGAAATACACAAAAAATATTTATATTGACAACACATGAGAGGGTATGGTAGGGGATGGTCAAGCTAACCTTGGGAGACCCCATGTCTCCTAAGTGCTGCCTACATAGTCCATTACACAAAGCAAGGAGGGGCCTCAGACCGATGTAGTTCTCCCTTAGGAGTAGGGAGAGGTGAATTCGGGCAATTTGGTTGTGGTTAGGCAATTTTTTTGGTTAGTAAAAATTTGATGTTGGTAGGTTAATGTTGTTGGTGTTGGTAGGGTAATGTTGTTGGTGTAGGTATGGGTGAAGCGAAAGTTAGCATACCCAAGTAGTAGGGAATCGTGTCCTGATTAAGGTCAACACACAATCCTAAAGCCGAGCAAAAGAGGCAAGAGTGTCCCGTAATTGAGAAGAGCTAAACAAACCACATATTAATGTAGGATGAGCTTGAATCCCAATATAGGTACCTTGAGTTTTGGTGCTTTGACAAATGGTGAGGTGAGGTGGTTGATGTGGGTGAGGGTGCAGAGAACTTATTATAAGATGATGAATCTGACAAAAGAAAACCAAACCTCAATAGACAAGTCCATGACTCAAAAGTGCTTTGAAGTACTGCATTTATTTTTATTTTTCTGGATATAGACTGATCGATGTGGGAAGTCTACATGGGATACGTAGTTTTTATTCTTGAGGTCTTCACGAAGCTGATCTATGCGAGAAGATTCTAATAAAGGCTAGCTATGTATAGCTATCCTTCAAGGGAGCAGTCTATTTATAGTAGCAGATGTGGTGCTTATGTATAGCTATCCTTCAGGGGAGCAGTATATTTATAATAAGAGCAATAGTTTAGCATATAGATGTCCTTCAAGGGAGCAGTCTATTGTATAAGTTAGAGGTCTAGATGTCCGTTGGGCATGAAGCATCTAGTTTTTTTTAAGAAGTTTGACTCAAGAAAATCCCATAAGTGTGTAATTAAGAATGTGTCATTTTGATACTTTGAAGTCATGGACTAGACTAAAAAGGGGAAGGCATCTTTTAAGGGGAGGTGATAATCAAACCATGTGAGCCTGATTGGATTTTGAGATGTAAGAAACAAAGTGTATGCGGTGGTAAATGAGCTCAAGGGACGAGCGTAAGGTAGATAAGTAGTGATATAACGCTAATTTCAACAGTAGAATGGTCGAAGATGCAAGGCATTAAGGGGCTCAGGCTCAAGTTTACCATTAAGCGAAGCTAAACGATAAGTACCTGATCCATAAGTGTGAGTGATAATGTAAGGCCCAATCCAATTACGAGCAAATTTTCCACGTTTACTCTTTTCTAGTTTGGTTACATGTTGATTCTCTTTGAGGACAAGATCGCCAACCTTAAAAGTACGCTCATGAAGTTGTTTATCGTAAGCACGCTTGATGTGATTTTGGTAGATTTGAAGGTGATCAAGAGCCGTAAGACGACGCTCGTCAAGAAGCTCAAATTGGGCTAACTGCTCTTGGCGGAAATCATCATTGGTGAGAATATCCTGAACAGATATTCTGAGGGAGGGTATTTGTACTTCGAGAGGCAAGACAGCCTCGGTACCATATACCAAAGAAAATGGTGTCGCATTAGTGGAGGTACGAATGCTAGTACGATAAGCCCAAAGGGCAAAGGGAATGTGATCATGCCAGTTTCTTCCAGACTCATTGACAACTTTCATGAGGATTTTGGTTAGGGTTTTTATTAGAAGATTCAGCCTGACCATTGGCCTGCGGATAGTAAGGTGATGAGAAACTAAGTTTGATACCAAAGTTGTCACAAAGGTCTTGTAACAACTTATTTTTAAAAGATTTACCATTATCTGTTATTAGGCGATGAGGAATACCAAAACGACAGATAATGTGATGGTTAACGAATTCGACAATTTTTTATTTTTTAGTTGAAATGAGTGGAATAGCCTCCACCTCTTTTGTGTAATATTCAGTTGCTGTGATAATCCATCGGTGACGTTGCGAAGAGGACGGATGAATCTCACCAATAAGGTCTAAACCCCATTGTGAGAAAGGCAAAAGATCTCGGGCGACCTGTAGCGGGTGGCTAGGAGTATGTTGAAGGTTGGCATGTTGTTGACACATAACACAACGCTTAACATATTCGTAGCAATCGTTATTGAGAGTAGGCCAATAATAACCTAGGTGAAGGATTCGTTTGGCCATGGCAAGGCCACTAAAATTTCCACCACAAATGTCGTCATGGACTTTTTGGATGGTATAGGTGACCTCCGTGCCGGTTAGACAGCGAAGGAGGATGCCATCAAAGCCATGTTTATAGAGAAGTCCCGCCATGACAACATAACGAGAAACAATTTTAAGAAAAGCACGTTTTCCGTTACTAGAAAGGTCAGGTGGGAGAACAAAGGTTATAAGGTAGTCGTGAAATTGGTGGTACCAGGTATCCTCTGAATTAGTAGACATAGTATTTATCATACAAACTACCGGGGCTGAGTAGGATGGGGAAAAAAGTTGTTGGACCAAGATGAATATGTCAGAGTTAGTTGGTGCGGAAAGAATTTGCGAGGCTAAGAAAGCCATAGTATCCGCAAATTTGTTAGTGGAGTGGGGAATGGTCTGGATAGAATAATAAGTAAATGAGGTCAAAAGTGAATCCACGTAATGTTTGTAATTTTGAAGTTCCTCATTATTACATTGGTAGATGCCCATAACTTGATTGACTACCAATTGAGAATCACCAAAAATGTTAATAGATTTGACACCTAAGTGTAACGCAACCTGGAGACCCAAAACAAGGGCCTCGTATTCTGCTGTATTATTAGTGCAGGGGAAATCAAGCTGGAATGAAAGAGGCATAGGTTCAGCGTCAAGAGGGATGAGAACAACACCAGCTCCTCCGCCGTGCTGGCATTTAGATCCATCGAAGAAGAGGGTCATTTGATACAACTCTTCCCTGAGTGAAAGAGTGGCGATGAGTTTGTCAGGGAAATTAAAATTGGTGAATTGTTCCCCAGGTAAAGGGGCGTCCGCAAGTTGTTCTGCAATAGTTTGTCCTTTGATTAACTTCTGTTGTATAAACTCAAGGTCGAGGTTGGTGAGGAGCATAAGCCATTGGGCGATGTGTTGGTTTAGATGTGGTTTGGCATACATATAATGAATGGGGTCCGTGTTGGTGATGACAAAGGTTTTGTGATTCAGGAGGTAATGTCGAAGTTTGGTGGCTACGAATGATAGGGCTAGGCACAATATTTCTACATGTGTATACCTAGTCTCGTAATCCACGAGAGTATGAATTATATAATAAACAGCTTGTTCTCGACGTGCCGAGTCCCGATGTGCGAGCATAGCTCCTATAGCATGGTCAGTGGCAGAAAGGTAAAGGTAGAAAGGATGATTATCCTGAGGTGGAATAAGCACAGGTGGTTGCAAGAGATAGGATTTAAGAGCTTCAAAGGCTTGGTGACACTCTTCACTCCATTGAAAGGCAATTTCCTTTTTAAGAAGGTGATGAAAAGGGTGACATCGATCCGAGAGTTGGGAGATGAAATGCCGGATGGATTGAAGTTTACCCTGTAAACTACGTAATTGTTTGAGGTTTTTGGGGTGGGGGCATTTCTAGGATAGCTTTGACTTTAGATGGATCAACCTCAATGCCACGAAAAGAGACAATAAAGCCAAGAAGTTTTCCCGAAAGAACACCAAAGACACATTTCTTTGGTTGAAGCCAGACTGAATATTGCAACAGGCGATCGAAAATAATGGTTAAAACATCGAGATGTTCACTGCGATGTTTAGATTTTCCAAGAAGATCATCGACATAATCCTCAAGGATAGTGTGCATAATGTCATGAAAAATGTAAGTCATAGCCCGCTGATAGGTAGCACCAGCATTCTTAAGGCCAAATGGCATGACATGATAACAGAAGGTTCCCCAAGGAGTTATGAAAGTAGTTTTATGTTGATCGGACGGGGCTACCAAAATTTGATTGTATCCCGAAAAACCATCCATGAGAGAAAGCATTTCATGGCCCGCAGTGAGATCAACAAGTTGGTTAATACTTGGGAGGGGGAAGTCATCCTTGGGGCAAGCGAGGTTAAGGTCTCGGAAATCCGTGCATATCCGAAGTCCCCTCGTCACTTTAGTGATAGGTACGATGTTAGAAATACATTGAGGATAGTCAATAGGCAAGATGAAGGAAACAGAAAGAAGTTGTTGAAGCTCTTCTTTGACCAAGAGGGCGATACGTAGATGCATCTTTCTCAGTTTTTGTTTGACTGGTTTGGAATCGGGGTTTAGGGTGATGTTATGGACGGCAATGGTAGGATCAATTCCTGGCATGTCAGCGTAAGACCAAGCGAAAGCTTGGTTGCGGGTACGGAGAAAGGTAGTAAAGGTAACTTGTTCTGATGTGTTAAGGGATTGTCTGATCTTCACAATGTCAGGATCCTCCTCTGTGTGGATGTTGATTTCTATAGTCGACTCATTCAACATGGTTTGAGTTTCAGACGGTAAGGCGCATTGAATATAGGAGTCATCCGCCCCAAGGTAAGTGAGGATGGAGTTGTCATCCTGGCACTCAACAACATTAATCGAAGGTGAATCCTCTTCGATCATGTCTGGATACAGAAGGGGAAGAGAAGATGGATCCTCGTTATCGCATTGATAAGTGAGAGGACCTATGAAGATAGCATTTATGAAAAAAAAAAGTTAGGAGGGATAGATTAAGGGTCTATCAACTCTGTGGGTGATGATGGAAAAGTGGGTGATGATGGTTTGGTAGGGGTGACATCATCTTCTTCCAGGATACAGCTGACACGAGGTGTCTCCTGTGTAGGTGTTTCAGGAAAACCGAGACCACTGCGATCATTGTGTTTGCGTGTAGTCACGGGAATGAGTTTATGTTGGCCTTGTTCGTAAAGACCAAAACCAAAGCCTTTCCAAGCACAGTGAGTCAAGAAGGTGAGGGTGAAACAATGATTTCTCAAGTATTGAAAATCAGATTGGAAGGGAACCACACCAAGAGGAGGTTCAGGGGTAATGGAGGATGCGTCAACACCCCCATACGTTAGGTTGGTGCTGCAATGGAGTGGTCCGTAAGAGATTACCTCCCCCACGTGATGGTCGTAGGTGGGATGTGCATGTAACTGTCTGTACTCCTGCGGGGTATGGAAAGAACTAACGTTATATAGGTGGTACTCCCCCAGCATAAGGCATTGAAAAACATCTACTAAGGGATCGGAAGTTGGGATGTTATCTGCGGGAAAGGAAGTAATATTTGTAACGACGGTTTCATTAGTTGAAGGTGTAGGTGCATAAGAAGTGGATGGCTGGGTTGGATGAATGGGTGTCTTGACTGGTACAAGCACATCATTAGGGCGATATAACATATTGCAAGTTTTGAAGGGGGGAGGGTCAGCTTTTACGGTGTAGGACTTCCCCTCGTACTCAAATTTTATGCATCTATGTAAGGTGGAGGGAACGCATCCCATAGCCCAGATCTAAGGGGCGGCCTAACAACATGTTGTATTGGAACTCTCCCTCAAGGACATAGAAGAGTTCGGGTAAAGTACGTGGTCCTACATGAATGTTAAGGATCACGGTGCCTAAAGTAGAAGTAATAGCATCATTGAATGATCGCAACATGATGGGGTTGGCACACATGCAACTAGAAGGGATATTCATTTGTTGGAAGGCTTTTGAAGAGATGATGTTTAGGCTAGCACCCCCGTCAATCATAACACGACGTACCCGAATATCCCGAACGTACGCTAAGATGAAAAGAGCAGGGTCAGGATCTTCGGCACTAAAGTCGATAATTTCATCTTCAGAGAAACTAACAGCAGCGGCTTGCTGTACAGAGACAGGAGTGGTTGGGGAGATAGATTGTTTGGTGAGTGAAAGCAACATGATTGGGGTGTTAGAATAGAGGTAACAGGAAAGGTTTCATTAGGTAAAACCCATATCCCTTGAAGGATCTCAATGAGAGCTTGTCAATGAGATTCAGAAGTCTGAATGAGATCATACAATGTCATTTTTACAGGTGATTGGTGAAGCTGTTTGATCATAGTTCGATGGGCAATGCCATTAGAGACGGGATAGGTGGGTCCACGAATAACCACTTTAGGTGGTGGTGCAATCAGGATGGTGGACTGAGAAAGAGATGCCGTAGGTGTGTTTTCTTTCACTTTCCCATTGTTTTTCTGCCCTCGAGTAGCAACACTAATCATATTGATCTCGTGAATACGAGAGGAGGAAGAAGGTAGGGATAGGTCATGGTTTTCGAGAGGTGGGGCTATAATAATGATAGATCTTGGTGAGGCGGGGACAGGTGGTATAGGAGAGGGAATTGAAGCTAAAGGTTTGTCTCTTCGTAAGTTGTCTTTCTTAACTTTTCTATCTGAGAGAGGTGATGGACAAACTATGGTTTTCAACACTTTGCATCCCTCTATGTCATGTCCTAGTGTGCGGTGGTAAGCGCAGATTTTAGACTCATCGTAACCTATAGGTCGATGTTTAGATGGATCATAAGGTCTAAGTGGGGGTAGGGAAATGGTTGCATTCTCCACCAACATAGCAAGGATTTTGGCGTAAGACCCTTTGAGTGGGTCAAAGTCAGAGGAAAATGAGGTTATTGACTGGGTCGATTCTAGTGATGATGTGGTGTGGTTGGTTTGTATGGGGGGTGGTTTAGCTAAGGAGTTTTGGTAATGGGTTTTAACTAACTTTGGTTTCTTTGACGTAGAAGCTATGTTGGATGATGAGGCCACAGATGATGTGGTATCAGAAAACAACCACGGTGAAATAGGAGTGACCGAAAACAAATCTTTTGATGATGGAATTTGTTTATGGTTGATAGGTGAACAAGATACGCGGGGTGATGGTGTTGCTATACCCTTGGATTTCTGTATGGGTGCAGAAGGCGTAGGTCGATTTAAAGAAAATGCAGGAGGTATGATATATTGATGTAAGGTAGAGGGATGGGGTCCTAATATGGAAGGTAGGTGTGACGACGAGGGTTTTAGTTGTGTTAACGGCATAGATTGAGGAGATTGAGTCTGTCTCCTAATGGGATGGACGGCTTTTTTTTTAGATAAATCAAGCCGCTTAGGTGGGTGTGTTAGACTAGATATGGGTAAGATCCCAAGCGTAGGGGAAGATTTGGTTAGGTTAATAGAAGTGGATGAGGTATTTGGTAGAGATGAGGGGGTGAAGATGAGGACATGGGCATTTTAAGCTTCTGTAAACACTTCGGGTATATGGTGGAGGCATCAGGTTCGGTCATTTGCATTTGAGTATAATATGGCGTACTCAAACGTTCCCATAGGACCTATCTATCTTCTGTGGAATGACAGTCCTCACGTGTGAATAGGAACTTTTGTATGGAAGAAAGGTGGGTTGTGATTCCAGTCCACTGTGGGTGTGATACAAGGGGTATATGAGGCACTGTATCAATGGGCATTAAGAGGTCAACCGGTTGCTGAAAAGATTTAGGTGATGAAGGACTAATAGGTAGGAGGGTGTGTTTGAGAGGATCTATAATGTTTAAAGAATGTGGTGATGTCGGTTCAAGAGGTTTCTCATCTAAGGATGACAAAAGAAGTGGCGAGCCTTCCTCTTGTACAGCAAGAATGGTAGAAGGAGACACTTGGGAAATAGATAAATTAGATAACATCCACTCACAGTCTTGCAAGGACGTGGTGTAAGAAGGCTCATTTGTGAGAAGGGAACTCTAGGCAGCTAATTCCTTGATGGGTAAAGGAACGGCAAGGATTTCAATTTGTCTTGATGGCAAGGAAGGGGATTCGGTTTCCTGCATTAGTGAAGAGGCTTGATTGAGAATTTGTTCGATAGAGGTCTTTGCTTGGGAATCGAAGACTGCATGGATCTCATGAACACTCTCCTCGGCTAAGATATCTTGGTTTAGATTACTGTTAGAAGAATGATTCAGGAATGGTTTGTTGAATATTTTCAAATTTCGGTTAGTAGGGGCGTTAGGATTATCGAGGGCTATATCCCCTGCATCAACCATTTCCTGCTCTATGTTTTTCAACATCTTGCAGTTCTCATGACTGTGTCCCTTCACATGGTGGAAGTTACAGAAGTCATTTTCTTTGTACTAGGAAGGTATGCCGCGAGTGGAATCAAACCCGGAATGAGGTTTAATAGGAGGTAAGGTAATGGCTCCTGCTTTGAGCAATTTTTCCAATATCACACCATATGTTTCTCCCAAGGGAGTGTAGTTGATGGGTTTTGCTTTATACTTATAGGTGGTTTTTGGCGGGGTATTAGTCGGTGGTTCAGATTTGACCATCACCGCATGCACGACCCCTTTTGATTTCGAAGCAGTTGATGGGTGAGGATTGGTGGTGTTAGGTTTGTTGGTGGAATCTTGGGTTCGGAAAGTGGGGTTTTTGTTACGCAACCGCAATTTCTCTTCCTCTAAGGCTTGAATCTCTAGTTTTCGAGCCATAGTAAAGGCCTCGTCAAATGTATGGAAATTTTAAATTTGGAGGGTAGGAGAGATGTGCTTAGCGTAGGCCCGCGTAAACAGTTCGATAAGTTCGGTCTGAGGTAAGGCATACGTAAGTTGGTTGATAAGGCCCCGCCATTGTCCAACGAAATCTGCGATAGATTCGTCTTCAAATTGTCGGATGGCATAGAGGTCGGTGATAGATACTTTCTTGGCAATGTTAACAGAGAAATGATCCAAGAAAGATTGGGCTAGCTGGTTAAAAGAGAAGATTGAGTGCTGGGTTAAAGCACTGTACCACTCTAAGGCGGGTCTTGATAAGGACATGGGAAAGGTGCGGAGTAGTAAAGCGTCGTCGTGAGCAATCAGATAGCAGGCATGTCTAAATGATCGCAAGTGTTGTTGAGGGTCCTCCTTACTGTTAAAATGGGTAAATTTTGGTAATTCCCATTGAGGAGGATATGAATGAAGGGGGACTGAAGGGTGGATAGGCTCCTGACAAACTTGCTCGTATGTCAAGGCGCTACGACTTCCTGAAACAGAAGCCTCCAGGTTTTGCATTTTGTCCATCATTTGTTTAATTAAATCAGTAGTTGGATGAGATGATGGTGTGGTTGTGGTAAAAGGAGGCAAATTGGGCCAAGGGCCACCGCTAGACAATGGTGGGGTTAAATGTTGATAAGGTATGGAGGACGACTGTGTTGAGGCAACCGAATAGGGATGTCCTATATAAGCTGTTGAGGTTACCAGATATGTGTGTGGAAATGAAAAGGTGGGCGGAGCTTGAGAAGGAAAGCTCGTGTGGATAGGTGGCAGAGAGCAAGTCATGAATGGAATAGTCTGCAAGAGAGACGAGGTAGGAGTAGTCGGCGGTAATGACATGTTGGGCCCAAGATTAACCAAAGGAAAGCCAATCTGTGCCGTATGGACCCCTAAAGTTGCTGAGGTAGGCGACGGGACTAAGGATGCAAAAGGAAAAGCAGAGTTATCAGGTGGGGAAGGGGCTAAATGAGCAGCTATACTGAAAGGCATGCCAACAAGGAGTTGACCGTCGGGTGTACGGTCAAGGGCATGAGACAAATAGTACTGTACAGTACTAGGATTAGCATCCAGAAATTTGGCAAATTCTTTATCTCCCACAGGAATTTTAGGAACCTCGCTGGTGTCCGTAGGATTCCCCACAGAATGTGAAGGGGGTGATTCAGGCAAAGGAACAGAGCAAGCATGTGAAACCATGGCGGCGGCTTGCTTTCGAGTGATAACAACCATGGACAGGAGTTCACAGTAGGGTTTCAATCTGTCAGGAACAGAAACAGACTCAGAATAGTGAAATTGGTAGGTTGCTGGTTTGTAAGGAACTGTAAAAGACAGTAACCGATATCGGTCTGATAACTGATGTTGGTTAGACTATAGCCGACATCGGTCAGTTAACCGATGTTGGTGTAAGAAGACTGGTATAAGAAAATATAAGAAGCTGCTGATTTGATTGTTAACAACACTCAGTACATTTATCAAATTGTTCTAAGGTGATCACAGAAGACAGTGTATAACAGAGAAAACAGAATTGAAAAACAAGCAAGATGCATACGCAAATCCAGAGACTAACCCTAGGGTTAATTTTAATTATTGTGGGCTTATGCCTTTAGACACGGAATGCTATCAATCCTAAACAAAAGACTTAGGGGGGATGTCAAGTTTGTTTTGGCTTATAAGGTTACCTCAATCGGGCGGAGGAATACTGTGGAAAAGGGGGGATGTTTTGAGCTGTTGTGTTAATTATGAAGTGATTCGGTATGTGTTGTGCAGTGAAAGTAAGATTAATTTCCTGTCAATACCGTGGAAATCACCCCCACGTGTATGACCTGTTACTTAGTCTATGTTCACTAGAATTGAAAACAGCAAGCAAGAATGTAATGCACGTGTTTTAAACCCAAATCGAAAATCATATTCGATGAAGCAAATGAGATGACTTTCACTAATGTGAAACTAGGAAAGCAAGAAAAATTCTTTACTAAATATATAACAAAAATAGCAACAGCAAGTATGCTTCCTAAAATGAAAATAAGCAAGAAAAACAGAAACCCGAAATGGGTCCCACTGGGCGTGCCAAAATTTTTCACACGGAATGTTTCGGCTCTACAGAATAGACTTGCTTCTATCCTATCATTCCTTCGAGAAACAGATAAGGGTTAGGGCTAGGAGGAATACCTGTTGAATGTTGAGATGGTGTGCGCGTACCGTACAGAGAGATCAGATCGACTGCGAAGAACTCCTTTTTGTCTTGGAAGGACTACCTGCAAGTAAGAATACAAGACCACAAGATTTTAATTAGACAACAAATGAGGGATCTTCCTTAGGCCCAGGAAATATAAAAACTTCCTTTCAAAGGTGGTCAGTTCCCCTTTTAATACGATTTAACACAAATGATAATATAGAAAGCTATTGCAAAATCATGATTTAGGTATCTCGTTATAAAGCAATAGAAACTAAACTATCAATAATAAAGCGCCACTTTGTTTGTTCAGTTACTGGTCATTGATACGTTCAGGTTGAGTTATAGGGATAAACCAGACTGGATTTGGGGTTGTTAGGTGGTAAATAGGAAAGCAAAAGGTTTTGGTGTATAAGTCACAGTGACCAACGGCAGTCACTGGGTAACTAACCACGGTTAGAGAACCGCTGCCGGTATAGGATAATCGACACCGGTAGGGTCAGAAATCTAAGTGCTTCTGGATAGAAGTTGGTTGCAAGGTGATTGTGGGGTTATTAGGATTGGTGGATGGCTGAGGGGAATGATGGGAGGATAGGGAAGACTCATAGTGTGGTAAAATGGCCTTCTGGGCAATATCAGGGTGTGTGTGTGAAGGTTAAGTGTAGTAGTGGCTGGTAGTAGATCTAGGAATAAACTTATGATTACTATTAATCAACAGGCTCAAGAAAATGGTGCTTAGAAACATATAACATACTACTTACTTGCCCCTGATGCAGATGCAAGTTTTAGGACTGTGATGATGAAGACAGGACCCAAGTTGGATGCAGTTTTCTTTTCTGATGCTCAGATGAGTGTTACTGGGCTCTGGTTATTCAGTTGCAGTCTTGGGCTTGATGTCATTCTCTGTAATCTCTTCTTGTTTCTTCACTTGTCTCTTCTCAGCCAAGCAAAATCTAGATTCCCTCGATGATTTCTCCTTCTCCCGATCAAAATGAAAATCCCATCCTTGTTTTTGGTTGGAAGTGGTCATTTACGGGGAACCGATGGCGGTTACGCAACGGACGGCGGTCGAGTAGGAACCGGTATCGGTCCAGTCAAAGCGGGCTATTTTTGGTAATATAGCCAGCTTTCCCTCCTTTTCTTCCAAGGGATTGGTAGCGGGCTTGGTCAAGTCATTATGAAGTTGGTTTTAGGTGAGGATGAGGAGTAATTAGTCATAGGTTTAGAATTGGACCAAGTTATAGGTCTTAATTAGGTTAGTTAAGGGTTAAGACTAGGTCATGATGAGGTGGCGACATGAGGTGGCAGGTATGGTGATGTGTATTTATTAATTATAAGGTAATTAATAAATAATTGTGTAAGGTTTAGGTGGTGAGGTTAGGTTGCGAAATGTGATGCGGGTCACAAGGGGTCGTAAGACACAAATTTGGTGTCTACATCATCTCCAAGCGCCCCAAATGAGCTTCAAGAAGTCATGAAGCAATTGCAAAACCTAGGCAATGAGCTGGTTACTCTCAAAAGGCAGCAGGCCCAAGGTTTTAGACCTTCTTTTCAACCCCAAGCTCAGCCTAATAGGTAGCCATACCAACAATAAAGGCCACCTAATCTAGTTGCAAATATGAATCAAACAAGGCCTCCTGCCAATCGACCATTTTAGCCCTATAATCCAAATGCCATATCTACCTCTAAGGCATTAGTTCCAACACAAAATAGCATTGCCCAGGAGTATGACTGGTGTTTTCCATGCAATGAGCCTCATAACCAATCCATGTGCTTCAATGGTGCTTTGAATCAAGCACTAATGGTGACAACTACTGGTGTGGAGGGTGAGGGCAGTCAAGAAACATTCCAACAGCAATCAGCCCCAAATGACACCACATTGGTAAATTGGCAAGCAGAATATTTTTGTGGCATGAACTAGGTAGTTTCTCAAATTGTTGCAGCCAACACAAGGTCAAAAAGGAGGACTTTGGGTGAAGAACAACCATTAGCCCCAACCAATCCACGACCTTCTATGGCTCCACAAATTATTGGCAAGCAAAATCCAATTTCAAATGCATAAGGGCAGCCAAGAATAGCCCCTAGGCCAACTCAAATACCAGTTACTGCTGCCCACGTGCAAGGAGTGAATGTGTAAACCAAGGGACAACAAAGAGATCCTTCATCACCATTCAGTATCATTGATCAGATGAAGAAGACAAACGTCAATATATCAATGTGGGAATCCCTATCTATCCCAGGCCAAAGAGATCTACTGCAAGCTGCCATGAAGGACTAGCCAACCTCGAATCAGCAAGTTCAGATGTAAGACAAAGTGCTCACAAATGCTGCCCAGCTTGAGGGAAATCATGGAGGACAGCAAGGTAAAATGTTGAAGCCCCCTCCTTTCTATGTTTCATTAATCATTGGAAATCAGCTAGTACATAATTGCATGATAGACTCCGGGGAAAGTAGCTCGGTAATGCCTAAACAGATAGCTGATCAGCTAGGGCTCCAGTATGAAACAACATCCAAAGGGGTGGTGCAGCTGGATGGGACAACAATAGAAATAGTTGGAGTGATCAGAAAATTGAGTCTTACCTTGCATGCATGTCCAAATGTTGTTGTTTACAAGATGTATCAGTCATAGAACTTCCACTACTCTTTGCCCTTTGCTTGTCAAGGGACTTCACAGCCAAGATTGGGGGATATTTGTCTGCTGATTGGTCACACATGCTGTTCAGAACGAGGTATGGAACTAAGGCTACAATTAGGTCTGAACCTATTGCAAACTTTCACATTGAGCCTTACACTCCAAGTTAGATTAATGCCAATTGCTCAGCATTTAATCAAGAAGACCACTCAAGCACCGATGAGGTTGACACTAAGGTTAGAAGCATCCTAGATCTATCTCTTGATGAATGGGAAAACAAGGTACATGCATTTGATCCTTATCAAGAAGTGGAAGAATCTGAGCTAGAGGTCTATTACATACACGAAGAAAATCAGCCTATTCCTAGCATCACCAAGCCACACCACAAGGATGACAATGAGGTATGGCAGTTGTTTTTTGATGGATCAAGGAGTAGGCAAGGTGCAGGAGGTGGAGCTATGCTTGTTTCACCTCAAGGAATACAGTACTATTCATCTTTTAGATTTCAGTTTGCATGCTCCAATAACACTGCTGAATATGAAGCCTTGGTGCAAGGGATGCATTGGGCAATAAAGAAGAAAATAAATAATTTGCAAGTCTTTGGTGATAGTGAAGTGATTGTAAATCAGGTCAAGGGATAGCATGCTGCCAAGAATGATCTACTCAGGTGCTACAAGAACAGGGTGTGGGACCTCATGGAAGATTTTGAGGGTTTTGGCATCAAATCCATTCCTAGGAAAGAGAATCAAGCTACTGACAGGCTTACAGCAATAGGGGCAGCCTTTGACATTGTGGAAAGCATTCAACAAGACAGGGTATAGCCAAACATCCACGTGATTGTGATGCCTTCAGTGCCAGATAACAATGCCAGTTGGCAAGTGTTTGAAAATGACCAGCAAATCATCCATTTTTTGCAAGAAGAAGTTGAGTTCTTAGCTAAGAATCAAGAAAGATTGGAACAAAAGTATGGTGACCAAGTGGTACAACTGAGAAATAACAAGTTTCCCAAGGGACTTATCACTTTGGAGTCCATTTTTAACCCCAATGATCAGTTTAGAAAGGAAAAAGCAAACATTCAGGTCAAGAGAGAGGATTCAGTATCCATCTTGGTAGAAGAGAACAAACCATTGCAAATTGGAAGGATGACAACTGAACAAGAAAGGTATGAGTTCATACAGCTGTGTTAAGAGTTCCCTGACGTGTTTGCTTGGATCTATGAAGACTTGAAAGGTTTCAATCCCGACTTAGCTCAGCATACCATTGAATTGGATCCAAATACTAAGCCTGTCAGGTAGAAACAAAGACAAGTCAGTCCACACATGGAGCCTCTCATGAGGAAAGAATTAGACAAGCTGATTGAGTCCAGGATCATATTCCCAATTAGGCATTCTAGTTGGGTTGCCAACTTAGTTCCAGTCAGAAAGAAGAGTGGAGAGATCAGATTGTATGTTGACTTTAGAGACTTGAATAGAGCCTCTCTCAAGGACCATTACCCACTCCCTTCCATGGAGCAAATCTTGCAAGTTGTGGCTGGCTCCGAGAGGTTTTCACTACTTGATGGCTACTTACGCTACAATCAGATTATGGTGAAGGAAGAAGACCAGTTCAAGACAACCTTCACAACCAAATGGGGAACTTTCACATACAAGAAAATGTCATTTGGGTTGTCCAATGCTGGTGCTACCTTCCAAAGGGCAATGGACACGGCATTCAAAGGTTTGATTAATAATGTGGTGTTGATTTACCTTGATGATATCACTATTTTTTGAAAAAATGCAGCAGACCACCTCTATCATTTGAGGCAAGTCTTCACAAGGTGCAGGAGATTTGGAGTTTCTTTGAATCCTAAGAAGTGTATCTTTCTTGCACATGAAGGAAAGATCCTTGGCCATATTGTCTCCAAGGAAGGATTAGTAATTGATCCAGGGAGTGTTGAAACCATAAGAGCACTACCATTGCCAAAACACAAGAAAGCCCTTCAGAGTTTCTTAGGAAGGATAAACTTTGTTCGGAGGTTTGTCCCAGATTTTGCAGCCCTTGTCAAGCCAATCACCAAAATGTTAAAGAAGAGCATGGCTTTCAAGTGGGCAGTAGAAGGCAAGGAGAGTTTTGAAGCAATCAAAGAATTCATCTCTCAAGCACCAACTCTCATCAACCCGGACTTCTCCAAGGATTTCATCCTCTATGCATTTGGATGTAATGACACTATTTCTGCCATTTTGGTACATCATAACAAGGACAATGATGAGTAGCCAATTGCCTTCTTCAGCCAGAGCCTAGATGACTATGAGGTGAGGTACTCTTTTATTGAGAAGCATGTACTTACAGTAATCAGAAGCTTGAAGAAATTCAAGAATTTAGTCTCAAACAACAAGGTCCAGTTGTTGGACTCACATGCTGGGGTTAAGGACTGCCTCCTCAACAAGGATTTGAATGAGAAAAGGGCAGGTTGGATCACCCGTGTCATGGAGTATGACATTGAGATCAAGATCACCAAGCTGGTAAGAGGGAAAGGATTGTGTGAGCAGCTGGTTTTGGGGAAGCAAAGAGAAGTATGCAATGAAGAAGAGGATGTTTTGACAGTCCAGGACAGCCATGAGCCAAGTGGCAATCAAGGAAAAGATGATGTTGCCCCCACTCCTTGCTGGACCCAAGGTATTATACACTTCCTAGGCACAGGCCTATGCCCTCCAGAGATGAACAAGACCCAAAGGAGACACTTCAGATTGCAGGTTGTTCTGTATGCCATTGTTGATGCATTTTTGTTCAAGAAAGATGTGAATAGAGTGCTGCTGAGGTGCATTAGCACAAATAAGATTCAAAGGGCGTTGGAAGAGTTTCATGGTGGACCAGTTGGTGGTCATTTTGCACCAAGAGTGACACCTCTAAAAATCATGAAGGCTGGTTATTATTGGCCTAAAATCTTCAGTGATTGCTATGCATGGATCAAGAGGTGTAAGAATTGTGCATTCTTCACAGGAAAAGAGAGACTTGCTGCCCTTCCATTACATCCAATCTTAGTTGACTAGCCATTCAGACAGTGGGGTTTGGACTTCATTGGATTCATTAATCCCAATTCAAGCCAAGGGCACAAATGGATTTTGACAGCCACGGACTACTTCACCAGATGGATAGAAGCAGTAGCACTCAAAGAGGCAAATGAGTCTAGCATCTTAGACCTTTATGAGGGGATAACAACCAGATTTGGTGTACCTGCTACAATAATCTCAGATAATGAATTGGCATTCGTTGGATCCAAGGTGACTGAGTGGGCTGTCAAGAACGATATCTACCTAAGCACTTCATCAAACTATTACCCTCAAGGTAATGGCCATGCCGAGTATACAAACAAGAACTTGTTGAGGATCATTAGGAGGACTCTTGACGAGAATCAGAGGTCTTGGCATACTAAACTGAAATCAGCCTTATGGGCTGATAGGATAACTCCCAAAAGATCCACAGGTAACTCTCCATTCAAACATGTCTATGGAAGAGAGGCAATCTTGCCCATGTCACTTGAGTTGCCAACATTGGAACTCATGAAGCAGCTGGAGTTGCTAGAGTTTTAGCCTATGGAGGTGAGGTATGTAGAGTTGATGGAGCTGCAAGAGATTAGAAATCAGGCATCCCAAGTAATGGAAAAAGATCAAGCTTCGATCAAAAAGACCTTTGATAGGAAGGCCAAGGATAGATCTTTTCAGGTTGGAGATCTAGTGTTGAAATGGGATGTGGATAGAGCAAAACCGGGAAGGCATTCAAAATTTGATGCCATTTAGAGGAGCCCATACATGGTCACGAAATGCAAGGATAGCAATGCTTTCCAATTGGCCCCATTGGATGGTGAAGAACTGTAGATTCCAGTAAATGGAATCTATCTCAAGCGTTGCTTCTAGAGGGAAGTTCACTACCTTGTAAATATTAGATTAGATTTTCATTCCTCCAAGTGTTTGTGCACGATTGTTTTGCTGTAGGTTAGTTTTGTTTTCCCTAAGTTGCTTTGGCATAGTCTGCTGTCTGTGGGATGTTTTGCAGTCCTTTCTTCCATCAGGTGATATTCCATCTTCCTCCTTACACATTCTGAGTTAGTTGGGGTTCTAAATAGAATAATTGATGACTCCCATGCCCAATGAGACTACTTCAGGCAACTGGGTATCTTCTACCTAGCAGGCAGGTGGACCCCGCTGAGTCACCAAATTATTATCCAAAATTCACCCCCCAGGGTAAATTTGATAACATGCATCAGAATACTCAAGTCCCAGGAAAATATATTGATTCGAGGCAAAGAATCATGTTTCTGGGGTCCCCCTCGGCTTTTTTCTAACTCTCCTGTCCAAGGAGAAAAGAGTAAGTTCTAAAAAAGGGTGTGAAAAAAAAAAACAAGCTTGGACCAAAAAAAATCATGAAAAATGGCTAAGTCCTAGTCTAGGCTGGTCCTTGGGACAGTTGGGATGTCGAGGCTGCGAATTAGTCGAAAGGCCGCTAGGCAGTCCCACAGAGCAATGGGACATCCGGGCCATGGGGATGCGCGAGACGTGAAAAGGTGAACCGGGCCGAAGGTAAAAGCAAAATTAACTAGCTGTTGTGCAGGTAAGGCTGGGACATCTGGGCCGTTGAGGACACGAAGGATGCGAACCACCTGGATCGGCTGAAACAGAGAACTTTCACACTGGCACAGTTGGGACATAGGGACGCGTGGGACGCGGAGAGCCAAAGGAGCTGAGAGCTAATCAAATCACATAATGTGTCTTTGCCTCAAAGTAGGGACAGGGAAGCCCGAATTCGGGCAGATTGGAGGAATTTTTCCCAGACATTTCGGGACAACCGGGCCAAAGGGACATGAGGGATGTGAAAAGCCGATAGGCCTGCGGACGAATACAGGAAATGCCACGTTGTCATAAGGGAAAACGTCCAAAATTTCAAATAGCAAGGTTTGAAGCGTTGGCCCGAGCCAATAAAAAGAGGACACGTGTCCTAAAGAGAAGGGGAGTGTAGAGCTCAGGGGAGGAATTAGAGAATTTGGAAAAAAATTTGGCCAAAAACTAAAAGGTAAAGGATGACCCCCGCGCCCCTGTCCTCCAACCAGATCATGCCACGTGTCCCAAGTGGCGGGGGACGCGGGAAAAAAATGGGAAATTTTCCAAAAAATTACAAAAAAGTCAAAACTTTCAAGGAAAACCCACGGGTAAGGGAAGGAGAGAGAATTGCTCATCCAATCAGTACCCGACATGTGTCGTCCAGGTGGCGGAGCACGGGAAAAAAATCTTAAAACCCATTTTTTGCCTGTTTTGTGCCCTAAATCTTCAGATCGCCATATCTTTCGATTCCAGAGCTTGGATTTGTACGTTCTTTATATCATTGGAGAGCTTATGAAATTCTCTACATGATTCTAGGGGTCAATCTTGAATTTTGGTTCAGTCTAGAGAGATAAAATTAAGAAACGGCTCTGACGCGTGTTCATAGCCAGAAGGTGACATTTCAGCGACCAAATTTAATATAGAATGGGTCGCATTCTCCTCTAATTTTGTCAAAAATAGTAGGGTATGGGTTTGTAAGGTCCCCCATGCTATTTTAATACATTTGCAGTCAATGAGGAATGGGCTCCCACGTTTTGTATGTTTTCTCTCTCCTGGGCTCAACCCATGCAATGTAAAAGCCAGATTTGGCTCATTTCTAAAGGGGGGAACACTTTTGGCATAACATACTTCTTCTTTCACCTCCAGCAAGTGTTTGTTGAAGAATCATACCTCTTCAAAGATTTTAACAATTTTTCTACCTCTCTGAGGTTGTAATGCAGCGATTTTGACATTGGAAATGATAATGCAAGCTTTGTGAATGAGTTTCAGTCCTTTGTTTGTATTATTTTTTTTTATTTCAGATCTTAAATTATATCAGCCTGGGTATGTTTTATGTTGCAATCTTTGGTTTGTGTCTATTTGCATGACAAAAATGTTTCACCACTCCTTTTGGTGCATCACCATCTTTAGTTAGTTTCAATTTTTTTTGCACTTCTATCCCTTTCTCCTTGCAATTTAGAGTAGGATCAGGATCTGAACCTCTGTAGTTGTGCAAATATAGATCTAAATCAGAGGATTTTGAGGAACCGGCCTCTAATCTAGAGATTCCTCTCTCATTTTCACAAGTCCCACACTTAGAGAGAGGTTTCCATGTTGTGCAATCACACTGGATGCTAGAGTGATCAACCTAGAAATCTGATCAACATCCAGGGGTGTTGTGAGAAAGCAACAACAGGTTGTGAATATATACTTCACCCACAATGATAGGATTAAATCCCATATTAAACTTGCATATCCTGAACTTCTCATCAATTTTGTACTGAAGAACATACTTAACAAGTTTATTAAACCTCTCTTAGTAATTTATTTTTGTTAATTTTCCCTAAATTAAATTCTGAAAATCAGTCATCTTCTAATCATAATAGAGCTATGGTAGCCAGTTTTTCCTAAAGTAGTTCTTAAAAATTATCCCAAGTGATGCTTGATTCATCGATGTTTAATTCAACTTTATGGTTGTCCCACTAGGAGGATGCCTCATGGGAAAGCTGACAAACTCCCCATACTTCTTTTGTTTCCTCTAAGAAGTTCCTTATTGAAAATTACTCCATTTCACTAAGACAATTTTTAGCTCCATCCCCTAATTTAGTGCCATCGAACTTGGGTAGGATTATCCTATTTATGTAATTTGTGATTTTGGTTTCTAATCTTGCCTATTTATTTTAAGGCTAATTACCTACATTTGCATTTACATTTGCAACATTATTATTGACATTAGCAACATTTTTATCTACTGCATTATTATTATCAACACCCAAATTTTCAGCATTAGCATTGTACCCAAAAGGTGGCTGATTGTTATTACCAACATCATCTTCCTCCTCATTATCTATAACTTTTTGTTCAAGTATAGCCAAATGATCTCTTGTGTCCAACAGGGTGAAAATAATCTTGTCAAGTTTTTTACCTGGTAAATGTCTCTCCACCTAGAAGTGTGTTATTTTCAGCACCTCCCCTTGTTCGAAAATTTTTATGTTAACAAGAAAATTACGTTTTTATTATATATGGACACAATAGGTTCAAGAGATGCAACCTTCAGCTTTAATACCAAGATGTAGCATCCACTTTTTAAGACTTTAGAAACAAGGAATTTTTATTTTTTTTGCATAATGTTCTATGTTCTAAATTAATATAATTTAGAACACACATTTCATTACCAATTCATCTCATAATAGAAAACCATATGCAAATGTAATGACTCAATGAAACATCAATATCTCATTCCATTACTCGGTATTAAACTGATATCTCATGTTAAATTAATAATGTGTATACTATGTATACTTTGTTCCTTTACCTTGTTACGTGTACCCAAGTGTTATGTCCAAGAATCCTATCTTAATAAATGTTACTGATATTCATCTGAAACCCTGCATCTTTGACTAGGTGACATATGACAACATAACCAGTACCTTATGATACTTTGGGAAAAAAAATTAAACAGGTTTAACATGTGTCCATTCCAAGACAACATAGTCATTAAAAGGATTATGTCCTTCACCACACTTGTTTTGTTATCTAGAAAGGTCTTTCTTGACTTCTATTAACATAATTTGGTTGAAGTTTTCAAACTAGGCAAGGGTAGCAACATGCACTAGTGTGGAAGAATACTTTTGGTGACTAAATACATATAGACATACTCAATCGGCTTACATCAATTAGGTGTGTCTAGTTACCATAATTCAACATGAGTTGACCTCAACTCTAGATCGTGTTTCTATCTTTGTTTAGGGTGGGATGGTAATCTAGTCTTCCACTTATATCAATTGAGTTAATCAAACTAAGTGGGGTGTTGAGACATAGTAGGTTGCATCATAGTATCCTCGTAATGACCCCTATCATTATGAAGGTACTATGATGCATTTGATATATTCCAACATCCAACTGAATTTCCTCAACTGGATAAACATACTTAAGATTATAATTTTATCAACCCATTTAATCATTATCTTATACATTAATGATAACAATGATTTAAGGGTCAACTAAGAATCATTTAACCTAAGAAGGTTACAAGGTGTAAATTACACAAGAGGTAGGTATGTAGATAAAATTTTCTTTCTTAACCATTCTGAATTCATGTTTATGTTTATCTTAATCTTATTTTTCAATTTAAAATTTTGTCATGATTGAACTTAATGTTATGAAAGTGTGATCATTATATCTTTTACTTCATTTTTTAGCTTGTAACAAGCTCATTAAAACTTTTACTTTTATCTCTTTCACTTGAAAATAGATCAACTGCTAGAGTAGGTCCTTAAACCAAGAAGTTGATATATTATAAGATCTAAAAAGTTTTGTAATTCCATATTACATAATTATCTAAATTTTCACCTTCATGATTGATATTGCCTAATAATATATCAAAATAAAGTAGTAATCAATAATCATCAAGCCATTAATTTATCAAAAAGGGAGTGATCCACTCACTAAACTTAGCAATATTTCAAGGATTACAAAATTTCATTGCATCAATATAAAACTAGTTTTAATAAATCTTATTTTTTTGACATAAGTACATCTCAAGTAATGTCACTACATAATCACCATAATAAAGAGACAATTTTTTTAGTAAACCAGATGTAACTTTATATATGTCTTTCTCTTTTCATCTTTTATAAAATACATCTGAAAAATTGTTAACACGATTCAATTCATCTGAACTGGGCATGATAAGTCCTACAACATTAAAAAAATGTGCATTTATGTAACTGTTTCATAAAAGAAATTCTATTGTTAATGAAACAATTCCAAAATCACAAAATAATATTAACTAAAATACTTTCCTAAAATATTTCAAACCAAGAACGAGAGAGAAATATCATTGAATGTACAAGTAATGTTTAAGCAAAAACTAATTAATTCAACATAATTAATTCTATCTCAAACACAATATGAACTCAGTAAAAAAAAATTGTCATCTAAACAACAATATTTAAGAAAGAAGTAAATCATTGTAGACACCTATAACTATGCCCAAGCAATTTAAATACTTAAATTACACTAATTATCCCCTTTCTCAAAAATCGACGACATATCGTCAAAAGCACTCATATTCCCTCTTATTTTTCATTAATTAATTACAATACGCTAATTGATTAAGTCACCTATCCAGCTAACAACCTAATTAATGAAATTTTGTTAATTATTCACCCCTTCTATCTAGACTAATTAATTATTATTAATTAATTATTCTTTCACTTCATTTAACTAATAAATCAATATTTGATTGATTTAATCCCCTCCTAATAGCCTAAATCATACTAATATTCCTCTAATTATCTTCTATAAGCTTACATCTACCTATTAGTTAATCACCTTTGATTAATTAAAACACCCCCCAACTCCCATGACTTGCTAAGCATAAATTAAACCCTTCTAAAATAAGGTTACCTTTAATAAAACAAACTTATCCATTCTTAATCATGTTTTACCTTTATCCCACATGCAAAGGGATGAAGTGTTTCCTTTATCCATTGGGATATATAAGGATCCCTCCTTCTACCTTTATACCTACACCTAAACTTCTTAAGAGAGCAAATGAAAAGCATATAACAAAGAGACTAAGAGCTTTCATTTTGTCTTCTTGAGAGGTCATTATCTTTAAGATTTAAGCCTCTTTCTTAAAGTTCTTAGGTCATATGGGAGGTTTCAAAGGGGTTTTGTAGCCCAACTTTGACTAGCCCTCATTCCTATGTTCTTGGAAAATTAAGGACAACCATTTTTGATAGCCATGGATCCTACCTAGTGTAATGAAATTACTTGTTTAATTATGATTATCACCAGCAATAGAACACAAAATAACAAAATATTGCAAATAAATTATCTCAATATGAAAGTATAATAGCTTGGCCACTTCGAGGGGGCAACCTCCAGAACATATAATAAGACTCAAATACTCAACATAATGATCATCCACAACCTATAAATCCTATTTATACTATTCCTATGCTATGGCCATTAGCAAGGCCAACCAACCAATGATAATAGATCATATATAAAAGATATATATCATGATATTAAATTATGATAGCAACAAGTCAGCTATATCCATCCCATGTAAGATATATAATTAAGGGCGTAACATGCCCCTCCCCTTCAAAGCAACTTTGTCCCCAATGTTAGGAAGCCCTAGATGCTACTGCATGAATGCATCATCTTCCCATGATGCATCCTCAATATTCATATTCTTCCACTTGATCAAGTACTTGGTAATGAATTTGGTCCTCAGTCTTTTGGTGCATATCTGAAGAATGATTTCATGTTCCAATATGATCCTTCCTCATCTAGTTCCGGAAGAACTGATTGGGTGGAAATGTGTTTCCCAATAACTTTATTTAAGCAAGAAACATGGAATACTTGATGTATTCTACTTCCTGGAGGGAGCTCTAGCTTATATGCCACACTACCAATTTTCTACAAAACTCGGTAAGGACCATAGTATTTAGGAGTAAGCTTATAATCCTTTTACTATTGTTTTAAGGATAATTGGTTATATGGCTATAACCTTACAAAAAAAAGGTCTCCCTCTTCAAAGTGTTGCTTACTCCAATGTTGATCAGTCTGTTGCTTCATATATATTTGTGCCTGTGCCAAATTTTCTCTAAGACTAGAGAGTACCTCATGTTGATGTTGAATGTGATCTTTGACTGTTCTCACCTTTAGTTTGACCTTCAAGTTGGATATGAGTGATGGAGGATGGTACCCATAAAGTTCCAGAAATGGAGACATTTTGGAGGAGGTATGAAATGAAGTATTGTACCACCATTCTACCAGTGGCAACCATTGCACCCAACATTCTTGTTTATCTGAAGTAAAACATCAAGGATATCCCTCTAAACATTTATTTACCACCTCAGTTTGCCCATCTTATTGGGGATGATAAGAGGAACTCTGGGCTAGTTGGGTACCTAGACAAGAGAACAGATCAGTCTAAAATTTACTTGTAAATATTGGATCATGATATTTTACTATAATTTTTGGCGTCTATATCCATAAAAGAGATGGCAACGGTACTAGTTGTGAAAGGATGAGCAATGGCACAAAAATGAGCGTATTTGGTAAGTCTATATACCACGACCATGATGACACTTTTCCCTTTTGATTTAGGTAATCATGTGATGAAATCCATTGATAGCTCTTCCCATCTCTCACTAGGAATAGACAGAGGTTGGAGAAGACCAGGTGTCTTAATGGTCTCACCCTAATTTTTTGGGCAAACTAAACATTCTGCCACAAATTTTTGAACATATCCTTTCAACCCCTCCCAAAATAAATCCTTCTTAACTCTATGATATGTTTTCAGGACCCCAACATGGCCACCTATTGGAGAAGAATGTAGCTTTGAAAGAACATGGTATTTAAGTGTAGAGTTCTTACATAGATATAACTGATCTTTGTACCACAATGTATCCCCCTTCCATATAAATTCATCTGATATGGACGGATCTGCCTAGAGATTTTGAATGAGAGTATGTGTGGTTGCATCTTTCTTCCATTCTTCTCATGCTTGATCTACTTAATTTGCATGTAGTATAGAGATGGCACATAACAATGCTTCGGCGGACTCATCCCTCCTAGACAGAGCATCGGTGACCAAATTTTCCTTTCCTTTCTTATAAACAATCTCAAAGTATTATCCCAACATCATAGTGACCCAGTTTTGTTGTTCTTCTAAAGATAGACATTTTTCTAAGAAATATTTCAAACTATCATGATCATTTTTTACCTTAAAATGTCTACCCATCAAGTATGGTCTTCATTGTTTGACTACATGTAGTATTTCCATCATTTCCTTTTCATATGTGGGTTTTAGAAAATTCTTTCCTTTTAGTTGTCGGATCTCAAAAGAAATGGGGTGTCCTTCTTGCATTAGTATTGTTCCGATTCCATTTCTTGAAGCATCGCACTCAACTATGAAAGTTTTGGAGAAATATGGGGTTGCCAATACTGGAGTGGTGCACATAGCTACCTTCAATTTTTCAAATGCCCTAGATGCTTCCTCATTCCACTAAAAGGAGTCCTTCAATAATTCTGTGAGTGGTGCTGCTATACTACCATAGTTTTTGACAAATCTACAATAACACCCTATGAGACCTAAGAAACCTCATAATTGTTTAAGGGTTCTTGGGGTTTCCCATTCCACCATGGCTTGGATCTTGTGAGGGTCCACCTTAACACCTTCATGAGAAACAATATGGCCCTAGTATTCCACTTCCTGTACCCTAAAAGAACACTTTGAAGGTTGGGCATAAATTTTATGTTTCTCTAAGAATTCTAAGATAGTATTGACGTGATGTAAGTGTTTCTCCCATGATTTTCTATAGATGAGTATATCATCGAAAAATACTAAAACAAAATTTCTTAGGAATGGTTTAAATACTGAATTCATCAAGATTTGGAATGTGGAGGGAGAATTGTTAAGGCCAAATGGAATCACTACGAATTCATAATGGCATTGATGAGTTCTGAAAGTTGTCTTATGAATATCTTCTTGCTTGACTCTAATTTGGTGATACCCAGAACGTAGATCTAGTTTTGTAAAATAAATGGCACCATGCAACTCATCAACTAAATCATCAATGATGGGAATAGGAAACTTATCTTTGATAGTGAACTTGTTAAGATCTTTGTAACTTCGACACATGCGCCATCTTCCATCCTTGCGACACACCATCACCATGGGAGTGGAATAGGCACTTTGACTATGACGAATAATACCCATTTCCAACATTTCCTCCACCATCTTTTCGATATCACTCTTTTGTACATATGGATATCTATAAGGCCTGATGTTGGAGGGTTGGCTTCCTGGAATAAACTGAATAACATGATCATGCTCTCTTTTAGGTGGGAATCCTCTTAGTTCCTTGAAGACAACTACATGTTGATTAATAACCTTTTGAAGATTAGGATGCAATACCTTCATTTGCAGTTGGAATTCTATAGAGAATAATCATGCTACAAAACCTTCAGAACCCTTTTTAAGAATATTTTACATTTGGTGAGAAATCACCACTAGAGGATATTTAGCTTGTAGACCTCAAAGTTCAAATTTTTTACCCTCGGAATGAAAGCGCATGAACAATTCTTGGAAATTTATCTCTATGGTGCCCAAGGTAGTGAGCCACTGAACACCTTAGATAATATCAACTCCACCCATGGGAATATCAAACATCATAGATTCCAATGTGTAATCACCCATCATGATTTTGACTTTATGGCATTTACCTGAACATTGGTCTATGCCACCATCTGCAATCATTACTTGAAATTCAGGTGTTAGGTAGATGAAACAATTTAGGTTTGTTACCAACTTATGATTGATGAAATTGTGTGTGCACCCTGAATCAATCAAGACTATTACATTATACTTCTTAAGATAACCCACAACTTGAAGGTTTTATGGAGTACTAATACCTGATAGAGCATGGCATGAAATAGTGGGCTGAGTATCTCTAGATTCTTCCTCTAATTTTTCCACTTCCTCTATTTATGTTGCCTCATATTCTTCCTCATCACTAGATCCTTTAATGTAGAACAATTTTTTCCTAGAACATTTATGATTTGGTCCATATTTGTTATCACATTTAAATCATAACCCTTTGGCTCTTTTTTCTTAAATTTGTTGAGTTGTAAACCGAATTGGCCGAGGGTAAGAAGGAGACAAGGTGTTATAATCTTTTATGCTAGAAAAGGTTTGCCTTCTACTGGAAAGAAATTTTTCCTCTACTCGACGTGCCATGATAATAGAATCAGCAACCTTGAGTGGGTTAAACATGTGTACCTCATGCTCAATGTGGTCCTTAAGATCCCCAAGAAATAGGTCATTCAAATAATCTTCTATAATATCCTCCACACACAAGGACAAAGTTTAGAATTTATGGACATACTCCTTAACTGAACCCGTTTGGCGTAACTTTGCTAATTGGCTGAAGTAATTCTCAGAAACACTACAACTATAGTGTAATTGAAGCTCTTCAGTGAACACTGTCTATGTGAAAATTAGGCCATTCTTCGGCCTTTGAGCACATAACCAACGATACCAAACAAATTGATCAAGTTCTAGGTATAAGGATGCCACAGTTACCTTTTGTCCTCCTAGGATCTGATGGAGATCAAAGAAATTTTCCATTTTAGTAATCCAATTGAGTGGATCCTTTACATCAAATTTATGCATTTCAATTTTTGGAATCATGCCCCTCCATTGGTGAGAAGATCCACTTGAACGATTAAAGGATCCTCCCTGATTTCTAGTAGAACCCATATGACTAGCATTGGAAGTTGTATTAGAAATAGCATTCAACAACTCCTGCTACATTACATGAAAATCCTTCTAAATCTCACTCCTAAGGCTACCTTTCAATTGATGAAGCTCAACATTAAGGCCATCCTTACTCACCATATTGTTTACCCTTTCCTAAAGTTGGATGACCACCTCAGATACTCCCGAACCTGTAGAATCTGAAGCCATATCTTCCTTATTTGGGGTCATTCCTGGAGTTTCTTGTCCTTTTCCTTTAGCCTTGGGTAGATCTACTAGCCACGACAAAGGATGTGGGCCTAGGGATAGACTTAATAGGGAAAAATTTTAGGGTTTAGGGTTTTGTAATTTTTTTGGCCGAATATAGGAATTTATAAAATAGAAACCCTAGATATTTTTTGGAGGGGTTTCCGAAAATATAAGAAATTTGAAAAAATTCCAAAAATTACGCCCTAGGGAGCCAAATTATGAATAAATATAGAACCGTAATAACTTTTGCAAAACAAGTAAAAAATATTGAAATTTGGAGAGAATCTTACTTGACTTATTTCACCTCACCACCAAAAAATTACAGAAAAAATCGTTATTAATATTGAGATATAGCTGAACCTTCAAAATTAGGGTTTGACACCATCCTAGCCGAGATCAAGCTCTAATACCACTTGTAATGAAATTACTTGATTAATTATGATTATCACCAGCAATAGAACACCAAATAACACAATATTGTAGATAAATTATCTCAATATGAAAGTATAATAGCTTGGCCACTTCGAGGGGGCAACCTCCAGAACATATAATAAGACTCAAATACTCAACATAATGATCATCCACTACCTATAACCCCTATTTATACTATTCTTATACTATGGCCATCAACAAGGCTGACCAACCAATGATAATAGAACATATATAAAAGAGATACATCATGATATTAAGTTATGATAACAACAAGTCAACTATGTCCATCCCTTGTAAGATATACAATTAAGGGTGTAATACTTAGGTTCCTTCATTTACATGTTGTTAGAGAATAGAGGATTTTTAGATGTTTAAACATTGTTAGGTTCAAAGTTTTGTATTAATGAATGTTTAACATCTAATCCTTGATTAATTCTTATCATGATGTTACTTAGTATGTTGTTTAATTCTTGCTAATTAAGACTATTTAGGTGTTAGTATTTTATTCTCATATTAGCATTAGTTTAAAAACAACACATGCATAAATTTGGCATGCTCAATGGGACACTTAGTCCCATGGCATTTTAGTTTAAGTTTCATTGTTTTGGATAACTTTTGATATGCACATGTAGTAATTAATTTCCATTTTCTTGGAATTTTTGTTAATTTGATATGTGTAACCTCATGTTCATAGCCATCATTTTAATGGGTTATTGCCATTCTTAAGCTAACGTGTCAAAATTTGAGATATTGTGAGTTTTCTTGTGTTTTTTTGTCATATTTTGGTTGCAGGTCTGGCACAAGCACATTTTTAGGAGAGCAAGCACAATTTTTGTGGCGTACATGCCTCTCTGGTGGTACAGGTGCACTATCAAAAATTTTTACTCCATTTACCAACCATGGCGTATGCGCACTAACCCTGGTGCACACACACTAACCTAGGCACAGATGCAGTTTCGTATTGTACCTTCACTACATTCTAAAACTTGTCAAATCAGTGCACACACCCTAACCGGAGTGCACCTGCTATTTTAGTGGCATAGACACATTTTTGGTGATTCGGATGTTCTATTAGAATCTAGAGTTGTTTCAAAAAGCGGTGGCGCACATGTTTTCCTGGTAGCATGGACACTTTTCTAGTGGTGCACACATTTTTCCAGTGATGTACGTATTATGTATATTTTTCTTGAGGGTGGCACATACACTATTATTTTGGCACACATGCCTCTCTCGTGGCATAGGCACATGGTAAGTAAAAATCCTCAGAGTGGTGCATGCATTGATTTCATGGCACACACACCTCTTAGGTGGCGCAGGTGCACTAGGATTTAAAAACAACATAGAGTGGTGTATACGCCCTAACCCATGCATAGGCACTAAAAAATGGGCGTAGGTGTCCTTTTGTACTTTTGAAAATTAGTGTGTTGAGGTTCTAACATTCTTGCAGGTTTATCTAATCATATATTTGTCTTTGCAGGCTGTTTTTACATGTTTTTACTTGATTAGATAATATTTTGCATTGTTTACTTATAGGAATAAGATCACGTATGCTCTTCCCTCACGTCCCTTAGGGTGATATTGGGAATTAGAAATGATTCTTAATTCCTTTTGATGCTTTGAGGTTGTTAGGAATATTTGAGTGGGAACTGGTTAACTTGGCGTAGTTGAATTAAAATGTTTTTCCATTTATATCTTTTTCGATTTTGAAGATATCACGTATGCTCTTCTCTTGCATCCTTGGGTGATCTAGAGAATCAGAAATGGTGCCTTCTCTTTTTTGATGGAAAACTACTAAAAATCATCATACAGGACCAAAACACCATCGCTTGTCAAAGAACGAAGGAATCAAAACAAAACTTCAAAAACTACTAATATAGTTGTTTTGCAGGTTACCAAACGGTGTTCAACCAAACCACATCTAATTTAAAATTTTAAAATGAACAACATATTCAAAACACTGTATTACAGGTTTTGGAAAAGGGTACGTACCTCTCTGCTCAACTAGAACATAACCCCTTTGGCAGAACGCCTTAAGCTACAACAATGGGGGTGGTTCCAGGAACCCCAAAGTAGTCCACGGAAGAGGGAACCTTGTGGAAAAAATGGGAAGTGCTCCGCACTATCTATCTGACTAGTGATTCCTTTGTGAGATAGAGTTACAAGTTGTCCCTATGTGTCCCTTTTAAGTACACGATGGATGCATTTAATGCCCACTATGCTTGAGGGGGGCAAAGTTGAGATACTCCCAAGATAGTCGGGACTATTTGGGTAAATCGTCCCACTTGTGGATAATCTTTGTAACACATAGGATGAGAGAACCACCTAGGAAGATATACTTTGGCTAGGAGCCCACTATTGACTATTGTAAAATAGTGTTGAGTTGTGAACCATAGTTTTATTGCGAAATGTGTCATGGGTTACTTTTACTTAGTTTTTACTTGCCTTAGGGCGAGGTAAAACTATGCCAAAGTGATCCCAACATTTTTTTATCCCATTTTTGATTTGCTTCCTTCACATTCTTTTGTCACTTTGTTGATTAGAAGTAGAGTGACTACCCTTGTGTTACCAATCGATTGTGTCTGCCACTTTTTTTTCCGTTTACGCCCATCCATGTTTGTGGCTGGGTAAGTTAAACATTTAAAGTGCATGGAGATGTATTCATATCATTAGTTGTCATTGTGATCTTAATACCCATGTCAAGATCATCATTGTAGTTAGGTTTGGTTCATCATCTTGGACTTCCTTAGAAGAGTTAGCTTGTTTGTATCATATCACTACAATTTTTATATTTAAGTCTTGTTTCTTGTAAACTTGACATAAATATCTATATTATAAGGTTATGCTGCACATATTTTTAACCATTCCTAGCTATACTTTGAGCTTTTTAGTTCAGTTCTATTATTACCTTGATTTTGAAGAGTGTTGGGTGTTACCATTTGTGCATGTTATATCAATAGCACCTTGATATCAATACCTTACTTTCTCACAAAATTGGTTAACATATCTTAGTAATATTGTTGTGTCACTTGTGAATTGTAATTGGCACTTTTTGAGATATAGGTCTTAATCAAGTTTGAGATTTCTCTTAGTATATCTTGTTGGGAGGTCACATTGACTTCTTGTATTTACTTATGTTTTGTTCATTCCCTTGAACTTGGCATAAGTGAAAACATCTTGTTAATCATCTTACAGCGCGAAACTACTTTTTGAAGCGTATTCTAGGAGGTAATTCATTTAACTGGTTTAGATACCAAACGCTTATGTCACTGGTGATTTATCACTCTATCACATTGGTATTCTCACATTGTTGATTCACTCATATTCTTAACAGTACATCTTAAATTTCACTTAGGTGTGGTCACAAAGTTTTGAACACATTTACAACTTACCTTAGTGAAACTATCACAAAAACATGGCACCTAAAACGTGATTAGGACTCAAGAAACATACATACGAGGAACAATAAGTGTAAGCTTGGGAAGCCTCTAATAGACAAGGTTCAAACCCCTTCATTGCACATGATCTAGGACCTCTATTTTTGACAAAAAAAGAGATAGAAGATATGGTTGATCATAGTGGAAATGAATTAGAATCCCCGTGAAAAGAATTCGATTTTGACCCTACTTTATTAGACGAGTTTATTTTCAAAAACAAAGATAGAGTGTTAGCACGGGTGGTAGAATTAGAGGCCAAATTGCCCACTGAAAATGAAATAATCCCACCTACGAATAACGCTACTGAGGAAGAAAACCCCCTTATCAATATGTAGGATATTCTGACGCATGGACATGCTTCTATCTCTAATGTAGGGAATGATAAATTGGTGGGGCATATAATTCCCTTTATAAAAGTTCCATGTAGAAAAAAGAAAGAACATGGGATGGGTGAAGAACCTCCACAATATGAAGAGGAAGAACCTTTAGAAGAAGAAACCACAATTCAACAATAGATTAGTAACCTAAGCCAACAACTATCTTTTCTTACCTCCCATGTACAGAAGGAAGAAAATAAGAACATTCAAAAGTCAAAGCCTAAGGTTAAGATCAATGAACTCCATAGAGAAAACCAAGGAGAAGAAGACACGGGGTATCATAATGTATACATGCTTGCTTATCCCACTAGAGAAAAAGTTCTCGCAGAAGAGTTATAGTCTATGAAAGTTACACTCACAAGCCTACAAGAGAGCAATATAGGGAGCACTAGGAAATATCAATATGAAGAATTATGCCCCTAT
Organism: Taxus chinensis; assembly: GCA_019776745.2. Classification (NCBI taxonomy): domain Eukaryota; kingdom Viridiplantae; phylum Streptophyta; class Pinopsida; order Cupressales; family Taxaceae; genus Taxus; species Taxus chinensis. The sequence goes on from CM034147.1 coordinate 946,945,443, forward strand.
CATTTTGACAAGACAATGACCCTTCAACCCTTTCTAAAGAAATTTGATATGCCAAAGTTCAACAAATATAAAGGGAAAGGAGATCCACAGGATCATGTTAAAGATTTCTATATGGCATGTCAAGAGGTGTCTTATAGTGACAATTATCTCATTAGAATTTTCCCCAAGAGGTTTGGAGGCCAAGCCTTGGAGTGGTTTACACGCTTACCACAAGGATCAATTTTCACCTGGCCAAAATTGGCAAAAAGGTTTGTACATCACTTCTTGTACAATATAGAGAGTGATGTCACCATGACAGATTTATGTGGTGCAAAGAAACACCCTAATGAGACTTTTCCATCTTCCTCCAATGGTGGAGAGGGATAGCTAGTCACTTCCCTTATGCTTTCTGTAAAAAACAGTTGGTTAGTATTTTTGTTCCCAACCTCAACTCGGATATATCTTTCCACCTCCAAATGCATTGTGTTCACACTTTTGAGGAGGTAATCGAAAAAGGGGTTCAAATAGAAAAATCTCTCATTACTAGAGGCACCCTCAAAACCCAATCTATAGATAATCAAAATGTCAAACCCATGGAAAATCCGAAGATCTTTAACAAAAACAAAAATGTGGTGGGAGATGGAATCACTGATTCCAAATGTGTTCAAACGGTCCAAACTGGTCAACCTTTTAAACTGACCAAAGGACCAATTCAACCACCACCAAAACAAAGAACATTCACCTCTCTTAATGAACCTTTGTCAGTTATACTAAAACAATTGGATGTGGCCCACATGATGACTTATCCTACAACGCAACCATTTGATGACAACACTCCAAAACCTATTACAAAATGCATCATGTCAAAGGACATAAGACAAAAAAATGTCTACGAATTTGTCATTATATTCATGACCTCATTAACAATAGGGAGATAGAGGTGGATAACCCAGGAAAAACACAAATACCTAACGATAAAATGGGGATATATAAAGAGCCATTCCCTAATCATGATAAATCAGAGAAGTCAAAGTTGGATTAGGGAGAGTCATCCCAAGGTTATAAAGCAGTAAATTATTTGTACACCAAAAGAGACAACAATCATTATGATTCACTTATTGGATGTATTCACTCTCCTACTGACCATTTCAACACCATCCAAATTAAGGGAAAGGATTGCACTGCGATAACAAGGTGTGCCCACCTCTTAATTTCAAAACCTTCTCTGTCAACCCCACAAACCGGTAATTATAACATTTTAGAACAACTTGAGAAAACGTTTACTAAGATTTCTATCTTAGATCTTCTCAAGATATCTAATGTGCATACAGACATCCTATACAAAACTCTTCAGGGGTCGGGAGTGCCTTTAGAAATTGATCCTACGCACCTTCAAGCTATAGTGGAAAGCATCGTACCAAATGAACATATTTCCTTCAACCATAGGAAGATCCCTATTGAGAATCCAGTGTATAATCTCCCTTTATATATTGAGGTAGTTGTCACCCATAAGAAGATCAAATGGGTTCTTGTGGATAACGAATTTTGGTTGAACATTTGTACACTCAAGTTGGTTAAATAGTTAGGACATACTGAGACAGATCTTGAGTCTAATATCATCACTATCACCGCATTCGACAACATGGAAAGGGAGTTAGCAGGAAAAATCATGATACCTATGGAGGTGGGGTCCCACTTGCCATCATATAAAGTTTCATGTCCTAGACTTTAAAATTCTATATAATATGCTTTTATACTGACCATGGATTCATGACATGTAGGCCATACCATCAACATTTCATCAATGCATTAAATTGAATCATGAGGGACACACCATTACAATACAAGGAGATTCAGAGCCCTTCACTCATTGTAGAGCTCTCTATAGCTTTACACGAAAGGGTACATATGCATGTCCCTCTGCAGATATATCTCTCTCTCCAATCTGAGGCCATGGAATCCCAGGTGGTATGATATTCTCTCAGTTCTTGTGCTCAAGATGTGTCTACTTCAACATCTCCATTTGATTTATGGGAGATGAAAATCCTTGAATATGGCTGTGGGGAGTATAATGTACAATAAGTGCTCTTGGTTTCAGACCTCTCATTGTCACCCAAGACTAGAGTTTGACCCAACTACTGCTTTAGAATACCTATGAAGGAATACACTATTGGAACATTCTTACCTAAAGGCTTGTTAGCTGAGGAAAAAATTATTGATCCGCCTATAACTTGGGTCCCAGAGGATACTCAGCCATCCTATTATCGAACCCTGAAATATGAAAAATCTAGTAAAATGATGTAATCCATGGGCTATAAGGGCCTAGGATGTGGAAGAAACAAACAAGGAAAGAGGGAGCCCATGCCTCTGCCGCATTTCAAAACAGAAATATATGGCATTGGGATTCGTCCTTATAGGGCACACCCCAATTATCAAGATGCTACTTGTTCCAAATGTAAGGATAGCTCTGACAATTTAGACAGTGATACAGATTCCCATTGTAGCCAATATGAGGATCTAGCCTCCACAAAACTTTTCATGAACAATGTTGTCCTAACCATAACCCCCACGGAACCAACCCTTGACCTCGTGTACCCTTCCTTTGTTGAATAGGACCAATAATGCTACATATCACTATATTTATCTGAGAATGACAAATTTATCATAGAGTTCATAGGCATAAGGGATACAATTCCCATTGGAGATCACAAGAAAGGTTTATTTATTAACTTAGTTACCTGCGCCTACTTTGGTGAGGAGGCTGAACTTTGTGGTCAGCAAAACTTAAAGAAAAGTGAGGTAAAAATTCCTAATGTAAAGCCTTGGAAAAAATTGAAGTCCAAGTCACACAGTGGAAACCTCTTCAAGGCACTGGCTAACAAACAAATAAAAAAATCAAAGGACAAACAAATTGACCATGCCAAGGATGAAAATCTCATGGAGACATCCTTGGATGAAGATCTCAACCTCCCTCCTGATCCTACATGTATGGAGGATTTATCAAAATTACTAGTCGAAGAAACCATTGATGTGAATATTGGCACAAAAGAAGATCCCAAGATAGTAAAATTGGGAGCATCACTCTTGGCTAGAGAACAAAAGACATTAACTATGATACTGCAAGAGTTCATAGATGTGTTCACATGGTCTTACAAAGACATGCCCGGTTTAGATCCAACTTTGGTCATGCACAACCTATTTGTTTACAAAGATGCTAAGCCTATCAAATAGAAGCTCTGAAAGATGCACCCAAGAGTGGCCTTACTGGTTAAAAAAGAGTTGGAAAGATTTCTTACGATAGGATTCATCAGGTCGATTGATTATTTTGAATGGATATAAAACATTGTTTGTCCAGAAAAATCCTGTCGGTATCTGAATTTGCATGGATTTTATGGACATTAATAAGGCTTGTCCTAAAGATGACTTTTCACTGTCAAATATTGACATGAATGTTGACTCAACCACAGGGTACGAGATGCTATCACTCATGGATGGATTTTTGGGATACAACCAAATCAAGATAGCTAAAGAAGACCAGCACAAAACAATTTTAAGAACTCCTTGGGGTACCTTCTATTATTAGGTGATGCCATTTGGCCTCAAAAATGTAAAATATGCTTACCAGTAGGAAATGACAGTAATTTTTCATGATATGATTCATGATATCATGGAGGACTGCATGGATGAAATCCTGGGAAAGTCCAAAATAAGGGAGGATCACCCTGTCATTTTGTGGCATATCTTTAAATGCCTACATGAATAAAAAGTCAGGTTGAATCCAAAGAAGTGTGTCTTTGGTGTATTATCAGGTAAACTATTAGGCTTCATTGTATCAAGATGAGGTATTGAGGTAGACCTTGCTAAAGTGTCTGCTATTACTTAAATGGCTCCACCTAAGAATATTAAGAAACTATGCAGCTTACAGGGGAAAATTCAAGTCATTCTCCACTCTCCCATCTTGCAGATAAGTGTCACTCATTCACCCACTTTCTTAAAAAGGATGTCACTTTCATCTGGGGACCTAAGCAATAACAAGCCTTTACTCTGCTTAAGCAATACTTGGCTAATCCACCTACCCTCATGCCATTAACTCCTGGAGAACTTCTCTTGCTCTATATTTCAACTACGTAATTTTCTATTGGAGCACTGCTCACCCAATATGACCTTGGCCATAAGGAAAAATTTGTGTATTATCTAAGTCACACCCTCATCACCTATGAGCTCAATTATCCTCAAATTTAGAAAGCTTGCTTGGCTGTTGTTTTTACTTTTAAAAAATTTTGCCATTACCTATTGAATACTAAAACCAAGTTAATATCCAAGGTTGACCCACTCAGGTATTTACTATCTAAACCCACCCTCATAGGTAGAATGGCTAATTGGATCATTCTACTCAGTGAGTTTGACATATAATTTGTACATCAAAAATTAGTTAAAGGACAAGTACTTGCTGACCAGCTAACGGAAGCACCTTTGCAAGGCACGGAACCTTTGAATCTAGATTTACTAGATGCCTCCTTGCTCTACATTGAAGAATCTATCGTATGGTAGATACATTTTGACAGATACTTTACATTTCATGGTTCAGGTGCAGGAGTAGTCCTTATTACTCCTTCTGGTGATCCTATACCGTAGGCTTTTTACCTGGGCTTCCCCTGCACGAACAATATTACAGAGTATGAAGCACTTATTGTAGGAATGAAGCTAGCTATCAAGTGGAATATTCATCATGTCAAGGTTGTGGGTGATTCACAGTTAATTATCAAATAGGTTAATGATGAATATAAGGTCAAGGATGACAAGCTCATACCTTACAAAAATCTAGTGGAAACTTTACAGGAGTACTTTTTGTGCATTACATTTGAATAAATCCCTAGAGTGTAGAATAGATTGGCAGAGACCATGGCGATAGTCAACTCTATGCTTCGTATTCCACCAGGGAATAGTGACATGTCGTTCTTTGTAGAAAATATACGCTAGCCTGCGTATGACATGCCAGAATCTTGCCTAGCTTGTGATGTTGTTGGTCCTAATTCCCTGTGGTATGAACCCATTTTTACCTATCTTAAGGATAACAAATTCCCTCTCGATATCTCCCATTCTGAAAAGCAAATCCTGATTCACCAAATAGCCCATTACACCCTTCTAAGAGGTACACTTTATTATCATGGCTACAATGGGAATTTGTTACGTTGTTTGGATGTCACGGAGTCAATCCAAACAATCAAAGAAGTACACGAGGGGGTGTGTGGAGCACATACAAATGGAATGGTCTTAGCTAAGAAATTGTTAAGAGTAGGCTACTATTGGCCTACCATGGAAACTTAATGTTGCAATTATGTGAGGAAATGTGTACTTTGACAAAATTATGGAAACTTCATTCATGCTCTATCGCAACCATTGTAGCCTATCACTACCCCATGGCCATTCTCCAAGTGGGGACTTGACTTGATAGGAAAAATTACTCCTACTTCATTTGATGGTCATACACACATCATCAGGGGCATATAATACTTTTAAAAATGGGTGTAGGTTGTCCCTTTAACCTATATAACCAAATCCCAGATTTCTATGTTTATCATGAATCATATCATTTGTCAATACGACATTCCTGCGGCCATCGTTACAAATAATGGAAATTCATTTAAGAACAAAACTGTAAAAGGTCTTTGTCAATGGTTCCAAATCAGGTTAAAATGGTCTACGCCATATTACCCTCAAGGTAATGGACAGGCTGAAGCCACAAACAAGACTTTGGTAAGGATAATGGAGAAGATGGTCAGCAAAATAGGTCGTAATTGGCACTTACAAATCCATCCAGCCCTCTAGGCTTACAAAACCTCCATTCATACTCCTACAGGTGCAACGCCATATTCTCTGGTGTTTGGGACAAAATCTATCATCCCCTTAGAGATTGAACTTCCTTCCTTAAGAATCTCTCTTAGGGACTATTTGGATAAAGATGCAGATTGTCAGGTAGCAAGATTAGCTGAATTGGAGTTCCTAGATGAGAGACACATTCACGATCTTAATCACCTAAAATTTTATCCAAATAGCATCTCCAGAAACTACAACAAGAGAATCATCCCACGTTAGATTGAGGTTGGTGATTTAGTCATGAACGAGAACTAGTTCAACACCAGAGTGAAATGAGAAAAGAAAGGGAAGTTCGAACCAAATTGGTTAGGACTGTATGTTATAGTCACCAAGTATGGCATAGGGGCATAAAAACTTGCTCACCCTAGTGGTGATGAGCTCTGCGAGCCCATGAATGCCATACATCTTAAGCAATTCTATGCTTAAACATGCCGCAGTAGGGTAAAAAAGCAAAAGAATAAAAAAAACATGGTAAAATGATCAAAACTACAAAAAAAATCAAAAAGAGAACAAGAAAAAGAGAAAACAGGTCATCCACTAGTGAAAACCATGCAATTTTGGCACTTTGGGCAAATCCTTGGGTGAAAACTAGTTTCCAATGCCTCGGGAAGATTCGTCTTTCACAAGGATCTTACACCTAGAGGGTAGTTTTGCTTGGCCTAGCCCTAGTTCTCCCTTCGAGATTCCTTGTGATCCGCATCCTATCAGGCCTTGATCCGGATTTGTCTTCTTTTGGTCATCTATGAGGGGTATGGTCTTTTGCTATTTGCCATCTCACACTGGGGGAAATTCAATGAATTCACCTTCTTGTACAAAAGCGTGCAGCTTCTGCCCTTATATATTCCCCATCTAACATTGGGGGCATCCACCCTTTCTTGGTTACTTATCCATAGCTCTGGAAAACCATTAGAAAACAATGAAAACACAATAGAAAATTGTTTCTCAAAAACACCATACTAGAAAAACATTCAAAAATGTAAAAAACAATAGAAAATTGTTTTAGAGAAAAACAAAAACAATAGAAAATTGTGTCACAAAAATGTTAAAACAATAGAAAATTATTTCACAAAAATGTAAAAACAATAGAAAAATTGTTTCAAAAAAATGAAAAAAACAATAGAAAATTGTTTCAAAAAAGTGCAAAATCAATAGAAAATTGTTTCCTAAAAACAAATCTTACCAAAAAAAACATTTACTTGCATTTACCTACATTGTTTTGTGTCTGGCTTTGCTTATTGATTGTATAGCTGTTTTGTGTTTTTACTTCTTGGGTTATTTGTTGCTCAGGCGTGCTTTGTTAATGTTCATCTCTTCTTGCTTATACTAGATTTATTCTTGCTTATGTATGTGGATCATGATGTAATGTGTTAATTCATTGTGTTCTTTCTTAGCATTTGGTTGTGTTTATTGCATGCTAATGAATCAGAGGGAATCAAGGTGTATTATGTTGTTTCCTTGTATTCTTTGTTAAGCATTTGATTGTGTTTATTACATGTGCATTGTTTTTTTATCATTATCAATCATTATCATCACATCTAACATCATCTATACATCATATATAAACAAAATGCTAAGTTTTACATCATGCATGTATGTTAAGCTAATCATCACATATCGTATCATCAATGGGGGCAAGAGAGGTTGCACATGATAAAAAATCTATCCCCCCCACATCAATATCATCGTATCATCCCATCCATATACATCTATAGTAACACATGATAAATGCATTTGATACATTCTACAACATCACATCATCTGGAAATAAAAGCACATGTATACATCAAACATCAAGATAACATACATGTAAGTATAAAATTAGACAACATCATAGCACATTCATAAGTGCGGAATCAACACACGCAATATGCAATGGGGTTCATCATAGAGTAATTTGTGATAAAGGGTATTTTAAATCATAGAATTATGCCCACTCGTGTCATATGCATCAGGACAAAAAAACAATAAAGTGCATCATCTCATAAACATGTGTATCTAAGCCCAAAAAGTAATCCTCTATATACATGTGTGTCATATACATATATATATATATCAACAAAAATGGATATACATTGGTACTCTTTATCAAAAATGACTTCAGTTGAGGTGTACAAAGATGATACATCAAAAATGTCCACATATTCATACAAGTCTAAACTTTCCAAATCAATACTCAAAATGATACGTCATAGATACAAAGTGTCATAAAAAAGGGGCATTTATAAAAAAGAATCAATCCTTCATCATGAAGCATCATCAAAATACAAGTATATAAGGCTATACGTCAAAATCGTCCTTCTTAAGAGGTGTGAATACAAATAATTTGTACAGCAAAAATGTGGAGCTCAACTGCAGTTGTCGTCCTTACCCGGGGCTCCCAGGTCTGTCACCTGGCCGAAGGAACAATGGAGGCTAAGATGGTCCTAGTCTGACTGGCTACTCTGGAATGGGTTGTCTTGTTGATCTCATAGACTGGACTAATCTCTGTGACCAAGATCCTGTCGCGCTCGACCATGACTGTCAAGGTAGTACCACTCGCTACTCTGGGGAGACTACCCTGTAATAGATAGTCCTGTAAATAAAGCCTCGCCACGAATCCTCATAACATCATATATCAAATCAACATCTCTAGAGGAAAGGGCTAACTAAACAATAGCATCACGCTCACCTGTCACTTTTCCTAAATTGGCCTCAGCCTATCTAGAGGAAGTAGCCTCTCGGTCTTTCTCTACAGTAATAGTCTATAGCTCGATGCGAGCCTAATCCCCTCTATGTAAGTAGTGCTTGTGACCGTGTGTATACATGATCTCTCTACGTAATGGCCATCTGCACCTGGGTCTGGGACTGATGAAGAAGGCTCAATATCTAAGCCCCCTGGGTAGCCATCTCTTGTATCTGCCTCTTCCATGCCACTCTGTCATCCCCTGGGCCAGCCTGGGCCCGAGCCTGATCTCGCTCTAAAATTAATGTAACAATATGGGCCTAGGCCTCATCACGCTCTTCTATGGTGGTCACACACTAGCCTTGGGCCTCATCGCTCTTTGCTCTTGATGTATCTCTCTTAGCTAGGGCCTATTGTAACTGATGATGTATTATGGCTATTTGTGCCTTAGGGACTGGTCCCTGAGGTGCTCTGGAGGACTGACCCTACTCCAAGACCCTCAATCTCACTGGCTGAATTAGGGCATGTACTGGGCCCTGTGGCCTTGGTCCCTATGCTTGTTTAGAACCCTACCCATCGTGAGGTATACCATCAAAAGGATCCTTTGGATCTGGCCCCACTGATCTCACTCTGCGCTCTGAACCATGCCATATCTCTATAGGTGGACGAGCACCTTATACCTAGGCCTCCTCCAGAATGGTGAGACGCCAGGGTAATACAGTGGCATACCAAGTTGTGTACTATGATGTGGTCCCTACATCCCACACCTGTCATGTTGGGTCCCATGCCTGGGGGACCACCTGTGTAAAACTCGCTCGAGCTCAGGCCACTTGTATGCACAGCCCCATAGTCTTCCTCTCCAAATCTCTGCGTGCATACCAAATGTCTAGCTGTGGGACCCCTTGTACTCTGCCAAGCTACTGCTGCCACCTGTCAACTCAATATAGCTCTGTGATGTAGCTATGATTGCCAATGATATAGTGCTCTACTGAGCACATGCTGAGCTCTGTGGCATCCTCTGGCCACTAGAAATGTTGGTATGGCCACCAAATAACATCTATCACTTAGCATCTCATCAAACTCTCACCTATATCTTAATAGGCTGCCAAGGTGGCTACATATATCACCACCTGCTACTACCCATGCCATGTATGATGGCTCCTTTGGGTCTTGGACATGTAAAGTGCCCACGGGGTGCCCAATGGAAATATGGTCCCATGACCAGATCTGAAGTAATGAATCTGGACCCATGGTCTTCTGACCATGGTATGTAATCAAATGTGAGTCCCAATATAAGTGGGCCAAATTACACTATCCCCAGTAGTATCTCTCGCCACTAAAGATGCCATCAAAAAAAGGTAATAATCCTCTCAGGAACGATGTCCCTGTCTTATCAGTGTGTAAGAGCCCACTGATAAGAGATATGATGTAGAGAGGCCCCCGATGCAGTGTGGGGTCATAAATGCACTCGTGAAGAGCTATAGTCATACCATCATGCAGTATGTCATCCACATCAAACAGATCACTGCATGCTACTCAGATCAGCCTTGCATCTTAGATGTACTCGATCAAGGTACCTAGGATCGGCACACGTAGGATCTGCCATACATCCTCAAGGGTCACAATCATCTCCCTTGTAGGTAGTATGAAGCACTAACTCTCGCTATGCCATTGCTCGACTAGCGCAGTCAGTAAACCATGATCTAGTGTAATGGAGGGCATCTGAGACACGGGGCCTAGCCCCACCACCTTAAGAAGTATCGCCATGGCTTGTTAGTCGCATCGATGCATACTCCTCTCTATCTCTGCTATCCAGGTGTGCCGCTCTCATGTCTGTAAAACTAGCAATCATCTCTGCAAAATACCAAATCACTCATCAGTTACTAACATTTCTTCTAAAAAACTATTTAATATTTTAGGGTTAACCCAAAAATTTTAAAAATTCTTCTAAGTGTCATATTTTTGACATTTTATTATCTCTTCCACCGAGTTTGAGGCACCTGCGTGCCCTTTTGGATGCCTACACCCCCTTTTGGGCATTTGCACGTGTGCGTGTCTATCTTTTGGTGCTTGCAAATTCTTTTGGGTGCCTACATGCCCTTTTTGGCATGTACACCAAACAATTGGTGCCTGCACTTGCACACAAATACCCATGGGTGTGTGTGTGACCCCTTTTGTGTATGTGCCATGTTTTTAACATGTGCACCTATTTTTGTGTATGTGCATATAAACGCATATGTGAGTGTGTGCACTTCATGCTTGCGCATGCGTGCACATGTTTGTGGTGCATGTGCCCCCTGTAGACACCAAATTTGTGTCATTACGACACCCTGTACCCCGCATCCCATTTCGCAACCTAACCTCATCACCTAAACCTTACACAATTATTTATTAATTACCTTATAATTAATAAATCCACATCGCCATACCTGCCACCTCATGTCGCTACCTCATCATGACCTAGTCTTAACCCTAAACTAACCTAATTGACCTATAACTTGGTCCAATTCTACACCTATGACTAATTACTCCTCATCTGCACCTAAAACCAAATTCATAATGACTTGACCAAGCCCGTAACCAATCCCTTGGAAGAAAAAGAGGGAAAGCTGGCTATTTCACCAAAAATAGTCCACTTTGACCTGACCGATACCGGTTCCTACTCGACCGCCGTCGGTTGCTTAACCGCCATCGGTTCCCCGTAAATGACCACTTCCAACCAAAAAAAAAGGATCGGATTTTCATTTGATCAGAAGAAAGGAGGAGAAATCATTGAAAGGATCAAGATTTTGCTTGGCCGAGCAGAGACAAGTGAAGAAACAGGAAGAGTTTGCAGAGAAGGACATCAAGCCCAAGACTGCAACTGAATAACCAGAGCCCAATAACACTCATCTGAGCATTAGAAGAGGAGATAACTCATCTTAGATTGTCAAATCATCCAACTTGGGTCCTGTCATCATCATCACAGTCCTGAAACTTGCATCTGCATCAGGGACTAGTGAGTAGTGTTTTATATATGTTTCTAAGCACCATTTTCTCTCGAACTGTTGATTAATAGTAATCATAAGTTTATTCCCAAATCTACTACCAGCAACATACTGCACTTAACCTTCACCCATACATCCTGATATTTCCTAGAAGGCCATTTTGACCACACTCTGAGTCTTCCCTATCCTCCCATCATTCCCCTCAGCCATCCCCCAATATTAATAATTCCACAATCACCTTGCAACCAACCCCTATCCAGAAGCACTTAGATTGCTGACCCTACCGATATCGTTTATCCCCTACCAGCCAGCGGTTCTCTAATCGTGGTCGGTTACCCAGTGACTGGCGTCGGTCACTGTGACTTATACCCCAAAACCCTTTTCTCGCCTATTCGCCACCTAACAACCTCAGATCTAGTCTGGTTTATCCCTATAACTCAACCTAAACGTACCAACGACCAGTAACCGAACAAACAACGTGACTCTTTATTATTGATAGTTTAGCTTCTATTGCTTTGTAACGAGATACCTAAATCGTGATTTTGCAATAGCTTTCTTTATTATCGTTTGTGTTAAATTTGTATTAAAAGGGGAATTGACCACCTTCGAAAGGAAGTTTTATATTTCATGGGCCTAAGGCAGCTCCCTCATTTATTGTCTAATTAAAATCTGGTGGTCTTGTATTCTTACTTACAGGTAGTCCTTCTAAGACAAAAAGGAGTACTTCGTAGTCGATCTGATCTTTCTCTATGGTACGCGCACACCATCTCAACATTCAACAGGTATTCCTCCTAGCCCTAACCCTTATCTGTTTCTCAAAGGAATGATAGGATAGAAGCAAGTCTATTCTGCAGAGCCGAAACCATTCCGTGCGAAACATTTTGGCACGCCCGGTGGGACCCATTTCGGGTTTCTGTTTCTCTTGCTTGTTTTCATTTTAGGAAGCATACTTGCTGTTGCTGTTTTTGTTATATTTAGTGAAGAATTTTTCTTGCTTTCCTAGTTTCACATTAGTGAAAGTCATCTTTTGCTTCATCGAATATCATTTTCGATTTGGGTTTAAAACACGTGCATTACATTCTTGCTTGTTGTTTTCAATTCTAGTGAACATAGACTAAGTAACAGGTCGTACACATGGGGGTGATTTCCACGGTATTGACAGGAAATTAATCTTACTTTCACTACACAACACATACCGAATCACTTCATAATTAACACAACAGCTCAAAACATCCCCCCTTTTCCGCGGTATTCCTCCGCCCGATTGAGGTAACCTTATAAGCCAAAACAAACTTGACATTCCCCCTAAGTCTTTTGTTTAGGATTGACATCATTCCATGTCTAAAGGCATAAGCCCACAATAATTAAAATTAACCCTAGGGTTAGTCTCTGGATTTGCGTGTGCATCTTGCTTGTTTTCAGTTCTGTTTTCTCTGTTATACACTGTCTTCTGTGATTACCTTAGAACAATTTGATAAATGCACTGAGCGTTGTTAACAATCAAATCAGCAGCTTCTTATATTTTCTTATACCAGTCTTATTACACTGACATCGGTTAACTGACCGATGTCGGCTATAGTCTAACCGACATCGGTTATCAGACCGATATCGGTTACTGTCTTTTACAGTTCCTGACAAACCAACAACTTACCAATTTCACCATTCTGAGTCTGTTTCTGTTCTTGATAGATTGAAACCCTACTGTGTACTCCTGTCCATGGTTGTTATCACTCGAAAGCAAGCCACCGCCATGGTTTCACATGCTTGCTCTGTGCCTTTGCCTGAATCACCCCCTTCACATTCTGTGGGGAATCCTACGGACACCAGCGAGGTTCCTAAAATTCCTGTGGGAGATAAAGAATTTGCCAAATTTCTGGATGCTAATCCTAGCGCTGTACAATACTATTTGTCTCATGCCCTTGACCGTACACCCGATGGTCAACTCCTTGTTGGCATGCCTATCAGTATAGCTGCTCATTTAGCCCCTTCTCCACCTGATAACTCCGCTTTGCCTTCCGCATCCTTAGCCCCGTCGCCTACCTCAGCAGCTTCAGGGGTCCATACGGCACAGATTGGTTTTCCTTTGGTTAATCTTGGGCCCAACATGTCATTACCGCCAACTGCTCCTACCTCGTCTCTCTTGCAGACTGTTCCGTTCATGACTTGCTCTCTGCCACCTATCCACACGAGCTTTCCTTCTCAAGCTCCGCCCACCTTTTCATTTCCACACACATATCCGGTAACCTCAACAGCTTATATAGGACATCCCTATTTGGTTGCCTCAACACATTCGTCCTCCATACCTTATCAACATTTAACCCCACCATTGTCTAGCGGTGGCCCTTGGCCCAACTTGCCTCCGTTTACCACAACCACACCATCATCTCATCCAACTACTGATTTAATTAAACAAATGATGGACAAAATGCAAAATCTGGAGGCTTCTGTTTCAGGAAGTCGTAGCGCCTTGACATACGAGCAAGTTTATCGGGAGCCCATCCACCCTTCAGTCCCCCTTCATTCATATCCTCCTCAATGGGAATTACCAAAGTTTACCCACTTTAACAGTAAGGAGGACCCTCAACAACACTTGCGATCATTTAGACATGCCTGCTATCTGATTGCTCACGACGACGCTTTACTACTCCGCACCTTTCCCATGTCCTTATCAGGACCCGCCTTGGAGTGGTACAGTGCTTTAACCCAGCACTCAATCTTCTCTTTTAACCAGCTAGCCCAATCTTTCTTGGATCATTTCTCCATTAACATTGCCAAGAAAGTATCTATCACCGACCTCTATGCCATCCGACAATTTGAAGATGAATCTATCGCAGATTTCGTTGGATGATGGCGGGGCCTTATCAACCAACTTACGTATGCCTTGCCTCAGACCAAACTTATCGAACTGTTTACGCGGGCCTGCGCTAAGCACATCTCTCCTACCCTCCAAATTCAAACTTTCCGTACATTTGACGAGGCCTTTACTATGGCTCGAAAACTAGAGATTCGAGCCTTAGAGGAAGAGAAATTGTGGTTGCGCAACAAAAAACCCCACTTTCCGAACCCAAGATTCCACCAACAAACCTAACATCACCAATCCTCACCCATCGACTGCTTCGAAATCAAAAGGGGCCGTGCACGCGGTGATGGTAAAATCCCAACCACCATCTAATACCCCTCCAAAAACCACCTATAAGTATAAAGCAGAGCCCATCAACTACACTCCCTTGGGAGAAACATATGGTGTGATATTGGAAAAATTGCTCAAAGCAGGAGCCATTACCTTACCTCCTGTTAAACCTCATTCTGGGTTTGATTCCACTCGCGCCATACCTTCTTGGTACAAAGAAAATGACTTCTGTAACTTCCACCGCGTGAAGGGACACAGTCATGAGAACTGCAAGATGTTGAAAAAAATAGTGCAGGAAATGGTTGATGCGGGGGATATAGCCCTCGATAATCCTAACGCCCCTGCTAACCGAAATTTGAAAATATTCAACAAACCATTCCCGAATCATTCTTCTAACAGTAATCTAAACCAAGATATCTTAGCCGAGGAGAGTGTTCATGAGATCCATGCAGTCTTCGATTCCCAGCCAAAGACCTCTATCGAAAAAATTCTGAATCAAACCTCTTCACTAACGCAGGAAACCGAACCCCCTTCCTCGCCATCAAGACAAACTGAAATCCTTGCCGTTCCTTTACCCATCAAGGAATTAACCGCCCAGAGTTCCCTGACTCACAAATGAGCCTTCTTACACCACATCCTTGCAAGACTGTGAGCGGATGTTATCTAATTTATCTATTTCCCAAACGTCTCCTTCTACCATTCTTGCTGTACAAGAGGAAGGCTCGCCACTTCTTTTGTCATCCTTAGACGAGAAACCTCTTGAACCGACATCACCACATTCTTTAAACATGACAGATCCTCTCAAACACGCCCTCCTACCTATTAGTCCTTCATCACCTAAATCTTTTCAGCAACCGGTGGACCTCTTAATGCCCATTGATACAGTGCCTCATATACCCCTTGTATCACACCCACAGTGGACTGGAATCACAACCCACCTTTCTTCCATACAAAAGTTCCTATTCACACGTGAGGACTGTCATTCCCCAGAAGATAGACAGGTCCTATGGGAACGTTTGAGTACGCCATATTCTACTCAAATGCAAATGACCGATCCTGATGCCTCTACCATATACCCGAAGTGTTTACAGAAGCTTAAAATGCCTATGTCCTCATCTTCACCCCCCTCATCTCTACCAAATACCTCATCCACTTCTATTAACCTAACCAAATCTTCCCCTATGCTTGGGACCTCACCCATACCTAGTCTAACACATCCACCTAAGCGGCTTGATTTATCTAAAAATAAAGCCGTCCATCCCATTAGGAGACAGACTCAATCTCCTCCATCTAGGCCGTTAACACAACTAAAACCCTCGTCGTCACACCTACCTTCCATATTGGGACCCCATCCCTCTACCTTACATCAATATATCATACCTCCTGCGTTTTCTTTTAAGCGACCTACGCCTTCTGTACCCATACAGAAATCCAAAGGTATAGCAACACCGTCACCCCGCGTATCCTGTCCACCTATCAACCCTAAACAAATTCCATCATCAAAAGATTTGTTTTCTGTCACTCCTATTTCTCCGTGGTTGTTTTCTAATACCACATCATCTGTGGCCTCATCATCCAACCTAAACATAGCTTCTGCGTCAAAGAAGCCACGTTTAGTTAAAACCCATTATCAAAACTCCTTGGCTAAACCACCCCCCATACAAACCAACCACACCACGTCATCACCAGAATCGACCCAGTCAATAGCCTCATTTTCCTCTGACTTTGACCCACTCAAAGGGTCTTACGCCAAAATCCTTGCTATGTTGGTAGAGAATGCGACCATTTCCCTACCCCCACTTAGACCTTATGATCCATCTAAACCTCGACCTATAGGTTACGATGAGTCTAAAATCTGCGCTTACCACCGCACACCAGGACATGACGTAGAGGGATGCAAAGCGTTGAAAGCCATACTTCGTCCGTCACCTCTCTCAGATAGAAAAGTTAAGAAAGACAACTTACGAAGAGAGAGACCTTTAGCTTCAATTCCCTCTCCTATACCACCTGTCCCCGCCTCACCAAGATCTATCATTATTACAGCCCCACCTCTCGAAAACCATGACCTATCCCTACCATCTTCCTCCTCTCGTATTCACGAGATCAATATGATTAGTGTTGCTACTCGAGGGCAGAAAAACAATGGGAAAGTGAAAGAAAACACACCTGCGGCATCTCTTTCTCCGTCCACCATCCCGATTGCACCACCACCTAAAGTGGTTATTCGTGGACCCGCCTATCCCGTCTCTAATGGCATTGCCCACCGAACTATGATCAAACAGCTTCACCAATCACCTATAAAAATGACACTGTATGATCTCATTCAGACTTCTGAATCTCATCGACAAGCTCTCGTTGAAATCCTTCAAGGGATAGAGGTTTTACCTAATGAAACCTTGCCTGTTACCTCTATTCTAACACCCAATCATGTTGCTTCGCTCACCAAACAATCTATCTCCCCAACCACTTCTGTCTCTGTATAGCAAGCCGCTGCTGTCAGTTTCTCCGAAGATGAAATTATCGACTTTGGTGCTGAAGATCCTGACCCTGCTCTTTTCATCTCAGTGTACGTTCGGGATATTCGGGTACGTCGTGTTATGATTGACGGGGGCACTAGCCTAAACATCATCTCTTCAAAAGCCTTCCAACAAATGAATATCCCTTCTAGTTGCATGTGTGCCAACCCCATCATGTTGCGATCATTCAATGATGCTATTACTTCTACTTTAGGCACCGTGATCCTTAACATTCGTGTAGGACCACGTACTTTACCCGAACTCTTCTATGTCCTTGAGGGAGAGTTCCAATACAATATGTTGTTAGGCTGCCCTTGGATCCGGGCTATGGGATGTGTTCCCTCCACTTTACATAGATGCATAAAATTTGAGTACGAGGGGAAGTCCTACACCGTAAAAGCTGATCCTCCCCCCTTCAAAACTTGCAATATGTTGTATCGCCCTAATGATGTGCTTGTACCAGTCAAGACACCCATTCATCCAACCCAGCCATCCACTTCCAACGCACCTACACCTTCAACCAATGAAACCGCCGTTACAAATATTACTTCCTTTCCCGCAGATAACATCCCAACCTCCGACCCCTTAGTAGATGTTTTTCAATGCCTTACGCTGGGGGAGTACCGCCTATATAACGTTAGCTCTTTCCATACCCCGCAGGAGTATGGACAGTTACATGCACATCCCACCTACGACCGTCGCGTGGGGGAGGTAATCTCTTACGGACCACCCCATTGCCGCACCAACCTAACGTATGGGGGTGTTGACGCATCCTCCGTTACCCCTGAACCTCCTCTTGGTGTGGTTCCCTTCCAATCTGATTTTCAATACTTGACAAATCATCGTTTCGCCCTCACCTTCTTGACTCGTTGTGCTTGGAAAGGCTTTGGTTTTGGTCTTTATGAACAAGGCTGACATACACTCATTCCCGTGACTACACGCAAACACAATGATCGCAGTGGTCTCGGTTTTCCTGAAACACCTACACCGGAGAAACCTCGTGTCAGTTGTATCCTGGAAGATGACGACGTCACCCCTACCAAGCCATCATCACCCAGTTTACCATCATCACCCATAGAGTCGATAGACCTTGAATCTATCCCTCCTAACTTTTTTTTTCATAAATACTATCTTCATAGGTCCTCTCACTTATCAACGCAATAATGAGGACCCATTTTCTCTTCCCCTTCTATATCCAAACATGATCAAAGAGGATTCGCCTTCGATTAATGTTGTTGAGTGACAGGATGATGACTCCATCCTCACTTACCTTGGTGTGGATTACTCCTATATTCAATGCGCCTTACCGTCTAAAACACAAACCATGTTAAATGAGTCAACTATAGAAATCAACATCCACACCGAGGAGGATCCTCACATTATGAAGATCAGACAATCCCTTAACACATCAGAACAAGCCACCTTTACTACCTTTCTCCGTACCCACAACCAAGCTTTCGCTTGGTCCTACGCTGACATGCCAGGAATTGATCCTACCATTGCTGTCCATAACATCACCCTAAACCACAATTCTAAACCAGTCAAACAAAAACTGAGAAAAATGCATCCATGCGTTGCCCTCTTGGTCAAAGAAGAGCTTCAATGACTTCTTTCTGTTTCCTTCATCTTGCCTATTGACTATCCTCAATGGATTTCTGACATCATACCTGTCACTAAAGTGACGGGGGGACTTCAGGATATGCACGGATTTACCGAGACCTTAACCTCGCTTGCCCCAAGGATGACTTCCCCCTCCCCAAGTATTGATCAACTTGTTGATCTCACTGCGGGCCATGAAATGCTTTCTCTCATGGATGGCTTTTCGGGATACAATCAAATTTTGGTAGCCCCAGCCGATCAACATAAAACTACCTTCATAACTCCTTGGGGAACCTTCTGTTATCGTGTCATGCCATTTGGCCTTAAGAATGCTGGTGCGACCTATCAGCGGGCTATGACTTACATTTTTCATGACATTATGCACACTATCCTTGAGGATTATGTCAATGATCTTCTTGGCAAATGTAAATATCGCAGTGAACATCTCGATGTTTTAACCATTATTTTCGATCGCCTGTTACAATATTCAGTCCAGCTTCAACCAAAGAAATGTGTCTTTGGTGTTCTTTCGAGAAAACTTCTTGGCTTTATTGTCTCTTTGTGTGGCATTGAGGTCGATCCATCTAAAGTAAAATCTATCCTATAATTGCCCCCACCCAAAAACCTCAAACAATTACATAGTTTGCAGGGTAAACTTCAATCCATCTGGTGTTTTATCTCCCAACTCTCAGATCGATGTCAACCTTTCCATCACCTTCTTAAAAAGGATATTGCCTTTCAATGGAGTGACGAGTGTCACCAAGCCTTTGAAGCTCTCAAATCCTATCTGTTGTAGCCACCTGTGCTTATTCCACCGTACAGGATGATCGCCCTTTCTACCTTTACCTTTCTGCCACTGACCATTGCTATAGGAGCCATGCTCACACATTTGGACTCGACACGTCAAGAACAAGCCGTTTATTATATAAGTTGTACTCTCGTGGATTACGAGACTAGGTATACACATGTAGAAAAATTGTGCCTAGCCCTATCATTCGTAGCCACCAAACTCTGACATTACCTCCTGAATCACAAAACTTTTGTCATCACCAACACAGACCCCATTCATTATATGTATGCCAAACCACATCTAAACCAATGCATCACCTGATGGCTTATGCTCCTCGCCAACCTCGACCTTGAGTTTGTACAATAGAAGTCAATCAAAGGACAAACTATTGCGGACCAACTTGCGGAGGCCCCTTTACCTGGGGAACAATACACCAATTTTAAAATTCCCCGACGAACTCATCGCCACTCTTTCACTTAGGGAAGAGTCGCATCAAATGACCCTCTTCTTCGATGGATCTAAATGCCAGCACGACGGAGGAGCCGACATTGTTCTCATTCCTCTTGACGCTGAACCTATGCCTCTTTCATTCCGGCTCGATTTTCCCTGCACTAATAATACAGCGGAATACGAGGCCCTTGTTTTGGGTCTCCAGGTTGCATTACACTTAGGTGTCAAATCCATTAATATTTTTGGCGACTCTCAATTGGTAGTCAATCAAGTTATGGGCATCTACCAATGTAAGAATGAGGAACTTCAAAAGTACAAACATTATGTGGATTCACTTTTGACCTGATTTACTCGTTATTCTATCCAGACCATTCCCCATTCCACTAAAAAATTTGTGGATACTATGGCTTGCTTAGCCTTGCAAATTCCTACCTCACCAACTGACTCTGACATATTCTTCTTGGTCCAACAACTTTTTGCCCCATCCTACTCAGCCCCGGTTGTTTGTATGATAAATAATATGTCTGCTAATTCGTAGGATACCTGGTACCACCAATTTCATGACTACCTTATAACCTCTGTTCTCCCACCTGACCTTACCAGTAACGGAAAACGTGCTTTTCTTAAAAGTGTTTCTCATTATATCGTCATGGGGGGAATCCTCTATAAACGTGGCTTTGATGGCATCCTTCTTCGATGTCTAACCGGCGTGGAGGTCACCTATACCGTCTAACAAGTCCATGATGGCATTTGTGGTGGACATTTTAGTGGCCTTGCCATGGCCAAATGAATCCTTCACCTAGGTTATTATTGGCCTACTCTTAATAACGACTACTACGAATATGTTAATCGTTGTGTGTTATATGTTAACAACATGTCAACCTTCAACATACTCCTAGCCATCCGCTACAGGTCGCATGAGATCTTTGGCCTTTCTCACAATGGGGTTTAGACCTTATTGGTGAGATTCACTCGCCTTCTTCACAACGTCACCATTGGATAATCACAGTAACCGAATACTACACAAAATGGGTGGAGGCCATTCCACTCATTTCAATCAAAAAATAAAAAATTGTCGAATTCGTTAACCATCACATTATCTGTCATTTTGGTATTCCTCATCGCCTAATAATAGATAATGGTAAATATTTTAAAAATAAGTTGTTACAAGACCTTTGTGACAACTTTGGTATCAAACTTAGTTTCTCATCACCTTACTATCCACAGGCCAATGGTCAAGTTGAATCTTCTAATAAAACCCTAACCAAAATCCTCATGAAAGTTGTCAATGAGTCCGTAAGAAACTGGCATGATCACATTCCCTTTGCCCTTTGGGCTTATCGTACTAGCATTCGTACCTCCACTAATGCCACACCATTTTCTTTGGTATATGGTACCGATGCTGTCTTGCCTCTCGAAATACAAATACCCTCCCTCTGAATATCTCTTCAGGATATTCTTACCAATGATGATTTCCGCCAAGAGTGGTTAGCCTAGTTAGATATTCTTGACGAGTGTCATCTTACAGCTCTTGATCACCTTCAAATCTACCAAAAATGCATCAAGCGTGCTTATGATAAGCGACTTCATGAGCATACCTTTAAGGTTGGTGATCTTGTCCTCAAAGAGAATCAACATGTAACCAAACTAGAAAAGAGCAAACGTGGAAAATTTGATCCTAATTGGATTGGGCCTTACATTATCACTCACACTTATGGATCAGGCACTTATCGTTTAACTTCGCTTAATGGTAAACTTGAGCTTGAGCCCCTTAATGCCTTGCATCTTTGACCATTCTATTGTTGAAATTAGTGTTATATCACTTCTTATCTACCTTACGCTCATCCCTTGAGCTCATTTACCACCGCATACACTTTGTTTCTTACATTTCAAAATCCAATCAAGCTCATATGGTTTGATTATCACCTTCCGTTTAAAATATGCCTTCCCCTTTTTAGTCTAGTCCATGACTTCAAAGTATCAAAATGACACATTCTTAATTAAAACACTTATGGGATTTTCTTGAGTCAAAGTTCCTACAAAAACTAGATGCTTTATGCCCAATGGACATCTAGACCTCTAAATTATACAATAGATTGCTCCTTTGAAGGACAGCTATATGCCAAACTATTGCTACTATTATATATAGACTTCTCCCCCGAAGGACAGCTATGCATAAACACCGCATCTACTACTATAAATAGATTGCTCCCTTGAAGGACAACTATACACAGTCAGCCTTTATCAAAAGCTTCTTGCATTGATCAGCTTCGTGAAGACCTCAACAACAAACAAAATACATATCCCATGTAGAATTCCCACATCGATCAGTCTATATCCAGCAAAATAAAATAAAAATAAAAGCAGAATACTTCAAAGCACTTTTGAGTCATGGACTTGTCTATTTAGGTTTGGTTTTCTTTTTTCAGAATAATCATCTTATAATAAGTTCTCTGCGCCCCAGCCATACCATCCACCTCACCTCGCCATTCTTCACAATAACAAAACTCAAGGGACGTGACGTATATCTGATATATTGTGATTATACCACTCTTTTCACCTATCGACTTCTCGCCTATGCAAGGTACCTAGGGATTCAAGCTCATCCTACATTAATATGTGGTTTGTTTTAGCTCTTTCTCAACTATGGGACACTCTTGCCTCTTTTGACTTGGCTCTAAGATTGTGTGTTGACCTTAATCAGGACATGATTCCCTACTCCTTGGGAATGCTAACTTTCGCTTTACCCTACCAACACCAACAACATTACCCTACCAACATCAAATTTTTACCAACCAACAAAATTGCCTAACCACAACCCAATTACCTGAATTCACCTCTCCCTGATCCTAAGGGAGAACTACATCGGTCTGAGGCCCTTCCTTGCTTTGTGTAAATGGGCTATGTAGGCAGCACTTAGGAGACATGGGGTCTCCCAAGGTTAGCTCGACCATCCCCTACCATACCCCATCATATGTTGTCAATATATATATATATAATATATATTTTTCGTGTATTTCTATTTGCCAACTTTCATCTTTATCCTTTTTCAAACACAAACAAAAATAACATTTCAAACACAACCATTCTTATTATTATCATCACTCAAAATAACATACATCTTTCAGTTTTATTTTAGATGTTAAACAAATACATCTTCTCTATCATCGACTCACAGGTCGGCATCTGGATGCAGCAGCTTGGGGCGGAACATGTCTTCCCCCTTGTCCCTCAGGCCTGTTGGATGCGATTCCGTCCTCGTTCAGCCATGCCATTCACCACCCTCTTCAAATATAACTTGTCTTTCTACCTTCTGGAGGAATCTCAGCCCACGCTCACTTCACCTAACAATCTCTTTCCTCCTTATCACTCAAATTGATCTTTCATGCAATTACCTGTAGCAGCTTGCTCAAACAGCGTCGCATTCGCATATTTAACTTGTTGTATGACTCTAAAAATAAGCCCTTCTAAAAATAAGAACTTAAGTTGCGTCGAACCCAGCAGTTCTATTTTTAGGAAAATAATTCTTGTCATAACACGATATCGGTTATATGTACTCACCCGGCCTATGTCATATAGCTACCGACATCGGTTACATAACCGATATGTGGTCAGGTGTCCCCTTGTTGCTTAAACCTAAGTATCCACAATTGCCACCATCTTTCATATTTTTACAAATTTTTGTGGCGCCCGCCCCTTTTTCCTGCATGAACAACACCATTATCCATATTTTTCATTAAATCCATATCTCATCACAATTTCATCAACATCATCTATCTATCTTACAAAAACAGCCACGCCATCAACAAACGATATCAAAAACCATCCATCTAACACCATTTGAATCCAAATCAACAGCTACATATATTCAATTTCACAAAACCAACGAAATTTCATCATACAACACGTCAACTAAACTCATCATTTATATATATACATACATACATCCCATCAACAAAAGACATCAACATCATTAATATATAACACCATGTAAATCAAACTCATCATACATTAAATATCACAAACCATTTTCAAAACACTTAAACACATTTTTACACACAACATGTGGGTCAAATCATCATATCTATATATATACAAAGTTTCAAATATACAATGTGCCCTGCATCGGGGCCTCTGTGATCTCATAATACAACAAAGCCGGCACGCAGGCCGCAATAACTGTCAATAATCTCGACTCGGCTCGCAGGCTGGTCTCTCATATCAAAAACATACTCGGCTCGCAGGCCGGTATCCACTGTACAACCCATACTCGGCTCGCAGGCCGGTATATACAATAAATGAATAATGAATAAATGAATACATAATATCTAGGCACGCAGGCCTCTATAAACATAGCCGGTTCGCAGACCGGTGCCCATATCCAATGAACCAATCCAAAACTATGCAGGGACCCCTCAACTCTCTCCACCGCCCTCTGCCTATCTGCCTGTTGG
Organism: Taxus chinensis; assembly: GCA_019776745.2. Taxonomy (NCBI): domain Eukaryota; kingdom Viridiplantae; phylum Streptophyta; class Pinopsida; order Cupressales; family Taxaceae; genus Taxus; species Taxus chinensis. The sequence continues at coordinate 946,969,887 of CM034147.1, forward strand.
TCCCTGTGCTGCCTCTCGCCTCCTGCCTGTCACAGACCCACCAGCTGTGGCTGCACCTCCCTGAGATCTCTGGCTCCGAGAGGTCTCTGCTCTATGTGCCGCATATGGCTGATAATCAGCCCCGGGTACCATCAAGAATATCCTGATAGTACCGGGCCTCTGCTCTAGCCTCCATATAACGATCATGAGCCACCGTAGGTGCTGGGGATGGTCCCCTGACTCCTACTACCAGTGCCCCCTGTGCCTATGCTGGTGCCGCTGGTGGTGCCTGTGGCTGTGGTGGTACCTGTACCTGCGGCTGTGCCGGTGCCGCTGGTGGTGCTGGTGCTGGTGCCTGTACCTGTGCCTGTACCTGTACCTGAGCCTGGGCTAGCTGCCCCTGTAAGACACCTATCTGTGCCTATGTGGCAGCAAGCTGCCCCTGTAATAACTGTACCTACCCTCTGAGCTGGTCCCTCTCTGCTCTAACAGCCGCTAAGTCTGGTTGTGCGGGTTGTGCTATCCTCGCAGCTCTCTCTCCGGCCCACCAAACCAAAAATGCTCCTGTGCAGCCGACATCATCTATGGTATCATCTGCCGGCCTCTCAGCAACCCAATCTGGGTCCACAGGCTGTGGTGCAGGTAGTGGAGCCTCTACATCATCCCTCCGGTACTGAGGGAAGTGAGGTGGCTCATCCTGTCGTAGCCCCATCTGCCTATCGTACCCTCTCCAGGGGTATCCTCTCATACTCTCTCGGCCTCCGTCCCACTATCCAGAATGTATACTGGATCCACTGCAACTGTGCTCGGGCTCCTCCGTGCGGGTGATGACCTCTATAAGGTCTCCATACAATATCTAACGCTGTCAAGCCCTCTAACATATGTCTATAATAAGTGACGTCCCGCCCTGCAAGCACTGCTCGTGGCTGGCCCATGACCCCCAACCACCTCTGAAAGCCGTATCTATAGATGACCTGTGGCCCTGGCTGCTGGGGCAGCCCTACTGGTCTAATGCATATGATATGCTCATATGCCCAACAGTGTAGTAAAAACGTCGAGCAAATCCCAAATCGCCTCATCCGGCGATAGCCCCACAGCTCTCGGTATAACTGCACCAGGTATACTGGTGCCCAAGCATAACATGTGTGCTCCTCCACCATCTCATGTAGCACACCCATAAGCACCCGTGGAAAGCGGCCTCCCTCTGAGTCTGGGAGGGCGAAGCAGGTGATCCCGATCATCATCAGCACGGAAAGCCATGTCTCATGGCGGTGGGCTCGGTACATATCCCCATACGCGATACTCGCGCTGTGATATGTCAGTAGCGCCACTGCATCCCCGAATACGTGTAGGATGCTGTCCATGGCTGTCTCAGCGTCAACCTGAAAGACTACCTCTCCATCAATCGGTAATCGAAGGATGCGATACACATCCTCCAATGTGATGGTCATCTCTCCAGTCGGGAGATGGAACACATTGGTCGCCGGATCCCATCTCTCGATGAGGGCGACCATCAAACTATGATCCCTGTCAATCGCTCTGTATCACTGGACTCCGCCGAGTCCCACCTCGCGCATGATACCCCACTGCGCTGCGGACACGTGTGGCCGCATCCGTCTCAACAGCGGGGGCATCCTGTCCCGCATCGTCAGCTGCTGACGTGCCTGTAAAACCAACTCACTACATTAGCCCTACTCTTTATCACAACATCTACTTATACCCTCTACACCCACCTATCTTACCCTAACAACCTCTATGATATCCCCCTCCCTCTTCACACCCAAACAATGACCTAAACCATACCAAAACACTCAAACAATACCAAAACACCTCCACCACAACCCAAACCATATCAACATACCCAAACAATACCAAACCACCTAAAACTGAAAAAAATCAACACACCCAACAAACTAAAACACCCACAACAAACCAAAACACTCCAACAATACCCAAATACCCCCACCACAACCTAAACCCAACCCAACAAAAATAAAAATACAATAAGGACCGGTATACGGTCACTTATGACCGACACCGGTCCTCTCTTCACTAAGGCGCCAGTCACTATACGACCGACACCGGTCAACCACAACCCCACCTTGCCCCGAAACTTCCTGACTGATGCCGGTCGCTTAGTGACCAGCATCGGTCACTGAAAAATTGCCGGGCCGAATCCGGCCGCACCCCCCCCCCCCAAATTCATTTTTCCCTATTTATCCCTATTTACCCACCCAAACACCCTAAAAATCTACCCACCCTGCCGCCTTGCCCTATTTACCCATCTATCCTCTTCATTTTTCAAATAACGTCAATTTATTCATTATTTTACCAAAACATGGATTCCTACCCAAACCCCCAAAAATAGCTTAATATACTCAAATCCACACAATGAGGGGTTTCGAACCTACCGGTACGACGACACGTCATCGTGGTGGGATGGGTGGTGGTGGTCCAGCTGGTCCAGCCCCTCCTGCTCCTCCTGGCTGTGCCATAGCTCCACCTCTCCTCTGCTGGGTCCTCCACCAATCAACTGTTGCCTCCTACTCACTCGGGGCCCACTAATCACTCACTCCTCCACTCAAATAGTGCCACCTCAACCAACAAATGCTCCAATCTCAATAATCCACCTCAGACAACCCAAATCGGTTTTCAAATTGCAAATGTGACAATGACAGGCCGTATTTTTCTTTTTATAGGTTTTTGACCTATAACCGATATCGGTTTTATTATGAACCTATTGGGAACCGGTATCGGTCCCTCTAACCAATATCGGTCATAGATAATCGACATCGGTTTTATTCCAACTTGGCTACGAACCAATTTCGCCCCTTATTTACTAATATCCCTTTTACCAACATCAAGGCCTATATCCACCTTCATTGACAACCCTTTGTTAACCTATTCAGCCTGACCCACGTCCATCACCTACCATTTGGCCCGACCCATGGAGGCCACAACCAACCTATTTGGCCCGACCCAAGGCCGCAACCTACCATTTGGCCCGACCCAAGGCCACAACCAACCTATTTGGCCCGACCCAAGGCCGCAACCAACCTATTTGGCCCGACCCAAGGCCGCAACCAACCTATTTGGCCCAAGCCCGACCCACCTATTTGGCCGCAACCAACCTATTTGGCCTCGACCCACGGCCGCAACCAACCTATTTGGCCAACGGACCCAAGGCTGTAACCTACCATTTGGCCCGACCCACCATTTGGCTCGCAACCAACCTCTTTGGCCCAACCCACGGCCGTAACCTACCATTTGGCCCGACCCACGAGCCGCAACCAACCCATTTGGCCCGACCCAAGGCCGCACCTAACCATTTGGCCCGACCTAAGGCCGCACCAATTAAATACCATACCCACCATCAACGTTTTTATTTTATCCATCCATCATGTACCTTTTTGTTCAATCGAGCTCACCTGTTCGTGTTTTAGCATGATTAGGGTCCTTGACTTGATCTGTCGACCAACTTTGCCTAGACTTAGACCGTGACGTTTATCTCAACCAAACCAACCATTTGGTACTGCCGAACATGCCTAAACGTTCCTGTACCTTACCCGTTATATCCCCTGGAGCTACTTCCTATGCCTTGGATACCAGGATTATATCACCCTTGTTTGGATAAACTATCGACCTTTGCCTATGAATTGCTTGTTTGCTCTTCAAATCATATACCCTGGTCGCACTACTGCATTTCAACGTGCGTCTGCTTCCTTGGACCTACCCCACCCTCTTACCGTTATCTCAACACCATTTACCCTTTATCAACCCTATCCCTGCTTTCACGCTACCTCAATCTGTGATAGATTTGAGGGGGATTACCTATACCCTTAACAGGGGTAACCACTTCTTATTATTGTTCGTGCAGCTTTACAAAACAAACTACACGACAATAAGGGGCTAATGTAGACACCAAATTTGTGTCTTACGACCCCCTGTGCCCCGCATCTCATTTCGCAACCTAACCTCATCACCTAAACCTTACACAATTATTTATTAATTACCTTATAATTAATAAATCCACATCACCATACCTGCCACCTCATGTCGCCACCTCATCATGACCTAGTCTTAACCCTAAACTAACCTAATTAAGACCTATAACTTGGTCCAATTCCACACCTATGACTAATTACTCCTCATCCACACCTAAAACCAACTTCATAATGACTTGACCAAGCCCGCTACCAATCCCTCGGAAGAAAAGGAGGGAAAGCTGGCTATTTTACCAAAAATAGCCCACTTTGACCTGACCGATACCGGTTCCTACTCGACCGCCGTCGGTTGCGTAACCGCCATCGGTTCCCCGTAAATGACCACTTCCAACCAAAAACAAAGGATCGGATTTTCATTTGATCGAGAAGAAAGAGAAATCATCGAAAGGATCCGGATTTACTTGGCCGAGCAGAGACAAGTGAAGAAACAAGAAGAGTTTGCAGAGAAGGACATCAAGCCCAAGACTGCAACTGAATAACCAGAGCCCAGTAACACTCATCCGAACATCAGAAGAGGAGATAAATCATCTTGGATTGTCAGATCATCCAACTTGGGTCCTGTCTTCATCATCACAGTCCTGAAACCTGCATCTGCATCAGGGACTAGTGAGTAGTGTTTTATATATGTTTCTAAGCACCATTTTCTTGAACTGTTGATTAATAGTAATCATAAGTTTATTCCTAGATCTACTACTCAGCAACATACTGCACTTAACCTTCACCCATACATCCTGATATTGCCCAGAAGGCCATTTTACCACACTCTGAGTCTTCCCTATCCTCCCATCATTCCCCTCAGCCATCCCCCAATCTTAATAACCCCATAATCACCTTGCAACCAACCTCTATCTAGAAGCACTTAGATTGCTGACCCTACCGGTATCGTTTATCCCCTACCGGCAGCGGTTCTCTAACCGTGGTCGGTTACCCAGTGACCGGCGTCGGTCACTGTGACTTATACCCCAAAACCCTTTTCTCACCTATTTGCCACCTAACAACCTCAGATCCAGTCTGGTTTATCCCTATAACTCAACCTGAACGTACCAATGACCAGTAACCGAACAAACAACGTGACGCTTCATTATTGATAAATTAGCTTCTATTGCTTTGTAACGAGATACCTAAATCGTGATTTTACAGTAGCTTTCTTTGTTATCATTTGTGTTAATTCGTATTAAAAGGGGAACTGACCACCTTTGAAAGGAAGTTTTATATTTCCTGGGCCTAAGGCAGCTCCCTCATTTATTGTCTAATTAAAATCTGGTGGTCTTGTATTCTTACTTGCAGGTAGTCCTTCCAAGACAAAAAGGAGTTCTTCGCAATCAATCTGATCTTTCTCTACGGTACGCGCCACACCATCTCAACATTTTAACAGGTATTCCTCCTAGCCCTAACCCTTATCTGTTTCTCAAAGGAATGATAGGATAGAAGCAAGTCTATTATGTAGAGCCAAAACATTCCGTGTGAAAAAAACCCAACCTGACACTTGTGTCGGTGCACATGTGCACCGATGTGAATTCCTAGGGCTAAAAGTGGCATTTAATGCATTAATGACCAAAATTAATGAGCTAGGTTTTGATACTCACAAAGGGGCTATCGTTTGCATGTTGTTGGTACCCTTAGATTGCATCTGCATGCCTCAATTGGTCTCGTTGGATCACCGTGGTTCTCATCACTATCAGAGCCTCACAGTAAGATATTCTAAATGGCTCGGTTAAAATGAATTGGTCACGATGTGTTTACCGCCCCTAGATGGGGTATATTAACCTATTTTTCACCATCGGGATGGCTCGGAGGCCCGTTTCAATCGCTGTTTTCTCCTCTGTTCACCATGGAATAATTATTTTTATTAAATAATTATTTTTCACTGTATTAGGAATTTGTTTCTGTCTGATACCTCTTTCTTGACCCTCAAACAATTTTATTTCTCCTAGGTAATTTTTCTTCTTATCCACACTCTCGTAAATAATTATTTTTCATTAATTTTTCCACTAAACAAGGACATTTTTGTCACTTGTTTATTCTTTCTTCCACCTAGGGAAATTTTTGTTTCCCCTAGGCCCTTCATTATATTTCTTCTCTTTTCTTGTACTATCCATCACATTTTAGAAAATAGAAAAATAAAAACAATATATATGTAAAAAAAAATCCAAAAACAAGGCAAATTTTTTCACAAAATCCTAAAAAATAAAAAACCTAGACAAATGGTAACTTTCTTATTACAGCTGAAACTTGTGTCTTGTGCATGGTATCCTCTCCATATCTTGTTGTTTTTTCTCACATCTTCCCCAATTAATACGACTCGCAGATCACCAGATTTACAGCCATTCACAAAGCTAGTTGTTTGCTTTGTCTATACTCTAGGGAAAATTTGTTTCCTGGTCCTGTTTTGTTACACACAAATGATTTTCTTGGAGTTCATGTCCATTATCATTCCCCATTTCATATAATCTTTCTCGGGGCATCATTTTTAACCCTTTTCATTAATCACGAACTTGTGGATCTCTTCAGCACTAATAACAAAACATTTGTACAACTGTCTTGACCATTGTTGGGTAGGGTATGTGCGTTCATACTTATTTTCCTGTTAGATGAGCTTGTTTCCTTCTCATATTACATTGCATTATTGTATGTTGTGTGGAGTTGGTATTTTTAGCAATGGGAAATTTTTCATAGTATGGCTTTTCATGTCATTCTACCTTTCTCGTATGCTTATATTTTTCATACGGACCGATGATGTAGCTCCTATGGTAATATAATGACATCACAATTGTTCCAGTACACGGAGGCTAGAGGCTAAGCTCTTCTCTCCCCCCTCCATATTTCTTCTACATCACCTTATCCTCACCCCTAATTTTCTCTCTCACCGGGGCATCTGCCCCTTCCTATTCTTCTCTCTGTTTCTCCTCTTTTTCTATCATTGATCAACTTTTTTCATCACCCCATCGACCCTCGAGGGGGCATCCCTCCCTCCTACTATTTTTTCTTCTATCCCTTCAAAATTTTCTTCCATTTACTATCTTTGAATTGGAGTCACTTACGTCACCCCAAAGAGGGGCAAATGTAGACACCTATAATTATGCCCAAGCAATTTAAATACTTAAATTGTTCTTATTATCCCCTTTCTTGCAAATTGATGAAATATCATCAAAAGTACTCATATTCCCTCTTATTTTCATTAATTAATTACAATACGCTAATTTATCAAGTTGCCTATCTAGCTAACAACCTAATTAACGACCTTCCATTAATTATTCACCCCTTCTATCTAGACTAATTGATTATTATTAATTAATTAGCCTTTCACTTCATTTAACTAATAAATCAATATTTAATTGATTTAATCCCCTCCTAATAGCCTAAATCATACTAATATTCCTCTAATTAGCTTCTATAAGCTTACATCTACCTATTAGTTAATCACCTTTGATTAATTAAAACACCGCCAACTCCCATGACTTGCTAAGCATAAATTAAACCCTTCTAAAGTAATGTTAGCTTTAATAAAGCAACCTTATCCATTCCTAATCATGTTTTACCTTTATCCCACATGCAAAGGGATGAAGTGTTTCCTTTATCCATTGGGCTATATAAGGAGCCCTCCTTCTACCTTTATACCTACGCCTAAACTTCTTAAGAGAGAAAATGCAAAGCATATAGAAAAGAGACTAAGAGCTTGCATTTTGTCTTCTTGAGAGGCCATCATGTTGAATATTTAATCCTCTTTCTTAAAGTGCTTAGGTCATATGGGAGGTTCCAAAAGGGTCTTGTAGCCCAACTTTGACTAGCCCTCATTCCTAGGTTCTTGGAACATTAAGGACAACCATTTTTGATAGCCATGGAGCCTACCTAGGTTCCTTCATTTACATGTTGTTAGAGAATAGAGGATTTTTAGATGTTTAAACATTTTTAGGTTCAAAGTTTTGTATTAATGAATGTTTTTCATCTAACCCTTGATTAATTCTTATCATGATGTTGCTTAGTATGTTGTTTAATTCTTGCTAATTAAGACTATTTAGGTGTTAGTCTTTTATTCTCATATTAGCATTAGTTTAAAAACAAAACATGCACACAATCATATTTCTAACTTAATCTTTACTTCTCAACCAAGCTTCTAGCTTAAGTCAACAACTCAATATAATTTCTTATTCAAGAAAAAGTATAATGTTATAAACTACTACCTTTCTTCAATAAGTAAACTATTTTAGTATTCAAAATTTGACAACCTATATTATAACTAATGATCCAAAAAGAATCAAAGATCTTCTAATTAAGAAATAAGACCAACATAACTTACGATATAAGTTTCCTGAAAACCTGAATTTATTTCAATGTTAGGATTTTAAATGATCAATACATAACTAACATTCAGGCTTTCAAAAACAACCATATCTGTAACAAAATCATAACAACATAAGACTCCAACAATATCATAGTCATTAAGATGACATGATAACATAAAGTTATAAGACAATAAGAACTATGAATGAGAAATAAAAATTTGATACACACCTACGTAATCCCAAGTTCAACAGACCCAATATTTGGAAATAACTCTTAAAAGAGTGTCCATTAGATGAAGAATACTTACCTTTAAGAAAGGAAAACTGAGTTTATCCAAACCACAACAACACTAAAGTTTTAAAGCTATAAGAAAGCTTATAACAATCAAACCAATGTTACCTCCTTTTGTAAGCTTACCCAAAAAGGGTTTTGGTTCCAAGTAACTCAACAAAAAATAAAAGGAGAAAAATACCATTCTTAGCTATTATATTGGTTCACCAAATAAGGTTGCAACTACCTAAAAAACAAAGGGTAGAGAGAGAGCATAAAAAAATCTCCATTCAATAAAATGCTTACCTAGGATCAACAATCCTTGTAAAATTTCCAAGATAAAAAAAAATTACTAAGGAAACCACATGCCCAAAAGGGGTCTACAAAATATAATTCAAATGAAAAATAACAGAACCAAAAATATTTTACATGTACACTTTCATGTTTACCTTTCGTCAAGAGATACAATCACTCAAATAAGGTTCTAAAAATGAAGCAAAGATTTGATACAACTCCCATTTGAGGAAGAACCCAAAATAAATGTATTCCAGATCCAAACACGTTGGATATTCCATGCAAGTAACAAAAATACTGTAGAAAATATATTCAAATAAAAAGCATTTTGTCCCCACTACCATCAACAAGTGAACAGACCAAAACATAGAACACAAATATTTCCTTAAGTTACATGCATAAATCTCAAATTCCATACGAATCCTCCTATAAATTTAGTCTCCAATCAACAATAATAATGAGAGCACTCAAGCCAAAATCTACATATTTTAACAAAAACCAAGCTACTCTTAATGCATACACAATACCCAATCCAAGTATCCATTCAATAGAGAAATAAACACATATTCATTTCAATGCCAAAGAAGGTTCAAATGTAAATAAGTTAACACAACTGTAAAAAAATTAATACTACCCAGATTTCATATTCAGCATAACAAAAACATAATCATATTACATCCAAAAGAATCAAGTCTAAATGTTATTGAAGTAAGGAGAAGAAACATGAAACTAGAACTAGAAAGTTTCCAAAAAGAGGGGAGTTATTTTAATGAATACATTTAAATAAAATCAAAATACTTAAAGAGATAGGGCCTATCATTCCTGATAAAGCTCTTATCTTCTATTCTTTGTTACAAATCTTCAAGTAGATCCTCGATAGAAAATTTCCATGAAAACCCCAAATACCAAGCTTTGATACTTTCCCTTTCTTCCTCTAATAACTTCCTAGCTTGATTTTTGTTATCATCATCATTATGAAACGTAAAAATACACATCCACATATTTGAACTGGAGGTTCGAGAAAAAAAAAATGACATAGAGAAATAAAATCTTGCCAAAAACCAAATGAACAATGAAAAACTGAAAATCATATTTTCTTCCAACTTCCCCTATTTCCTATGTTGTTTTTCGCAATTGTTAAGATCAACTAATGCAAACAGTACTGATAGAGTCCTTCCTTATCTCTTTCCTTTTCCAACCCCAAGTTCGCTATAACCAAGTTCAAAACTTCAATGTGGCCAAACTTTAGAAAAGGTGTTAACTCCTCCTCCAGTAAATCTTCATGCACTCACCAAAGTTGGTGGTAACAAAGAGTTTAAAGCCTCATTTAATCCTCTTAAATAATTAAATATTAGTGCCACCAACACTTCATAGTATGTTTTCTATGCCATTCCTTTAAGCTAGTCCAATTCTTAGGTTCAGTTCATAACATTAGATTAGAAACCGAATTAGGTCCTTAGGTTAAAGTTTATTAGTTTAGTCTTAAGTTTCCCCTTTCAAATAAACAACCAAAATAATAATATCCTCCAGTTAAAACTTAGGATAAGCTTGCATCTTAAGAAATTATATTTAATTAGGTTCCCTTTAATAATTATTAAATATAAATTCATCATCACCAAATGAAAAATTAAAATGATGTTATTGGATCACTTGTGAATGGTGTGAGAAGAAAAATTCACCCGTGATCCCGTGGCAACCTGGGTTTAGAAATACAAAATTCTTCCCAGCACGGTCAAGATGACCGTGATGTCATAATATCAAAATCATGACTTAGATCACTAAAATTGATCCAAGGTATAGCTATCATGCATCATAGATCATAAAGATTGAAGAACAAGTTAAGATTCAATAAGGACTATGAACGAGTTCAAGTTGAATCAATTTCCTCTATCCACATGCAGTGAACATTCAACATAATAAGAAATGAAATACTTCATTTTGAATTTAGAGAAGACATGGCATATTTTTATCTATTTTTAGAAAATAACATATTATCTACAGAAAACATGATTACTTAGTTCACAAGAGTATATTATCTTCAAACAAGAATCACATATCAACGTTTGTAGATTCGAGTAAAGAAGTCATCATAAACATCAACCATGTTAGAGACATTATATTACGAGTGGTGCAAGGAATGACAATATGGTGGCCTTGTTCATAGAAACCAAATCCAAATCCCTTCCAAACAAAGTGATGGAGAAAGGTGTGGGTGAAGCGGAAATTGGTTAGAGATTGAAGGTCAAAAGAAAATTGTCAAGTTTTGAAAGGTGGCTCAGGCGAGCAGGTAGATGTATCAAGTGCCCCATAATTTAATTTGGCGTGAAGATGGGGAGGACCATAGGGGAAAACCCCACCTATGCAGTGATCATATCGGGGATATTAGTGAATTTTAACATACTCTTGAGTAAGGAATGTGTCAATGTTATCAAGGTAGTACTCCCTAGAGTGAGGCATTTAAAAACACATTCTAAGGAATTAGTAGTTTATATGTGGGTAGAAAGAATGGTTGAATCATTGGATAGTTGGGAAGAAAAAGCATTAGTTTTTTGAGAATTAGATGGGTTAGCTGATGTGTCAACTGTAAAAGTTACTGCAGCAGTGGGAATATAGGAGTTGTTTCTGGAATATGTAGTGGCAGAATTCGTAGATGAGGGAGTGGGTGAAGAAGAAGTGGTAGTGTTCATAGATTCCTTAACTGGTATAAAGACATCATGGGGTCGATAAAACATGTTACAGGTCTTGAATCGTGAAAGGGTCTACTGGAATGGTATAGTTATGCCCTTCATGTTCAAATTTTAAACATCAGTGTAAGGTTGAAGGAACACAACCCATAGCGCAAATCTAGGGTTGGCCAAGTATAATGTTGTACAAAAGATTCCCCTCTAAGACATAGAATAATTAGGAATGACACAGGGATCTACAGGAATGTGGAGAATGATGGTGCCAAGAGTGGAAGTCATGGAATTATTGAATGAACACAACGTAATTGGGTATTTTATGCATGTAATTAGAAAGGATGTGCATTTGGGTTGTATGCATGGGATGATATTATGTTAATAATAGCACTTCCATCAATCATAAACATGTCAAATGCGTATATTATCAACGTAGATAGAAATAAATAGGGAAAGATTAAAGGATCATCTGATTGGAGAGGTATTAATCTCATCGTTGGAGAAACTGAGAGTGGTTACTTGATGAGTGGTAGTGGGAGTAGAGAAAGGGGAGAATTAGTGAGAGAGGCCACATGGTGAGCGAGTGATAATGGATGCAACAAGAGTAGGTTCATTATCTATAACCTCAATAGATTGTATAACCTCAAGGAGGTCCTATTGATGAGACTAAAATGTTTGGGACAATGTCATAAAATGAAATTTTCAGAGGAGACTAGTGCACCTATTTAAGCATTGTATAATGGGTAAACCCATCAGAAATAGGGTATGTGGGTCCATGGATGGTGATTTTTTGTTCAAGTTTAGATGGAATATTGAGTAAAAGAGTAGCAGAATGAGGCTGGTTATTTTATCCTTTCCTTTTTCTTTCTAGTGTCAAGTGGAAAATTTGAACCATATTAATTTTTTGTAAAGGAGAAAGTGAGTCACGATAGGTGTAACCAATAGGACAGGAAAAAATATGGTGAGGGAATATACTGGTTTTGTGAGAATAATGTAGGACATTGGCATTTTGGCGGAGGTTTACCTAGATCTATTATTTGCACCATATTGATCTCAAATGTTAGAACGGGATAAAAGGGTTGTGGAGGTGGAGATGAAGGTTTGCTGAATAGGTAAGAGATGAGGGTGTGTGGAGATAATTGAAGGTGGAATAGGTTCCTCATCTAGAAGTTCATCATCGTCAAAGCTTTCTTTGAGAGGACATAGTTGGAGAAGAATAGTCTTAATAGCCCTTACAAATTTCCACATCATTTCCTGACAAATGATGGTAAGTATAAATTTTGGTATCATCAAACCCTTCTGGTTTAGGTTTTGAGTGGGTTGTAAGATCTAAATTGTGGTAATGTGAAGAATTTTTTTTCCAAAAGGTTAGCTAAAATGTTGGTTTAAGACCCTACCAATGGATCATAATGTAAAGTAAGTGTGAGTCTGGATGGAAGTGTGGGTGACTTTGGTGGGAGAGGTACCACCAAAGGTGGAATCAGAGGCTGAGTAGGTTTGACCACCTGTTTGGTAGATAATACAATTTTAGGTTTGTATTACACCATCTTGGGTAAAGATGTAGTAAGTGAACTAGTTTTTGAAGGTTGTATAGGTTTACTTACCTCTTTAGATGGTAGTGGGTTCTTGGGATTTGGTTGCACTTTCTTGGCTAAATGTGAAGAAGAAGTGCACAATGTAGAAGGGAAGGTAGATGGTGGAAGGGGCTGAGTTATCCAAGGCAATAATGGAGGTGCGGTGAAGGTTGTAGTAAGAGGCAATGTGGAAGGTACTAGTTGAAGAGAAGGGAATAGCATAAGTAATGATGAGGATACTAGAATTGGTGTAGGTGTAGGAGGTAGAAAGGATGTAGGTGACGCTGAAGGCATAAGCTATGTAGGTAATTATGGTGCAATGGAGGATCATGAGGAGGTAGGCTGCAGTGTTTTTTGTTTACTCTAGGTAGGAGGCTATTTGGCCAAGGTTGATGGGTGGGGACCTACGATAGATGGAATTTGTAAAGGTGATAGAGGGGTAGTGGGTGAAGCTGGTGTATACAGCCTAAGAGGTTGGGTCTTCCTCTTAGCTGGGGGAATAGTCTTTACAATAGCTTGTGAGGGTGTGGATAAATATAGTTTTACATGAGGGTGGACTAGGCTTGATTTTGGCATGACTCCCAATGTGAAAATGGGTCTAGACGCAGAGGAAGATATAGGTGTAGGTAGGGTTTTAGGCATAGGAAAAATTTCATTTGATGGTAAATTTTTAGGTATGGGCGAGGGTGATGATGAAGGGGTCACTATAATTGGCATGGGCATGTTGAGTTTGGTTTTCTAAAATACATTTGGATAGTTTGTGGAAATATCGGTAGATAACATTTACATTTCAGTTGAGACAGGCAGTCGAAAGCATCCCCAAAGAATGGAATTGTCAACATAATCCAAGTGGTGGGTAGGGGAGATGACAAGTTCGATGCGGTAAGCTCATATTTTGGTGAGCAAAAAGGTAAGCATGACTCTCCCATGGGTATAAGAGTAAGTACCATGGGTTATTCGTTAGGTTAAGAGGTGAGTGGGGAAACTGCATCAACGGATATGGTGGCATCCTCCATGGGTTAAGGATGAGAAAAGGGAGACTCCTTTATGGGTAAAGGAGTAGATGAAATAAGTCCCTTCATGGATGAAGGATCTCATATAAGAATCTCCTCGATAGATGGAGTAGGAGGAAATTGAGCAGGAAGAGCTGGTATGATGTCAAAAACACCATGAACCTCATGAACATTACTATGATTGGTTGCGGTTTCACTGATTTGGTTAGACGATGGGGTGTGATTTGGGAATGGATTCTTAAAGATGTGAAGGTTCAGATTAACTGGTGCATTAGGATTATCCAAGATGAGATCTCCATTATCTAACATTTCTTGGATGATATTTTAAAAAGTTATACAATTATCATTGTTATGAACTCTAACACGGTGATATTTGTAGTAATGATTTTTTTGTACCATGCAGGCAAAGGACGAGAGGGGTCAAAACCAGTATGTGGTTTGATGGGTGGAAGAGTGACTGCTCTGAATTTTAAAATATTTTCTAAAACTGAAGAGTAGGTGATGAGGGTCGTCAATCCTCACCATTAATAATGTCAATCTGGGTTGTTGTGCAAAGGTTGTATGCATTAAGAGAAGAAGATCTTAGAAAGTAACTCCTTTAAACAAAAACCAAACTTGCATAAAATAAATCACACTTGTAGAAATTAAAAAGCACACTTTCAGAAATAAAGTTTGCATGAAAGAAACACACTTGCATGAATTGAAATGCACACTTGCAGAAATAAAGGCACACTTGCATAAATTAAAATTGCTAAATTGAAAATAAATGAAAGAGGAAAGGACACCTGTAGGTTCACAAAAGAAATTACATCACATAAAAAATGGAAACTTACAACAAATGGAAAACTGTAGAAATGAAGAAATTACAATAAAAAAAATAGAAATTTAAAACAAAAGGAAAACTGCAAAAATAAAGAAATAAACATTAACACATTGATCCATCTTCCTTGGAATGAGTTGCTATCTCATTCCTTGGAAGAGTATTTAATTCATACTTTTAATTCAGAACTTGCAAAAAAATTTACTTCCAAAGATTGGAAAGAAAGAACAGATCTTGATTACTTGGGGAAAATAAATTACATATCTAAGTGTGGAAGGTTGCATTTATAATTTATGCATCCACATAACTCCTAATTTTAGGAAATAGAATCTGATCTTATCTTTATTCCAATCCTAACAACTAACATCTCCATCTCCACAAAATATGGAGAGAGATATATTATTGAAGTCAAATCTTATCTCACTTATTTTAGGAAGATTTTCTCCCAAATCTTCTCCTTACTTTTCAATAACAAGAATCATAATGATTTTATTCCTCTACATTATTGAAAGGAGAATTTCCCCCAAAATATTATTTTTACCAAATACCTTTCTCAGATTTTCCATTTGACTTTTCTATTTTTGATTGTGGAACTTTTGATGCTTGTCAAATACACTTTTTCCTCGGATTGGAGTTCACTAAAAGTTATATTTCTCTTGATTGGTAAAACTTGTAGAAAATCTAAATGAGGTTTTTGTTAAAAACATTTCTATGAACAAAAACCTCTTTCATATTTTCAATTTTATTTTTTCTGTTTTTGTTTATGGAACTTTTAGTGCTCGTCTAATACACGTTTCCTCGAACTGTAACTCACTAAAAGTTATATCTCTCTTCATTGGTAAAACCTATACCAAATTTGAATGAGGTTTTTGTTAAACACATTCCTATGAACAAATTTTTCTCTCAGATTTTCCATTTGACTATTTTGTTTCTATTTATGGAACTTTTAGTGCTCGTCTGATACATGTTTCCTCGAACTGTAGCTAATTAAAAGTTAAATCTCTCTTGATTGGTAAAACATGTAGCAAATATGAATGACATTTTTGTTAAACACATTTCTATGAAAAGAAACCTCTCTTATATTTCCTATTGGAATCTTCGAGTTTTCACAATCCCTCAAAAACTATCATTCTGTTAATGCAAGTTCTGAAACTAAAGCTGTCATTCCTTTTATGCAAGTTCCAAAACTAAATCTGATTTTTCCATGAATTGAAAGTTCTGAAACTAACTACCATTAAATTGATACAAGTTCTAGAACTAAACCTGCAAGTTTCAGAACTAACTCTATGAGTTTTGGAACTAACTCTGTGAGTTCCGCAACTAACTCAAAACAACTAAAACTTTTGCATGTGACCTCAGATTGAGATGATTCTTTTTTTTAACTTGCATAATTTTTGAGAGGAATTTGAATATGAAATCAGATTTAATTTTAAATTTATTATTCATCATCAATTATATTTTCTCAATACTAGCATTATCTTTCCTTTATGGCCTACATACACAAGACTTTGCATCTTTTCCTAAATAATCAATAGGATTAGTCAACAAAATAGATAACAAAATATTTATAAAAGAATGAACAAGATATATATCCTATATTGTATCTTAAGCAAACTATAAGTTCCTAGATTACATTTAAATCCACTTTCAAAGGTAACTTGGAAGGACAAAATAATGGTAATTTATGACCAATTTATGGTCTCATCATTACCCCACACTTAATCTTATACATGTCCTCGTGCATTACATTATTATCTCCTCTTTGTAGATTCTTCTCTGCATTGAGGACACTTTCTTATGGATCTCCTTCTACTACTTTTGATTTCTTTCTTTTACAATAGGTTCTTGTGTGGATCTCCTTCTGCTGCTTTTGATTTTCTTCTTCTACAACAGGTCCTTGTGTGGATATCCTTCTGTTGCTTTTGATATTCTTTCTTTTACAACAGGTTCTTGTGTGCATCTCCTTCTTTTATTTTTGATATTCTTTCTTTTACAACTTGTTCTTGTGTGGATCTCCTTCTAGTGCTTTTGATTTCTTTTCTTTTACAATAGGTTCTTGTGTGGATCTCCTTCTGTTTCTTTTTATATTCTTTTTTTTACAACAGGTTCTTGTGTGGATCTCCTTCTACTACTTTTGATTTCTTTTATTTTACAATAGGTTCTTGTGTGGTTTTCATTTTGCTGCTTTAGATTTATTTTATTTTACAATAGGTTCTTGTGTGGATCTCATTCTGTTGTGTCTCATATAAAAATGCATAGCTCATGCTTCTCCTTCTCTCACACGCCTAAACTCATGCATGTCCTCATGCATGTTGTTTATTTATGGCTGCCCATAAATTATACTCAAAAATTTTGATTGCAAAGAGGTGCACATATTTTTCATATAAGTAGGGGAGATATGAATTTTATCTTGCCTTCCTTGGAAATCTTTAAAAGTGGATCTAGCTGTAATAAAAAAACTTACAAGAAAGCTTAAAAATAACATAATCGAACAAAATAACTTGATCATACCTCTAATTGTCTTTGTCATATTATTGTTAACATGGTCAAATAGTGCCGAGAAGGAATCCATCAGGTAACTATTGATTTCCTTTGAAGAAGAGTCACCTCCTTTTTTCCTTTGATTGGCCAGCACGTTGGTTTTCCAATTAAAGTTTTATTTTTGCCTTTGATTGGCCAGCAAGCTGGTTTTCCTATCAAATCTTTTTGATTTTTTTTTGCCTTTGATTGGCCAACAAGCTAGTTTTCCAATCGAATTTTTTTTTTTAAATTTTTTAATTTATTTATTATTGAAATGATAGCATGAGAAGGATTAGAGAAAAAAATGATCCATCATTAAACTATATTCATCAAAGTAAAACTTGTATAAAATAGGAAGCAATGTTTGAGATCTCATAAAACCTTTTTACATACTTGGTAACTCCAAGAAGATTCCAAAAATTGTGTAGACAATTTTTAGGTCTTCAAAGACTATCTTGAATTATGCAATCTCAGAATCACCATAGTAATCTTCAAAGCTCAGACTAGTGATCTTAGGAGATGGAGAGTTGTTAAAAAATAAAGTGAATGTATTTGTGGGTCCCTCCAAAATCTGCATGCTGATATCAAGAACAACTATAGAAATTATTATAGATCTAGTCCTCAGATGTTAGTATGCAAAAATTTCTTTCCTTGATAGTCATAGTAATTGCTTCTTAATGTTATACAAGCATATACAAAAATGAAAAAATTGAAAGACATGAAAACAAATTTTTCTAATGGATCTGGTTAAGGGATTGAATTTTATCATGGGATGAAAAACTGATTTAGATGGGCGAATTTATTATGAGTGGGTTTTTATTTTGGCTCTAATAAAATCCCTGAATATGGATGAAGTTAATTAGAAATGCTACCACTTCATTATTACAAACTAGATAAGCTAGTTTTTGACTAAGGTTATGTGTAATAAGATCACTGAGCTGTTAGTTGATATAAGGGGAAATTGTTGTGGTTATAAAAATGGCATATGATATTTCATCAACTAGATATACTTCCAGATTCAATATCATATTATACCATTTCCAGATCTAAATTATTTGTTCATACCATTATACCTCCTGATCAAACATCACAGTCATTTTTCTTACACACAGAGTTAGTTTGTGGGGAAATATTTACAATCTAATATTCCTAATTACAGAAATGAAATTTTAATCTACTTGCAAGAAATAAAAGTCTAAATAAACTACTTACTAAATTTTTCCTATCAAAAAATTGGATAAAGGTATTCTACTATCACTAGAATATTCTTTAGAGAACTCTAAATCTCCCAATAACACCGTGCTTCTCAGCAATGGCACCAAAATGATGATGTTCGTAAATCCTCACCATTAATAATGTCAATCTGGGTTGTTTTCCGAAGGTTGTATGCATCAAGAGAAGAATATCTTGTAAAGCAATCTCCTTTAAACACAAACCAAACTTGCTTAACATAAATCACACTTGTGGAAATTGAAGGGAACACTTGCAAAAATAAAGTTTGCATGAAAGAAACACACTTGCATGAATTAAAAGGAACACTTGCATAAATAAAGACATGCTTTCATGAAAGATAACACACTTGCATGAATTTAAAATAAAGGCACACTTGCAGGAAATGACACCTTTCTGAATTCACAAAATAAATTACATCATATGAATGAAACACCTAGCAGGTTTACAACAGACTGAATTTTCACAATGCAGAAGATAAAGAACATTACATATAAAATAGAAATTTAAAGACAAAATGAAAAACTACAAACATAAAGACATAAACAATAACACATTGATCCATCTTCCTTGGAATGAGTGGCCATCTCATTCCTTGGAAGAGGATTTAAATCATACTATTAATCCGAGATCTTACAGAAAAACTATACTTCCAAATATTTGAGAGGAAAGAATAGATCTTTATTTCTTTGGAGAAAATAAATTACATATCTAAGTGTGGAAGGTTGCATTTATAATTCATGCATCCAACCAACTCCTTATTTTAGGAAATACAATCTAATCTTATCTTTATTCCAATCCTAACAACTAAGATCTCCATTTCCACAAAATATGGAGAGAGATATATTATTGAAGTCAAATCTTATCTCACTTATTTTAGGAAGATTTGCTCCCAAATCTTCTCCTTACTTTTCAGATAACAAGAATCATAATGATTTTATTCCTCTACATTATTGGAAGGAGTATTTTCCTCAAGATATGATTTTGACCAAATACCTTTCTCATATTTTCCATTTGACTTTGATGTTTTTGATTGTGGAACTTTTAACGCTTGTCAAATATACTTTTTCCTCGGATTACTGTAGTTCACTAAAAGTTAGTATTTATCATTGATTGGTAAAAACTTGTAGAAAATATGAATGATTAGGTTTTTTGTTAAAAACATTGCTATGAAAAAAAACCTTTCTCAAATTTTCCATTTGAATTTTTTTGTTTCTAGTTTATGGAACTTTTAGTGCTCGTCTGTTACACGTTTCCTCAGAACTACAACTCACTAAAAGTTAGATCTCTCTTCATTGGTAAAAACCTATAGCAAATATTAATGAGGTTTTTGTTAAACACATTTCTATGAACAAAAAAATCTCTCATATTTTCTATTTGAATTTTCTATTTCTATTTATGGAACTTTTAGTTCTTGTCTGATATACTGTTTCCTCGGACTACAGCTCACTAAAAGTTAGATTTCTCTTCATTGGTAAAAATTGTAGATAAATCTAAATGAGGTTCTTGTATTAAACACATTTCTGTGAATAAAAAAATCTCTCATATTTTCCATTTGAATCTCTAAGTATTCTACAATCCCTAAAAAACTATCATTCCGTTGATGTAAATTCCGGAACTAAAGTTGTCATTCCTTTTGTACAAGTTCCGGAACTAAATGTGGATTTATCCATGGATTAAAAGTACCGAAACTAAATATCCATTTAATTGATACAAGTTCTAGAACTAAACCTATGTGAGTTTCTGGAACTAAACTCTGTAAGTTTCTGAAGCTAACTCTGTGAGTTCCACAGCTAACTTAAAACAGCTATAACTTTTGCATGCGACCTCGGATTGAGATGATTCCGTTTTTTGAACTTGCATAATTTTTTTGAGAGGAATATGAATATGAAATAAAATATGATATTAAATGTAATATTCATGATCAATTAATAGTTTTCCCAATACTAGCATTATCTTTCCTTTATGGCCTACATAGACAAGAATTTGCATCTTTTCCCAAATAATCAATAGGATTAGTCAACAAAATAAATAACAAAATATTTATAAAGAATGAACAAGATATATATATATATATATATATGATATATATAGAATATATATATATATATATATATCATATATTCTATCTGAAGCAAACTATAATTTCCTATATTACATTTAAATCCACTTTCAAAGGTAACTTGGTAAGGACAAAATAATGGTAATTTATGGGCCAATTTATGGCCTCATCAGCAGGGTTTCTCCTATTCTAGTAGTGTTAGCATTAGCTCCTGATTGAGGTAGAGGAATTTGGCCTTCTCCAGGAGAAATCCATCTGGAAGAAGGATTTGCAAATCCCACAATTTGAGAGATGGGACCCATCTTTAGCAAACTATTGCACCTAGTAGATTCTTCCACTTCACAGTAGATTAGGAAATTGGTTAAGAAGGTGAATGTATATCATTTGACATAACACGGAACGTTCTTGAGAGTGTAATCATATTTTATTGTCGATGCATTGTGCATAAATTTCATATCTTGGGGACCATAGTGAATGCCATATAAAAGCTGCATGGAAAGTTTGACATCTTAGATTCTTTCCTAATAAGTGCTTCTCCCTCAAGATTTTTTCACATGAAAACTATTAACATATGGTTTGAGGTAGTTGGAATGTGAGCTGGTTAATTGAGGCTCTAAACAATTGATTTAGATCACCTCTTACTGTGATATAGTAATCTATCAAATGTACTATGGATGTCACATACGAGTTCGATAAATGGTGACCTTAATGTAATTCATGATTTTGGCATAAAATATAGATAAGGTCTACCAAATCATGAGCTACCTGATCCAACCGAGCCATGATGGAAATAGCCTAGGTAGAGCACTATACCCATATTCAGTAGGTCTAGCTCAAGAGAAATTGAAGCTACCCTTTTTGCAAGAGAACATTATCTCTCCATCATGAGCGATTAGATAAAGCAAATTGTTCTAAAATATTACAAGTGCTAATGTGGCAGAACTAGATTTGCCACACCAAATAGGTTGAATTTATGTTATGTTCTTTAATGGGGAGGGTAACGAATGACATAAAAATGGGACGGAGTGAATGGGAGCTCATAAAATAGGAAATCTCTTCATATATCAGAGAGTTACATCAGCCTATATTTATGACTGGTTTTAACCACCACTTTCATACATCTTTTCCAATCATGAGTTATATATATAACTCTATAACAGTAGGTTACTAACTAATGTAAATAATTCCCCAATGTAAATGCATAATTTCGTAACAATAAATACAATATGATTTTTTAGTTCAACACAGTATGTTTTAGCATTTTCATAGAGGCTTTAACAAATAGTTTTAGACAAGGAATGTCAGCACCTATCAATCACATGTATGATCGCACTAATTCATCATTGGATCAAGATTTGATACATGACCATATGCAGTGGTGTGTTAGTCGATCACAGTGGAGTTAGGCACACCCGTGGAATCTTCAAGTACTCCTCATAGCAATCATCGGAACATACTACAAGTTTTGGAGAGCCTTGATCACCTTGGGATGAACCTCCAGAGTAAGGCTGGACTCCTTTCAAACATTGGTACACTTTATTTGACAATCAGGTAAATGCAGAGGAGGCTATATGCATTTGAAATAAAACTAATCTACTCATGTTATTGGGATTTAGGGAGAGAGATTACATCATAAAAGAAATAAAAGTGGTCAAATGCACCATAGATTTATTGTAAAAATAAGATCTGATACTCGCATGATGTGGGTTAATACTGGGAAATCACATGTGTTAACATGCACATCTTCTAAGGGTAACCTTCCTTAATAAATAAAAAAATGAACACAAAACCTTAAGGGTAACAGAAGGAATATGAGATTTTCGGCAACTGTCAAATGGACAATTTTTCATATTACAATTAACATGGGTAGATTGAAAGATTGAGATAACTGATACAAAGGAGAATACCGGGTTTGTGACCACAAAAAAGGAGTTTCGTAAACATCCTCATCACTAGTATTTAATGGAAATTAGCTTGATATGGGGTCAATACTCTAGATGAGATTGAAGGGGACAAAATAGGTTAGGTGGGGAGCATACTGGTAAAATAGGCATGAAATTTTGTTCTTGTAGCTTTCAAAATTGTTAAAGCCCCTTCACAAGACCATGTAATCTAATAAGTCATCCATAATAAGAAATACACCTACGCTGATGATATAGACTATTGGTCCCCTAAAATATTGGCTAAGTATAATAAGGGTGTGTAGGCACGCAAGGCCTAGTTATAAGAAGGGTGCGCAAGGATGAAAGCACGTAGGCACAGGGATTTAAGGAAGGCTTTAATAGAAACCCAGTGGCGTGCGTATGCAAAGGTAGAGAACCAAGGTTTTGATAACTTAGCCATATTGGGACATATCAGGCAGAACACTTGAGGAAAGCATGACCCAACTATGCATGCGGATTGGATAAGGTGCCAACCTCGTAACAGGTTAGAGCCCACGAAAGGAGCATTTACCTTTACGATAGAGGATTCCAGAAGGTCATCGTGGTGAAGGAGTGGAGAGCTCAGGCATCTGAGAGGAGCATGATCCCATGGAGGACCACATTCATGACACATGGAAATTCAGACCTTAGGCAACTTCTGAGGAAGACGTTGGCAGTTCTTGATAAGGCTATATATATGAGCACCTGGTAGAAGAGAAAGAGGGAGGGACACATAGATAGAGGATGGAGCTCTGCAAGAATACTACAAGAACTCTATTAGGCTAGGTAATTCCATTTAGTAAGAATACTATCAAGGGCTCTATGGGTTGAGTTATAGAGGATTTCTGTAGGAGTATGTTATATCAAGGATCATATGGATCTGTGATTTCCTCAATAAATGTAATATGGTTATCAATATACTTAATATGAATATATGTGGTTCTAGTTTTACTTATATCTCTATGGATCGGTTTTAAATATATTTCATATGAGTAGGTGTAAACCCATGTGTATTTCCTTTCTATTATGATTCAGATCTATGTTCTGTAATTCTTTTCTTATCTGGATAAATACATTGGTCTAAAATCCCATTCTGAGCTCTAAGATGAACGTATGGTTCATTTCCATTCTCTTCACTTAAGTTACATGAATCATAGATGATGTTTCCCACTAAAATCACATAAAAGAGACACTCGACACCCACATGTGCATCAGGTGAGCACCCAACGCCCACTGGGTGATAGTCCGATGTGCATGGGGTTCCTTTATTTTGTGATAAGGGTAAAAATGACTACATATTGGTTACATTGATGGGACCTCTTTTCAAAGTTCTAGAGGGAAATGGTATACATCATAATATGGGTAATGAGTAATGACAGAATGTTTAACTCTAGAAAGTGTTGAATAATGGTTCAATAGCATGGAGGATGAATTTTCTTCGATATTCAGCACTGAACCTGAGTTTGATGCACGTAGATGGGTAAAAGAGAACCTCTATAATGATTTATTTGAAATGATTTTCTATTATTTCTCAGTAGAGCTATATGAATGGCTCTTGACATATGCATCTAGATCAAGCTGATATTATAGATCATGTACGTGGACCCAAGAAGAATAACAGAGGCTGTAGGATGCATATCTGATGTGCACTCATGCTACTAATCATTGGTGGGAAGGTGTGTTGTCTAGCTACACTCTAGAGTATGTTATTTCCACATATTATTTCCCTGAAGTTATAGAGTTTGAATTTCTATGAGAGCCCAGATGATCATTTCTACATGTTATCCCTCTGGCAATGAAGATCCTAATTATTACTTTGAGTTTAGAGGCATTTCCAATGGCCGGCTAAACCAATCTGAGCATTGGGAAAGGGAGCTATGGTGGAGAAAGATGGCAGATATTACAACAGAGAAGGAAAGGAAGGACAAATGGCTCAATTATAGTGAGGCATGTGAAAGGGAGATTGTAAGATAATGCAAAGCTGCAAGTGTGATGGATCTATGGAGGCAGATGTTGCAAGAAGGATTTGAGGTTCGTGCGGAGGACATGGAACCTAAGCAGTCTATGCTACCCCATCTTAACAATCACTTAAGAGAGACCCCTTTGTCTTCTGATGATATTTTTTCATGCAAAGAAAGAAGAGTCATTGGCACATATCTGAACCCACCCAATGACCAAACCCTGGTGCTTTGTTTTCCAGAACAAGGAAGGAGTATCATTGACCAAGTTGGTGTTAGTGGAAGTGACATATCTGTGCATAAGATGTAAAAATTGTTAGTTCCCACTTCTATGGCTACACATATTCCAATATTTGGAGGAGTCTTTGGATAAGGAGCAAGTATACAAGCCTTCAGTCTCATATCTAGAAGTGGCGTGGGGTACAATAGTGGTAGTGGGGCATTATCACAGACCATTGGCACACACTTCAATGGAACCTTGGGGACACTTGACATGACTACTATAAGACCTGGTGGTTCTGGTGCATCTATTGGGTCAGGAGGGGTAGGACTTGGTGGACCTACTGATTCTAGTGGATCTAGTGGCTCAGAAGACATAGGACTTGGTGGACTTGGTGGATCCAGTGGCAGAGGAAACACCAGAGGAAACCAAGGCTCTTGCTTATAAGGAAAAGGGCCCCAGCCACCCCATCAGGTCCTCTTTTAGATGTCCTTACACTTAATAGATTACAGAGGTATTAAATATGTTATATAACATGTTCACAAGTGTGAATTGTTATGGCACACAAAGGGGATCACAACCTCGAAGCAAAAGGCTAGTCAATTTGTAACAACATTAAAGGGGTGCGCGCATAGTTGGTATAGGAAATATGACCCTCATCAAATGGTGGTGGACTATACTACTTTAAAGAATCCTTCTTGGTAGAGTTTCGCATCCCTGAGTTTGAATAGAAGAGCATTAGTTCCTTGAAAGAGATTCAACAGGGAATGGCAGAGAATGTGTGAGAGTATGATGTGTGCTTTAAAACTCTCCTATCTAAGTTATCATATGATATTCACCCTTCATAGCATGCTCAGTGGTTTTTTGGAGGATTTATCACACCTTTTATAAGTTCCTTATCTCATAAAACTATCACAGACCCGCGCAAGTTGTTGGAAGGTACTCTACGCGCTGAGGCTATTGGTAGTGTTTATACTAGAGTTAGCCTGTTCCTAGAGGATCAAATTGCTGATATGGCTAAGCAGCTAGAGAAGTTGTCTGCAAACTCAGCCCATGAGACCCATAGTGGTTTATGGAGTATAGATTATGAAGTAAAGGGGCATGTCAAGGGTAGTTGTCCCCAGAGGGCAGTACACGCCGTGACATTAGAGTGTGAAATTTGTCATGGGAACCATGATGCAAGTAGATGCCCCTTGTTACAACACACAATCTGGAAGAATGTGTCTTGCTACTATAATATTTGTACCTCTACAACCCATGATACTAAGGACTGTAGACTCATTGATCTGGTCCATGAGGCTGTTGATCATGGGGTGCGCTAAACCAACATTGCTAGTAGTTATAAAGGGGTTGATTACCACTATGAGGAGCGCACCGATGGTGGCATGCTTAGAAGGTTATTTGGAAGAGGATTCAGTGGTCATGGTAACCGCAGGAGAGGAAGGAGTGAGTCCCACATGGAACCTATTTTAATTTTGGGTCGATAGAACATTATAAATGAGATTACCTAAACCTATTGCCATGCTCATGGTGCAGAAAGAAGAAAAAGTATGAGGAATGCCTAGAGTTATTTGAGCACATGAATTAGTAGCAACAGAAAGACAAGGATGCTACAATGGTAAACATTAATAAGACAGACACATAATGGATGTCATGGGTGACACGTGATGCAGGCTTAGAACCTGTTTTAGTAACAAAAAGAGTAGAGGCCACATGCACAAAGGAAATACTGAGGCAGAGGACCCTAGTTCCAAGAGAGGAAGTAGTTCATGAGAAGTACCCAGACCCTGCACATCAAAAGGAAGTATATCAAGATACCATGGATGTCATTGAGAGTTTACAAAGAGAAATCTAGTGTCTAAAGGAGCATTCTAGGAGGGAGGAGCAAAGGAGGAAGGTCAAGGCACCAAAGGATGACCTGGATGAGGTCAAAGAAGTATGTAAAATGCTAAGGCAAGAGAATGTTATTCCCTTACTAGGATCATGGTGGAGGGCAAAGGTACTGCGCACTGAAGAAGAGTGTGAGAGACAGATCGTACATGCAAACCTTCCACCTTACATCCTTGACTATCATAAGGAGATCACTCTAGATGTAGTCATCGATGGATGGCTCCTTAGTAATTTCCTCATTGATACAGGTGCAAACGTCAATGTTCTAACTTTGGATGCATTGCATAAAATGGGGAGACCTGCACTACAGCCATCTTTGAATGTTTTATATGGAAAAAAAACAAAGGAAATTCCCATTGGTGTCTTAAAGGATGCAACTATCACTATCCAGGGAGCTAAGTTTATTAAGGACTTTGAATTCTTGGCACTCGCTAAGGCAGACAATTTCCCAGCACTACTTGGGTGCCCATGGTGTTACAAGAACAATGTTGACCTTTAGTTCAACAAGGGATACATCAGCTTTGAAAATAAGTAGGAATGGTTCATTATACCCTTGGCTGATGGGAATTCGATGCTCTATACTAAACCTTTTAGGAAATATTTCCTGGATAGGATATATGTGTGCTCAATCAAGCATCCAGAGATAATCCATCCTATCGATGGAGTTATCTAGTTTGAGGATGCTCAGTCAGTAAGTGACACCACCAGTCTAGCATGTGATAATTAGGTGCATGGGAATTATTAATTGATTGGAAAATACTTGAGAGGATTGGTAATAAAAGTAACAAAGGTGTGTATAGTCCAACACCTAGGAGGAAAAAAAGTACCAAGGCATTTAGGAGGGGCCTTCCCTGAGATCTTCTTACAGGAGATGGAAGTTCATTGGAAGGAGGATAAGGAACGGAGGGGGATGTTAAGTTATGCCTTGATAAACACAGTGGCATGGTGGTGGGATACATGTCAAGAGAGCCTTTTGAATGGTGTGAGGTGAGAATTGCTCTCTCTGTCAGGTTTTCTAGAAGTAACGTGCCGAACGCCATCAAGGACTACCATAGTAAGGAACCCACCTCTTTCGACATCTAATCTTGTGAGAAGGTATGGAGAGAATGAGAGAAAGATTTTCCACCATCCATTTGGGTACACAAGTTGTATTCTACACTGCAGGGTTGTGTGTGTATGGTACATACATTCTGAGACATGCTGCCAAACAAGAAATTGGCAAGAGCTAGTAGATAACCTCATTCAAACATTTGAGTTACAAAGTAGCAAGCCATCAATTTATAAGGCATAGTAGGTTGTTAAGTGCCTTACCATGGAGGATAGTGCCATTATAGAAGATAGGTTATTGGAACTCCTAGGTGGACTAGGTTTGGAGGTGCACTTTGTAGAAGAGACACTAGAAGAAGAAGAGATCCAACTTGAGTGCATGTGCTTGGAAAAGGACAAAGGGAAATTAGTATATGTTATTGATGGGGAGGAAGTAGAGAGCTTAGATGTTAACCATTTTGTAGGGATACGCGAGGTAGTGGACAGTGTTGATGCTCGTGCGCATGCCTACCATGAGCCCTAAAAGATAAATAAGGTTAACATCAGCTCAGGAGAAGAACCTAAGGAAGCTATTATTGGAGATTATTTGTCAGAGAAGGAGGTCTCTAAGATCATTGATCTTTTTCTTGAATTTGAGGATTTATTCCCATGCGGGTACCATGAGCTCAAAGCCATCCACCATTCCTTGGGGTAGATGAGGATAAAATTGAAGGATGGTGTGCTCCTGGTTAGAAAGAGACCCTACCGAATGAATCCTAATTTACCCGTAAAGGTAAAGGAAGAGATAGAAAAATTGATAGCTTATGGGATCATTGAAGCTATGGAAGAATTGGAATGGATAAGTCTGATGGTAATCAGCATCAAGAAGGATGGGAAAATTAGGATTTGCATGGATTATAGGGATCTGAACGCAGTTTGTGTCATCGATCCCTTTCTAACCCCCTTCATTGAAGATATTTTAGAGGGACTCACTGGGCGTGAAATCTATTCCTTTACGGATGGATTTTTTAGGTATCAACAAGTCTAGATTGCAAAGGAAGACCAGGAGGAGACAAATTTCACCACTGAATGGGGAAGTTTTGCATACATGGTCATGCCCTTTGCGTTGAAGAATTCACCTGTTGTTTTCTCGCGCATAGTGGTTCAGGCATTCCATGACTTCATCCATAAATTCCTTCAAGTTTATCTGGATGATTAGATAGTGTATGGGCTAGTGAAAGACCATTGTGGTAATTTTAAGCTGATGTTTGAGAGGGGTTGGCAGTTAAGGATATCCCTCAACATTAAAAATTGTGTCTTTGCTACAACCTTTGGGACGTTATTGGGGCATATCATATGTAAGGAGGGCTTGCTAGTAGATCCTGCCAAGGTTGCAGTTATTGTGGGATTGGGGGAACCTGCTAGCTAGAGTGCAGTGCATTGATTCCTTAGGCATAAAAGTTATTACAGGAAATGCATCAAGGAGTATGACGATTTATCTGCACCTCTAGAAGAATTTCTCAGACATAAAAGTGCTTTCCATTAGGGAGAGGCTCATTAAAAGGCATTTGACACATTAAAAGATAGGCTTGTCACTGCACCATGATTACATTTTCCCTCTTAGGACAAGCCCATCCATGTTCATGTAGATGCCTCAAGAACCTCCATTGGAGCAATACTTGCATAGTCGGGAGAATGAATTATTGATCATCCTGTATGTTTTGCAAGCAGGAAGTTGACACTAGCAGAGCAGAATTACACCACGACTGAGCGTGAAGCATTGTCAATGATCTATTCACTTTTCAAATTCAGATAGTATCTACTAGCAACACCCTTCTTATTTTACATTGACCACTTGGCGTTAAAGTACTTAGTGAACAATCGCATTCTATAAGGGCGCATATGTCGGTGGGTTTTATTATTTCAAGAGTTTGATTTTATGGTAGTTGTGAATCCTGGAAAGAGTAATTATGGACCTGATCATCTATCAAGGATTGATTTAGGGGAGGACACACAGAGTATTAAAGAGGCTATGAAATATGCACAACTATTTGGGTTGTGCCCTTGGATTTAGAGGAGATTATAGTATTCCTAAAGGAAGGTGTGGCACTGGAAGGGATGAAGGCATTAGAAAGAAATAAACTAGTCATACGCACTACGCCCTACATGTTGATCAGTGGGGACTTATACAAGTTAGGGCATGATGAATTTTTGCACAGGTGTGTACTAGAGCATGAGTTCCTTGCCATCATAGAGGAAGCACATAGAGGAAGTTTGGGTGGACATTATGCAGGAGATGCCACCGCGTGTAAAATTTTAATGCCATGATTGTGGTGGCAAACTCTATATAAGGATTACAAGGACTATTATAAGGCATGTGACCATTGTCAATGAATTGGCTAGCTAGGAAGGAGGGATGAAATTCCTTTATTCCCTATCCCTAGCACTGAACCTTTTGAGAAATGGGAAATAGACTTCTTAGGCCCTATCGCACCAGCAACACATAGGACTGGATCACACTATGTAATTACTTACACAGACTATTTGATAAGGTGGTTAGAGGAAGCCCCAACTAAAGACTGCACAGCAGCCACAACGCCAAGATTTTTTTGGGAGAAAATTATCACAAGGTATGGATGTCCTTTAATTTTAACCAACGATAGGGGTACACATTTCTTGAATGAGACTATGAGGATTATATTAGCATAGATCATGGTAGCTCATCACAAGACTACCCCTTATCACCCACAAGCAAATGGAACTACAGAAGCATTTTAAAAAATACTGAGTCATACCCTGACCAATATTTTTGATGTCGAAAGACAAGGTATCAGCCATATTATGGGCTTATAGGACAACTTATAAAAGGTTGAACAAAGCCACACCATTTCAATTGGTGTTTAGCATGGAAGCTATTCTACCGGTTGAATTCATGTTACCTTCTCTACAAATAACACATGTAATAGGGCTGGGTGATGAGTAAGTGTTAGAAGAGAGAATTGATGAACTGGTGAAGCTGGATGAAAGACAATCACTTGCCAGGTGGAGCCAAACAACAAAAAAATAAAAGAAAAAATCATGGCATGATTGCCACATCAAAAATAAGAAGTTTGAGGTTGGGTAGATGGTCTTGATGTATAAATCTAAGTTTCTAAGCCATCCTAGGAAGTTGAAGGTCCATTGGTTAGGTCCCTATAAAATCTCATACATCCTTGATTCGGGTGCCTGCCAATTACAAGTGCTAGAAGGAAAGAAATTGCCTAGACACTTCAATGGGAGTAGGCTGAATCCCTACTATAAATAAGTCTTCTTGGTGTTTGTAAATAATGCATTTTCATCAATTAGTTTAGAATTTCCTTTATACATTTCTTTTCTTGTGTTTCCCTTTCATGTTGTTATTTTTTTACACCTTGGGAACCAGTAAACCTTATTACTCTTTGAGGATTTTTGAGTGTGTAGAGGAATACACATCATTTTAGTGTGGGGTATATTGATGTGAAGGAGAGAATGGGTAAAGTACCAAGGAATCTTGTGTTGAAAATCCAGGTCGAATGGCCCTGTTGAAAGAGGTGCATGAAAAGAAAATATGGAAACGAAGGGTTGGTGTCAAGATAAGGCTACTTTCAAATCCCACGTACAAAGGAGGAAAAAGTACATAAGCAACACGAGGTAAGTGAAATCAAAAATTAGGACAGAAGAAGTGCCTTTGGCACTGGTGACACATGCACAAGAGTCTGCTGTCTAGACAGATTTCTTGCATGCCATAGGGTTGGAAGATTGTCCTTGTAGGGTCAGGCACGTGAGTTAAAGTGCTAAAGTTGGATTTTGTTTGAAAAATACACATTAAATGTGAAAATAATGGTGGTAGGTGAAGTATCATTTAATGCTTAAAAATGGAAAAAATATAAATAGAGGGCTGAGGCACTTCATTATTCACTTTGCGTATAAGGAGAAAGAAGCACTTTTTACGTTGTCGCAAACTAGGGCTTCCAAAAATTAATCCATGTGAAGAAAAATTTAAAGATATTGAGAGTCGGTAACTAGTTTGGATCTATGAACCAGAAGAAAGGGATTTCATGGGTGTAAGAGAGTTGTGAGAAGGATCCATCTTGTGAAAGAATTATCCCAGCTAGGGTTTAAAGACCTAGGGCACGGGTTTAAGGAGTTTTCTTCACAAATTCAAAATCTAATGTGGGAAAGAGTGGAAGAATAGAGTTACAAGAAGTGATTGAAGTAGGAAGGGAACCTAGACAATGGTACCTAGGAAACCAATTAGCACACCCAAGAAGGTCAAAGGAAAACAAAAAGAAACTGACACACATACAAATGAAGAGTAGTATATAGAAATGTAGTACCCAAATGGAGTGTTGCTAGGGAAGTAGTGGGAGTCTCATCTAAGAAACATGTATGTAAACAACTATAATCATCGTACAAGCACAATTGAGATGGAGATGGCACTAGAGTTAGCATACCCAACAAATAAAAGGACACTAGAGGGTTTGCCCATCTATAACGATGATGTGAAGGTCAAGTTGGAGAAGACATGGTTATTACAACTCTATAAGTTTCCCTTCTTCAGGAAACCTGAGAACCTATATCAACAGCTTATCTCATGCATGGATGAAGAATACTTCCATTTTGAAGGGTGCAAGATGTGCATTATCCCTCCGATCATCTCACATGTCATAGACCTCATCTACAAAGGAGATGGTTTAGAAGATGACCTACGTGAAAAAGAGGTAATTAAGGAAACTATCGTTGCCTACGCATACAAAAAGGGGTCAAGGTACAATGATATCACAGAAATCAAGGACCTGGTAATGAAGATGGCCACACATCTAGTGACAAAGTTAAATGGAAATGAGAGAAGGACCCAGGTCAATAAGCCATGGTTGCATGTTTGCAGGAATATCTCAGAGGGAACCATCTAAAACTTGTCTTTGTTCATCATAGATGAGATTGTAAGCTGTGTGAAGGAAGGAGAGAGTATCCTGTTTGGTAATGTCTTGCTAACAATTGTGTTTTCAGAAATTGGAGTACCTGATGGATCAGGAAAATTTGTATTGGATTACCTAGCTAAGGACCCTTCACTCGTAAAAAATATTTGAAAAATATGCATGTGACTCCATGACAACTATGCGCAAGGCATGCCTGGAGAAATGTTATATGTGTTCAGGGCAAAATGGAGGATTCCCGAACAACTGCTAGTGGTCACCAAAGGAGAATTGGAATTTGTAGTATACCAGCATTTCTACCTAGGAAGGTTCAAAGTAATGGATCAGACATGGATCCCATGGTGTAATCTCCCCTTTTCCTTCACAACTCAATACTTTTAGGTGGGAGTAAATAGGTTCAAAGAATGCAAGAAGCTAAAATTGGACCTTCCTAATCTAGACCAAGACTGCAGGGAAATGCGCAAAGGGTTGGTCTACCTTAGAAAGCACGCATACTTGGAGGGGTATGTGTCGCATGAAGTTTAGATGACAAAGCCCATGAATTTTCCCATTGCAAGAGGATCCGCAATGTGCATGTACCTCTGCATAGAATGAGGTGTCTATACTTGGGGATCCAACTAGAAGGAAGAGACCCGCACCCAAATGGGAGGAAAATGAGCCAGAGAAGAAAATACCAAGTGTGGTGGATACACAGGTAATAGGTTCCCCTGGGAAAACTACCAGAACAAGCATGTATTCACACAAGAAGAGGCCCATAGTCAAGCAAAAGACTCCAGAGCCAGAAAACCCATCAGACAAGGAGTCAATGGGAGAAGAAGAAACAGAGTCACCTACATCGAAATATCTGGTTAGGAAGAATCATAGGACAGAAGAGGAGACCACATCAGAAGAAACTAGAAGTTTGGGTGGAGAATAAGATAGTGAAGAAGATGTTAGTGGGGAAGATGAGCCTAAAAAATATCAAGGGCCACCTATTTTCAATGTACATGATTTGGAAGAAGAAGGTGGAGAAGAGGAGAAAGGGTTACTCTTCATGCAGTGCAAGGATAGCCAAGAAAGGAGAGGCACCCAGGACATGAGAAGTGAGGAGAATGGCATGCAGATGTAGAAGGATCCAAGCCTTATAGTGGAAAAGATAACCAAGGTGGCAAAGAAAGAGGAAACAAAGGCCATCGAGACCTTGGTGGACGAGAAGTTGGAACGTAGTGCTGAGCTAATATTAGACAAAGATAAGGAGGAGAGCATAGAAAAGGACCATGGCAGCACTAGAGGTCACATTTTTACTATAAATATTCCTAAGGGCACACGCACAGGAGGAAGGCACACAGGGGAGGAGAGGAAAATGATGGGTTATATTGATGGCCCCAACAAAGTGTTTCGCATGTGGTTCTGAAGCATGATTCCAGCAAAGGAGGTTGTAGCAATGTCATCTTTTGACAAGGAGGTTGCATGCCTGCAAATAAGGAAGATGATCTCATGGGCAATTGAGTCCCATCTTGATGAGCCAGAATTTGAGTAAGCCATGGGACAATAATAACATTGCCAAAACCAACAAAAGACAACCTAATGGTGAACTCTTAACAACTCTCGGATGAATAACTATGCAATGCACTTGACAAGGTCTCTGTTGAGATCAAAGCTAGACTCTTTAGGAGGAATGATAGAATTAAGGATCTAAAGGAGGACCTGAAGAAGAAAGAGGAAGATCTGGCTGCATGGGAAAAGGAGCTAAGTCAAGAGAAAGTAATCAATGTCTAGTTGCAGTGTGAGTTGAAAGATGAAAAGGCAAAGGTGTGCTCTGTGTACAAAAAGGTGGAGTTTATTAATAATGCTATAGTATTGAAGCATCCGAACCTAGCACCCCCATGTAAAAGTATGGATCTACCTTGGGATGTCTAGACGATTTAACAAGAGTGCTCACCATGCAGAGGTAGTTGTTAGCCTTGGAATCTGCAAAAGAAGTGGCCACGCATTTGAAGAAATAAGATAAGTTGAAGGTCATGGCATTCATAGCTGAGTATAGAAAGGTTCTTTCTGATATAAAATTTGCTTCCTAGATTGCTGAGGCTGCGTACAAAAATTACACGAATAGAGACAAAGTGGCAGGCATCTTGGTTGCCACTCATGAAGTAGAACTCAAGGAGTTTCAAGAGAATAACAAAGGAAATAGGGTGGAAAGGGACAAAATCCTTGCTCAGGTCAAAAGAAAATATGAAGCCATTAAAGCCTTAAGGGGTTCAATTAAAAACTGGTTGAAGGAACTGTACCCAAAAATTACATGAAGAATGGATGCACTGGATGATGTAGCTAAAGAGTTAGAGAAAATTGCTAACACCATAATCACACGAGGAAATGGGCTAATATTTGAGGAGGTGAGAACTCTAGTTGGCGACCTTTATTAGAGAGTCTAGAACAAATTCGATGCCTAGAAAAATTTGGAGGCTGACTTGTAAAAGGATTTTCTTAGCTTATTACAGTGATTCCATCACTTCCCATTCTTTCTTCTTTCCATATTCTTCCATCCCCTTATTCTTTTCCCATGGTGTAATTCTATTATACTATTTCTTTTCACTGGATAATTATTCCTATGGAAAGAGAATAGGCATAGTGTGGGGTAATGTTGGGCCCCTAAAATATTGGCTAAGTAAAAAAGGGTGCATAGGCGTGCAAGGCCTAGTTGAAGAAAAGTGCGTAAGGACAAAGCGCATAGGGCAGAATTTAAGGAAGGCTTTAAGGAAACCCGTGTTGCATGCATGGACAAAACCACAGGGTTTAGGACTTAGCCATATTGGGAATTTTTTGTAGAACACGTGAAATCATGACCTAACTGTGCATGCAGAGTGGATAAGGTGTCTTCTTAGCGACAGGTTGGCCCAGAAAGGAGCATGCCTGCAGTAGAAGCTTCTAGAAGCTCATCATGGTAAAAAGTGGAAAGCTCAATCCTGGAGGAGCATGCTTGCATGGAGGACCACATTCAAACACTTGGCATCAGACCTGATGCCGCTGGAGGATGAGTTGGTAGTTTAGAAATCCTATATATACAAACACCTACATAAGGAAAATGAGGGAGATATAGACAGAGGGTGGAGCTCTACAGAAATACTACAAGAACTCTATTAGTTTAGGTAGTTACATTTGGGAAGGATGTATCAATGGTATGGGGATTATAAATTTCTTTTGAGATCTTAACCATATGATTCCAGCTATAAAGCATGACCGCTACCTATTTTTCTGTGACATTCTGTAATGATTCCATAAATGTAATGAGGTTACTAGCTCACATGAATATAACATTGATAATTATGTTGCATACATCTTTCTCATAGTTCATTTTCATTTATGTTTATGATTAATTTTTGATGCTTGTACAACTTATTTCTATTTTGGTACAAGTTATAAACTATGTTAGCACTTTCTATTTGGAATGATTGCAAGGACCTAGAATCTATTCTAAGCTCTATGGTGCTTGTATGTTTTAACCCCTTTCAAATCTCTTAACATGAATCATAGATGATGTTTTCCAAATAAACTCACATAAAAGAGAGACTCGTCACCCATGAATGCTTCAGGTGAGTGTCCAGCACCCGCTGTGTGATAGACCAGTGCGCATGGGGTTCCTTTCTTTTTTGATAAGGGTAAAAATGACTAAATAGAAACACATAAGTAATGGGGAAAACTTAGTATAAAATGAGTGATTATATCATTGTTCTTATTGGAAATTCATAATACAGAGATCGACATTGATTGGGGTAACCAATTCCAGTATGAGGGTAACCACCACCAGTCGGCTCAGACTGATTTTGTTTACTGTGAAAAATAAAAGATTCAAATATTTGGCAATGAAAGGTTAAAATGGGTCCACTTGGATCTTGAAAATGATATCAAGGACTCAAGAGTGGGATAAAAATGGTAGAACAAGCCTTGAAAAGAATAGGAAGGTGGAGAATACTATTCTAGCAAAAAAAATGAAAAAGTATATAAACCAACGTTTGTTAGTTAACAAATGTCGGTAAGATGATACAACCTTTGTCAGTCGCTAGAATGATATCAGTTACTATGAAATTCAAGAAGAGAAGGAAAAATGAAGTTTTGATGATTTAGATCGAATAAAAGGGCCAACCCAGAGATTGAGTATGGCTATAAGAAGTCCTGATAAACCCCAAATAAAACCAGAATACACCATTCATGATGTGGGGTGTAAAAGGATAATAAATAATGAAGAAACCCAACTCACACCTCAAAACGCAAGCAAACAAAAATATAACAAACAGGAAATCCTATATTGTATATTTTATGTTGTGGTTTATGCCATTTAGGACTTGTTGGTATCCAAATTTGTTATCCTTTTTAGTCTGAGCAGCACCACAGATATTTGATGGAGGTTATAGACATATTATACCATGTTGTATGTCATTGGTAGTTAGGGATTTGGTCTTGTTGGCACTTAGGTTTGTGGAGAAATGGATAGCACTCCAATAGGACTTGATCTTGTCCTAGCTATTTTAGGTTGTGCCTTACAACCAAGGTAAGAGGACCTATTTTGTAACCTTGTAATGGTGAAGGAGATGAAGATGTACTTCTCTTTACTTGAAATTATATGATGGATACCTTGATGAAAACATGATCAACACCCCAGATCTGAACTCTCATGAGTTGTCACTTCTCAAAACATGGGTATGTTCTCAAAACAAGGCAAAGGTTACTAGAGACATTGGAAATCCTGATATATTATGCATACTTTGATCTTTTATGGGTATACAAATGCAAATTAGGGATAGTACATGATAAGGTATTTGTTGTTAGATGATTTTTGGTGTGGGGTTAATAAGACAAAATAGGATAGGTCAGATATTTGACAATCTCTACAGTACTTGAACAACTATCAGAAGAATTGCCTTAGATAATCAGAATGTTCCTTCAACTAGAAGAGGCAGAAATGAAAGCCCAGGTTGTACTCTTCACATAATCTTTGAGAACTCACTACAAAGGCTAGAAGTAAATAACTCAATTAAACACAAAAATCCTTTATCAAACCATGCCTAACGTGCCCTCAAAGGTTTACAAGAAATCTCTGCAGTCAAGCAAGGTAAAGTGATTTTAAATTTGTTTATCTCCTTATCAGATGAAGGCTCTACTGAACATGAGATTGCAAATTCCACTAAACTATCAACAAGAAAAGGAGATTCTGTGTGATTTCTAAATACTTTCAATGCAAGATTGCAACAAGAACAATAAAATTTATTTGCAAGCATTAAAAAAATAATAACAGACATCATATTGCCTAAAGAAAAACATAGATTTAATTCAAAACTTGTTAGATTCAATAGCAGGGGAGAGTTACATGAACAATCTCAGAGATGTGTGATGGCTATGCACTTGTAACCAACTCACATACATGAATTTTCCAACACATGAGACATTAACCTGGTTCTTTGGTGGATTTTCTCAGAAAATTAGCTTTTTCTCAGAATTTACTCGTGATTTTAAACTCTCGACCCCTTTACAATTTCTCCAAAATGCACTATATACCCTATTCCACCTTGGAGCCTTCTTTCCCAAGAAAATAATATGCCATGGGATCAAGTTTTTTACAACAATTCTTCATGATTCAATGAAAATGACATCAAACAGAAAAACACTCGCAAGCTGCCAGGTGTGCTGGAAAAGATCAAATCATTAAAAATATCTAGATCATTATCCATCTTGGAGGCACGTTTTTTATCATTGAGGCATGCAAGCATTTTTGACTCATCATTTTCACCTTTTTACCCTTGTAAACTACCTCTGCAACTTTTTATTTTGACTTTTCACATTTTTTCTTGGGCCTAAGAAAAAATTACATCAAAAACACCATAGATCGGAGAATTATGTCATGAAAATGATGCCAATGTTCTCAGAAGGCCAAGATGACACAAAATCATATAAGATTTGATGAAATTTGATATAAAAATGTGATTTCTAAGCTTCTTAGAGCTCCCATGATGGCCAAAACGAATGGATGCACAGTAACCGTTGATCTCATCCACCTTCTAATATCATCCCTCCACATGGAAGATGAGATCCAAAAGTAAGCTCAATATTACCTTTTTAACCTTTGGATAAGGTGAGACACTTGGCCAAAAATGATTGGAAATGAAATTAGGATCATTTTTGACCTTTCCACAATTTTTGGAAAAATGGAAAATTTTGACCTTTTTCTCCGCCCCTCCGCCTTCAAATTTTGGAGCTAACACGTGGCATATGGTGGGCCCCATCAGGGTCGTGTTTTAATTCTACACATTTTCAAATTTTTTGGAATTTGGGAAAAATTTCACTTTTTCCTCGCAGGCCCGTAAACTAGATTTATCCCTTGCCATGTGTCTCCTTGTGATTCACTAGCGAGCCAGCGCTCAAAAATTTTATTTTGAACTTCTTTGTGAAAAAGGGTAAAAATCCCCTTCTACCTCTACCAATCCACTAACCTACCTTGCTCTGTTGGACATGTGTCCACCTATGATTGACGCGGAACATTATTCATTTTTTACTTTTAGAAAACAAAGGAAAAAAGTTACAAAAAATTCCTTTGGCCCCTTACTCCGCCTTTTGGCCTTTTGGACACGCATCCTTCCCTAATTAGTTGCAGAGATTCAGCCCAAAATTTCAATTCAGCTCCCCCTTTTTATTAAGGAAAAATTTCAAATTTTCATCCATCAGGTTGCCGACCACCTAAAACTGATGCCATGTGTCCTCCTCTAATTGGAGTAGGGAGAAAAACTGATTGTGAAACTTTATAAATTTAGAGCCAAACAACTCTAAGTCCCTCCATGGCCCGAACTTCCATTTTGAAACTTCTAGGAAACATGTCCTCTTGCGATTGGCTATGGTGTTTTGGGACAAAATTTCACTTTATCACTTTGAGCAATAAAACATCAAAATTCTCCAAGTCCCTCCGCCACCTGCATGCCCTCAAACCAAAGTATGTGCCAGGAAGGCACTTATTATAGAAGGTGAAGCCACAGATCAAAATTTTCCCTTTTGCAAAAATTTCAAAAAATGATAAGTTAGAAAATTTTCCTGACACCCCTGGCCAATAGGAAACCCCCACGTTTCCATTGACATCTAATGATGAATTTGACGGGAAAATGACACCTGTATGACCTTCAAAACATGAAAAATTTAAATGATGCCCTAGAATTCAAAATTTTCAACAAGGATGGAATTTTTTTTGATTTAAAATCAACTGAAGCATGATTTGACATTATTTTCGACCTTGGGATTGGGATTTTAACTCATACAATTTAGATTTGATCAATCCTAATTTTTACACGATCTAGCAAAGGGAAAACGACACAACCTAAAAATTGGAAAAACCTAGGGCAAAAATAAGAGCACACATGTATTTATTTTTTAAACCAGGGTAAAACAACAAGTTTATGGGCATTTTGGAAGCATTCAACTGGAGGGGATGAATTGCAGACCACCAATTTAAGAGATAAAACATTTTTGAGCAAAATTAGATACGAAAAACTAGGGCACGTCATGCAAGCTTAGAAAAGGCACCAACATCGGCTCTTGCTTGGGGATGGGAACTCCCAGTGAGTGACACAAGGAAAAAACATAAACCAAGTTCCAAAAAACCATTATGAAAAGGAGTCAACATACAAGGCAGAAAAAACTAGAACCACCACCAAAAATGAACCGAGAAAACAACCAAAATGGCTGCCAAGAACAAGGGCAAACCACAAACTACAAACAACAAAAAAAAAAGAAAAAAAAAAGGCTATACAACTATACAATTTGTGCATACCTCAACTTAGGGATTAATCCAAGAAATGCTTTAAATGTTTGCCATTAACATGCAGCTCCAACAATTCCCCATCTAGATCTTTGAGAAAAAAAGTATGTTCACCAATTCTGATATCAATGGCATAAGGGCCTATCCATAATGCATCAAATTTTCCATGCTTTCCCTTGTCTTCATGCCTACTATCCCATAACAAGACTAGATCTCCAACATTGAAGGCTCTAGGAGTGACCTTCTTATCAAACAACTTCTTCAATTTTTCTCTAAATCTGACATGCCTTTGATGGGATGCTCTTCTCTCCTCATCAAGATCAATAATTTGATTGATCCTTGATTCATATGAGCCAATTTCTTGATCTTCCAACTGTTGGGAAAAATGAAATGAAGATAATTACAGGTGTAAGTGCAGTAAATCCTGAGTTCCATACACCAATTCAAATGGGCTTTTACTAGTTGTTCTTGTAGGAGTTATTCTATCAGCCCAAACTATAAATTTCAATTGTTCATCCCATTTCTTCTTATTTTTCTCCAAGGTTCTTCTAATGATCTTCAGCAAATTCCTATTACTGGACTCAGCTTGTCCATTCCCTTGGGGATTATAGTTTGAAGAATAAGTCAGATTGATTCCATATTCATTGCACATTGCCATTAATGGTTTAGCTCTAAAACACAAGGCATTATCAGCTACAATTTTGACTGGGACTCCAAATCTAGATATGATTTGATTTAACAAGAAGTCCCTTACCACTTGGTGTGTTGCCTTTTTAGATGGGATTTCTTCAACCCACTTTGTAAAATAATCAGTGGCTACAAGAATACACTTATGGCCAGCACTAGAAGGATCTTAAATCTCACCAATGAATTCCATCCCCCATTACTTGAAATGAGCTTTAATTGATATAAGCTGCAAAGGAAGGGATCCTGAAGCTTTCAGTATTCCAGAGAAACATTGGCAACTATCACATTTTCTAACTAGCTAGGTTATATATTTAAAGAGAGAAGGCCACTAGTAACCAACAAAGTGCACTCCACAAACTCCCCCATGGAAATCAGCAACTATCTTGGGAGCTTCATTGTCAGTTTTGAATTTAAAGAGGACACCTTCAAGGTTCTTCCAAGCTAGCCCAAGGTCTATGATGATATATTTTTTAGAATCCAACTTGAGGGTTCTTTTCTGATTTTTATTTAAATGATCAGGATAGTAGAGATGTCTAAGGTAAAAGATTACATCCTTGTACCATTCAAAATTTACTAACTTTGCAAACACATCTACCCTTTCTTCCTCTATCTGATTCACTTCCACATTCTATAGGTTGCTCTTAGCCATGAGCTTAGCAAGACCCAAACCTCTTACCAACTTTGTGGTTTTGATGTCCATATCATACTCCTGTAGTTTGTTCACCCATCTAGATCTTTTACTTGAGATATCCATCTCTGACAAGATGTCTTTCACCATGGTGTGGGGAACATAAGCAACCACTTTTGAACTCAATATATAAGGCCTGAAAACTTTTGTTGCTTTCACCAAGGCTATGCTTGTTTTTCCATGATTGTATACTTTAACTCAGCAGTTTGTAAAGCCTTGCTAAAGAGGGCAATAGGCCTCTTAGCCCCATTCTCATCCTATTACAGAAAAAAAAAAGCAATGGTATACTCAGAGGCAAAGGAAAATATTTGGAAAGGCCTCTTATAGTTTGGGGCTGCTAAAATAGGTGCATGTTTAAGTGCATCCTTAATTCCTTCAAAATATTGAATGGTAGCCTCCTCCCACCTAATAAATTGGTACTTCTTTAGCATGCTTGTGATTGGAAGAGTCAACTCAACAAAGTTGGAAACAAAACTTCTAATAAAATTAATCTAACCTAAGAAATATTGGATTCCTTTCTGGGTTCTTGGGATAGGTACCTTACTGATTGCTTCCACTCTCTCATGGTCTATCATAACACCATATTTTGACACAATATGACCAAGCAGCTTGGGCTTTTGCACACCAAAATGACACGTCTTTGGATTAAGAGAAATTCCATACTCCCTACATCTGATCAGCATCTTCTCCAAGTGTTGCAAATGATCACCCCTCTGCCTTGAAAACAAAATCACATCATCTTGGTAAACTGTAATGAACTCATTGATATAACAAGCAAAAGCAACATCCATTGTTCTTTGAAAAGTGGTACCAAAATTCATCAAACCAAAGGGAATCCTAACAAAAACATATGTTCCCCAAGGAGTAGTGAATGTTTTCTTAAGTCTTTATGATGTTTTGACAACTACTTGATTATATCCAAAAAAAACCATCCAATGTAGAAAGCAACTCAGACCCTGTCACAAGATGCAACATATTTTCCATATTTGGTAGGGGATAGTTGTCCTTCATGGATGCTTTGTTTATATTTCTAAAATCCACACAAAGTCTGATGTCTCCATTC
The DNA here is from genome assembly GCA_019776745.2 of Taxus chinensis. Lineage (NCBI taxonomy): Eukaryota > Viridiplantae > Streptophyta > Pinopsida > Cupressales > Taxaceae > Taxus > Taxus chinensis. The sequence goes on from CM034147.1 coordinate 947,012,798, forward strand.
TTCAATCTGACTGGCACAAGGTTTGTAACCCAAGATGAATACCTATTGTGCTGAACAATACCCCCATCTCTCAACTTCCTTAACTCCTCTTGCATTTTCATGGAGAGAAGTGGATTAATTGGCCTTTTCCTCTATTTGAATGGTTTGGAATTTGTTTCAATAGGGATCTAATGCTTAAATAAATATTCTTTGTACGCTTTAAGCTCTGAATAGGACCAAGCAAGGCAGTTTTGATATTTTTTCAAGAGTTGGGCATAGGATTGTTTCTCTTCTTTACTTAAATTGCTTCCCAACAAAACCTTCCTTGGTTTGTCCTAGGTTCCCAAGTCATGTTCTTCCACATCCCTTGAGGTAGACATGTTTCTATTTATGATGCAATCAACATTGTTGAAATCTGACTCAAGTACAAAGAGACCTCTAGGAATTGTGTTTGTTTTCAATTAGATGATATCTTTCCAAACAAAGTTTCTCTTCCTTCAGTTAGCTCCCCATCAATATTCTGATTTGTAAACTCACCTTGGTTTTGTAAGAACCTTAGCCCTTGAGAATCACCATCAAACACATGCCAATGTTTCACATTATCAAGGACATCTGGCCTAGTCAACACTTCAACATTGTACTCACAATAAGGTGGAATAGTGCAAACTCCAAATCTTGACCCCAAGACTACCAACTTTTCAGCAACAACATTAAGACCTCTGTCATGATACACAATGTTAAAGGAATCAAAAATTTCAATTAGATCCCAAAATGGATGTTTATACTATTTCATACGCTGACTTTTTTTAGCATACAATTTTCTTATTTGTTTGACAACCATCTCTTCACTCCATTCTTCCATGCAATTCTTAACCCCAACAACAATGCATCATATTCAGCAACATTGTTAGTGCATTCAAAATTAAGTTTGAAGGAAAAAGAAAACTCTTCCAAACTATGAGAAAGCCGAACTATACCAGCATGATTTCCAAATTTGGAGCAAGCTCCATCAAATAGAAAGGTCCAAGGAGAACCTATCATATTAAGGAACTTTGATTTGTTCATCTTGTGTTCTTTTCCATCAGCAAAACCAATGAAATTATCAGTATCAACATCAGAAAACAACACCTCATAAGAAGCATTATTTGGATCCTCAATTAGATGTAACATTTTCTTTTCTCCATAAAGCTTGACAAGGCTTCCCTCAATGGGAACAGTAGTGAAAGACATGTCCATCTGAACGCTGTCACCAACACTTTCAGCCCATTTTCTTGACAAAAGCATACCCCATTTGGCAGGGTAGTCAACAATTACAACATAAAGTTTCAAATTCTTACCCAGATAGGCTGTAATTTGCACTACCAAATCCTTCACACAACCAACCACTGGTACTTCTCTTGAATCCATGGTAGTACACTTCCCATAGGTAACTTTCACTTTGATATCCAATTCATTCATGACTTCTAGAGGCATGACATTACATGATGCACTAGAATCAAACATACAATTGTGAACTAGCCTATCTTTTATGAGTAAAGTTGTGAAGAATGGATCAACATTCAACTGGGAATCAACCAAAGATGTCCCCAAATATACCTCAGGTGTCTCTCCCAGATCTTCTACTAATAGTGTTGTTTCAAAGTCAATAATGATCTGAGGTGGAGTTTCAACAACATTTACATTTCTGCCTAGAGTAACCTTCTCTTCTTTCAATCCCAAGTACTCACATGCTCTCTTCTTATGCTTAGGAATTATAAGCAACTCAATGATTGGAACACTCACTTTAATTTGGCTCAATACTTGGGCTATGTCATATGGAACATTCTTTGGTAGGAAACCATTGGAAGGGAAAAAATAAGATTCATTAGATGGAGAAGGATTTTTGGCATCTTGGGCATGAGGAGGACTGTAATTTTTGTTTGGGACAGCAAAACCATTGGCAATTGTTTCTTTCCTAGGAGATTCTTTGGGAATGTTTGTGGCAAGGGTGTTTTAGGTTTGACTTGAGGCCCACTACCCTTAACAACTTTTATTCTAGTGTTATAATCTTTCTCTTGAGCTACAACAACATTCATCAACAATTGTCTATCTTCCTCTGAAGGGATACTAGTATCATACTTCTTAATCATCAAAGCTATTAAGTATTCAAATTCATTGTTAGGAATTTCAAAATCTTGCACTACATCAAATTCAAGAGAATGAGGGGGGAGAGAGACTTGTACCCATTTGATGCAATCCCAAAAGGCAATAATAGTCCTATCACTTATTACTTTAGTAGATGTTTCTCCTCCTTGTGAGCTTGAAGAACATCCCATCATTCAAATATCATCATCAGTTCCATCCTCATTATTAGCTTCACCAACCTGTTGGTTTACTCCACATGGAGGATCAGGGAGAAAACATCTATCATGCCAATCCATATCAGGAACTTCATCAATAATAGTAACCCTGGTAGTTAGAGGGTCAGGAACCAATCTACTTTCCAGTGCTTGGGGTTGTCTATTTCCCCCTCCCATAGGTCCTTTACCTCTATCAACTTGTCTTTGATCACCCCTAGGATGACTACCAAATATATCTTGTGCTTGCTACTTAGGTTGACCTTGTGAAGCATGCCCAATTCCCTTCTCAAGTCTTGCCAACTTGTATGATATTTCTTTGACAGCCCCTACCAAAGTTTTCACAACCTCTTCTAAGTCAACATCTTTTCTAGCTTGAGGTTTTTGAGAGTTTATCAATTTTACACCATCTCTCTTGAGAGGTTTCCCAAATGCTTTGATATTGTTCTCAATTTTAAGGGCTATAGAGAAAGCTTGTCTTAGATTGGTTGGGTTCTTGTCTCTTAATTAATAGGTTGCCTTCTTATCAAATGCATCTACATATTTGATTAAACAAGATTCATCACAAGGCCTCAGATTGACTGCAATCATTCTCAAAGTTTTTTTAAACCTTGTGTTGAAGTCATGGAATGATTCATTATGGTTCCTCTTGATATTCTCAAACTCAGATAACAGAACTATCACCATATTGCAACCTAAATGCATTTTTCATTTCATTCCATGAATCAATAGAATTATCATGTAGAGCCTTGTACCAATCCCTATCATCTTCTTCTAGTGTATGAATAAACAAATTAATATAAACATCTTCAAAATCTATCTCAAAATCTTCCATCATATTATAAAAAAGTTTGAGATGTTGATCACCAGTAATAGCATTGTTACCCTGGAATTTTGGCAACCTATTTCTGACATCTTGTGGGACAGCATTTGGGTAACCATCCATTCCTCTAAAAATTGTAGGACCAAAGGTGTTAACAATAAATGGAGGTCTAGGTTGATCCATATTGTTTGGTGGAGGTGATCTTGGAGGTGAAACAAGATGATGAGGAGTGCAAGGTCTTTGGGACTCAAGAATGTGATTCACAAGACCGATATTCTCTAAGTGCTGATTTTCTTGGCAAGTTTTACTCGAATTAAAACATAGAGGTGCAGATTGGAGAAGGAGCTTACCAGGTACAACACAAGGGCCTTCACTAGCTGAGGTAAATAGGTTTATGAGAGGATTTCTTGAATCAGAATCACTTGAAGAAGAGTGATAATCCTCTACCAAAGGTTGATCTATTTCACCAATGGTTATATCTTTACCTGTTGTATGACCTTTAACCACTTTCCTAACTCTTCTTCGTTCCAACTCTAAGTTTCTTGAACCTGAGAACAATTTCTTTGTAGATTCTCTCAGGAAGAGAGATCTTCTTCCTTCCAATTTTGTAGAGATCAGCAGCACAAAAATAAATGACAGCAAGCTTAAGACAGTGGTATTTTCAAGATCAAATCAGCATGGAGTCGCCACTAAGGAATTTCACCTTAGTTGTGTAAGAATGCACTAAAATAATCTATCAAATGCTTGCTAGTACTAAAACCTTTGAGAATCCTTATAAATCAGACCTTCTTCCTCTTAAATCAATCAATCACAATGTAAGTAAAGTGTATGAACTGCTAGTAAATGGAATAAGAGTGGACTAAACTTGAAGCCCTTGTTTAATAATTTGTAGATCTGAAGCATAGAATGATATTTTAACAATGTAGCAGATCAAATACTTGAATACACAAATGCTCAAAATCTTCAAATACTTCACAAACACAAGGAATTTCCAAGAAGTTCCTCCCTGGCAATGGCATCACTTGTGTTGGTATCCAAATTTGTTCTCCTTTTCAATCTGAGTAGCATCACAGATATGTCATGGAGCTTAAAGACAAATTAGACCATGTTGTATATCATTGGTAGCCAAGGATTTGGTCTAGTTAGCACTTAGGTTTGTGGAGAAATGGATAGCACTCCAATAGGACTTGATCTTGTCCTAGCTATTTTAGGTTGTGCCTTGCACCCAAGGTAAGAGGACCTATTTTGTAACCTTGTAATGGTGAAGGAGATGAAGATGTCCTTATCTTTTCTTGAAATTATATGATGGAGACCTTGATGAAAACATGATCAACACCCCATATCTAAACTCTCATGAGTTATCACTTCTCAAAACATGGGTATGTTATCAAAACAAGGCAAAGGTTCTTAGAGACATTGGGACTCTTGATCTATTATGCATACTTTTACAAATGGACTTTGATCTTTTATGGGTATACAAATGCAAATTAGGGATAGTACATGATAGGGTATTTGTTTTTTAGGTGATTTTTGGTGGGGAATTGACAAGATGAATTGGGATAGGTTAGATCTTTGACAATCTCTACAATACTTGAACAACTATCAGAAGAAATGCCTCAGATAATTAGAATGTTCCTTCAATGAGAAGAGGCACAAATGGAAGCCCAGGTTGTACTCTTCACACAATCTTTGAGAACTCGCTACAAAGGATTGAATTAAATAACTCAATTAAACACAAAAATCCTTGATCAAACCATACCTAAGGTGCCCCCAAAGGTTTAAAGGTAATCTCTGTAGTCAAGGAAGGTAAATTGATTTTAAATTTGTTTATCTCCTTATCAGATGAAGGCTCTTCTGAACATGATATTGCAAATGCCACTAAACTATCAACAAGAAATGGATATTCTATGTGATTTCTAAATACTTTCAATGCAAGATTGTAGCAAGAACAATAAAATTTATTTGCAGGCATTAAAAAAATGATAATAGACATCATATTGCCCAAAGAAAAACACAAATTTAATTCAAAACTTATTAGATTCAATAGCATGGGAGAGCTACATGAACAATCTCATAGCTGTGTGATGGCTATACACTTAGAACTAACTCACATACATAAATTTTCCAACACATGAGACATTAACCTAGTTCTTTGGCAGATTTTCTAAGAAAATGAGATTTTTCTCAAAATTTACTCATGATTTTCAACTCTCGACCCCTTTACAATTTCCCCAAAATGCACTATATACCCTATGCCACCTTAGAGCCTTCTTTCCCAAGTAAAGAATATGCCATGGGATTAATTTTGTTACAAAAATTCTTCATGATTCAATGAAAATGACATCAAACAGAAAAACACTCGCAAGCTACTAGGTGTGCTAGAAAAGATAAAATCACTCATCATTTTCACCTTTTTACACTTTTAAACTACCTCTGCAACTTTTGATTTTGACTTTCATGTTTTTTCTCGGGCCCGAGAAAAAATTACATCAAAAACACCATAGATCAAAGAATTAAATCATGAAAATGTTTCCAATGTTCTCAAAAGGCCAAGACAACATAAAATCAGATAAGATTCGATGAAATTTGATACAAAAATGTGATTTCAAAGCTTCTTGGAGCTCCCATGGTGGCTAAAACGAATGGATGCACAGTAACCATTGATCTCATGCACCTTATAATATCATCCCTCCACGTGGAAGATGAGATCCAAAAGTAACCTCAATATTACCTTTTTAACCTTTGGATAAGGTGGGACACGTGGCCAAAAATGATTGGAAATGAAACTAGGATCCATTTTGACCTTTCCACTTTTTTTTGGAAAAATGGAAAATTTTGACCTTTTTCTCTGCCCCTCCACCTTCAAATTTTGGCATAATGGGCCCCATCAAGATTGTGGTTCAATTATGTGCATTTTGAACTTTTTCAGAATTTGGGAAAATTTTCACTTTTTCCCCACTGGCCCCAAAAACCTAATTTCTCCCTTGCCACATGTCTCCTTGTGATTCACTAGCGGGCTAGCGCTCCAAAATTTTATTTTGAACTTCTTTGTGAAAAAGGGTAAAAATCCCCTTCTACCTCCACCGGTCCACTGACCTTCCTTGCTCTTTTGGACAAATTTCCACCTGTGATTGCCACGGAGCCATTCTTCATTTTTTACTTTAAGACAACACAGGAAAAATATTACAAAAAATTCCTTCGGCCCCTTCCTCCACCTTTTTCCCTTTTCAACACGCGTCCTTCCCTGATTAGTTGCAGAGATTGAGCCAAAAATTTCATTTCAGCTCCCCCTTTTTACTATGGAAAAATTTCAAATTTTCATCCACTAGGCCGTCGACCCGCCTAAAACTAATGCCACATGTCCTCCTCTTATTGGAGTGGGGAGAAAATTGATTGTGAAACTTTATAAATTTAGAATAAAAAAACTCTAAGTCCCTTCACATCCTGAACTTCCATTTTGAAACTTCTAGGACACATGTCCTCTTGCGATTGGTTGCGGTGTTTCAGGCCAAAATTTCACTTTATCACTTTGTGCCATAAAACATCAAAATTCTCTAAGTCCCTCCGCCACCTGCATGTCCTTAAACCAAATTATGTGCCACATAGGCACTTCTTTCAGAAGGCAGAGCCATGGATCAAAATTTTCACTTTTGCAAAAATTTCAAAAAATGATAAGTTAGAAATAATTTCCGACACCCCCTGGCCAATAGGAAAGCCCCACATTTCCATTGACTTACAATGATGAATTTGATGGGAAAATGACACCCGTATGACCGTCAAAATGTGAAAAATTTAAAGGATGCCCTGGATGGCAATTTTTTTGATTTAAAATCAATTGAAACATGATATGACATTATTTTCGACATTGGGATTTGGATTTTAACTCATACAATTTAGATTTGATCAATCCCGATTTTTACATGATCTAGTAAAGGGAAAATGACACAGCCCAATAATTGGAAAAACCTAGGGCACAAATAAGAGCACACATGGATTTTTCTTTTAAACCAGGGGAAAAAAACAAGTTTATGGGCATTTTGGAAGCATTCAACTAGAGGGGATGAATTGCATATCACCAATTTGAGAGATAAAATTTTTCTGAGAAAAATTGGATATGAAAAATTAGGGCACATCATGCAAGCTCAGAAAAGGCACCAACATGATTGACTATAAGCATAATATAATTTTTAGTTAACAAAGGTGCCCTATAATAGTCAAAAACTATGGCTGGTTTTAGGTAAGTTTTGGCATGGGAGATCCTTCTCTGGGATGATGACTGGAAAAAGAAACTAGTTGGAGCCCACTGTCGATCCTCTGATATTGTAATTGTTGATATCTTCTTCCCTGAAAGATGTTTTTTAAGGACTCTATAAAAAAATTTTAGTGATTTGGAGGTATAGAGATTGTGAAAAATGTAAGTTACTGATCATTTTGTCAAACATCAGCTGGGCATGACTTCTAGCATATAGGTTGCCCATAATTTAGATAATCTATAATGCAAAAAACTCAACAATGCAAGTGCACAAGTAAACCCAAATTCACAAATTATATTTCATGAAAAAAATTTATGAAGACGTTAAGGGCATGACTTTCACTAAATGTAATACAAGAAAAGAAAGAAGAATTATTGCTAATCCTGAAAAGTAAGTGTCACTGAGATAATTAGAAGAAAATAATATATCCAGAGAAGAATATTAATGTGAACTTATTTTGAATGAAAATAGATACACAAGAATTTTTCCCTAGGAATGAAAAATGCAAATAACCCTTCATGGGTCCCACCAAACATGACAAAATGTTTCAGCAATAAGTTTTGTACTTTCTATGATTAAACAAATAGAAGGTAAAATTGTTAAGGAGGAATACATGTGATATGTAGGTCGAATGATGAATGCACACATTAATGACTTTTTTATCCAAGATGATCGTGAAGAGATTCCCTTTGGCTAGGAGGAATGACCTATAAGAAATACAACAAGACCACTAGATAACATTAATAATATAGATTAGTGGACTTCCTAGAATATGTTCTATCTGCAAAGTGTGATGCTTCCTAGAAGGTTTTTAGTTCACTTTCAAATATAAATTAATATTATAAATATAATGAAGGAAATCCTACTATAGTTATATGATTTAGGTATCTCGTGCAAATATGATAAGAAAATATAATTTAATAGAAATGGTTATGATTAGATCTAGAGGTTTTGGTAGGTTATTCTGGGTTTTACAGGTCTGACAAGGGTCTATGGTTGATTGGGTAATGTCTGGGTTAGTTTTGGTTGAGCGAGAGGCTTTCTCATCAAAAGGAATGAAATGACATAGAGACCGATATCGGTCAGGTGACCGATGTTGGTATAGAGGTCAAATTGACAGTAGTTAGGTAAATGACATCAGTAGGGGTAATTGACAATAATTTGATAAAAAAATTGGGTTTCTTTGTGATTCCACAAAGAGTGAGAAGGGTGTGTTTAGGTTCATAATGTTACTAAGAAGACTCGGGAATATAGAGGGGAAGTCACAAAAGGTGCAAAAGCTATAGGTGGTTGGGTTGGTAGATTGGTGAGGAGGTGGAGATAAAGGAATATAGGTAGAAATAAAGTATAATGAAAGAGGTAAGGAATATATACTTTAAGAAATCACAATATGATCAAAATAATGAATACTTACTTGCCTTTATAGATCTAGTAGGTAAAGGTGGGTCGTAGTTGATCTATGAAGATATTCTGGAGTCAGTGTCATGGTAGTACTTCCGTAGTGTTCCCATGAGTATTCCAATACTCTAGAAGGAGAACCAAATGCTTTTTTGGGCCTATGGTCTAGTATTTTGTGTCGTCTAGATTCTGAGAGGCTTCAAATTCATGTTTGAATGCAATCTTTCTCTCAAAACTGAAAATGAATAACCCTGGTAAAAGTTTGTAAAATTGTATATATACGAACCGATGGTGGTTAGGTAACCAGTGTCGGCCGAGGGATAACTAGTGTCGGTTAAGGTGGATAAGTCTAGGTTTACCAAAAATAGGTAGATCTTCCCAGGTTTGGCGTGCCTTCCTCATTGAGTCTACTTAGGTAAGTGGAGTTCTTATTAGAAAAGGTAGCAAGGTCATAGAGGAATTCCAATTAGGTTTGAGAAGAATTCTTAGTTAGTTAGGTCAAGTGGTGACTCAACACTAAGAATGATGAATCAGTGATGAGAGTGATGAGTTGGTCATTGTCAGTTAAATGCCTATGGAATGGGTCCAGGGTGAGGTGTAATGATGAGGTGGATGTGTGAGGATGAAATTAACTTAATTAAAACTAATTAAATTAATTAATAATGTAAGGATGACTATTAATAGTAATAATTAGTAATGAGGCCATGGTGTGTTTAATTAATTGAAAGGGACCAAGGGGAGTGTGACCCAAACTTGGTTTCTACAGTAGTATACTCTATAAGCATAGTTTTTATGATATCTTACTAAGGTACCTTAAGTCACATGAGTCAATTAAAGCCATCGAAGAATTCCAAGACAATATTTGTGGAGGTCACTGTTGTTGCAAATCAGTAGCACCCCTGGATGCAAATCAGGTTTCTAAGTTGATGTTTTAGGCATCCAATGTGATTGCACAACATTGAAACCTCTCTCCAAGTGTGGGATTTGTAAAATGAGAGAGGAATCTCTAGATTAGAGGCTGGTGCCTCAAACTCCTCTGATCAGATCTATTATTTTCACAACTACAGAGGTTCAGATCCTAATTTTATCTTAATTTGCAAGGAGACAGGGATAAGAAATGTAAAAATTAAAACTAAACTGATAAGGGTGATACACCAAAGGAGTGGTGAGCACTTCTTGCTCGTGTAAATTGACACAAATCAGAAATTTCAACATAAAACATCATGCACAGGTTGATAAGCTATAAACAAGGGTTTGAAATGAAGCAAACAACACATACAAATGACTGAAAGCATTCACAGAGCCTGCATTGTGATTTTCAACATCAAAATCCTTGTATTCCAAAACCAAAGAGGTAGAAAAACCTGTTACAATCCCTGGAAGGTCTGATACTTGCCAAAATCACTTGTTAAAAGTGAAAACAAAAGCTTGTTGTGCAAAAAAAGTGTTCCCCCCTTTGAAAAATGAGCCAAATCCAGCTTTTACAGTGCATGGGTCGAGCCTAGGAGAGAGAAAACATGAAAAAATGTGGGAGCCATTCCCCATTAACCAAAATGCATTAAAAACAGCATGGAGGTCCTTACAAACCCATGCCTTGACATTTTTGACCATGCTGGAGAAGAATGCGACCCATTTTCCATTAAAATTGGTTGTTGAAACGTCAATTCTGTCCATGGGTGCATACCAGAAGAGTTTTTTGATTTTCTCCCTCCAAACTGAACCAAAATTCAAAATTGACCATGGAATCTTATAGATCATTTCACCAGCTTTCCATTGATATAAAGAACGTGAAAATCTGAGCTCTTGATCGAAGTTATTGTGATTTGAAGTTTTAGGGCAAAAACAGGCCAAAATCGGATTGCTTTGATATTTTTGACCTGGACACGTGGCGAGTTCTGATTGGTTGCGGGCCATGCAAGGGAAAATTTCCCATAAAAACTCCGCCGAGCCATAACTTGAAAAATACGTGGAGTTAGGAGGAAATCTTTACCTTTCTAGAAAGCTGAGAAAGAGCTCTATCCAATGGTGTCATTTCTAGAAGGTTTTGAGTGCCTAAAAAGTAAAAATTTATGACTGAGGCACAATAGAAGGAAAGAATGAAAGGGAGTTAGCCACAAAATGAGTAGGAGGCACATTTGGATAACAATTTTGGTGACTCAAAGGTGTCATCTGCCTGCTGGATGAATGATCAGTAGCCTGAAGCAATCCATTGGGCATGGAGTCATGAGTAGTAGCCTGAAAACTGATCTGAAATTTGAAAACTTCCCTCTGAACCGCTTGAATCCCACTGGACATGGAGTTGTTCCCACCAAAATGCCATCAAAATGAACTATGTAAGAGTGAAACTAGCAGCACCAAAACTATGTACAAACTGAAAATCATACATGCTCCAAATGGAACATGCAGAGTGTGCACAAGCACTTCTTCTACTGAAAGCAAACCTACCTACTCTACTCTAACTGGAAGCAAAGGTGAGCTAAATGAACCCTGCAACTGGTTGTGTAAAATATCTTCCTTTCTTCAAAATTGGCAGCCATGCAAATGATTTGGAACTGAGTATGGCTGATTGGATGAGTGGAAAATCAACAAGAAGCTGATCTTCTACCCAAATTAGCAAGGTGTCAACTAAAAACAAATCCAATACCTCTTTTAGTTGCTCTGCATTTGGATTGGAGAGGTATGACAACTGATCCTTGGAACTTTTCAGCTCATCCTCATGCTTAAAAGCAAGCATGACTGGTTGTGGCTTCTCCTTTGGCTCCAATGAAGCCAAATACCTGATTGGGCAAGGTCTGATCGGTTGAGTATGCCCATAATTCTAATTTTCAACTCCAAGAATGGAGTTCTCTTGTAGACCTTGAATGGATGGTGTGGAAGCAATGGTAGAACCCTTCTGCCCTTTCTCTTCCTCCAATGAAGTACATGAAAGATTAAAATCTTCCAATCTTGGTTCCAAAGAGCTTCTATAAGATGCAGGCTGCTACAAATGAATACTCTCCTCCATGACAGCAGGCTCTTGTGTTTGGAAGATGGATGATGAAAGAGAGAATGGTGGAAACTCAACCGGTTCTTCTTCATCAAAACAGTCCTCCAAATCAGATAGGTAAACTACCTCATTGATGTCCTACTGCAAATGTTCAACCTCTCCCATGGCGTTCTCTTGATCTACAACTTGATCACCATGGTTTCTTTCATCCTCTAACATTGAGTTTGAGGGATCAAACTCTTATTCAGTACTAGAACTTGAGAGAGATGAAGTAGAGAGAAGAATTGAAGGTTCTTCTATAACCTTCTTTGTGCTCAAAGCCTTTGGATCTGCACTTTTCTCCCCCATAGCTGAAATATGCTCCTCTTCTTTTGGATCTGGAGCAGCTTCTCCTTCCTCTTGCTATCCATCATGACTGATTTTTGCAATTTGAATTGGATCAGCATTTCCTTCAAATAGGGTGCCAAATGGACACTATATTTTGAACAAATTGATTACTGATCTGCAACTACTTTTTGCTCTTCTTCTACTGCAACAAAATCAGTCCTGACCACCATTTGTTCTGTAACTCCAACCTCTTCTGAAGGTTTCATCAGCAAAGGGATCTTCTTCAAAATTTGAATTTCTTCATCCTTGTTTGGCTTCTCTTTTTGTTGTCCTTCATGACTGATTTTTGTAATTTTTTGTGGTGGCGGAGGAGGTAAAACCTCTTGTTTCTTTAGAGGAGAGGGTGTTTCATTTAGCTCTTGTGGAGGGGATGACTGTTTAGAAGGGAAAAGGATAGAAGAATTGAGATGAGGTGGAAGACTAGGGGGTGGAGAAATGGATTCAACACTTGGGACAGCATAGATGGAGAGTTTAAAACTTGATACTACTGAGATAAAATAGATTGGGAAAGAGGAAAAGAAAAGGCATGAGATGGTGTGCTTACCCATTGAAAAGGTTGCTGAATACTACTCTCATACACCTCTATTCCCTCAATCCACTTTGCAAGCAATGGCAGCGTTGCAATCATGAAGTCAAGCTTCTCTTGAGGGCTGTAATGCCTTGGGAAAGGTCCCACCCATGGACAGGGTGCTCCACAACCAATTCCAAATGCTTTCATTTGTGCTTGAGCCCTAGATTGCACCATGTTTACCTCCATCTTTTGGATTTTCTCTAATAAACCAGCATCTTACATCTGATTGTCTTCATTGTATGCACACCCTTGCTCTTGGAAAGCTCCATAGCCAAACTAATTTTGGCATTGCTGCTCATATGGGTATGTATGCTGATTTTGAATTTGTTCAAAATGCTGATTTAGAGGATTTAAAAAATATGTTGGAGGTGGGAAACATTGCTGACTGTTGTAAATGTGAGTTCCATGATGGAAATGAAGTCATGATTGCACAACTTCATGGAATGGAAAAGAATGAAAGAGATAGAAAGAATAATGGATGGAAATGGATGAAAAATAGGTCTGCAACTTCAGAAATGGGTTGTTGATCAGATGGAGTCGCCACATGTGTTTGCAAGTGCCTCCAAAGGCTAAAATCTTCACAGGAACACACCAACCTACAAAAGATGAAGTGGAAGACCTCTAAGGTCCCACCGGGCGTGCCAAAACTGTTGTTGCAAATCAGCAGCACCCTTGGATGCAAATCAGGTTTCTAAGTTGATGTTTCAGGCATCCAATGTGATTGCACAACATTGAAACCTCTCTCTAAGTGTGGGACTTGTAAAATGAGAGAGGAATCTCCAAATTAGAGGTTAATTCCTCAAACTCCTCTGATCAAATCTATTATTTGCACAACTGCTGAGGTTCAGACCCTAATTTTATCTTAATTTGCAAGGAGACAAGGATAAGAAATGCAAAAATTAAAACTAAACTAATAAGGGTGATACACCAAAGGAGTGGTGAGCACTTCTTACTCATGAAAATTGACACAAATCAGAAATTGCAACATAAAACATCATGCACAGGTTGATAAGCTGTAAAAAAGGGTTTGAAATGAAGCAAACAACACATACAAAGGACTGGAAGCATTCACAGAGCCTGCATTGTGATTTTCAACATCAAAATCCTTGTATTCCAACACCAAAGAAGCAGAAAAACCTGTTACAATCCCTGGAAGCTCTGATACTTTCCAAAATCACATGTTGAAAGTGAAAACAGAAGATTGCTGTGTAAAAAAAGTGTTCCCCCTTTGAAAAATGAGCCAAATCCGGCTTTTACAGTGCATGGGTCGAGCCCAGGAGAAAGAAAATGTGAAAAAACATGGGAGCCATTCCCTATTAACCAAAATGCATTAAAAACATCATGGAGGTCCTTACAAACCCATTCCCTGACATTTTTGACCATGTTGGAGAAGAATACAACCCATTTTGCATTAAAATTGCTTGTTGAAATGTCAGTTTTCTCCATGGGCGCGTACCAGAACCATTTTTTGATTTTGTCCCTCCAAACTAAACCAAAATTCAAAATTGACCATGGAATCTTGTAGATCATTTCACCAGCTTTCCATTGATATAAAGAACGTGAAAATCTAAGCTCTGGATCGAAAGTTATGTTGATTTGAAGTTTTATTAACGCAAAAATAGGCCAAAATCGGATCCCTTCAATATTTTTGACCTGGACACGTGGCGAGTTCTGATTGGTTGCGGACCTTGCAAGGGAAAATTCCCCACAAAAACTCCACCAAGCCATAACTTGAAAAATATGTGGAGTTAGGAGGAAATATTTACCTTTCTAGAAAGCTGAGAAAGAGCTCTATCCAATGGTGTCATTTCCAGAAGGTTTTGACGTGCCTAAAAAGAAAAAATTTATGACTGAGGCACAATAGAAGGAAAGAATGAAAGAGAGTTAGCCACAAAATGATTAGGGGGCACATTTGGATAACAGTCACTTCAGTGGAAATTCTATCATTAAACATGTTATACAGCTAGGTTATTACTGGCCCAGTATCACCAAGGATTGTTGTGAGTATGTTAAGAAATGTGTGAAATGTCAAATTCATTCAGATCTCATCCATGTCCCCAATCAAGCATACAACCCACTCAGGACCTATGGCCTTTCTCCTAATGGGGATTAGAATTCATTGGGGCCATCAGTCCCAAGTCACCTCAGCAACATCATTCCATTATCACAACTACTATATATTTCACCAAATGGGTTGAATCTATCCCTTTGACATCAACTAAATCAAGACCTATTATTAATTTCATATATCATCACATTATATGTTGTTTCAGAAACCCATATAAAATTATCATAGATAATGGAAAATATTTTAAAAATAAACAAGTTAAAAAGATCTGTGACACCTTCAACATTAAACTCAAATTTTCATCACCATATTATCCTCAAGAAAATGGGCAAGCTGAATCCTCTAATAAAACACTCAACAAAATCCTTATGAAAATGGTAAGCGATGCAGGCAAGAATTGGCATCTCTAAATCTCATTTGTTCTATATGATTATCAGACTAGCATCCACACACCTACATGTGCTACGCCGTATTCACTTGTCTATTACTCTGAAGCCATTGTAACTCTTGAAATCCAAATCCCATCACTTTGTGTATCCCTCAAAGAATTCATCCCTGACAAAGAATATCGAAAATATTGTTAACACAACTTAAATAGTTAAATGAGAAACATCTAATGGCCCTTAAAAATTATCAAGTTTGTTAAGAACACATTAATCTAGCATATAACAAACATATCAAATAACATGACTTTAAGTTCAATTACCTTGTGCTTAAGTAAAATGAAAATGTCATTCAATTATAATGGAGTAAATGTGGAAAGTTTTCCCCCAATTGGATCGGTCCATACATCATTACTCATAAATATGGGTCAAGAGTGTACCATCTCACTTATCTTGATCATAAACCTAAAGAGGACCCTTGGAATTCCTTACACTTGTGGTGTTTCTACTGTTAAATAATTTATAATCATGATAGTAGTTACTCCATCAAAACCATCCACCCTATATCAATTAAGGAACATGACATGGGGTATGAATGTGTAGAACATATATGCACCTTTTTCCCCTTATCAAAATGGTTTATTAGGTATTTTCACTTAGATAAAAATATATGTAAATCATTTGAATGTATTTCTTAGAAGTTAAAAAAATGGTATACTGATCCCTTGAAGGATAATTATCCGTCAAAATGGTAGACCGATCCCTTGAAGGATAGTTATCCATAAAAAATCAAAAGTAAAAATTAGACTGATCCCTTAAAGGAAAACTACCAATCAAAATCTTATACCATACCCTTGAAGTATGGATACCCATAAACTAGGGGGCTTCCAACCTTAAAAATAAATACATCAATATCAAAAGCATCTAAGAAATCTTCCCGTATTGATCAACTTTTCCATTATAGTAAACCTCTCGCATTGATCAGTTTGCTTCAAAATCAAAATAAATTTGGGGCATATCTCTTTAGACCTGTAGAAAAGGAGAATATTTTTTCCTTCATTGATCTATACATGTTCAAACCCCCTTTCATGTCCAAAAAAAGAAGCATTCATCCCAAATTTTATTAAACATTACAACTACCCATTGATGATCATATTTAACATTTGTTAAAGGTTGTAAGTGTAAGATTATTTAAGCTTTTGAAACCCATCATGTATATACCAAATTCATAGTGAGATGATCATTTCATGTTTATCCTATTTAATTGAGCCACATTTTAATACAATATAATTTGAGATCACATATTAGGTTGTTTAATTTCATCATATTTTTCAAAAATTATAATATCATATCACATCTAATAACCAACACATCTAAATTAAAAATATACATATAAAAGATGATAAAAATAAGCATCATAAAATCTCATCATTTTCATCATATATATCGATAAAGTCCATATACATCAATATCAAAAATAAGCTTCTAAGAGCCACATCATCAAAATACATCATATCAATGTCATACAAAAATAGGCTTCCATGAGTCCTATAACTACTATCAAATACATATATCATGAGTCAATAAACTAAAAATCTCCAAGGGACTGATGAGGAGGATTTGTACTCCCCTCTCCTCCCTCAGCACCTCTACCTTTGGTTACTCGTGCACCACCCACAACACTAATTTCTCCTTTAGTAATTCCCTCGCTATCACTCACCCGCTCAGGTCTCCGAGGTGGGTGACCCACACTCACACCACTAGTATTAGAGCTTTCCACCTTACCAGCCAAGTAGTCAACATACAAAATGGCATTGGGGTAATACTTTATAATCATATCAACATAATAATCACACTCCACTCGTACTACCTCATAGTCATCCCTATAAATTGTCCCAAACCCTGTAGGTGGCCTCTATCCACTAGCTTGTGGCCTTGATCTACTATTTCCAGGTCTCTTCCCACTTTTCTATGCTGTATTAACCATTTCCGCTAACTTTGCACCAGAAATAGAAGGCCCAGTAAACCCTAAGGCCTTCCTCATCCCGTATCTCTGACCCTTTTACCAATCTCTATTTGCAATGGTCAAGGAAAATTGAGCTCTGAAATCCTCTCATGCCACCATCATGTCATCCCACTCAGTGATCAAACTATCTCAATTAGAAATAAATATGTCCCAAACACCAATGAGGTAATCCCTCTCTTTTGGAAGCATCCCTCTCCCCATCAACTATGGCCTTCCCATTTGTCACTACTATAATAGTTGCAACTACATCATCATCACCCTCCTCCTCATTATCATCCTTTGTAACCTCCATTACCTCATGTGCCACTGATCCTCTTGCTACCTGAGCACGTACTTTTTTGACTCTCTATACTTATCTATCTGAGACATGAGCCCTATTAAATATCCTTAATGCATGATTCCATAATACTATATAATGAGGGGTAACCCCCACATTGTTAATTGGAACAATCTAACCCTCATCATTAGGACTCATGGCCCCTGTTGATCAATAAAAACCTCGGGCTCTGTCACAACTTCCCAAGGCATCTCTGTGTCTCCATCCTCGCATCTATACTATACGTGATCCTCTAGAACTCCATGCACTAATCCAAATTATATCCTAACATGATAATAATGGAGTAGCTCGTGCTCACCTAGTCGGCGATCCTATACCAATATATGCTTCTACAAACTAACCAAATCATCAGGAAACTTAGGCCAAACAATAAAATCTAAATATGTGCTCCATACCACATCTCCCACCTGTAATCTAGACAATAGCTCTCTATAGTATCCCGAACTCCTCCTCTTCATCCTATGTTTGGCATCTTCCCTTCATATCATAAAACCAAGTTTCTCATCATTAATCCCATAAGGTAATCCCTCTGGTTGAATAACTATAATGTGCTAGAAGGCCCAATCCTGTAGTAAAAATGTAATATCAATACCATATATCTTGTGGACCTTCTAGGCCCACAACTCTCTGTGTATCTATGAAACTAGGGTAGGACCCCACTCAAAAAAAGTATGGTGTTCCATCATCTTAGCCACAACCCCTGTCATCATACAAGGAAATTGACCACCTCCTGAATCTAGGAGAGCATAAAAAATAATGGCCATCATAATTTTTGGTCATCAAAATTGCATGTGTTTCTTGAATCTGGAAGAGCTGAGATTTTTGAGACAACAATGGAACCATCCCCAAGTTGTGGGACCTTGTGTGCTTGGGATGTATCTACAGAGAAGGTCAATTCCTTTACCTACCTCTAACACTACTACTACTCCTAATACAGAAAGAAAATCCTACACTAGACATGCCAAGGAACCAGTGATAGAAGGATGTGCAAAAAGGGGAGATCCTAATATAAGGAAGGAAATAGCACTAGGGAATGGTTCAATATCTCTCCATGCGTGACAAAGGAAATAGAGTGGGCATGGGCGAAGAGGGTAGATGGCATGTACCATAGATCAATATGCACGCTCATCCTTCCAACACACAAAACACATGAACATGGGGACTGCAAGTGGGAATACTGTTGGAAAATGCAAATAGAGAGGAGAGATGAAATGAAAATGAGAGAGGGAAGACAACAGTTCCATAAAATAAGATTTTATTTCTTAAGGGACACACATCCATTTACATTCATGGCATTAGGTGAGAATCTTGATAATGAATTCTTGAAAAAAATATTTGACACATAAAATTTACACAGAAACAAGACAGTGCTTATTTATTTTATTAATATCAAAATCAAGCATTACAAAAAAATGAGAGAGCTATAATATTTATAGATACTAGATAGCTTCTATCTCATCCACAGTATATGGAAGCAAATCACCTAATTTGAGTAAATATGTAGAAATAACATATTTCCCATAACTTCCCCTATTTCCCCTCATAGAAATCATCTGGGAACAAAATATGCAAGATATAACATGATTTCAATAACATTGGGATGAGAACACTATCACTTAGTTAACTAACAACTAAGGATAACTAATACCTATTGACATAAGTTTAAAGTATTTTAATTAAATACTTTAACTTATTACATTTATTCAAATATCAACTCATGATGAATTAAGATAATTTTTATTCCTAATATTCCCCCCTTAATTCAACATGGTCTCAAGTGAACATGAGAGAAATTATCTAAAACCCTCAAATTTAGCTCGAGCAAGTGACTTTGTGAATACATTTGTACGCTACATATATGTTGGGCAATATTGGAGCTGGATGTTTTTGTTTTGAACATGTTCAAAAATGAAATGTACTTGTACCTTAATTTGTTTGGTGTGCTCATGAAAAATTGGATTCTGAACAATTTTTATTCCTTAGTTATCAACATGTAGGATAGTTGGATATTTCTGTGGTATTCCCAATCCTTCAAGTATACGTTAGAGCCACATCACTTCACAGATAGCTCCACCTACTACATGATATTATGATTATGTGGAGAAACTTGAAACACAAGTATACTTATTACTCCCCCATGATATCTATCCAGATCCCAAAAAGAATACATATCCTGTAGTGGATTTCCTATCATCTATGTTTCCTACATGATCTAAATCTGAATATCTTGTCAAGAAGAATTTATTATTATTCTTGTATTCTAGGCCATTGTCCATAGTTCCTCTGATGTACCTCAGTATCCTCTTTTCTACTTTCCAGTGAGAAACCCTTGGTTCTTACATGAACAATGAAAGATAGTTGACTACATAACTTATATCAGTCCTAGCGTAAGTCAAGTAGATGAGACTCCTGATCAACTGCCGATAGAGAGTTACATTTACTTATGGTGATGGATAACTTCAAGACAGTTGAAGTCTTATTGCAATATGTGTGGAAAATTTCTTACAATCCATCATATTGAATTTCTTGAGCATTTTCTTGGCATATTTCAATTGTGACATAAAGATATGATTTTATTTTTTCCAAACTTCAAGTCCAAGACAATAATGTAGAAGACCGAGATCGGTCATGTCAAATGATCATTTTATATATTTATTTGTTGACTCAATCATCCTCACTGATCCTTCAGTCATGATTAGATCATCGACATATACTACAACGATCACTATCTCCCCACCCCTTGATTTTTGAGATAGATATTAGGATCGTATGGACTCTTGTTGAATCCATGTTGAATGAGATGCTCGTTGATTTTTATGTACCATGCTTTGGGAGACTGCTTTATACCAAATAGTGATTTTATGAGTTTACATACATTTTCCTCTTTACCTGGTATGAAAAAAACCTTCTAGTTGAGTTATGTAAACTTCTTCCTATAAATCACCATAAATAAAGGCACTTTTCACATCCATTTGATGTATTTTCCAACCAAATTGTGTATCTAGAGAAAATATTAACCTGTTTTATCTTATCTATGGGAGAAAAAGTCTCCTCATAATCAATTCCTTCTTTTAGAGCAAATCCCTTAGCAACTAGTTAAGCCTTATGTTTATCAAATTTTCCATCTTCTTTGTACTTCATTTTGAAGATCCATCTGCATCTAATCAGATTGTTCCCTGGTGGAAGATGTAACATCCACTTTTGTCATTTCACATCCATATTTTTTTTTTAAAACTTTGTGTAGCTGATTTAAATACCCATATGTTTAAATCCAACATAAACATTAATGCAATCCATTTTCAATAATTTCAATAAACCATGTGCAGTTGTTTGAGGATAAACAAATCCTACTCCATACCCCTCAATACTCTTTACAAGATAATACATCAAATGTATCCTTTGGTTTTCCCTTTTTCAGGATATGATAATTAAGTGAAGATATTGAAGTGTCTACCTAGATTCCACCTAGGAAACTCCACAGGCATCTCACATCTTAGATCCTAGTGAAATCATGATACTGTAATCAGCAGCTTACACTACCTTGTGCAATGTTTCTGAGTCATGTATGCCATGCTCGGTTCCATGATGGAACACTCACCATTGGAATCTTGTCATCTCAACTTAATCACTTGTTCAGTTATATGGATTACCAGTCAATGATGTTATAAACAACTACAATTCTTATATAAGGTACAAGTCCAGATTAACCTACATGAAGGTGTACCTCGGTGTCATCCTACGATGCCCATGGGAAATCAATTTTCTTTGTAATGATTTGCATCATTAATATTTTGCTTCCCTTCCCGTAGCCAACATATGTTGGCATTGGGGTACAAATCCATGGGGTTTCATCCACCTTTGTAACTTTAACAAGCTTGTACTTAAGCAATAACATGTCATAATTCAAGGTCTTGAAAAGGAAACTCGGTATAGCTATTAAGTGGAAGTATTCAAATATTGACAAATGTCATTAAATGGATACAACCACATTATTGTTGTAGTGAGTTTACCTATCAAGAGTCCTAAACTAAAACATGATATTTTAATAAATTAAACATGACAGGTTGTTCTAGTCTCTATGTCTTCTTCATCACTAATGAAGTGTATCTAGAGTCATGTCCCATAGTATCACGATAGGCCAAATGTAGTTCCAATAATACTAATTTCTACCTATCTATTCCATATATAAGTTATATCACTCTTTAGATCTGAATTCCCAATCTTCCTATTATTAATGATTCAATTTCAAACTATATGAAATATTGACTCATGTTATCAAGGAGTAAATAACCATTAATGTTGTTCTTACTCCTATATGCACTCATTTAAATCTACATAATCACTCATTATTAAGGACATACTGAGTCATTCCCTTTATCCCCATTTCAATAACACTTATGTTATTTATTAGAATCATGTTATTTAGGTTTACATCTACATTTTTATATTAGCCAAGTCTAATTTATCTATATGATAATATTACTCATTTTAAGTTTCTCATTTTAGTAATACTCCAATTCTCTTGAGAACTTCTACAAATATGCCCATACCCAACTTAGGTTTATTTTCATGGTCACTATGATATTATCAACTCGACAGTTAATTTAATTTTCTTGGATCCTCATACCAATTTCCTTGGAGTCCATAAGTATATTATATACATTCCAGCTATAGGAATTCCATTATCATTTATATGACTACACCATCATATCTTAATTATGGTTAATTTAAACTTACTATTTTAGGAGCATAGATCCCAAACCTTCACATTGGATTTGATGATAAGTACTCAAGGTGAGCACAATTTGCATGTTCCTAACAAAAATTTCATCACTTGCATTAGGAATCATAACCATGGTTTCATAGAAGATTAGTATTCAAATATTTAATCTCACCTATAGTTATTCACCAACTATATCCCATATCCTATGGGTCTGTTTAGTATTTAAGTTTAATCTGATTAATAATGAATTGTCTTCATTATATATTGATAATTGGAGTAATACTTCATCATTAATGTTCATCACATTGTATTTTGGATTATGGTAAATCTGATAGATCTTATACGTCGTTTCTCCACTTCATGGATTGACAGTTTTCTTAGGTGTTAAGAACATTCGTGTTCTATTCTTATTTAATATTTCACCTTGTACTATTATGTTGAGTTTCCCTTCATGTTATGAGATTTAGGTTAGTTTTACATAATCATTCAATTTAGTTCCCTTAAAGGGTTGGGTGCTGCCCCAAGGAAACATTAATTTAAGTTTCAAACATTTAATCTTTATATGTTGAACTTTATCTTATCACCGAGAAATTTCATCAACTTATTTTACCTCTAGTATAGTTACTCAAGCTTTACTAGAAGAAACTCCCATAAATTTGTATACATATGTATTTACATCTAAATTCATACCTAGATGATTTCTCATCTACCAAGCATTAGACCTTTAACTTGACTTGTGAGAAATCACAACCTCTTGCTAACAATACTTTAATTTTCCATCAAGTTAATCCATTTAGATTAAAATAAACGATTCAACACTTATTGATAATGTATTCCACTAGCCTATCAATTGTATTATTGGTTCATAACTTCTCATTTCAATAATTTAAAGTACTAGGTTCAACTAGTCCATAAGCTTGTTTATATATTACTGAATCAAAGAGAGTTATAATAACCCTTCCATATGATCATCTAATGGTTCAGTATTCATAAAATATCACAAGCATTTAGCCATATCTAAACCAATAATACTACAATATAGTAGAAATTGTTACAAACACTAGAGAAAGATATCTATAGTCTTTCAATGATATGTATCAAGTATCTATTGATCAAAATAACAAATTGTTACCATGTTACAATACATCACACATTTACTCAGTAGATTTTCACAAGAAATCCCTTACTCGTCAACATTAAATGACTTCTTTATCATAAATAAGAATATCTCATTACACTGAATTTGACTGTAAAATTTGTCCTTTAAACTTAAGCATATATTTCAATTAGATAACTTATTTGTTTCTTTACTTCATGCTTGTTATCTTTGCTCACTTTCCTGCAATGGTTAGGTAAGGTCAGTTTGACTAAACTAAGCAAGAAAATTCCTTTATTCGGCTTATCAATTTATGTCATTAAATATTAGAATGAATTTATACTGTAATAGCAATTTCATTCCTACAACTTAAACATGTATTACATCGAACATCATACTTTAATAACTTTCTTTGCAATCATTATGTACAACTCCTTTTACCTTCTTTAGTATTCCTCAATGACAGAGTCTCATCAGCACTTCACATAAATAAGTCAAAGAAAAACCAGATAAATATATTAATGTCCAATAATGACCATCAAATAATCATTACAACATATTATTATAAATACAACCGAATCCCACAGAGGTTAAGTATAAGTATCAAACTACTATCAATTATGGTATGGATTTAGATCATCCCACTCATAACTAGAATTTGTTGCAACTATTGTTGTTGCTTAAGAAATTAAACAAGTATTAACCTTGGACACACACAAGGTAATCCATTCTATGCAAATGAAACAAACTAGTTACAACAGTACTAAATTATCCATCAAATAAGTCTAGTCTAAACATTGCATTCATATTTATTTAATTCCATGAAGTTTATATGTCACAACTTCATAAAACAACATATCCAGTATTAAATATTAATATCCTAAGAAGGAATGATACTTATATATCTCAAGTTATATATTGTAATAACTTATAGGAAATAAGGCAATATAGACTTCGTTGCTTATTTATACAGTCTTTTGTATTCTTTAATACAACACAACACCTCGAGTTATTTCCTACAAAATTCCACCATAATAAGAATGTTAAAACTGTTAGGAAATTAATATTAATGTTTACTATGATTAAGAATTAATAAGTGATTTGTAATAACAAATCACGTATATATTTTGTTAGTATATAAGTTGTTATTAACAACTTATATTTATGGATATATTATTTGGTGATATATTGTTACAACAATATATCACGAATAGATTATTGTTTTAGGAGAAGTTGCAGGAGATATTTGAGGAATTGTAGTTCCTCATATTTAGGAGCAATATCTCCTATACATATGCATTGTATGTAAAATGTAATGTATCCGGAATGAATTGAAAGATACATTATTATTCCGTGAATAATATTAGAGAAGTTTATTGTGTTGAATACAAGAGATATTGATTTGTGTATAATTTGTTGCTGTACATTTCTGTAAATCTGATCCAGGTCTATCATTTGGTATCAGAGCGTGGATAACCATGTTCACATAATGCATTTTTCATATTAGAGAAGGGGATGCCTCTGGTTCATTTCTATTTCCAGCAGCAAAAGAAAAAAAGGGAAGAAAAGACGTTTTTGTAACATCATGGCACAGCTCTTCCGCCAAGCTTGATCCAAAACAGGCCTTCAATAAAATACTCGTAACTTTCTCATTTCTTAACGAAATTGAGAATTTCAAAGTGTTCTCAAAAGCTTGCAACGTGGGGAATAAAACCCAGAAATCGTTTTGGAAAATTCATTTTGATAAGTGAGCAGTTCTGTGTAGAAATGTGACGGGTTTTGTGCCTGTGTTTGTTCCTGCGAAGTGCTGGCAGGCATATGAGGTATGGGAAAATTCATAAATCTATTCAAACATTCCATATGTGTTGCAATCCATGTTTAGAGGAATCTCGATCCCAAGTCTGGCTGTCGCTTGAAAAATGTTATCTCATTTTTATTACCCAATAACCAGTGGATCACATTATAAGATCTCTACCTGTCTATATGGTATCTCTGGAAATTTTGTTTAATCCTTTGCTGATCTGATCGATAGTTAAAATGGTGAACTAAGCATTCAGCCATTACCTCAAATTCTTCCATGTGCTTGATATACAGACTGATACTTAGGCATGTAAAGGATTTACAAATTCATAGCCATCAATGGATAGATCAGGCAGACAAATAAAGGCAAGTATTTTTCCAATATTCAAAGGTATTTGCATTTCTTAGCAAAGCATACACATGTTATAGAGGTCAGGGCAATTATGGCTCTTAGTTACTCTTAACTAGCTTGTTGTAGTTTGTGAAAAATTGTTAAGTCTCTTTAATTACTTTTTACACGGACGCATTCTCGGTAGAATCCGATGTCCATATTGTGTGAAAATGAATAAGTTGAGTCACATTGAAAAATTTGAAGGCAAAGACTTTCATACCTGGCAAGTGCGGACTCAATTGTTCCTAATCAACAAAGACTTATGGGATATTGTTGATGGAAAAGAAAAAAAACCGACAAATGCAGATGAAGCAATAAAATGGGACAGCAGAGATCGAAAGGCTACAGTAATTATTGGATTGGGTCTATCAAATGCTTATCTACATCATATAGA
Source organism: Taxus chinensis (assembly GCA_019776745.2). NCBI lineage: Eukaryota > Viridiplantae > Streptophyta > Pinopsida > Cupressales > Taxaceae > Taxus > Taxus chinensis. The sequence continues at coordinate 947,038,749 of CM034147.1, forward strand.
CTTTAAAAAGTCCTCTCATACAATCTGGGTGACATTGAACAAGTTGTTTGGATCACAAATGGGAAGCGCAGCGATATCCTTAAAGCAAAGATTGTTCGGCCTCAAGATGGAAGAAGGTGAGAGCATGGTGGAGCATATTAGTAAGTTTTGGTCTATTTGTAATCAACTTGCTGGCATAAAAGTAGATGTACCTGATGATGATGCTAAAGCAGTATTACTTAATAGCATGCCTTCATCTTATTCTAATATGGTTTTTACATTAAGCAAAATAAATCCAAGTCTAGAAGAACTTATTTCTTCTTTGTTAGATGAAGAAAAAAGAATTACGGTTGTTGAACTAGAGGAGACTGCAATGTTTGGTAGAAACAAGAAAGCATTTGGTAAGAAAATGCCCAAATACGGTTCAACCTCTAAAGGACTGAAGAAACAATTTACATGCTACTATTGTAAACAACCTGGTCATATATCTAACAATTGCAGAAAAAGAGCACAAGACTTACTTGATGGGAAACTACAAGATAATTCCATGATTGTTGATGAAGAAAGAGAAAATGAAGAGGAAGAAAATACCGCACATCAAAGTGATGAAGATTTTCTCTTCTAGATGATTTTTAACTGGAGGATGGAGGCACAGGAGGCTGGAGGTCATCCAGTGACCTCTCGTCAGTCGCCAACGACCGGGCCGCATGAAGTTGTGGTGACAGTGTGTGTGAGTTTTCTTTCATTTCTGAATTGCAGTTTGTTGTGTGCATTATGATTTTAGAGTTCCTGTTGTGTGTTGAATAAGTGAAATGTTCACAATGAGGGGGGGAACATGGTCTCATTGTTCCATTTCCATTGTGTTTTATTGTTCAGTTTTGAAAGCAGTATTTCCTACATGATTCCCTTTTGTAGTGACATTGTATAATATTGATCAAAAAGTATTGTAGCAATCATGATGTAAAGGTTTTTTGGTAAACATGTAAAAACCAATTGTGTAAGGTTTTTGGTAAACCTGTAAAAACCAATTGTGTAAGGTTTTTTGGTAATCCTGTAAAACCAAGTGTGAAAGGTTATTGGTGCACCTGCAAAACCAATTTGGTAAGGTTGTTGGTAGAAGCCAGAGAAAACCATCAGTGGAAGAAATGTGTGTTGGCACATGTTCGAGTTTTGTGCAAGCCCAATGCTGCACATTTGCAGAGTTGATCATGAGCACACAGAGGTGGCAGGCTACAATCAGTGAACGAGATATGTTGTACCATGTAAACATTAAGGGGGGGAATGTTAGGAAATTAATATTAATGTTTACTATGATTAAGAATTAATAAGTGATTTGTAATAACAAATCACGTATATATTTTGTTAGTATATAAGTTGTTATTAACAACTTATATTTATGGATATATTATTTGGTGATATATTGTTACAACAATATATCACGAATAGATTATTGTTTTAGGAGAAGTTGCAAGATATATTTGAGGAATTGTAGTTCCTCATATTTAGGAGCAATCTCTCCTATACATATGCATTGTATGTAAAATGTAATGTATCCGGAATGAATTGAAAGATACATTATTATTCCGTGAATAATATTAGAGAAGTTTATTGTGTTGAATAGAAGAGATATTGATTTGTGTATAATTTGTTGCTGTACATTTCTGTAAATCTGATCCAGGTCTATCAAAAACACAGCCACTACCAAATTTTCATTGTTTTTACATATAGAATTATAAACTTCCCTAGTTTGTCACAATGACTACTACGTACTACTCCTCAATAATGGGGATGTTATACACTTGATTTTATCATCCAAAAAAGATTCAATTAGTTACATAAACACCACATAGTAAAAATAATGGAATCTTCTGAAAAATTGATTTAAATAAATGGAAATAAAACTAAGTTTTAGTTCCATCGTTGCCCCTTATAAATGGAGCCATAATAACTTAACAACATGACATAGTCAATCTTTATTTTCTTAATCATTATCCATCACAGTTCAAGCTCCAATTAATATTTTATCAAGTTTTAAGACTGGTGATGGAAAGGTAAATATCAACTGAACCAAAAAAATTCCTCAAGGAGGAAGAAATGGCTTTCCATACTCGAAATAAGATAAGTTAGGTTCAAACCTTCAAAACCTAATCCCCAAATTCATTTACTACTTCTTTGTAAAAATTTGAACTGGTGTAAACAACCACTTTCAGAAAAGAGCAGCTGAATACATTTCTTTTGATCAGAGTGAGCTGAAATCTTAACATAATCAGTATTTTATTATAACAACTAAGGGCACTTTCCATATTATAAATAAGAGAACATTAATGTTGAGCTTACAAACTACACCAAACTGAATGATGGGAAAAGAAGATACATTCAACAACTCATTCATTATTACTATTCATCTACTACAAAACTAGGAGTAATCTCTACTACTACCGAAAAACCTCCCTAAGAGTTACAGGGATAACATATCAACCAAGGATAACACAAAGTGTTATAAGTTAATAAAGACACCATTCAGACTGACAAATAATAGAAAGGTTTACATCCAGGTTTACTTTACTAAGAGGAAGTGACAAGGAAAACTTGCTTGCAGACCCCATAAAGGAAAATTATTAAGTTGGGTAAAATAAGTAAATCCTAAGCCATAACAGAAAATATTGTATCTCTATCAGTCAAATCGATGGAAATAGAAGAGCATTAATATCTTATGTATGAGATAACAACCTCAACTGAAAGTCACCAACTTGACCTAGGTGCATACCAAAATACATATTTCTTTTTATAGTTGATATGTATAGACTAGAAATGAAATGAAATAGACATCAGTTTCTAGAATAAGGTTTCTTACCAGATTCATATGTTCAATATTTGGGTCAGTCATTAGAAAACCCAAAACACCCAAAATTGATTCACTTTTTATAATAACAATTACACAAAACCCACTACTATTTGGATTAACTAATTCGATATAATGCAAATAAAACTACAATGGCTCAAAACCTCTATCTGGAGTATCATTAAAAATGATTTGAATCCAACTGCAAGATGTTGAAATACCTCCAAAAACACAGATAAACAGCTTTGCAAATAAAACTAGGAGTTTCAAAATAGCTTATTTCTCATTCCTGGAATTCACACCGATCTATTACATCATTACAATTCTCCTTTTATTTCAAGACTACTCTAAAACCCTAAATTGCAAAACAACTCAGATTGACCCCAAAATTTGTGTGCCAAATATGCATTCATAAATCAAGGCTCACACGAAATTTGGACTTATTCTGAAAAGCACAACAAAAGTTATTAAAGTTCTAAGACCAAGACAAAAGCGGAAAAAACATTCAGAGCCAATTTTAGGCCACTAGATGATGGAAACTGAGCCCGAAAACGTGCCAAAATGAGCACAACCTTGCAAGAAAAGTTGTCCCTAGCATAGTACTAATGTATATCTACCACCCTATAAAATTTCAAGATGATCCAACGGTCGGATCAAAAGTTATGGCCTCTGCAAGTTATGCTCCCACATCATTCTCCCCTGGTTGAAAAGAATTTAGCTCCTGCGAATTCTGTTGATGGAACTCATCTAATTTTGCATTGTCAATTTTCCTCAACTCCCACTCAAGAATCCAAGTGTTTTCTTCTTGCTGCAAACCTTCCCACTATACCAAATATCTGTTGTAGCTCCCATGTCTAGTAGTGATTGTCTTTTGGTCCAAGACACGCATTACCTTCTCCTTTTTCTCCTTCGGCATCTGTTTCTTCCAATTTATTTCTTCCTCCTCTGCAACATTTTCATCATGACCTGGAAACTTATATAAATAAAAAACATTAAAAACTGGTGAGATAGCAAAGTTTTCAGGTAGCTCCACCTTGTAGGCATTATCACTCATTTTCTTCAGAATACTACATGGCCCAATCTTCTTATACTTGAGTTTATTATATGTTCCCTTTGGAAACCTCTCTTTTCTAAGATGAACCATCACCATATCTCCTTCTTCAAATACACTTACTCTCCTACTCAAATCTGCAGCTATTTTATATTGTGCATTACTCACTTTCAGCTTTTCCCTCACTTCATCTTGTAGCTGTAGAATGTGTTCTGCAAATGCTTCTACATCATCACTAGTTTCATCTTCACCTGGTAGAACAATTAGATAAAGGACCCCCTTCGGATTCCTACCTTATACAATCTGGAAAGGAGACCTCCCTATTGACCTGTTTATCGAGCTATTATATGCAAACTCAGCTTGAGGTAAAGCTAAGTCCCATTGTTTCGGTTTTTCTCCAACTATACAACGTAGGATATTTCCAAAGATTTTGTTCACTACTTCAGTCTACCCATCAGTCTGGGGGTGATATGCACTACTGAACGGTAGTTGTGTCCCCAATTTATTCCACAGAGTCCTCCAAAAGTGACTCAAAAACTTCGTGTCCCGATCTAAAGTGATTGTTTTTGGAATTCCATGCAATCAAACCACTTCTGAAAAAAACAAATCTGCAATTCTGGAAGCATCATTAGTTTTTTTACAAGAAATAAAATGTTCCATCTTAGATAATCTATCAACCACAACAAAGATAGAATAATTCTCGCGCTTTGTGTTTGGAAGCCCTAACACAAAATCCATACTCAGATCAACCCATGGCCCTGTAGGGATAGGAAATGGCATATGCAACCCAGCATTCTGTGCATGACCCTTAGCCATTTGACACACTCTACATCTTGCTACAACCCTACTGATTTCCCTCTTTACCTTTGGCCAATAATACTTTTCTACGACAAGAGAAATTGTCTTACTTATACCAAAGTGTCCAGCCAACCCTCCACTATGCAATTCTCTTATAATATTTTCTCTCATTAAACCAGCAGGGATGCACAATTGTTTCCCCCTAAACAAATAACCATCTTGTATCAAATAATCAAAAGAATCACTACCTACTATATGCTCCTTAAGCTTTCTAACAACATCACCAAAATCAGGATCACCTTCATACAATTCCTTAACTACCTCAAACCCTAGGAATTTATTTTCCATTGTTGTCAAAATGGCTACACGCCTACTCAAGGCATCAGCAACTTGATTCTGCTTACCAGACTTATGCTTTAAAAAAAAAGTATATTCTTGCAAAAATGAAACCCATTTTGCATGCCTACTATTTAGTTTCTTCTGTGTGTTTACATACCTCAAGGCTTCATGGTCAGTGAAGAGTACAAATTCCTTTGCTACCAAGTAATGTCTCCAGTTCCTTAATGCCTGAACAATAGCGTAAAATTCCACATCATAAGTAGAATATTTCCTCCTGACTTCATTTAGCTTTTCACTGAAGAATGCCACTAGTCGTCCTTCTTGACTCAACACAGCTCTAATCCCAACATGTGAGGCATCATAGTCAACCTCAAATACCTTGCTAAAATCTGACAACACCAAAACAGGTGCTTCTGATACTTTCTTCTTCAAAAATTCAAAACTATCTATTGCTGCCTTGGTCCATACAAACTCCCTCCCTTTTGTACACTCTGTTATGGGTGTAGCAATGCTACTGAAATTCCTGATGAACTTCCTATAAAAAGTTGCCAATCCATGAAAACTATGAACCTCTGTCACATTCCTTGGAATAGGCCATTCCAGAATTGCCGTTACTTTTTCCTCATCCATCCTCACTCCATCCCCTGACATGAAAAATCCCAAAAAAACAAGACTCTTCTAAAGGAATCTACACTTCTTTAAGTTTGCATATAGACTCTCTTCACGTAACAAGTCTAGCAACAATTTCAGATGTAATAAGTGTTCTTCCACTATCTTACTGAATATCAAAATATCATCAAAATAGACAACAACAAACTTACCATTGTATTCTCAAAGTACTCTATTCATCAACCTAATGAATGTGCTGGGTGCATTAGATAGCCCAAATGGCATCACCATCCACTCGTATAATCCATATTTTGTTTTAAAAGTAGTTTTCCATTCATCCCCTTCACAGATTCGGATCTGGTAGTAACCACTCCGTAGGTCAATCTTGCTAAAATATCAGGCTCCTGCTAGCACATCCATCATATCATCCAATCGTGGAATTGGAAACCGATACTTAATTGTGATCTTGTTTATGGCTCTACTGTCTACACACATTCTCTAGTCTCCATCCTTTTTGGGAGTCAATAACGCTGGAGTTGCACATGGACTCATGCTTTCTCTCACTAACCCTTTCTGTATTACATCTGTCACTTGTCTGTTCAACTCTTCACCCTATGTCAGACTCATCCGATAGGCTACCTGGTTTGGAAGGGCCGATCCTGGGATCAAATCAATATGGAGTTGAATATCTCGCTTTGGGGGTAACCCATCTGGTAGCTCATCTGGTATGACATATTTGTATTCTTTTAGTATCTTTTCAGATGCAATAGGTATATTAAAGCCTTCTTTCTCCAGATTCTTTGACATTAGTGCATAATAACATCCAGCTTCTTCCATTTCTGTAACAAACTCTTTTATAGCCAATAAGACCTCACTCTTCTCTTCTTCCTTGAAGGGTAATAAGACCACCTTTACACCATCCTTCCAAAAAGTATATGTATTTTTCCCTCCATCATGTGTAACCTTTCTATTGTATTACCAAGGCCTACCCAGTAATATATGACATGCATCCATTGGGATAACATCACACCACACCTCATCCCTGTAGGTATTCCCAATTGAAAACTTTATAAGGCATCTTTTATCTATGGTTACTTCATTTCCTTTCTTGAACCATGATATACGATAGGGATATGGGTGCTTGTCACAGCTTAGATTCAGTTTATCAACCATTATAGTTGAAACCATATTTTCACAACTACCACCATCAATAATAATTTTACATACCTTTCCTCCATAGGTGCATCTTATTCGAAATATATTTGTTCGAAGCCACGAATCAGGTCCAGCAACATCACGTTCTTTCTCCTTCCTTAGGACAATCATCATCCTCCTTATCATGAGGGTTTTACCCAAGTCTACAGCAACCTCAATTTCTTCTTCCTCTTCAGCCTCAACTAGATTTACTCGTGGTTTTTCTCCTTGCCATCTACCTTGTGTAGGATAGTGCGGACACTCAAAAGCTCTGTGCCCCTCTTCACCACATCTATAACATGTATATTGCCTTTGGAGGCTATTCCAGCCCCGTCCTCCATTATAACCTCTTCCCCTCTGAAATCCCCTACCTCTTTGGTAGTTATCATGGCTTTGACCAGAATCTTCATGCCCTTCTATATTAGAGGATTCACCTTTTGTAGATTCAAATCTACCCCTGCCCCTCATTGGAGATGATGATGGACCTCTCTTCACACCTCTTCTAAAATTACTCCTCTTGTTCTTTTCCTCTGCCTTTAATGCAAGTTGATAAGCATCATCTAGGCTATGGATCCGGAGCATACTCAGCTCATCTTGTATGGTGTAACTCAACCCATTTATGTACCGTGTAGCCTTTTCTTCTTCAGAATCTCCCTGTTCCACCCTAATTGATAACTTGTAAAATTCATTAGTATACTCCTCAATGCTGAGATCCTTCTGCCTTAGATTTTGGAACCTTCAAAAGAGTGTCTGAGCATAATCTACAGGAAGAAACTTTTCTTTCAGCTTCTTTACCATTTTATTCCAGTTTCGGATCTTTCCCTTTCCATTCCTTTGTCTTTCATTTTGTAGGTGATCCCACCAGATCAATGCATGTCCGGATAACTTAGTGCATGTAAACTTAACCTTTTTCTCCTCTGAAAGGGTTTTCCACTCAAAGAATTTGTCCATGAGATTTAACCAGTCAATCAACTCCTCTAGTCGTAACCCTCCACCATAATCAAGAACATTAATCTTGATGTCATCATTCTTTCCTTCTAAAGCCTTGATCAATCTCTCCTCAAATGGTCTCTCATTCAAGGTTTCTTCGTCTCTCTCATTTTCTTCTTCATCTCCTCCTTCATTCATTAATGGAGGCTCTTCTTCAATATCACTATCTGGGTTTGCATCCCCATTTGCATGTCTCCTTCTAAGGCGGGTAACTTCCCTTGTGAGCTCAGCAACTTGTCTCTATAGCTCCTGCATATTCCTATTCATCTAGGCATAACCTCCCCTCCCACGTCTAGCCATGGTTATATAAAATAGAGGTAAAAAATACACATAAAAATGTAATATGTTACCTTAACTATTTCCGCAAGATCAAAATCCAACTCTGATACCAATTGATGTGAATCCAACTGCAAGAGGTTGAAATACCTCCAAAAACACAGATAAACAGCTTTGCAAATAAAACTAGGAGTTTCAAAATAGCTTACTTCTCATTCTAGAATTCACACCGATCTATTACATCATTACAATTCTCCTTTTATTTCAAGACTACTCTAAAACCCTAAAATTCAAAACAACTCAGATTGACCCCAAAATTTGCGTGCCAAATATGCATTTATAAATTAGGGCTCACGCAAAATTTGGACTTATTCTGACAAGCACAACAAAAGTTATTAAAGTTCTAATACCTAGACAAAAGCGGAAAAAACATTCGGAGCCAATTTTAGGCCACTAGATGACGGAAACTGAGCCCGAAAATGTGCCAAAATGAGCACATAATTGCAAGAAAAGTTGTCCCCGGCATAGTAATAATGTATATCTACCACCCTGTAAAATTTCAAGATGATCCAACAGTCGGATCAAAAGTTATGGCCTCTGTAAGTTATGCTCCCACATCAAAAAATCATAATTTATAAACATGATTTGAGCACTATAAAAGATAAAATATTATATGCCCATAAGTTACAGTCATACATTTTATCACTTCTTTATGCATAAAGTAGGGTATAAAAATAACAACCTCCAAATTCCAAGTACTCACTAGTTTCTTAACCCAAACAAAATTGTAAACATGTAATCACTCCAATATCAGATGAAATAAAATGAAAGAGGGGATAAGGAACCATTCTTTCCTCAAAAAGGGAAGACTGAATTCTTTTCTTCAAACTTCTTTGTAACCACACAACTTTGAACCAGAAACTTAGATTCTCCTTTTTTTTAGCAGCCCTTGCTCAATGCACTATTTTTTATATAGTAACTGGATTTAGAACTTGCATGGATCTACAACGTTCTTCATGAAGCACTTCTTGAAATTCGCTAAGCTCCAGCTTTTTCAATGAAAACTATCGCATGCATTCCTTCGAACTAATAGTGAAAGATGGAGCTACACTCAACTTGAGTTCATTAATTGATATTAATGACGAGACATAAAATATTTCCACCTCAGTTGCATGGTTTTACCAGCCATAATTATGGCATTTGCAATTTCATCCTTTGCATGGTCAATTGCATGGGTTCTAGCTCATTATTATTTACAAGATCTAATGCATGGCTCGAGTTGACCCCAAAACTGATTTAAAATAATGCCATAATTATTTCCCACTATTATATTTATAACTCAGGCAGTTAATTTTTAAAGCTTCAATAGCCTAACACAAGCATCTTATCAAGATTGGCACAGTGGGAGTAATAGCATTAGCCCCTTCAATGTTTTCTAAAATATATAATATAATTACCTAATTGTAGGTTTTTTATTATTTTCCCATTTTAATAAGCTTCTCCCATTGAGGCTTTGATATTCAATTCCCATATCTTTATCAGTTAAGCCATTAGTTACTAAGTTTAACATTTATGTGCTAATTAATTTCAAAATCCTTTTTATAAGGTATAAACCCAGAATGAGCTTTAATTAACATGTCATTGTATAATTTATCATAGCTTATAAATCTTGTACTCTAGTTTTATTCAAGTCTCAGGCACCAACTAATTTATCTTGATTGCATGTAAGTTTTTCATAATTTCAATCCTAAAATTTAAATATGAAATCGAGGTTCAAAGTGAGCATCATTAAAATACCCAAGTCCCATCACTTTAGTAGGAGTAGTAAACACTTACTACCTTTATTCAGTGTATAGTTGGCATTATCCGCACAACTTTTTATGACAAGCATGTTGTAGAAAGTGAGGATGCATGTTAGAATATGGGATTCGTTGCATTTAAATCCTTCAACCTAGTTATATCATTCCTAGGATAAGCTCAACTCTTATATGATCCTAAACTGATTTTGTGGGGTGTTACATTCTTCCCCCCATAATGAATCATCGTTCCAATGATTTCATCTTATTTCTCATAGTCAATTCATTCATGCATAGATTACACACTTTTTAATTCCAAGTGAATAGTCATTATCTTCACTAGAACTTGTGATTTGACATCTTATAAGTTCACATTTACTGAATGTCATTACTTGTCAACCAATAAATCATTATAAAATCAGCAACACGTCATAGATTCTATCTTTTCAGAAAGTTGTTTCATGTAATATTATGCAATACATACAAAATATATTCTCTAGAATTCAGCTTTACTAAGCTAATGCAATATGACATTGTTGTTTTAAACCAGATAAGTACAGTTATAGCTTTCTTACATCAAGGTATTACAACACACATGACTAGTCATGAGGATTTTTTCTTTTAAGGTCATACTAAATAGATTCTACCTCTAAATAAATCCAAACTCATACTTTGACAAGCTTTAAAACTAGCATTCCATTCCTTAATAATCTTATAATAACTCTCACAAGTTATAGACCTGAGTCAGGTAGGATTTACTTTTATAAGCCGACAATCCCCCTTTTTTCTAATAAAAAAAATATTGTTCTTTCAACTGGTCTGACTGTATTTACAGTCTTAGGAACACACCGCTAATAATAATTTTAAATTTAAAGATATTTTTCACTTTACAACATTGAAAGTAAGTTTATAGATTCCAAGGGAATCATGAATATCAAGTTACATACTAGAGATTCTTCGTTACACTTTTCAACCTCTAGATTCTTACTAGGTTTGAAATTTTACGAATCTGTCAATGTTGTCTCCTCCCGTGAAATATTATTTGGGCCAATTAAACTTTAAATTTAACTCGAGGTATCAAATTTTACAAAAAAATTCTATAATAACAATGAGTACCTTGTCTTTGTATTATATTTCAAGATTACATAGCCTCTAAGGAAAAGTAAATAACATATTTATCATTCAATCTTCAGGATGAGTGTTTACTCAACAACACCCAAGTAAACTAGTCAAACATATTTGACCATATTAGTCCAAGTAGTACATTAATAGAATGGTTATACAACAATCACACACAGCCATAAGGGTAACAATAGAATAAAGATAATACGGTAAAATGTAAACCAATCCTTCTATACCTTAACAAGGTATACAATCCAATTTAGAGGATGAAATTTTTGCATATTCAAAAGTACAAGTTTAAAACAGACCTCTTACATCTGTAATTAGTCTCGTAAACATCCTTTATTTCTACTAAATTCCAATTTTAGAGTCATATAAATCTTATTTTTTCACAACCAGTCAAGGTTTCACCATTCATAACACATAAGAATCCTACACATATTTATTTTTACCTATAAGGATATCATAAGGATGCATATGCTTGAATCTATCTTTAAATCACTTTACCATTGCATCTTGTTATAAAAACAATCTCATGCAACTATACTATAGTTAAGAAATATGCAAATCATCCTTATAGCTAGATTTCCTTCATTTCTGTAATGAGTGTAATCAGTGACAATGTCATGAGAACTGACACAAAGTTATGGTTCATGTAATTTTCCTTATTATTTTCCATTAAAATTTTTGAATTCCAATTCAGTTTACAGTTAGTCACGTCATACGAAGAACTTGGTTGCATTAATCTTGTATTTAATTAGAAACATGCAATTCTATTTAACTTGCCTGTCATTATGATAGGATGCCTTGTTTCTTTTTCCATGAAACTATGAAAGGCTTTACTACTAGGTTTTACTCTTGAAATATCACACTTTCTGACCTTTTCCCATCCTTGATCTCTTTTCTAAAAGTTAGAAATAAAGATGAGCTAATGCTCTTGTATGATTTTACTATATAAAACTAGAATTTTATTGAAGATTTTATTCTGGCCTAATTGTCCTTTCAAGCTAATGCCATTTTAGCAGTTAGTTTTCCTTTATTTACTTCCTATATCCTAAGCTGATTTCTTTTAATACTGGATGTATGCTCCAATTCTTTCATAATACAGTTTGATCAATTGACTAGTACTTTTTTGATCATCATCATTCAGCCTAAGTTGTTTTCATTGGCTACTCATATTCACAGTTACCAGTTGCTCCTTGCATCTATCCAGTATAGTGTGTCATGAAGGAATCTTAGATTATTATCTAACACTTTTACCCCGGAACCCAAATATTAGTTTAATCTAGTTCTTTATCCACGATACATCATTCTTTTTATTTTATTCATAAAATTAAAAAAATTAAGTGCAAGGACTCATTAGGCCCAAGAGTTGCAACCTTCAGCTCTAATACCAAAATGTAACATCCACTTTTGTCACTTCACATCCATGTTTATTTAAAAAAAAATTATGCACCTGATTTAAATACCCATATATTTAAATCTAGCATAAACCTTAATGCAATCCATTTTTGATAACTGTCATAAACCATCTGTAGCTATTTGAGGATAAACAGATCCTACTCAATCACCCTAAATACTCTCTACAATACAATACATCAGATGTATCCTTTGGTTTTCCCTTTTCCAGGATATGATAATTAAGTGAAGATATCTAAGTGTCGACCTGGATTCCACCTAGGAAATTCCATAGGCATCTCACAACTTAGATCCTAGTGAAATCATGAAAGTGTAATTAGTAGCTTACACTACCTTACGTAAGGTTTCTAAGTCATGTATGCCATGCTTGGTTCCATGACGACACACTCGCTATTGAAATCTTGTCATCTCACCTTAATCACTCATTCAGTTATATTGATTAGAAATCAATGATGTTGTAAACAACTACAGTTCTTGTACAAGGTACAAGTCAAGATTAACCTACATGAAGGTGTACCTCAATGTCATCATATGATGTCCATGGGAAAGAAAGTTTCTTCATAATGATTTGCAACATTACTAGAATGCTTCCCTTCCTGTATCCATCATATGTTGGCATCAAAGTATAAATCCGTGGGGTTCCATCTGCCTTTGTAACTTTAACAAGCTTGTACTTAAGCAATACCCTATCATAATTCAAGGTCTTGAAAAGGAAACTCAGTATGGCTGTTAAGTGGCAATATTCAAATAATGAAAAATGTTATTAAATTGATACGACCACATAATGGTTGTAGTGATTTCAACTGTCAAGAGTCCTAAACTGAAACACGATATCTTAATAAATTAAACAGGACAGGGTATTTTTGTCTCTATGTATTCTTTATCACTAATGAAGTGTATCTAGAATCATGTCCCATAGTATCATGATAGGTAAAATGTAGTTCCAATAATGATGATTTCTACGTATTTGTTCCAAACATAAGTTAGATCACTCTTTAGATCTGAATTCCCAATCTTACTATTATAAATTATTTAATTTCAAACTATATGAAATATTGACTCACATTATCAAGTAAGTAACCATTAATGTTGTTCTTACTCCTATATGTAATCATGTAAATATACATAATCACTCATCATTAAGGACATGCTGAGTCATTCCCTTTATCCCTCTTTCAATAACACTTATGCTATTTGTTGGAATTGTGTTATTCAGGTTTACTTTTGCATTTCTATATTAGCCAGGTCTAATTTATCTATATGAGAATCTTACTCATTTTAAGTTTCTCATTTTAGTAATACTCCAATTCTCTTGAGAACTTCTACAAATATGCCCATACCAAACTTAGTTTTATTTTCATGGTCACTATGATATTATCAACTCGATATTTTATTTAATTTTCTTGGATCCTCATACCAATTTCCTTGGCATCTAAAAATATATTCTATATATTCTAACTATAGGAACATCATTATCATTTATATGAGTGCACCATCATATCTTAGTTATGGTTAATTTAAACTTACTATTTTAGGATCATAGATCCCAAACCTTCACAGTGGATCTAATGATAAGTTCTCAAGGTGAGCACAATATGCATGTTCCTAACATAAATTTCATCAGTTGCATTAGGCATCATAACCATGATTTCATAGATGATTAGCATTCAAATATTTAATCTCACATATTTGATTTGGCTTGACCATTTTTTTGAGGATAATATGGTGAGGAGAAACTAAGTTGCATACTGAAGTTATAAAAAAGTTTATTTATGGTTTTGTTATTTAATTATTTACAGTTGTTAGTGATGAGGTGATGGGGAACACCAAAATGATAAATGATGTGATGGTTGATGAATTCACATATTTTATCATCTTTGGTAGAAATGAGAGGGATGACTTCCACCTGTTTAGTATAGTATTCGGTTATTGTGATGATCTATTGATGACGTTGAGAAGAATGAGGGTTAATCTCTCTGATGACATCCAAAACACATTAAGAGAAAGGCCAAAAGTCTATGGTGACTTGTAAGGCATGACTTGGGGTGTGGTGAAGATTAGCGTGTTTTCGAAACTTCACAAAATGTTTGACATAGTTGTAATGATAATTGTTAAGGGTTGGCCAATAATAGGCAAGGTGAATAATATGTTTGGTAACAACGTGACCACTAAAATGTCCACCAAAAATCCTGTCATGCATTTCCTTAATGGTATATGAAATTTCAAAACTAGTGAGGAATCGTAAGAGGATACCGTCAAAGCCATTTTTTTAAAGAAGACCCCCCATGATGAAGTAACAAGAGACCTTTTAGAGGAATTCTCACTTACAATTGCGAGTGATATCTAGAGGTAGAATTAATTGTGAAAGGTAATCAATGTACTACTTACACCAAATGTCACGTGGTTCGGTTTTAATTCTTCCCACAAAATTTATGTCACGGATGAGATACAAGGGTGTCTACAATCGTTTTAATATGAAAAATATTTTATATTTTGAAGGTGAAGTAGGTATTTTTTAGGTGAGGCAAGCCATGGTATCCACAAATTTTTAAGTAGATAGCAAAACAGTTTGAATGTTGTAGCTATCAAAGTTAGTCAAAAGCATGTCGACATGATGCTTATACTTTGGAAGTATTTCATTATGACATTGGTAAAAACCATTAACCTGGTTGAATACCAGTTGATAATTTCCAAAGATATTACTGGTATTAACATCTAGGGCAGTGGCACTTTAGGGACCTAACACAAGTACTTTGTATTCTGCCACGTTATTGGTACAATCAAAGTCAAATTCAAATGATAAAGTCATAAGTTCACCATTAAGAGGGATGATGATAACCCTTGTGTTATCCCCACATTTACATTTATAACCATCAAATAATAGGGTCCTCTGATATATGGTGCCATCTAGAGAGAGGGTAGGAATGGATTCATCAAGAAAATCAAAGTTATAAGATTGAGTTCCAGAAAGAGGTGTGTCAGTAAGTTGATCTGCAATGGTTTTTCCTTTAATATACTTTTGATGGATGAATTTGAGTTCAATATCTACAAGGAGCATTAGCTAATGTGCAGTACATTGCTATTGGTAAGGTTTATCATACATGTAATGTAAGGGGTCAATGTTGGTGATGAAAAATGTTTTATGGTTCGGTAGGTTATGGAAAAGTTTTGTGAAGATGAAGACTAGGGCTAAGAAAAAATTTTCGGTGTTTATATATCTAGTATCATACTCTAAAAGAGAACAAATTATATAATAAACCACTTTCTTCCTTTGTTATTCATAGCAATGAGTGAGCATGACACCTAAGGAATGATCAGAAATGTAGAGGTAAAAAGGTTTGTCATCCTTAGGTGGGACAAGCATAGGTGGATGATGGAGGTATTCCTTCAATGCTTTAAAGGCTTTGAAACATTCATCATCTCAATTGAAGGAAACATCCTTTTAAGAAGATGATGAAAAGGGTGACATTGGTCAGAAAGTTGAGAAATAAAGCATCTAATAGATTACAACTTACCTTGTAAACCAAAAAGTTGTCAAAGGTTAGTAGGTGGAGGCATCTCAAGAATAGAATTGATTTTAGTGGGATCGACTTCAATACCATGTAAAGAGATGATGAAACTAAGGAGTTTTCCATAGATAACAACAAAGACACATTTCTTCGATTGATGGTGAATGTAATATTTGACGAGACAGTCATAGATGATTTTGAGAACTCAAAGGTTTTTGGCATGAATTTTGGACTGGCTAAAAGTTCTTCGACATAATATTCCAAAATGTAATGCATAATGTCATGGAAGATATAGATCATAGCATGCTGATATGTGGCACGAGAGTTTTTAAGACCAAAGGGCATTAGACAATATTACGTCCCCAAAGGAGTGAAGAAGGTATTTTTTTGTTGATCTTTAGGAGCAAGTAATATTTTATTATAACCCGAAAAACTATCCATGAGTGATAGCATCTCATGGCCATATGTAAGATCAATAAGTTGGTTGATACTAGGTAGAGTAAAATCATCCTTGGGGCAAGCAAGGTTAAGGTCATGGAAATCCGTATAGTTGTAGAGTCCCCTTTCACTTTAGTGATAGGAATGATGTTAGAAATCCATTGGGGATAGTGAATGGGTAGAATAAAAGAAACAAAAAGGAGTCACTGGAGTTCTTCTTTCACATCAAGGGAAATGCAGGGATGTATTTTTTAAAGCTTCTTTTTCATAGGTTTAGCATTAGGAATAGTAATGATATTATGGACCATGATATTAGGGTCAATGCTGGGCATATCATCGTAAGACCAAGAAAAAACATTACTATAATCTCAAAGAAAAGAGGTGAAGGATTACTTTTCAATGGGATCTAAAGACTTGGCTATCTTTATAATTATAGGCTCATCCTGAATGTGAATGTTGATCTCAATTGTTTATTCATTTAGCATCGTTTGTGTCTTAGAAGGTAATAACCAGTGAATGTAAGAATCATCTACACCTAGATAGGTGAGAATATAATCATCATCCTGAAATTGAACAATGTTTATAGAAGGTGTTTCATCATCAATCATTTCATGATATAGGAAGGGAAGGGAAGAAGGAGCCTCGCCATCACGTTGATAAGTCAGAGGTCCCAAGGAAATGGTGTTCATGAAAAAAAAGTTAGGAGGGATGGATTCTAGATCCATGGACTCCATGGGGGAAGGTGGCATGGTATTTGAATGAGGTGGGGAAGGTGCACCTTCCTCTACAAGGTCGATATGGTATTTATTAGAAGAAGGTTTCTCAGAAAATCCAAGACCACTATGGTCTTTGTGTTTCTAATTTGTGCAACGTATGACTGTGTGATGACCTTGATTTTAAAAACCAAACTCAAAGCCTTTCCAAGCACATCGATGAAGGAAAGTGTGAGTGAAACAGTGATTAATGAGGTATTGAAAATCAGATGAGAATGGATGGGTTTGGGAGGGTGGTTTAGAAGTATACGACAAAGCGTCGAGTCCCCTGTATGTCAAGGTAGTGTGAAGGTGGGGTGGACCATATGGAAAAACCTCTCCTACACAATGGTTGTAATGTGGGTGTTGATGGAGGCTTCCATACTCTTGAGGAGTAAGAAAAGTTTTGATATTTAAGAGGTGATACTCCCCTAAGTTAAGGCATTGAAAAACACCTACCAAAGGATCATAAGTTGGTATTTTTTTAGTGGGAATGGAATAATCACTAAATTCTTGAGAAGGGGAGGCATCAGGCATTTGTGAAGTAGATAGGTTGGTTAATGGGCCAGCAGTGGAAGTTCCAATAGTAGTGGGAATAGAGGAGTTGGTTACAGAAGGTGTAGCGGAATAATTGTATGATGAAGAAGCAGTTGAAGAAGAAGTGGTAGTGGTGGTAGATGGGATAGTGGCTGAAAAAGAAGTGATACTAGTGGTATATGCCTTAACTAGTATAAGGACACCATTAGGTCGATAGATCATATTATAGGTTTTAAATGGTGTAGGATCTATCATAATGGTATAGTTGTTCCCTTTATGCTCAAATTTTAAATATAAGTGTAAGGTTGAAATTACACAACCCATGGCACGAATCCAAGGTCGGCCAAGTAGTATGTTGTATTAGATTTCCCCCTCTAGGACGTAGAATAATTCAAGAATGGTACGGGGACCCACGCAATTGTGGAGAATGATGGTTCCTAGGGTGTAATTCATCACATTGTTAAATGAACGCAACATAATTGAGTTATTATGCATGAAATTGGAAGGGATGCACATTTTCTTATACACATGGGAAGAAATGATATTGATACTATCACCTCTATCAGTCATAACACTTCAAATGCGTGTGTTATAAATGTAGGAAGAAATGAGAAGAGTGGGGTCAAGATCATTTTATTGGAGAGGGACAATCACTTCATTAGAGAAACTAACAGTAGATACTTAATGAAAAGTAATGGGAGAAAAAGATAAAGGTAGAGTAGTGAGGGCAGACACATGATGTGGGGTAATGATGGCAACATCAGGTGTGGGATCATTAGGTGGAACCTCAATAGATTACAGGACCTCAATGAGGGCCTGACGATGAGACTCAGAGGTTTAGATGAGATCATACCAAGAAATTTTTAGGGGGGATTGGTGAATTTCTTTTATCATGGTACGATGTGCGAATCTATCAAAAATGGGATACGTCGGCCCACAGATGGTTACCTTAGGTGTAGATGTAAATGGAATTTTGAGTAAAGGAGTATTGGATGGGTTGAGTGTCATCTCATTTCCTTTTTATTTTTGTGCTCTAGTGGCAACTCTAACCATATTGATCTAAGGAAAAAAATGAGATGCGTCATGAAAGGTATAACGGTGGGAGGGAAAAAAACCTAGTATTGTATAAGATCCTTGTGAAATGAGTAAGGTGTAGTGGCATTTCAAAGGATGTTGAACTAGCTCCCTAATCTAGTACAAATTGATCTCAAAGGTCAAAGGAGGAAAAGAGGGCAGTGGAGGTGGAGGTGAAGTCCACTAAATAGATATGGGGTTAGGTTGCGTGGTGATAGGTGAAGGTGGAATGGGATCTTCATCCAAAAGGTCATCATTGTTAAGGATATATTCAAGAGAACATAGTTGAAGAATAATATTTTTTAAGGGCCTTACACTTTTCAACATCATACCCTAGCACATGATGATATGTGAAAATCTTGGTATCATCAAACCTTTCTAGTTTAGGTGTGAGTGGGTCGTAAGTCCTAAGTGGTGGCAATGTAATGGTGGACGTTTCTATCAACCGATCGAGGATGTTAGTGTAAGACCCTACCAAAGGATTGCAATGAGAAGTTACAGTAGGTTTGGATGGAGGTTTGGGTGACTTCTGTCGAAAGGATGTTTTTAGAGGTGGAGTTGGTTTGGATAGAGGTGTAGGTAGCATTTGTTGAAGAGGCACTACTAGAGGTAGAGTTGGAGGCTGAGTAGGTTTAACTACCTTTTTGGTAGGTAGTGTGGTATTGGGTTTGCGTTGCACCTTCTTTCATGAAGTATAGGGGAATGTAGAAGAGGGAAGTGGACAGGTCAACCAAGGTGAGAGTGGAGGTACAATGAAGATAGCAGTAGGAGGAAATACAGAAAGTATAGGTTGAAAGGAATGTTAAGGCATGTGTAGTGGAGTAGGCGTAGGTAATGTAGAAGGCTTGGGTGGAATGGGATGTTATAATAAGGATGTGGGTTACTTTGTTTTGTGTTTACCTTTGGTAGGAGGTCACTTGACAAAGGTTGATGGATGGGGACCTCAGATGGATGAAAGTGGCGAAGGTAAAAGAGGAGAAGTGGGAGAAACTAGGGTACAAGGCATAAGAGGTTGGGTCTTCCTCTTAGGTGGGGGAATAGGCCTAGTGATAGTTTAGGAGGAGGTGTTTAAATTGATCTTCATGGGAGGATGGGCTAAACTTGTTTTCGACACAAACCCAATTGTAGTGATAGGCTTGGGCATAAGTGAAGGTATGGGTGTAGGTAGAGGTTTGGGTGTAGGTGGTTATTGAGGTAATGGTAAAAGTTTGAGTGTAGGTTTGGATGATGCATAAGAGGCTACTAGAACTAGCTCAAGTGAGATAGATTTAGTTGTCTTGAACACTTTAGGATAAATCATTTAAGTTTCTATAGAAAAAATTTACATTTGAATTGATACAAAAAGTCGAGGGTGCCCCCAAAGCATGGAATAGTCGACATACTCCAAGTGATCAACCAAAAGAGAGAATAACATATAAGTGGAGGGGGATGATGATGATTTGGTAGTAATCCCTATAAATAAATATGACATCTATCTTTAGGTAGAAGAGACCATAGCAAATCAACAGGGTCTTTAAAAGAAATTGGTGAGTTGTTGCCAACATGAAAAGATGTTAAAACCAGGTCTTCTATGGGTATACGAGGGGTCAAGGAGGATGGTGTATACTCTTCATTTAGTGAAGAAAAGGGTAAGTTAGAATCCTCCATGGGCAGAAGAGTGAGTGATGGAGGTTTATCGATAGGTAGAGGGATGAGTGGGGTAGATGCCTATGTAGATAAAGGGATAGATGAAGTGGATTGCTTGGTAGATGAAAAGGTAGATAATGTCCACTCCTCCATGGTTAGAGGAGTGGATGAGGTGGAATCCTTTGTGGTTGGTATAAATCACATAAGGATTTTCTCAATTGACGGGATGGGATTAAATTGAGTAGAAGGGGTTGGTATGGTATTAAAAATGGCATGCACCTCTCGAACGTTTGTATCATTGGTTAAGGTCTCACTAGTCTTGTTGGATAATGAAGTGTAATTTGCAAATGGCTTCTTAAAGATGTGGAGATTTTGGTTAGCTAGTGCATTGGGGTTATCTAAGAAAATATCTTCGTTATCCAAAATTTCTTGGATGATATTTTTTAATGTTTTACAATTACTGTCACTATGACCTCTGGCACGGTGGTAGTTGCAGTAATCATTCTCCTTATGCCATGCAAGAATAGGACGTGAAGGTTCAAAATCATTATGTGGTTTGATGGGTTGAAGAGTTATAGCTCCTGCATTTATAATCTTTTCCAAAACATAGGAGTAAGGTTCGCCTATGGGAGTATATCATCGTTTTTCATGCATATATTGAAAAAATTGAATAGAAGAAAGAGTAGAAGATGGTTTTAGTTGGTTGGATGGATGAGATGGACCATCTTTCAAGACCAGTTCATTAGTGGATCCTTTGGGTTTTGAATGATTTGTTTGTGGTTTGGAAGAAGAATAAGAGTCATTTGGTTTGAATAAATCTCTCTTGTTGTGCAATTGTAATTTCTTCTCTTCGATAACATGGATTTCTAACTTCCAAGCCATGCTGAATGCCTTGTCAAATGTTTGAAAAGTTTGAACTTGGATATTTCGTGAGATGTTTCTACACAAACCCTAGTGAACAACTCTATCATTTCTATTTGTGGAATTTGAAAGGTGAGTTGATTGGTAAGGTTCCACCAACGTGTGAAAAAATCTACAATAGATTCATCTTTGTATTGGCCCATTAAATACAAATAATTCATGGTGACCTTCTTAGTGATGTTGATGGAGAAATTATCAAGAAAGTCTCGGGCTAATTGATTAAAGGTAAATATAGTGTGCCTAGGTAAAGCACTAAACCGGTCTAAAGCAGGTTCTGTCAAAGACATTAGGAAAGTTTGAAGAAACAAGGCGTCATCATGGGAAATCAAATAACATATATGTTTAAACAATCAAAAATTATGTTACGGATCCTCCTTGCTATTACATAGGTTAAACTTTAGTATCTCCCAATGTGGGGGATAAGGATGAATTGGAATTGAATGGTGAATAGGCTCATTACGAATCTCATCATAATTCAAATAATTACGCGAGCCATAGACAGACACTTCCAAGGTTTGCATATTATCATCATCATTTTTATGAGATCATTTATAGGATTAGATAACGGAAAACCCCCTGTGGTATAAGGAGGTAAATAAGATGAATAAGGCATGGAAGCCCCACCAGTGTGTGGTGGTGTCGAGTAAACTAACTAAGAAGGGGGGATATAAACAGGGGTAGATGATGATGACATATACCCTAAATGGGAATTTTATGTGAGGGGTGGTGGTTAAGATAAGTTATAGGTGGGAGGGACCTATGTAGAGACCCTAGTAGTGATAGGTGGAAAATTAGAAACTATAGACATGACAAAACTCTAAAAAGAGGTCAACGTAATGGGAGGTTGTGAGGTAATAGCGACTGATGATGTGGGAACCCTACACTAAGAGTTGTAAATGGTGAGGTAGAAGCCAAAGGTGTGATAGATGTCATAGGTTTAGTAGATATCAAAGATGTAGGGGTGATATGAGAAATGATAGGTGGTAAGGTGGAAGAAGGAAATGTTGCACTAGTGGTGGCTGAAATGGAATTGGGGGTAAGGGTAGGAGGAATGGAGACAGGCATTCTATATAAGGGTTTTCCTGACAAGGCATGGGTGGAGGAATTTCCTAGATAATACTATAAGGCCATAGGATTGTGATCAATTAATTTTGTGAACTCCTCATCACTTGCAAATATAGAGATAAATGAAGTGGGGTCCATGGGTTAAGAAATAGAAGGTGGTGAAGGACTAGGAGGTAGTGGTTGATGGCTAGCATGAAATACTACGGCGTTCACTTGTCTATGATTTATAAACATATGAATAGAGGTAGGATAGGTGGTCTGAGCTCTGCAGATGGTGTAGAAACATAGGAAAAGAAGATAGAAGAAATCTAGAAAATGAAAATTAGTCGTTGTTTTGATAGAAAAATCAAAACACAGAGACTGACATCAGTTGGCTAACCGATGTTAGTAGAAAGGGGTAACCAATTTTGTTCACTAGGCCGATGTCGAAGACTATGAATGAATGGTAGATTTATAAATTTGGAGATGAATAATATAAATCAGGTGGATCATAATTTTTTTTATCGTAACAGAGACTCAGAAAAGTGATAAATGACAAAAACAAGTCACAGAAAATATCTCAATGTGAATTGATTACTGTTTTGGGAGAAATAATCAAAACAACATGGAATCAATGTCAGTTAGTCAACTGATGCCAATGTGAAGAGGTAATCAATGCTGGTCTGTGAACTGATGCTTGTTACTGTGGAATATGATAAGATGATGAAAATTTGAATTTTAGGTGATTAATTCAAACGAAAACACCAACCAAAGAACTAAGTATAGTAGTGATGAGTCCTAACACACCAAGAACAGACTGGAAAATACACCAGTTACGATGGTGTGGCATGAAGGATACTAAAAATAAGAATAAATGACATCACTCCTCAAAACACAATTCAGGAAAAAACAAGCAAACATGTAAAATCCTATGCTTTAGATTTTAATGTTATGTGGCTTATGCCATTAGAAATGACTATGAGTAGAATAGTTCTTTTAGTCAACAAGGGTACTCGATAAGTATTCTATGGCTAGTTTCAGGTGTATGTTGGCTAAGTGTCCCTAATATATACTTCACACTATGTGAGGCCCAACTTTGATATGATGACTAGCCAGAAAACTAGCTAGATCCACTGCCAATCTGATTGTCAATCATTGACGGTAATAGTAGGGAAGGAAGATGTTTAAGAAGTGAGTAAATTTTTCAAGTGATTTGGATAGGGGTGTGTGTGCACAAAGTGTAAACTATGATTAATTCCCTCCAATCATCAACTAGTCATGACCTTTAGTATATCGATTGCAAATAAATTTAGGTGATCTAATACAACATACAAAGGATGAAATGTATATATTTTTAATCCCAAATCAAAAGTGAAATTGAATGTAGCAAATAGAGAATAGGTCAAGAGGATGATCTTTCACTAAATGCAAGTGTAAAAGAAAGTAAGAAGAATTATTTTTAAACACCAAATCATGAATTTCCTTTAGACAAGTAGAAGAAGAAAATATTCACTAGAGAAACCATAAGAAGGGGTCCCACTGGGCATTCCAGAATGTTTTACCTTGAAGTAATATGATAAAACAAATAAGGGTAATGTATGTAGGAGGAATACCTATGAATAATTAGGAGAAGGTTGTGCAGATTGTAGACATTGATCAGACTGAATGTGAGAGATTACTTTTGGCTAGGAGGAACTACCTATAAAGTACAACAAGACCACAACATATAGTTAAGAAGGATATGGCAGTGGACTACCTAGACAATGCTAGTTTCTGAGAATTTTGATACTTCCTAAATGGCTGTCAATCCATGGTTTTATAAAATTAATGAAAGTAAATGTGAGAAGTAAAGGTCCTATTGCTAACACTTTTATTTAGGTGTCTCAAAACGTTATCAATACACTATATTAAGAAAATTATTGAAACAAAAAATAATCTAATATTAGACAAGGTGTGGTTTAGGTTGGGGAAGGTCATTGATGTCTTAGGAAAGGTCTAGGCAAGTTTTTGGGTGATTATAAGCTATTTTGTGAATTTTATGAGCTCATTGTTCTAAAAAAATTTACCAGTCACAGAGACCAGTATTAGTTAGGCAACAAATATCGGTACTAGAAAATTATCGACGTCAAATAGGTGACCAGATTTGGTAGGGGAAATATGGTGGAAATATAAAAATGTGTGTTTTGGGTTTCTCTTTGATTACACATAGAGTTAAAGGGGTTCAATAAGGATGATTTGATTTTTGTTAGGGCTCAGAAAGGGTGGTAGAGGTGCTAGGATGGGTGAAATGGTTCAGGTTGATGAAATAGGTGGTAAATAGGTGAAAGATGGTATTTAGGACAGAGAGGGATTGGATGAAAGAAGTAAATGAAAGACATAAGATCAAAAAAAAATATTTAAAATAAGAATAAATTACTTATCTAGTAATTTGTAAATTTGAAGCTAGTTGTTGGTTGATGAGTATTCATGGGAGATACAGGAATGTTTCTAGTGTTGCGGCAACGAAGCCTCTATGCTCTACTATGACGATCCAAAGACATGGATGAGATGATTAGATGCTGGTGAAAACTTGGTGTGCTCTGGTTTGTCATGTAACATCCATGTTTTATTACCTCACATCCAGAAAATTTAATTTTTTTGTATTATTCATGCTTTATGATTCTCGATTTAAATACCCATATATTTAAATCCAACATAAACCTTAATGTAATCCATTTCCAATAACTTTCATAAACCATGTGTAGTTATATGAGGGATACTGAACCTATTCACTCTCTCTCAATGCTCTGTATGATCCAATACATAAAATGTATCCTTTGGTTTCTCCTTTAATAGGATATCATATTTAAGTGAAGATACCTAAGTGTCTACCTAGGTTCCACCTAGGAATCCCACAGGCATCTCACATCTTAGATCATAATGAAATCACAACATTGTAATTAACAGCTTATACTACTTTGTGAAAAGTTTCAGAGTCATGTGTGACATGCTCAATTCCATGATGGTACCCTCGTCATTACGAATTTGTCATCTCACCTTAATCACTTATTCAGTTATATGGATCTACAATTATTGATGTTGTTAATAACTATAAGTCTTCTAAAAGTTACAATTAGAGATGCCATTCTATAATATCTATGGGAAATTAAGTGTCTCCTTAATGATTCATTTCATTACTAGACCACTTCTCTTCCCGTAGCCATCATAAATTGATACTGGGGTGCACACCCGTGAGGTTTAATATATCTTTGTAACTCTAACAAGGGTTGTAGTTAATGTAATACCTTGCCAATTTCTAGTGTCTTGATGAGGCAACTCAGTATAGCTACTAAGAAGTTGTATCCAAATGGTGACAACCATCATTATAGGGATACAACTATGTAGTGGATGTAATGAGTTAACTAACTAAGAGTGTTGTATTAGAACATGGTATCTTGTTGTTTTTAAGGTAATTTTAAAATCATGACAGAATAGCCTAGGTCTCGTGAAAATTCCTCCTCGGATGAGTCTTACCTAAGGCCTTATCTCTATTTGATTGAAGGATATTTAATTTCTCCAATAAAACTTAATTACCTTATTAGATCTCATGCCAATGATAACCATAAATTGAAATTGAAGTTATCTTTCTTTATTTAGAATTGCAGATTTAATAATGTCTTAGCTTAATCAATTAAGCCTATGTTTCTTAATAACATAATTATATATTATGTAACAGTTTCTTACATGATTTTATTATGAATTAATCAATTTACAATTAACCATTCATAATTAGAACAACTCACTAGTACTTGTAACAATGATGAGAAATATAATCGATAACTCAAATACACAAGAGGAGGTGAAGAAATATCTATAAAGAGTGGAAAGAGGAGATCCAAATGTGTAGATAGGGAAAATAGGTTGATTTAAAAATAAATATGCTTCATTTATGAGATTGGAATTAAAAAGTGCCTTAATGAAGGACCGTACAACTAATTTACATCAAATCTCTAATTTTATATAGTTTTGATTGGTATTGTATGGTCTTGCACATTATTATAGTTAGGTTATATAACTTTTTGTTCCCTTCACTTATCTAGAAATATGCTTTTCTATATGTCACTCTTGTTCACAAACCCTCAACACAACCTATAATGACCTAAAAAAAGTGAAAACCCTATATACCTACAATACTATTCATCAAAGCATTAGATAATAAAATAATAAGTGTGTGGTGAGGCTATACTACCAATTTATAGTCAAACCCCTTCCAAACTAATCCAAGTGATACACTACATTGCCCTCAAGAGGGATCAAACCTAACATAGTAATCCTAGGTGTATGTGTAAGTGTGAATGTGATATTAGCCAATCTCTTATGAGTGCCCTTGTGTCTCTTAAAAAAAGGTAGTGGGATAAATATAAACTAGAGAATATAAATAACACATTACTAGTGTGATGTATTCTTATTAAAATGATACAATAAACCCTTTTTTCCCTCAAGGATATTTGATAATACTTGAAGTGAATTTTCTCTTACTAAGACATGGATCTAGGACCTGTGCATGATTGGAAAGAAAGGAATATATATTATTTGACTTAGTTGAGTTCTTTAAAGCTATATTATTTAATACTATAAATGATCCAAATGCTTTTGGAATATTTAGGAGAGTCTTGAGTGCTTTTGGATTGATATTTGTAATAATAGCTTATGAAAGTTCCAAATGAGTAATAAAATGATATCGACTTGTTTATATATCCTTCTGTAAGTGAAATATTATGATAAGACAAAACCTATGAAGATGAAATGATGCACTTACAATATTAAAATTGAAATTAGAGTTATGAGATGAAAGGGGGAATGGCCATATAGGGATAAAAATGTCTGTAGTCCACTCTAGCCCAAATTGTATGGTTTTTCCCGTTAGTTTCTGATGTAACACCAAAATTTATAGAATTATGAACATGGATAATTTACCACTTTTTAAAAATAATTATTAAATAAATGAAAAATAGGTTATGGAGATCAGAAATTTTAGACAAATTTAGGTAGATGTGTTGTTTGGACTTGTAATATGAGAATTTGTCTACTAACGGAACATAGCCAAAATTTTGAGTGTCTACAACCACATACATTCTAAATAACAATGTGTGAATATTAATCCTCATCATATCAAGTTGAACATCATTATATTATGGTAAATTTGATGTAAACACTACTCCACTTTTAATTGTTTCATATTTATATTTTCCCTTTTATTTATCATCAAATAAAATTCACCATCAATACATTTGGGTAGACCTATGGTAAATATTAATATCATCGAATCGGATTTTAGCATAATTAAATTTTGGTGAACATAAAATTAATCTTACTCCATTATTGATTGAGGTATATTCACTTTTGTTTTTATCTCCTATTTTATCTTACTGTTTTCATTATATTTCATTCTAAATCCTAATATTTACTATAACCTTCTTATCACCACCATATTTATTTCACCTTTTATCTCCTATATTTATTATCATCAATATTTATCATTTAATTAATTGTTATTTTTCTAATATTACTTAACCAATTTATATGGTTTTCTTCTATATCCCTTCTTTCCCTAGTATAGATGGAAACAACTTGTGGTCCAATTTTACCCAACCTTAAACAATATTTTACTCTAACATATTCAAAAATACACAAGATGATATTCCCATATTCAATGTATATTTAGAATAAGACACACTAATGATCTCCCCATATTTTATGAATATTCACTTATGACTTCCCATATTTGATGAATATCTACAAAATGATCTTCCCACCCATTTCTATGATATATTCTGTTGGTGTGTGGGATCCTATATGTACTCCACACACATATGGAGGGTCATCTCACATGGGTTAGGTTTAGGGTTTGCTTGTGTGTCATGCACTAGGGTTACTCAACACCCTATATGTATCCCTTCATTTGAAATTTATGAGTATTCCAAGACACTCTGCTATCTTTCTCTATGTACAAGCTTTGTTCTATTATGCAAGTTCTTCTATTGATTGATCGATCCCTCCTTGTGATTATGCCTAGAACTATTGCATTTCCTTTAGAGTGTAACTTCATCATGGTGCACAATTTTCGATACGATTCTCGCAAAATATTTTATGGTATCAGATATCAGATTGGGTAAATGTGCATTCATCATTTGAGTTGTGATTACTCTTGGTTTCATTTTTTACTCGTGCAAGTTTTTTGATCATTAGATTCTAGAAATTTATTACTAACGTTCTTAACAAGTTGTTCTTGGAAAGTTTTCAGTTTTGTTGTGTTCCTCGTGCATGTGCAGATCTCCTTGAGTTTTTCAGGGGTTTTGTAGCTACATTTAGCTAGCTACAACTAAATTTAGTAGATAAGCTAAAATAAGATGTTATTTATTTTGGTTTTTTAATTTTTTTTATTAAACTAGAAAATTTTAGATGTCTTTTTTTTGGTCTTTTCTGTGTTTAAAAGATATTTTTTTGCAGAGATCCAGGTTTAAAATTGGTGATTGTATTGGTATTTGCATTTTTTGTTTATACCTGTGAGCTACAAATCCAAATGCGATCTCTACAAACTCCTTTGTGATCAGTTTTCAGTAATCGATTCATGTTCCAACCCTAATCAACCTGCGTGGTTTGACTTGTGCCTTCATGTCTTTGGTCGCTCATGATCAGCACCTGCATTAGCTCTCAACCTTTTCCTACGTTTTTTTCCTAGATTTACCCTTGCTCACCTTCTAATCTCATTATTTGGACAACCAGATCGTTGTTGCTTCTGCGTGGATTCCTTTACATTGGTCTGCTCTTTCTTCAGGCACTCATGCTCAGCTTGGATTCTCCACATTTGGGCTTCCCTCTGCATTTTGTGCATGCTCATCTCGTTTAGCTCCCAGGATGCCTTGGCCCGTGTCTTCTCTCTAGTTAACACTACATTAGACTTGGATCTAGCTCGCAGTGCCTAGTTTCATTTGGGCTTTCTTCGGCCTTACCTATTGCCCGTGGACTCTCTACTTTTCATGTGGCTGAATTTTCCATTTTCCATTTTTTGTTTGTTGTTTACTATTTACGTTTACTATTTTCTGGCCGTATTACTATGGTTCTCTTCCCTCCTCATGGTCTGCAAGGCCATGGATTCCTTTTCCTCACAAGCTCTCCCCTCAACGGTCTTCCATGACCTATGCCGAGACCCATGACGAACCGACCTCCACAAAGCTTGCCATTACAATCCCCTTTCCCGGTGTCTCCCTCCAACTCGGGATTTCCACTAACCATAAGTTTGGTAAGTTTATTAAATTTTATTTCAGTGGGATTTTGTTATATAACGGTAAGTTTAATTAAATCTTTTAGTAGGATTTTTAAAGTGGATCGTTAATATTACTTAAGGCAAGTTTTTTTAATTTTTTTTTTTTGTGGGAATCTTTAAAGTGGGATTTTTTTAAGAGGTGATCTTTTTTTGGGGATATTTTTAAAGGGATTATTTCAATATTTAATTAGGATTTATTTTTAACTAGATCTTAATTAGAATTTATTGATAATTAATTAGATTTAATTATATTAAATCTATTTCTATTAATTACGACTCTAATTTGATTATCATTTACGATTAGTAAATAATTAAAATTGTCCTTTAAATCAATCCTTATTGTTATTTTTTTCCTCCAATAGCTTTAAAATTAGCTAAATTGGGCATTTCAAAATGGTAATTTTAGGAGTTATTGTCATTTTTTTACTAATCGTGCGCTCAAGTGTGTAATAACACTCCGAGCTCCTATTTGTCTTCCACATGCCTTTCTAACATTCTAAAGATCTTTCAAACTCATCTTGAGTTCGTTTAAAACATTATATTTTACCATTATTATTACTTGTGACTAGTGAGTGCATTTGCCATAGTTTGTAGCAAGGGGGTATCCTTTGTGATGTGAGACGCTTTTTCTCACAACTAGGATTTGATTTTGCCTCCTTATTTTTTTACAATTTGTGCTTGTATACGGCGTCACTTTGCTGCGCTCCATGAAAAATGATTGTGGTCTCCTCTCTTGCACGTTATTATCACTGATTGCAAGGTGAGTTACCAAGTGTTTCAAGACACACGATCGGACCTGATTGTATTCAACACACTAAACTATAAAGTGACGAAAGTAGGGGGTTATTATATTGTCCTGGGTGGTTGTGATTCTTGTGTTTCTTTTCTGCATTCTCTTCACGATGAATGCACTTTCAATTCCTTTTCTTACACCGTTTAACTTCTTTGAATGGAGATAAAAAATGATTATGAAACTAAGGGGTAAAGGGTTATTCCTCATCACCATGGGAATTGAGACTAAACTAGATGACGAACCTGAAAAATTTAAGTGGTTAAACTATAGTGATGAAGCTTTAGGTATTCTTTGCATGTATGTTTCTCATGACTTGCTCTTTCACATTGAGTCATCCGAAACACCTAATTCTGCATGGAAAATGTTAGATGGAATGTTTGGACAACAAGATGACATGAGAGCACATGAGTTGGAAAACAAACTACTTGGGTCAAAATCCTAGTGATATTGAAAACCTACAAGAATTCTTCTCTAAGTTTTTCTACACTAGATTGTTGTTAAAGAATGTCAAGTAGAGAAGAAAGATTCTCAACTGATCTTGTTGATTCTCTCTAAGTTAGGTCTTGAATATTTTGTCTTTGTGTCAACTTTTTACACTACAAAAGCTACCTTGGCCAAGGATTGGAATATGCCCTCCTTTGACTTTATTTCGTCCCAACTCATTCGAGAATGGGGTGTCTCAAGTCCAAGTCACATGCCCTTGTAGCAAGTACTAGTAAGGAAAAGAAGACTGAAAAGAAGAAAGAAAAAAAGGATCAACCTAAGAAGGAAACCAAGACCAAAACTAAATTTAACACGAACACTTCGACTTCTGATCCTAGAGCACATAAAGACAAGTATTTGTGTTCCTATTACAAGAAGCCTAGTCATAAAGAGCATATGTGTATAAGAAAACAAATTGATCACCTTACTCATTTACTTGAGAAAAATAAAATAGGTGTTCCTGAGTCTATCAAACAAAATACTCCAAAGGCCAAGTCTTCTACTGCAAAAGGTTATAAATTTGATAAGAAGAAAGGAAAGGCCCTTGTAGCCAAAGTTTCTCCTTCATCGACATGGATTATAGATTCTGGTGCCTCGCACCACATCGCTTCTTTTCCTATTGAGTTTCTTCAAATCTCTAATTCAAATTCTGACTCCTCACATGATGATGTTATTGAGCATGTTCCTCTTCTTGACCCTCATACTTTTGATTCTTTTGACTATGAAAGTAGTGA
Source organism: Taxus chinensis (assembly GCA_019776745.2). Lineage (NCBI taxonomy): Eukaryota > Viridiplantae > Streptophyta > Pinopsida > Cupressales > Taxaceae > Taxus > Taxus chinensis. The sequence continues at coordinate 947,070,381 of CM034147.1, forward strand.
TGATTAGGACTATGTCCCTTCTCACTCAAGTGAAGAATCTTCTAACTCTGAGCTTGATTATCTTGGTCCTCTTTTGGCTAGGAAAACATTGCAAAGTGATGGAGATTTAGTTGGAGATAATTCAGATACGAGACGTACTCACTCAGATTTTTTTGGACCCCACTCTTTCTTCGCCATTGCTTCTGATTATGTTGGCCCATCTATTCCTCCTGTGATGACAATTCCACTTACATAAAATCTCTTGGTTCTACTTCTAATGACAAGGATTGTGCACCTAGTTCTGATATCGAGAGTACTTCGGAGGACTCTTCTCCTCCTTCTCTCACTATTTCAGAGAGTGTTGACACATCCCACATCTCATCAAATATTGAGCAATCTCCTATATAGTATCACATTGTCATCACACCAACCTCTCTTCCACCTTTAGTGTTTGAGTCCCCTTCCACTCCACCTTCATTGGATGACTCATACCTATCAGACATCACTCTTCTATTTTTTGAGCCCCCTCATTGGGATGAGTATCTGCTTGACCTTAGTCATCTTTTTTAAGAGTACACTTGTGATGTACTACAGGTTCCTCATCCATCTACAGGTATTTCAAAGGATTTCATCATCTCCATTATTGGGAGTGCAGCTTCTGGGACTCTTACCACTTCCACTTTTCTAGAGACCTTCATTGATCCATGCTTACTTGTGGATCCATTTTTTGTTGTGGGGGATGTTTTGTTGCCTTCACATTAGTTAGACATCCATTCTATAGGTGTTCACCCTTCAAACTCTGATATTTCTACACTCATGACATTACATTTGATTCCTTTGCACTTGCTTTCTAGACATATATCACACTTTCATAAACCAGACTCAAAGTTCTTCGTGCTACTTCCTTTGGTTTCCTTCGTAGAGTGGGAAAACTTCCAGCACATCATTTCTATCCTTCCTAAGGGAAAACACATAGTTTGGTGTAGATGGCTCTTCTTACATCTAGTGGCAGAGGATCTCATCATCGACATTCATCTGGAAGACTTCTTAGAGTTACAGAGTAGTTTAAATCCATCTATGACATTTTATGCATCCCTCTCATCTCCTCCTCTTCTTCTTCTAGGAAGATTATGTTTGTGTATGGGCACCTTATCAGGCCTTAAGTTATTGCACCCCATTAACACTTTTTTCTTAGTTCTTTAGGATTTCTTCCATGTTCTATCTAACTCATCATAGCCACTAAACTAGCTTCGATGAAGGGGGGCTGTTGGTGTGAGTGATCCATGTGTTCTCCACTCACATATGGAGGGTCATCTCACATGGGTGATGTCATCCTAGGTTAGGTTATGGTTGGGCTTAGGGTTAGCTTGGTGTCATGTACTAGGGTTACTCATCACCCTATATGTATCCCTTCATTTGAAATTTATAAGCATTCCAAGAAACTCCACTGTCTTTCCTTGTATGTGAAAAATTTGTTCTGTTATGCATGCTCTTCCATTGATTGATCGATTCTTCCTTGCAATTATGTTGGAGCTACTTCAATTCCATTAGAGTGTAACTTCATCGTGGTGCCTCGTTTCCGATTCATTTCTAACTGACTCTTAAATGGTATGATATTGAACCTTATAACCCTTAGTTTCATAATTATTTTCGATCTCCATGTTTCACCCAATTCTTAGATCATTTCATTGAAGCGTTGATGAAACAGATAGGGTAATGAGCGTAGGAGGAATACCTATTCAAATTTTACTTTATGGGTTGTTACGTGTGTATGACTTCCAGATCCACATCTGATTGTGAGAGCTTCCTTTTGGCTAGAAGGAACTACCTATAATGAAAATAAAACCACCAGAAGGAATTAAACAATATGGGCAGTGAAATGCCTAGCGTATCCTAGATCTGAGAAGTGTGATACTTCCTAGGTGGCTATTAGTCCATTGTTTTAGACAATTTACAAATGTAAACAAAGTAAATCCTTTTGTAGTTTGAAATGATTTAGGTATCTCACTTAAAACCACAATAAGAAATAGATCTAATCTAAAAGGCTAAGCTAGAATAGAATCCAAAGGTCAAATGATTGGTTTTGGGTTCTGCAGGTTTGACATAGGTCTCAAGTAGATCGCAAGTGAGTGAGGGTAAAATGAAATTTGGTGGGTAGGTCTCTATTCTAGGCTGTGTGGGAAAATACAGAGACCAGTGTTGGTCAGGGGTGACTGACGGTAGTTAGGTGTAACTGGTGCTAATTACTATGAGATCTGAAAATGTCACAAAACAAGTTGTGGTCTCCTTTGTGATTGTACAAATGAATTTGCTGGGTTGAGATGAGGTATTGGGTGACTGGAGTAGGATTTAGCAAGGTTTTAATGGGTATATGGAGGTGAAAACATTGGAGAAGGTCAATAGGGGGCAAGATAAACAACAGATGATAAAATGAAATAAACCAAGAAAGTATGATGTTATACTTACTTGGATTCCATTCTTGAATGCCTGTGTGTGAGGGATGGAGGTGTTGATGAGGGGTTTGAAGGTTGCAAGTGATAACCAACTAAAAGAAAGATTTTGCATGGGCTGCATGTACACTCCTCTTTGCTTGGATGGATCAGATCATGGATGGGGTGGTTGTGTAAGAGAAGATGCTCAATCTCCTTCCTTTCATGTAAGTTTTCACTAGAATTTTCTCTCTGAAGATGTGTTATCTCTCATCAACCTTCTCCCAATTTTCACCAACATTTTTCCAACCTTGAGATAAGGTAGTTTAGGGGTTAAAAGGGGTAATCGATGGTGGTTCGGCTTAACTGGCAATGGTTAGGGGTAACCGACATCGATCAAGGTGGGATTTCCTAGGTTTACTAAACTAGGAAGATCCTCTCAATTTCCTTGGATCTTGTGTCATTATCCCATGGATTAAACTAGGAGATTCCTATGAGCATGTGGGGATGTGGTTAGAGGGAATGTAGGCATTGATTTTTAGGGTTTGGGTAAGTCTTAGTTATGGTAACTTGCTAAGAATAGGTCTTAGGTTGAGTTGGCTTAGTGAGGTGTCTAAGTGAACTGTATGTGTGGATATTATTTAAATAAGATATTTAAATAATAAATATAGTGAGGATAATAAATTAATTTAATTAGATTAATTAAATTAATATTAGTAGGGTGAATGGGGTCATGGCTATGTAAATGTAATAAAAGGTGCTTATTGGTCGAGGTACGAAAGGGGAGTGTTACCTAATTTTATTGTCTAAATTTTTCCCCTTTTTGTGACATAGCTTGTATTGGTAAGTAGCGATAACAAAAATAAGATGTGGTTACCCCATGTGTGGGTGAAGGTGATCCCCCTCAAACCAAGAACTAATGAGACAACAGGCTAAAGCAGTGAGTGGTTTGATAAAAGGAAAATGTGGGCAAAAGGTAAGTGGGTACAGGGGAAAAGGGTGAAAGGTCTACTTTGGAAATCTACGGTATAGGCTAGGGTTAAAGGTAGCAACAGTCAAATGCATGAACATGTATAAACTATAACACACTACCATGTTGAAGAGCATGTAAACTCTACATCATCTAAGGTCGATAGGTTTATCCGAACAAGGCTGAAGTCAATATGGTATTCAAGGTATAGGATATGGTCAGGAAACACAACAAAGGTTAGGTGCATGAATGTTTAGGTATGTTCCGGTACACCAAAGGTAGGTTCAGAATAAATGGTCATGGAAATAGGATAGGTAAGGTCATTATGTCAATCAACATAGGTAACAGTGCCACAAGGTATAACAAACACATGAGGACAAAGGTCACTAGCGATGGTCCAGGTCCAAATATCTAGGTCAAGGCATGGGTAAGGCCAAGGTATGGGTAAAATAATGAGTCTCTAAAGGAGGACAAAAGTAGGTAGGCAAGTGAGGTAGGTCTAGAAAGGTAAGGTAAATAGGTTGGGTACATGTGGGATGGGGTAAAGGATTAGGGTAAAGGGTGGGGTAAAAGGGAAAAGTAAGGGCAATGTGTAGGTGAAGGTGACCGATGCCGGTCATGGGTAACCGACATACCAGCGAGATGTCTGATATGTGGTCACATGATTTTTGATGTATACTAGTGAATTGTTTTTTAAATATATGTTGGCCTACATGCCGAAGGTAGTTATATTTTGATCCCATACTGGCCTACGTGCTAAAGACAGTGAGGATGTACAAATGATTTTGTATATTTTGAGCATATACCAACCTGCATGCCGAAGGGATTTTGTATGTGATTCATTTATTATTTTTGTATATAGGAGACCGGCCTGAGTACCAATGACATTTTTTATTGTATATCAGCCTGTGTTCTGACATTTTTGAGATGATAGACATGGTGAGGTAGACATGTATATTGAGACACACATTTATTAATTTATATGATGAGATACATGGTATTTTGTGATGTGTTGATGTGTTTATAAGACATTGGTTTATGGCTTGTGTTAGATGAGATATGGATTTTTTACATTAATGTGGATGGAAATTAGGTGAATTAGGCATGGATCGATTCAAGTTTTGTTTAGGAATGGTTGAGTCAGGTTTGTTTAGGCATGGTCGAGTTGAAAGTAGTTTTAGTTATGATTCATTATTTTGGTAATGAATGATACTATGGGTCATATGTGAGGTATAATCTATGCATAGTGATGTTAGAGAGATGGTAGGTGTAATTAATGTATTCTTTGGTAAGCAACTTGTTATATATGTGGTTTAATTTCTAATTTTGTTATAAAAGGGGAACTAAGTGAAATGTGATGTAAATGGTGAGTTAGGCATGGTTGATGAATTGTTTTAGGGTAGAACATGGTTGAGCTAACCTCCAAGGGCCCCATTCCCTTAGAGTGTTACCTACATAGTCCCGGTGAAAAGGGACCTCAGGTCGATATAGTTCTCCCATGAGTTAGGGAAGAATATGAAAATGAGTTGGTAGGTTTTTGGGCATGTTTTGGGTTTAGGTTTAATAGGTGTAGGTGAAGGTGATTATGACAAAAGGAGAGGATTACCTAAAATGTAACCGTTGAGGACCAAGTCTTGTATAAGGTAATAAAAACATAAACAAAGATGTTTAAAATATAAGAGGAGGGAAATAAAGCCACCTGATTGGGTAGGATCATAATGAGTAGATCATACCTTCGAGGGGGTGATGAACATAAGATCTGAAAGACATGGCATGATTAACTGTTCTACGATGAAGGTAGTCATAGGATCACCAAATGTCTAAATTCTAAGAAGTCCCTTGAGGTAATTGAGACAATGAGAGTGGAAGTTGTAAGGAGGGTGAAAGGTAGTTAATTTTATATGTTTTGAGTGATAGGGATTTTGGGCAAGGGGTCCTAGGTCACAATGGGCAAGTCCATGACTAATTTTTTTTTTTGTTTTGATAGACTGATCAATGCAGGATGTCTATATGGGATAAATAATATGGTACTCCTTGAGGTCTTCGTGAAGTTGGTCGATATGGGAAGCTTCGGTTTCTCTCATTTTTTTAATTTTTTTTTTGTTAAAATCTTCACATAGTTTTCCTTTGAGGGAGTAGTCTATTTCTATCAATAATTTTGTTGAGAGGAAGATGTCCTTTTGAGGGAGTCATCTATTTATTAGAAGTTTGACTCAACGAGTTTGGTCCCATGTGAGGTCTTTGAAATCATGGACAAGACTAAGGTGTAGGATAGGACTCTGGTTCAAAAGGAAAGGTGGAATGACCATGGGATCTCATCTAAAGGTAGACAAAAAGTATCCATGAGAATCATGTTATGTGCAGTGCCGTGGTACACATATTCAAGAGAAGAGATAACAACTATTAGGTACTCACATGATTATTGTTTAATCATTGGGAGATGTATGGAGTTCATAGAGCTCAAGGGACAAGCCTAGAAAGAGAAAAAGGGTGAGGTAGGATGATGAGTCAACAATAGAATGGTCAAAGATGTAACGCATTAAGGGGCTCAGGTTCAGGTTTACCATCAAGTGAAGATAAACGATAGGCACCTGATCCATAGGTATGAGTTACAATGTATGGTCCAAGCTAATTAGGAGTGAATTTTCCCCATTTAATTTTTTCTACTTTGATTACGTGTTTATTTTCTTTCAAGACAAGGTCACCAACTTGGAAGTTTCATTCATGAACATGTTTTTCATAAGCACGTTTGATACGTTGTTGGTAAACTTGAAGGTGATCCAGAGCATTAAGACAACATTCGTCTAATAAATTTAGTTGTGCCAACTAGTCCTGACGAAAGTCATCATCAGTAAGCATGTCATGGAGAGAAATTTGGAGTGAGGGGATCTGGACTTCGAGAGCCAGAATAGCCTGTGTACCATAGACCAGCGAAAATGGTGTGGCCACAATGGAAGTGTGAATACTAGTGTTGTATGCCCACAGGAAAAAGGAATATGTGTATGTGAATCCTTCCTAGTATCATCAACAACTTTCATGAGAAGTTTTTTGAGGGTTTTGTTAGTGGATTCAGATTGGACATTGGTTTGCAGGTATTAAGGTGATGAGAAACTAAGTTGAATGCCAAAAATGTTTCACCTGATTCTTAAATCATTTCTTTGAAGCATTGATGAAACAGATAGGGTAACAAGCATCAAAGGAATACCTGTTCAAATGTTGGTTTATGGGTTGTTGCATGTGTATGACTTTCGGATCCACAGCTGATCATGAGATCTTCCTTTTAGCTAGGAGGAACTACCTATAATGAAAACAAGACCACAAGAAGGAATTAAACAATATGGGTAATGAACTGCCTAGTGTATGCTAGATCCAAGAAGTGTGATACTTCCTAGATGGCAGTTAGTCCACTGTTTTAAAAAATTTAATGTTGTAAACAAATTAAATCCTATTGTATTTTGAAATGATTTAGGTTATCTCACTTAAAAACATAATAAGAAATAGATCTAATCTAACAGGCTAAGCTAGAATAGAATCCAAAGGTCGAATGATTGGTTATGGGTTCTACAGGTTTTACAGAGACCATATATAGATCACAGGTGAATGAGGGTAAGATGAAATTTGGTGGGTAGGTCTCTGTTCTAGGGCTATGTGAGCAAATAAAGAGACCGGTGTTGGTCAGGGGTGACCGTCGGCAGTTAGGTGTAACCGGTGCCGGTTACTATGAGATTTGAAAATGTCACAGAACAAGTTGTGGTCTCCTTTGCGATTGCACAAAGGAATTTGGTGGGTCGAGATGAGGTATTGGGTAACTAGAGTAGGCTTTGGCAAGGTTTTAGTGGGTATATGGAGGTGAAAATGTTGGAGAAGGTCAATGGGGGGCAAGATAAACAATGGATGATAAAATGAAGGTAAACCAAGAAAGTATGATGTTATACTTACTTGGATTCTGTTCGTGAATTCCTGTGTGTGAGGGATGGAGGTGCTAATGCGGGTTTTGACAGTTGTAATTGATCACCAACTAAAAGAAATATTCTGCATGGGCTGCATGTATAGTCCTCTTTGCTTGGATGGATCAAATCATGCATGGGGTGGCTGTGTAAGAGAAGATGCTCAATCTCCTTCCTTGCATGTGGGTTTTCACTGGAATTTGCTCTCTTAATATGCATTATCTCTCTGAGATGTGTCCTTACTCGTCAACCTTCTCTCAATGTTTGCCAAAATTTTTCCAACCTTGAGAAAAAGGTATTTTAGGGGTTAAAAGGGGTAACCAACGGTGGTCCAGCTTAACCGGCCATAGTTAGGGGTAACTGACATCGGTCAAGTTAGGATTTCCTAGGTTTACTAAAATAGGGAGATCCTTCTAATTTCCTTGGATTTCATCCCATTATCCCATAGATTAGACTAGGAGCTTCTTGTGAGCATGCGGGGATGTGGTTAGAGGGAATGTAAGCATTGATTTTTAGTGTTTGGGTAAGTCTTAGTTAGTTATGGCAACTTGCTAAGAACATGTATTAGGTTGAGTTGGCTTGGTGAGGTGTCTAAGTAAATTGTATGTGTGGAAATTATTTAAATAAGATATTTAAATAATAAATATAGTGAGAATAATGAATTAATTGGCCAGTCAGCGATGAAAGTACAGTCAGTATAGTTTTCACTATTTTGGCTGCAGAGTGTCTACATTCTTAGCCAATAATAGCTGAAGAGAGGCTACTTACTGACAAGAATCAGACAGTTGAAAAGCTGCGAATGGAAAAGGTGGACACGCTGGGATCCACACCTTTTGCCTAGAACAATATTCTTTAAAACCCTAATAGTAAAGTGGGGTCCACAGTCGGTTGTAAGAGGACAGTTCACGTGGGAAAAGAACAATGAAGGTGCTACCTGTTTAATGGTCCCAAATGGATGCGTGAATAGGGATTTGGAAAAAGTGAATCTCTCTCTTGTTGGTAAGTTTCTAGGATCCAAACCTAATATTGATTTTATTAGAAAATGGGCTATTAGAAAGTGGAAACCTAAGGGAGATCTGAGTATTACCATCATGCCATGGGGTTTTTTTCTAGAAAAATTTAATCATAAGTTTGATTTAGAATTGGTGCTTCTAGGAGGGCCCTGGTGGCTAGGAAATATGGGCCTTTTTTTGAAAAAATGGTATCCAAGATTCAACCCGAACATTGAAAATATTAACACCATTCCAATCTGGTGTAGAATCCCTGGGCTACCGCTACAATTCTGGGATGATGAAATCTTGCTAAACATTGCTAAATCCATAGGTGCTCCGATCGGGCTGGACGGACCCACGAGAAATAGATCTAGACTTTATTTTTCTCGATTCTGCATCTCTTTAGAAATGGAGCAAGAGTTACCGGAGCACATCATATTAAAATCACCAAATCACATCATATTAAAATCTAAGTATGGAATGTGGACTCAAAAATTGAATTTGAAACCTTCCATTTAAGATGCAAGCAATGTCATCGTATAGGACATTTTTCCAATAAATGTCCTAATAAGGATATCTCCACAGAGGAAGATAAACTCAAAGAGAAAGAACAACATAAGGGTGATTTTGAAACGACAAAAGAAAATAGGTTGCTAGACAGTGAAAGCCAGAGAGAGGAAAAACCACCTAACCAACCTGAGCTGAACTACAATAAAAAGGAAAAAAAAAGGGGGTTCAGAACTTCAATAAGGAAACACCTGGTCTAGCATCATAAAACCCCAGTGATAGTATTGCATGGAGCACCAATCAGAAATGTAAAATCTAGTAAAGGTGACTCTAGAGGTGGATGAACAAGAAGGAACTGTAAAGGTGAATATCAGTCCCAAGGATGTAGCTAAGAGCCCAAATGATACTAAGGAAGTTGAGATAGATAATTCTCTAGACTTCATTGAGGAAGTGCTGGAAAACAACAACATGAGTTCAAAAGAAGCATTACACACTCCAAGGGACGTAAGTAAAATTTCAAACACAAGAGGAAACTCTTATTTCAGCAATAGATCTGCATATCTACCTCCTTGCTTCAGCAACAAATTGGTAGATATGCACTTGATTGATAGTAAACAGAAAAGAGAAAGAGAAGGGAGAAGTAACGCTGGTTAAAGAAGATGAGGAACTTATTTCTGGATTCAAAGAGGTCATTTCAAAAAAAAAAAGAGAATGAAAGGATTTGAAATGATCCCAAAGTCACTATATAGTGAAAAGAAAAATAAACTTGAAAATTGGGAAACTTCAACATCTAGAACTACTAGATCTTCTGCTAGAAAACTAGTAGATTTTGGAAGTAGTTCTAAAAGAGGAAGACCCTCAAAGAAAGATCTTAGATCCAAGAGAACAGAGAGAGACATTGCAGATGGAACTGAACGTCAATTGAACCATCAGGAAATACTAGCTCCCATTCCTATTTAATGAAGATTATCGCTTAGAACATCCGAGATCTAAATGGAAACTCCAAACAGATAATCATTAAGGAGTTATGGGAATCTAGTAGTCTTAGTATTTTGATTTTGCAGGAAACTAAGATGAAAGCTAATATCCTTGAAATCAATAAAATTTTTTTGGGAAAACTCTGATATGGTTATGGTGGACTCTCAGGGAGCCTCTGGATGTCTGGATACTCTTTGGGATAAAAGACACTGCACTAGTATGATTCTTAATGCTAGCACTAATCATCTTGCTATTAAATTTCATGTTATTGAGAACAATAGTGAATGGATCCTTTCTAATATCTATGCCCTTAATACAGTTAGTGGGAGACGTAAACTATGGAATGATCTTAAGATCTTTAGAACCTAGCATATTATAGCCAACTGGCTTATCATGGGGGATTTTAATTCTCCTCTAAACCCAGGTGAAAAATATGGAGGAATCTCCAACTTCTCCATAGGTATGGAGGAGTTTGTTGATTTTGTTGCTGATCTCAATCTCTTGGATGTGGATCTCCATGGAAATAAATACACTTGGAACAACAGAAGATTGGGAAAATATCTCATCCAAGTTAGACTAGATAGAGCCCTAATTTCTACTAATTTGATTCTTAATCAGGAATTCCATCTCTCTTCACTTCCCATAATTGGATGGGATCACAATCCGATTGCCTTAAATCTTCTCAATTAGACTAAGCCCAACAAAAGCTCATTCAAATTTGAAAAGATGTGGATGGAACATGAGGAAATTTATGACAAAATTAAAGAATGGTGGGTTTGGAATGGTGAAAGCACTGCTCAGTATAGATTGACTCGGAAGCTCAAAAATGCCAAAAAACAAGTTAAAACTTGGAATAAAAGACTTTTTGGTAATGTGTTTAAACAAAAAAAGAAGTTAAAGCAGAAGCTCCAAGATCTGGAAATCAAAATGAATACAATGGGGAGATCTTTTTAAGACCAAACTAAGGAAAAAAACATTCTTGCAGAGCTGCATATGATCTACAATAGAGAAGAATCCTTATGGAGACTAAAATATAGGGCTATCTGGCTTAAAGAAGGAGATAGAAATACAAGGTTTTTCATATGACTACTTTGAAGCACAGAGCTTGTAATAGGATTATGGAAGTCACTAAAAGTAATGGCACTATCATAAAAGATCCCAACAACATTAAAGAGGAAGCTCTCAATTTTTATAAAACAATTCTTAATGAGAGGAGTATCATTAACGAAGAGGCAATTTCTTTCAAGTCGGAGGCTATTCCCCATAAGAAAATTGAGGAACAGAGATTTAAATATATCACTAAAGTTGTCACACTTGAAGAACTACAAAAAGCTTTGTTTACTTTAGAAGGCGACAAGGCTCTGAGCCCGGATGGATTTTCTATAAAAAAAAATCAGAATTTTTGAGAAATATGCTCGGATGATCTTTTTAGAGCAGTGAATGAATTCTATAGAACTGAAAACCTTTTGAAAGAGATGAATAACACACACATTGTTCTTACTCCAATAAAAATGGATGCTAAGGACTTCAAAGATTTCAAACCTATCAGCCTTGTGAATGTTATCTATAGAATTTTTACCAAAATCATTGCTACCAGGCTTCAATTTATTATGAATGATTTAATCTCAAGGTAGGAGAGTGGATTCATTAAAGGTAGGATTATCCAAGATGGAGTGATTATGGTGCATGAAACCATACACTCTATGGATAATAACAAAAAAGTGAATATGGTCCTTAAGCTTGATATGAATAAAGCCTTTGATAAGGTCTCTTGGGATTTTTTAGACAAAGTTTTGATTAATTTGGCTACCTTGCTAAATTTAGAAAAATTATTAAGGCTTGCATCAATACGGTTAGATTCTCAATAATGGTTAATGGTGAGCCGGTGGGATTCTTCACAAGTAGCAGAGGACTAAGACAAGGGGACCCAATATCCCCCCTGCTCTTCATTTTTATGGTAGACAGTCTTAGTCGAACAATTGGTCAAGCAATTATTGACGGTCTCCTGATAGGATCAAAGCCCACTTCCATTAGTCACATAGCTTCTCATCAACAATTTGTGGATGATACAATTATTCTCTTAATGGCATCATTCCTTGAAGCTCAGGCTATCAAAGCTATTCTGAAACTTTATGAAGTTGCTTCTGGGAAAGAGATCAATTATGACAAAAGCTCCATATTCTTCTTCAATACGCCTAAGGAAAGATAGCCGAACATTGTGAAAATTTTGGGATGTAAAATAAGTGTGCTTCCAGCCACTTACTTAGGACTCCCTCTGGGCACTAAAAAAGTTTGTACCAAGGTGTGGAATGATTTGTTGGAGATATTTTTAAAAAAATGGCTGGATGGAAAGGAGCCATTCTTTCTAGTGCTGGTAAATGCTTGCTCATCAAAAGCACTCTTCAAAACCTGCCTATTTATATAATGTCTCTTTATAAGATCCCTACCACCTTGAGAGAAAAAATTGAGAGGATCCAAAAAACTTCTTATGGTAGGGCATGGAGGAGAAGTTTAAATACCATTTAGTTGCTTGGGATAAGGTTTGTACTCCAAAATCTATAGGAGGCCTAGGCATAAAAGACATCAAGAAAATGAATGAGGCTCTTATTGTGAAAATATGCTAGAGAATGCTAACTGAGAAACAACCCTGGATAGATTTAATTAAGGCTAAATACCTTAATCAACAACTTTTTTCTTCTTTTCTTCAAGACGAGCATCTTCCTTATGGTTCCATCTTTTGGAATAACTTAGTGAAGAGTAGAAATTTCATAAAACAAGGAAGTAAGTGGAAAGTAGGAGATGGTAGTGATATAAAATTCTAGGAATATAACTAGTTTAATGGCAGCCTCATGGACAGATTTGGAGCAGTAAAAGACATCATTAAAAGCAAGTATGGAACTAGAATCAAGGATTATATTGTCAGAACGGGAAACAAGAAGAAATGGAAAAAACTCACTATGGATAGAGACGATCTGACCCAGATAATTTCCTCCCTATAGGATCAGTTGGACCCTATTCCCCTAAGTCAGCTCAAAATTAAGGATGAGCTAGTCTGGAGAAGTTCTATTGATGGGAACTACTCTGTTAAAACTGGCTATAATACTTTCTTTGACAATAATCAATCTGAGTTTAATTGGAATAGAAATTGGATGGAGGAGCTAACACCTAAAATTAACTTTTTCTTTTGGCTTGCTCTTAGGGGCAGGATTATTACCACTGACAACCTAATAAGAAAAGGTTTTATAATGCCTAATAGGTATCACTTGCGTAAAAAAATACTCTAAGGATATCAGTCATTTACTCATCCATTGTGAGTATGCTACCAAAATGTGGAGTTTTTCCCTTTTTAATTTTAAAGCTTCCTAGGTGGTTTCGAGGGATTTGAGTCAGCTCTGGAAACAATGGAGCCCACCCTACAAGCATTGTGTCATGAGAAGGCTCTGGAATTTGGTAATGCCTCATATTATTTGGATGATATGGAAATATAGAAATGACATTATCTTCAGAAATAGTAATTAGAATTATAAGCTCGGCATTGGGAAAATTTCTAATGCTATTAAAGAGAATATTGTTAAATTTAAACCCCCTAAGAACAAGAGTTACCCAGCAAATGAAGATCACATCTTGTCCCAATGGTAGATTGGAGCTGATAGTATCTAAAATATTTCAGGTAATAATATTGATAGATCTTTGATACAATGGCATCCTCCAGATCTTAACTGGTATAAGCTGAAATTTGATGGGGCCTCTAAGGGTAACCCTGGAATTATAGCAGGGGGAGGAGTGATCAGGGATCATAAAGGTAGTTTGGTGGCTTCTTATCCTAGTAAAATGGGAATACAAACTAATCATTTTGCTTAAGCATTATCTGCTTTATGGGGCCTTAGAATTGCTCAGATTCATAACATCCAAAATCTCATCCTAAAAGGAGACTCACTCAATATAATCAATCATTTTAATCAGTGTTCGCCCCAAGTTGGAACATCAAAGACTTCATCTTAAAGTCCATAAGTATTTTTCAAACCTTCAATAATATTCAGATAAAGCATACCTACCGGGAGGGTAACAAGATGGTAGATGCATTGGCTAACTATGGCATAAATGTTAATCACATTATATGGGATAATAGTGATCACATCCCTGAGCAGATTCAAAATAGCATCCAAGAAGATACTTATGGGCATACAAACTTGGGATAAAATTAATGAGCATTGGGAGGGGTTATTTATGAATAAGACTTGCACATGCGCGGATAAGTTTAAATCAGTGCTTAAATAGATATTGATGGGCATTCAAGGCTATACAAAGTATAATGATGATTTAAAGTGGTTTTATCTTAAGATTAAAGCCACACATGTGGGAAATATTATTCCTATAACAGCTATTAAACTGTGTTTTACGGATTCTCAAGTCCGTGGTAAGGCTGATGATGTTCTGGAGTTGATTTCAAAGGAGACTGATGCTCGCACATGCGGGAAATCACAGGTTCAGATCAACAATAATGCAGTCATTCGTGGGAAGTGCCACGACAACAACGGATATACTATAAATTTTTCCCATAGCGTGAGAAAAAATAAAGCAAGGCATGACTATGGGTTCTGTCAAATTTCTCAAAGGAATTTTGAATTTTACACTATCAGTTATTCAAAACTGGTGAAAATGGGAAGAGCTCCATGCCAGATCGAGCCCAGCACGGATCCGGAGTGGAAAAACAATGAAGAGCTTTGGAATCTTCTAAACAAGGGAGGCATCACTAATTTCATTGAGAAGATACAAGGTCATGACCAAGACATCTTTGTTCAGTTCACAAAGGACTAGAAAGACCGTAAAGTTGAGTATGGAGGACAGAAATTTTTGATCAATGAAGAGTTAATCACTGAAGCTATTGGCTTGGGAATGGATGGGTATCGATTTTTCAATAAAAGAATGGACAGGCCCACTGAGGAGAGGAAATTTATGGAAGGAAATGAGAAACTAGTTTTTGTCATGGTGGGTCTACAAGTCAACTCTATCCCTTCACCTTTCGACGAGGTCACCCGTATAATGGTGAGATACATTTCTCTTGAGGGGAGATTTGTCACAATGCCCTTAAAGCATCTCGTGTTTCTAAACCACTTCCATAGGAACTACATGTCATGTTTCCCTCATTATTTACTTAACTCTCTTGAGTGCTCCATCTTGGAGTTTCAAAATCATGTGCGAGTGGTCCCGCTACATCAAGGGCTCATTTTCTTATTGCATAAGCTGTGCCTTCTCAAGCTTCTCGGCTTCCCTATCTCCCCCATCTCTATTCCTTCTTTCCCCACCATCGTCACGAATACCACTCCCTCTTTACCCTTTACTACATTTTCTTCCCCTCTACCTTCCTTCTCGGCTCCCCCTGTCATCCCCCCCACCTCTGCCCCCACCCCTTTCACCTCCACCTTGAACAGGCCTAGAACTAGATCATCTAAAAGGCTAAACCTGGAAACCCTTGTTTCAGGAAATGTGCCTCAGGACTTGGAGGTTGCCCATAATATCCTACACATTATTAGTACAGGCTCTCAGGAGACACACGCTAAGAGCTCCATTAAAAGGCTAGAAGCATTAGAAACTGACATGTTACTGTTGAAAGAGGAAGTAAAACAATTGTCTAAGCAAAAAGGTAAGAGAATGAAGGAGGAGGAGGCTGATATTGGCAACAATCAGATGTAAGATATCTATAAAAAAATTTACTCCCTGAACAATAGACTTGGAAAAACTAAGACTCACCATGATTATAATATGGCTATTTTTAATGCAATTGATGAGTTTATTAAGCAGCACATTCGTTGCGTCTCTATTCTCAACGGCATACCAGCTAATCTTTGGGGAACGGATAAAGAAAGCAAACAAATCATCCAACAGCTAGATACTACTGACCCTACTCATATGATGGCATTGGCTATGTTCACCTCCTGGCAGAATATCAAATCCAAAATTGCTAAAGCCACCAAGAAATAATTTTGGATCTGCGTTGTTCTTGCTGATTTTAGTTGTAGTTTTTACTCCTTTGTTGCTATTTTTTTGCTGCTCTTTTGCAGTTTTCTAATTGGTTGGCTATTTTGGGATAACTGCTCTTTGATTACACTAGTTTTTATGTCTTATTTGGATCTTGATCCTTCTTTTTATGTTTTTCACTCATATTCTGGCTTCTAGGCCCCCCTTTTTATATACAAGGGTATAGTCCCTTTCAAAAAAGTATTTACCAACAATAAAAAATAATAATAATTTAATTAGATTAATTAAATTAATATTAGTAGGGTGAAGGGGGTCATGACAGGTAAATTTAATAAAGGGTTCTTATTGGTCAAGGTACAAAATGGGAGTGTGACCTGATTTTAGTGTCTAAATTTTGCCCCTTTTATTGCATAGCTTATATTGCTAAGCGATGCTAACAAAAATAATATGTGGTTACGCCATGTGTGGGTGAAGGTGATCCCTCTCACACCAGGAACTGACGAGGTAGCAGGCTGAAGCGGTGAGTGGTTTTATAAAAGAAAAATATGAGGAAAAGGCAGGTGAGCATGAGGAAAAAAGGGTGAAAGGTCTACTCGGGAAATCTAGGTAATGGGTTAGGGTCAAAGGTAGCAACACTCAAATGCATGCACACGTATAAATTGTAGCATGCTACCGGGTTAAAGAGTAGGAAAAATTTACATCATCTAAGGTCAATAGGTTTATCCGAATAGGGTTGAAGTGAATCCAGTATCCAAGGTATAGGAAATGATTAGGAAACACAACGTAGGTTAGGTACAGGAACATTTAGGTATGTTCCAGTATACCAAAGGTAGGGTGAGGATAAATGGTCACAGCATTAGGCTAGGTAATTTCATTAGGTCAACAACATAGGTAACAGTGCCACAAGGTATAGCGAACACATGAGGTCAAAGGTCACTAGCGATGGTCTAGGTCCAAATATCTCAGTATACATGTCTAGATGATGGATAGGATGAGATAGACATGTATATTGAGATACACATTTATTGATTTGTATGATGAGATATATGGTATTTTGTGATTTTTTAATGTGTGTATGAGACATTGGTTTATGGCTTGTGTTAGATGAGATATGGATTTTTTGCTTTAATGTGATTTGAAATTAGGTGATTTAGGCATGATGAATTTAGGTTGGTTTAGGCATGGATAGAGTCAGGTTATAGGCATTGATCAAGTCAGGATTGGTTAGGCATGGATCGAGTCAGGCTATAGGCATAGAACAAGTCAGGTTTGGTTAGGCATGGATCGAGTCAGGTTATAGACATGAATCGAGTCAGGTTTTGTTAGGCATGGATTGAGTCAGGTTTGGTTAGGCATGGTTGAGTGAGGTTTGTTTAGGCATGGTCGAGTTGAAAGTAGGTTTAGTTATAATTCATTATTTTGGCAATGAATGATATTATGGGTCATATGTGAGGTATAATCTATGCATAGTGATGATAGAGAGATGGTAGGTGTAATGAATGTATGATGTGGTAAGCAACTTGTTATGTATGTGGCTTCATTTCCAATTTTTTTATAAAAGGGGAACTAAGTGAAATGTTATGTAAATGGTAATTTAGGCATGGTTGATGAATTGTTTTAAGGTAGAAAAAAGTTGAGCTAACCTCTAAGGGTTCCATGCCCTTGGAGTACTTCCTACATAGTCCCAGTGAAAAGGGACCTCGGGCCGATGTAGTTCTCCCATGAGCTAGGAAAGAATATGAAAATGAGTTGGTAGGTTTTTGGGCGTGTTGTGGGTTTAGGTTTAATAGTTGTAGGTAGATTATATGTTAAAGGATGTAGGTGAAGGTGATTATTGTGAAAGGGGAGGATTACCAAAAAGGTAAGCATCAAGGACCAAGTTCTGTATAAGGTAATCAAAATGTAAACAAAGATGGTTAAAAGATAAGAGGGGGAAATAGAGCCACCTTATTGGGTAGGATCATACTGAGTAGATTATACCTTGGAAGGGGTGATTAACATAAGATCCAAAAGACATAGCATGATTAACTATTCTATGATGAAGGTAGTCACAGGATCACCAAATGTCTAAATTCCAAGATGTCCCTTGAGGTAATTAAGGAAATGAGAGTGGAAATGGTAAGGAGGGTGAAAGGTAGTTAATTTTATATGTTTTGAGTGATGGTGCTTTTGGGCAAGGGGTACTAGGTCACAATGGGCAAGTCCATGACTAAAAAGTTTTTTGTTTTGATAGACTGATTGATGTGGGAAGTCTATATGGGATAAATAATATGGTACTCCTTGAGGTATTCATGAAGCTGATCAATGTGGGAAGCTTCGGTTTTCCTCATTTTTTGTTTTTTTTGTTAAAACCTACACATAGCTGTCCTTCGAGGGAGCATTCTATTTATAGCAAAAAAAATTCTAGAGGAAGATGTCCTTTTGAAGGAGTCATCTATTTATTAGAAGTTTGACTCAAGGAGTTTGGTCCCATGTGAGATCTTTGAAATCATGGACAAGACCAAGGTGCAAGATAGGACTCTTGTTCAAAAGGAAAGGTAGAAATACCATGGGATCTAATCTAAAGGTAGACAAAAAGTAACCATGAGAATCATGCTATGTGTAGTGTTGTGGTACACATATTCAAGAGAAGAGATAACAAGTGATAGGTACTCACATGATTCTTTTTTAATCATTGGGGAGGTTTATGGAGTGGATAGTGCTCAAGGGACGATCCTAGAAAGAGACAAAGGTTGTGGTAGAGTGATGAGTCAACAATAGAATGGTCAAAGATGAAATGCGTTAAGGGACTCAGGTTTGGGTTTACCATCAAGTGAAGATAAATGATAGGCACCTGATCCATAGGTATGAGTTACAATGTATGGTCCAAGCCAATTAGGAGTGAATTTACCCCATTTACTTTTTTTTTCTTTAGTTACGTGTTGATTTTCTTTCAAGACAAGGTAACTGACTTGGAAGGTTTTTTCATGAACATGTTTTTCATAAGCACGTTTAATACATTGTTGGTAAACTTAAAGGTGATATAGAGCATTAAGATGGCATTCATCTAATAACTCTAGTTGTGTCAAGCAGTCCTGACGAAAGTCATCATTAGTAAGCTCGTCATGGAGATAAATACGGAGTGAGGGGATCTAGACTTCGAGAGGTAGAACACCCTATGTATCATACACCAGAAAAAATGGTTTGGCCGCAGTGGAAGTACGAATACTAGTACGGTATGCCCATAGGGAAAAAGGAATATGCGTATGCAAATCCTTCCCAGTATCGTCAACCACTTTCATGAGAATTTTGTTCAGGGTTTTGTTATTGGATTCAGCTTGGCCATTGGTTTGTGGGTAATAAGATGATGAGAAACTAAGCTGAATGTTGAAGGTTTCACAAATATTTTGCAATGTTTTGTTTTTGAATTGTTTTCCATTGTCAGTGATGAGGTGATGAGGGACACCAAAGTGGAAAATGATGTTATGGTTAATGAACTCACATATTTTCTCATCTTTCGTGGACATGATTGGTATGTCCTCCACCCATTTTGTGTAGTATTTAGTAGCAGTTATGATCCATTGATGGTGTTGGGAAGAATGGGGATTGATTTCTCTGACAAGATTTGAACCCCATTGAGAGAAGAGCCAAACATCACGAGTGACCTGTAAGGCATGACTGGGTGTATGATGAAGGTTGGAATGTTGTTGACATTTTACACAACATTTGACATAGTCGCAACAATCATGGTTAAGGGTCAGCCAGTAATAGCCTAGGTGAAGAATATGCTTAGCAATAATAAGGCCACTAAAGTGACCTTCTTATATGCCATCATGAACCTCCTTAATGGTATAAGGAATTTCTAAACTTGTGAGGCATCGTAAGAAAATACCATCAAAGCCACGCTTATAGAGGAGTCCCCCTAGGATGACGTAATGAGAGACCTTTTTAAGGAAGACACATTGTCCGTTATGGGTGAGATCAAAAGGTAAGATGGAGAAAGAAAGGTAGTCAAAGTATTGTTTATACCAAAGGTCACTCGAGTCTGGGGTTTTGGTTCTAACTGAGTAAACATCATGAGGTAAATAAGAAGATGAATGGAGGCATTGTACGGTGAAAAAAAAAATTTAATCGGCAGGGGAAGTGTGTATTTGGGAAGCTAGGCAGGCCATGGTATCTACAAATTTGTTGGTTGAACGTGGGATAGTTTGAAGGGTGTAACGATCAAAGGTGGTCAAAATTATGTTGACATGTTGTTTATACTTTTGAAGTATCTCTTTATGACATTGTTACATACCATTGACTCGGTTTATGACCAATTGTGAATCACCAAAGATGTTGATTGATTTGATATCTAGGGCATATCTAGCTTAAAGACCTAGTATGAGCACTTCGTACTCAATAATATTATTGGTGCATTCAAAGTATAGTTTGAAAGACAAAGGCATGGGTTCTCTATCCAAAGGAATGAGGATAATACCAGCCTCACCCCCATACTGACATGTGGAACTATTGAAGAAAAGTTTCATTTGTTAAGGGGGTTCATCCAGGGAAAGAGTAGCAATTGACTCATATGGGAAGTCAAAATTAGAGGGTTGATCCCCGAAAATAGGTGCATAGGTCAATTGGTCAGTGATGGCTTGGACCTTGATGGACTTTTGGTGAATGAATTTGAGGTCAAAATCAGCTAAAAGCATAAGCCATTGTGCGGCACACTGATTTTGATAAGGTTTGGCGTACATGAAGTGTAAGGGATCGGTGTTGGTCATGACATAGGTTTTTTGGTTGTTTAGGTAATGGCGGAGTTTGGTGGCAACAAAAACTAATTCTAAGAAAAAAAATTTAGGATGGTTGTATCGAGTTTCATAGTCCAAAAGAGTATGGCTTATGTAATAAACTGCCTGCTCCCTATGTTGTTCATCACGATGAGCAAGCATGGCTCATAAGGAATGATCGGTAGTGGATATGTATAGGTAAAAATTTTGATCGTATTTAGGTGGAATGAGTACAGGTGGTTGGAGAAGGTATTGTTTTAGGGCCTCAAAATCTTTGTGATAGTCATCATCCCATTTAAAGGAAACATCCTTCCTGAGCAGATGATGAAATGGTTAACACCGATCAGATAATTGTGAAATGAAATGGGGAATGGACTACAATTTACCTTACAAGCAGTGGAGTTGGTGAAGGTTAGTAGGTGGAGGCATTTCAAGGATGGCCTTGACTTTAGCAGGGTCAACTTATATACCACGGAGGGAAATAATAAATACTAGGAGCTTTCCTGAGAGAACCGTGAAGACGTAATTTTTAGGCTGAAGGTGGATGCAATATTTAATGAGGCGATCAAAGTTGGTGTTGAGGATAGTGAGGTGCTCAAAGAGAAATTTAGATTTGGCTAAGATATCATCCACATAATCTTCTAATATGCGATCCATGATATCATGGAAGATATAAGTCACAGCACGTTGATATGTGGCACCAGTGTTTTTAAGGCCAAAAGGCATGACTAGATAGAAAAAGGTTCCCCAAGGGGTGATGAATGCGGTCTTGTGTTGATATTCTCAGGAAATAAAAATGTTTTTATAACCCGATAAGCCATCCATGAGTGATAGCATCTCATGACCAGTGGTGAGGTCAACCAGTTGATCAATACTAGGCAAGGGAAAGTCATCTTTTGGGTAGGCTAGGTTAAGGTAACATAAGTCTGTGCAAATGTGGAGTCCCCCTATTGCTTTAGTAATAGGGACAATGTTGGAAATCCAATGTAGATAATCAATGGGTAAGATGAAGGAAATGGAAAGAAGGTGTTGAAGTTATTCTTTGATGAGAAGAGCAATGTGAGGGTGCATTTTCCTCAGCTTTTGTTTTATAGGTTTGGCATCGGAAACGGTTACGATATTGTGAACCACTATAGTGGGGTCAATACCAGGCATATCTACGTAATACCAAGTGAAAGCGTGGTTATGACCTAGCAGAAAAGAAATGATGGCTTCCTATTCAAAAATGTCTAAAGATTGTCTGATCTTTAGGATGTGTGGGTTGTCCTGAGTATGAATTTTGATCTCGATATTCGATTCATTCAACATGGTTTGCATCTCAGGGGGTAACAACTGATGAATATATGAGTCTTCTACACCAAGGTAGGTGAGTATGGATTCATCATCCTGACATTAAACAACAATAATTATAGGTGTATCATCATCGATCATATTAGGATACAGGAATGGAAGAGTGGAAGGGGCCTTGCCTTTGCGTTGATAAGTCAAAGGCCCCAAGGAAATGGTGTTTATGAAAAAAAAATTAGGAGGGATAGATTCAGGATCCATCAACTCCATCGATGAGGGTGGTTATGAAGATGAAGGTGGAGAATGGCTAGGGTCCTCAATGAGTTCAATGCGGGCCTATTTGGTAGGAGGTTCGAGGAAGTTGATACCACTATGGTCGTTATGTTTACGGGTGGTACATGAAATAATGGTATACTAGCCTTGCTCGTAAAAGAAAGAACGAAAACCCTTCCACACACAGTGGTGCAGGAAGGTGTGGGTGAAATGGCGATTGGTAAGTGATTGGAAGTTAGTGTAAAATGTTCAGGTTTATGATGGTGGTTCAAGTGTCTAAGTGGTAGTATAAAGTCCCACATAGGTGAGACTAGTATGAAGATGAGGAGAACCATAAAGCAGATGTTCTCCTATATGGTGATCATAGCAAGGGTGTTGGTGAAGGATTCCATACTCTTGTGGAGTAAGGAATGTGTTAACACTATATAGGCGGTACTCCCCCAGAGTGAGGCATTGAAAAACACCTTCCAAGGGATCAGTGGTTAGTAAGTAGGTAGCTGGAATAGATGATGTGTGAGAGGTCAATGTAGAGGTGGATTTAATGGATTAGGAAGCTAATGGGTTGGTCGTGGAGGTTATAGTAGTGGTAGGAATGGAGGAGGTATGTGCGGTGAAAGCAGCAGCTGTACTGGTAGGTAGAGGTGTAGGTGAAGCGGTATTGGTTGCAGAGGTAGACGGCTTGATAGGTATGAGCACATCATTGGGTCGGTAAAGGATGTTACATGTTTTGAAAGGTGATGGGTCAGTCAGAATGGTATAAGTGTGTCCTTCGTGTTCAAAATTTACACAACGATGCAAAGTGGAAGGAATGCAACCCATGACATGGATTTAGGGTCTACCAAGTAATAACTTATATTAGATTCCCCCTCCAAAATGTAAAAAAATTCTGGAATAGTACGGGGGGCCACATAAAAGTGAAGGATGATAGTGCCTAGTGTGGAGGTGATAGTGTCATTAAATGAATGCAACATGACTAGATGTTTATGAATGCAATTCTTAGGTATGCGCATTTGAGAAAATGCATGGGATGAAATGATGTTAATAATAGCACCTCCATCAATCATCACATGGCGTACCTGTATGTCACCAATGTGGATGGAGATGAAGAGGGATGGGTCCAAGTCATCATTTTGGTGTGGCGCGATCTCTTCCTCTGAGAAGATAAGGGAGGCCACTTGGTGAAAAATATGGGGTGAAGATGAAGGTGGTAATTTGGTGAGAGAAGCTACAAGATGGGGTTTGATGATGGAGGCTATGGGAGTAGGGTCATTGGGTAAAACCTCAATAGATTGAAGAACCTCCATGAGATCTTGACAATGGGATTCTGAGATTTGGATGAGATTGTATAACGAAATTTTGAGGGGAGACTGGTGTAATTGTTTGAGTATGGTGCGATGTGTGATGCCACTAGAGATGGGGTATGTGGGGCCATGGATAGTTATTTTAGGTATGGGTGCAGATGGTATGTTGGGTATAGGATTGGTTGGTAGGTCAATTTCCTTTCCTTTACCCTTCTGTGTACATGTAGTGACATGTATCATGTTGAGTTGAGGAGAGTTGGAAAATGGAGAAGGTATAGGATGAGTGGTGTAACGACATGAAGGGAAAAAACCTACTAGAGGAGAAAATTCTTGTGAGGTGAGCTAGGTGCAAGGACATTGGGGTGGTGGTGTGGCAAGCTCTTTGATATGAACCATGTTAATTTCAAATCTTTAGGGTGACTCTAGGAGTGGTGAGGGTGGAGGTTGTGGTTATTGAGTGGGCAGTGTGGGAATGGGTGTCGGTGAAATAGGATCCTCATTCAGAAGGTTTTCGTCATCAAAGTTGGTTTTTGGTGGACACAATTAGATAAGGATGGTTTTTAAGGCCTTTCGATTCTCCACATCATGCCCTGGCACACATCATGCCCTGGCACACGATGGTATTCATAAATTTTATAATCGTCAAACCCTTTTGGCTTGGGTTTGAGGGCATCATAAGATCGGAGTGGTGTTAATGTGATAACAAAATTCTCAAGGAGGTTAGTTAAAATTTTGGCATAGGACCCTGCTAGTAGATCACAATGGGAAGTGAACATGGGTTTGGGTGTAGGTATGGTTGATTATCAAGGAACTGTTTTTGGAAGAGTCGGAACAGGTCAAGTTACAGTTTTTGGTGCTAGTGTGGTTTTAGGTATTGGTCATGTTTGTTTGGGTAGGGGTACAGTAGATGAATAGGTAAGAGGGTTTGTGGTTGTTTTGACTACCTTATTGTGGGGTAGTGGGGTTATTTTTTGGGTTACACCTTCTTGGGTAAAGGTGATGTGGGTGTACAAGGTCTAGAAGGAAAAGTATACCAAGGAAGACGGTTAGTTACCCACGGGGATAACATGGGTGATATGAAGGTAGATGATGCGGGTCATGCTTGGGGTGTGAGGGATAATGACTAAAGTGTAGTGGGTAGTGATGTAATAGATGAGGGTATTGGAGGTATTAGTGGTAAAGAAACTGTAGGTGCAGGAGTAAGTCATGTTGTGTGCTTGGGTACGTGAGAGGTTTGTGTGGAAGGAATGGGTTGTTGTGTTATTGGTTTATGGATGGGTGAAGGTCGCTTGACCATGTTGGGCAGCTAAGGTCTTAAGACAGATGGGATAAGTGTGGGTGTGATTAGTACTGTCAGGGTATGAGGTTGATGAGTTTGTTTCATTGGTTTGGCTGTCAGAGAAGGTGTGGTATTGACATTGAAGGATGTAGCTAAATCCAGTTTAATAGGTGGATGAGTGAGGCTAGTGGTTAGGTTGACCCCTAAAGTGGTAATAGGTTTAGTTGAGGAAAATGTTTTAGGTGTGGGTCTGGGTTTAGATGTAGGTCGGGTTATGGGTAAGGGTGTGGTTTGAGTGCTAACAGGTATCGTGGAAGGGGTTGTGATAGAGGTGGTTGTATATGGTTTGATTGATCAAAATTTTTTTGGGTACATAGTGGAGGTATCAACAAAGGATCTCTGCATCTGTGTTGAGACATGGAGTAAGAGGCACCCCCATAGTAAATCCCTATCCACATAATCTAAGTGATTGACCAAACATGAGAATGGCACGTCTGTAGGTGGAGTTGGTGAGGATCTAATGGAAATTCCCATAAAATGTGTCTTAAAGACAGGGAATTGGCTAGCTTTAGCTTCCATGGGTAAGAGATCTGAAAGCGGTTCGATGGGGTTATGGGTAGCTCATGGAGAATGCTCACCAATAGGAAAAGGTATCTCAACTGGGTCTATTGTAGGTGGAGGAGATGATGGGAGCTCCTCTATGAGTGGAGGAACATATGGGCAATTGTCTATGGGTGGAGGAGATAATTGGTGCTCCTCTATGGGTGGAGGAGGTAATGGGAGTTCCTCTATGGGTGGAGGAGGTACTGTGGGTAAAGGTTCTCTAAGTGGTGAAGCTGAGGGTGAGATGGGATAAATGTTAGTGGAAGACCCCTTTGTTGGTGATGAAGGAGATGAAAGGTGTTCCTTTGTTGGTGAAGAAATAGGGGAGGTTTTTTCCAACACAGAAGGAGGATTTTGGGCTAAGATCTCCTCTATGGAATGAATATGGGGTAATTAGGAGGTGATAGGTACCTCATTAAAGATAGCATGAACCTCGTGGGTATGGGTATCATGATTTGATGTCTCACCAATTTGATTGGATGAAGGGACATGGTCGAGAAATGGTTTTTTGAAGATTTTTAGATTTTGGTTGGGGGTGGCATTGGGATTATCTGCAGTTAACTCACCTTTCTCTAGCATTTCTTGGACAATATTTTTGAAAGTGATGCAGTTTTCATCACTATGACCCTTAACTCGATGATAGTTACAGAAATGATGTTCTTTATACCATGCAGGCATGGGGTGAGCAACGTCAAAACTAGTGTGTGGTTTCATAGGTGGAAGGGTGATGGATCCGGATTTGATAAGCTTTTCTAAGACCGAAGAGTAAGGTTCCCCAATTGGGGTATATTTTCACTACTCTCATCTAAATTGAAAATTCTAGATAGGTGAGAGAATAGATGAGGGGGTAGCCTTATTTAATGGATGAGCTGGGCCGGCCTTAAGTACCACTGCCTTAGTAGTGCCCTTAGCTTTTGAATAATTGGTTTTTGGTTTGGAAGAAGAAGAGGTATCATTCGACTTGAATGTCGAATTCTTATTGTGTAACTAGATTTTCTTCTCCTTGATGACTTGAATCTCTAACTTTCATGCCATAGTGAATGCCTCATCGAATGTTTGGAAGGTTTGGACCTGCAGGGTCAGGGAGATATGTCTAGCACAATCCCATGTGAAGAGGTCGATGAGTTCTATTTCTAACAGTTTGAAGGTAACTTTATTGATCAGGCTGTGCCAGCGAGTGATAAAATCTATGACAGATTCATCCTCATACTAATGTGTGGAATATAGATCAGTCATGGTAACCTTCTTAATGATATTGATAGAGAAATTATCTAAGAAGGCTTGGGCTACTTGATTGAATGAGAATATAGAGTATTTAGGTAACATGTTATACCAATCTAATGCAGGTCCAGTGAGAGACATGGGAAAGGTTCTTAAAAGCAAGACATCATCATGAGCGATTAGATAAAACCCATGTTTGAACGACCACAAATGTTGTTATAGGTCTTATTTTCTATTGAAACGATTGAATTCAGGCATTTCCCAATGCACAGGATATGAATGGATAGGAATGGATGGGTGAATAGGCTCATTGTAAGTATCGTTGTAGGTGAGAGTGTTACGGGAGCCAGAAACTGATGCCTCCAATGTTTGCATCTTCTCCAACATCAATTTAATTAGATCATTGGTGGGTTTTGATTATTAGATGCCTCCCGTAGCATGAGAAGGTTGGTTTTGGGAATATAATGGGGGTCACACTCCAGTGTATGGGGCTGCCATGTAGAGCGATGGAGAACAAAGTAGTGACACAGGGGGTACGTACCCAGAATGTATAATGGATGAAATGGAAGGTTGTTGGTAGTATGTATATGGGGGTGGAAGGGTCGTGGTAACCCTAGTGGTAATAGGGGCTAATGATTTTGGAATAGAAAGAACCATGTTCTGAAATGGGGTAGGGGTCACCGACACTTGAGGTGGTAATGAAGCCATGGGTATGTGTGAGACATTAGGTGCAGATGAGTTTGTGTTTGGGGTAGTTGTCGAGGGTACGGTGGATGTAATTGGTGAAACAGATGTAGAAGACATGGCATTCATAACAGGTATAGGACCTAACTGTGAAATGACTAGGGGTAAATTGGATGTAGGAAGCACGGAGCTAGATGGTGTTGATGTGGGAGTGGGTACGAGAGTTAGAGGTAAATATATGGGCATTCAATATATCAAATGACCCGAGGCATCTTGAGTGGATGCGTGGGAAAGGTAAAACTGCAAGGTGGAAGGGTTTTTTTCAAGGAGTCATGCAAAATCCTCATCTCCAGTAGTGATAGTAATAGGTTGGATGGGATCGATGGCTGGTGATAAAATAGAAGGTGGTGAAGGACTAGGTGGGAGTGGTTGACAATTGGCATGAAAGACGAGTGTGTTTTCTTGTCTTTGGGTCAGCACCATGTGAACCAAAACTAATCAGGTAGGGTTGCTTCTCTATAAATGACACAGACAACAGCAGGAATAGGGGAATCTGGTGATAAAAAGTGGGTTAAGTATGAAATGGTGGCTGGAATGTGAAACAAGATAACCAATGCCAGTTACAGAAAACTGATGCCGATCAGGTGTAATTATATGATGGAAAAGTGATAAGTGAGCATGGGAATCTACAAGTAACTCTTCCTCACACCCGACCTCCCTAGGTCATGCCGAGACAGCCAGTGGGGATGGAATATGTGTAGGGTATGGGTAAACTAGTTAGGCAATCTTATATCTTCGACACGCACTAATGGAATCTATGAATCTAAGGCAAAGAAGGCCCTCCTAACTTGAACTGGTGTGATAGATCGGTCAGTGAGGATGACTGCTCGAAGGCTCCAATCAATATCGAGCTTTGGTGTAATCCAGTCTATAGGTTGTGGTATACAGGGAAAATGACCTGGGATTGTTTTGTGTATATCTCTAGATAGGGTCATCGGATGGATGATGGATATAGTGGATTCTATGGGCGATTTTGCGGTCTAGTCCAGAAATCCTTAGCTTTGTTAGCTGTTATATCCAACAAGGATAACTATGTGATGATGATAGGCACAAGTGGAGGTGATCTGAATACTAATGTGCGTGAGCTAGTGTCAATGTCGGATTGACTTGTGGACTCGTTGGGTTGTGGGATTTATGGATCATAACCATAGATTCATGGTTGTTGTCGACCTACTATGGTCATGTGCGAAATCAATCCCTAATCCCTAGTATCCAATAGTCATATGCCTTTTTGGCCTCTATGTTTAGAACTACAAGTTGTGTAATCTTCTCAAAGTACCTTACAGGCGTTCTAGCAACCTGAATTCTTAAGCTAGTGTCTATATTAGTGAGAATGTCTCTTGCGTATGGTTGTGGGACCAAAGGATCACAACCAAATGTTTGCTCTCTTTCAAGCCCTTCTACAGTCATGTGGATTTTTATCTAGGGTAACTTGTAGTTTGGTTGGTTTGACCAAAACGTATGTGCTTGGTCATCTTCAATGTTTAACCCTCTTAATTGTGAACCGATCTGTTGTAAGTCTACTATTGTTTTAAAGACTTGGATTATAAGATTCTAGTCTATATCGGTTATTGTTGTAACAAGATTGGGTTGAGGCATGATAGGCTCAAATACATATTCTCTGGGCACCCTAGGTCCCATGATTGTCATGCAAAAGGAAATGATATAAAGCTAACTAATGACATAATAAATTGACTATGCAAGATATATCTATGTATATTCCTAAATCTGATATTTTTGATAAACTATTGAACAGAATTTAAAAGAGAAATTATCTAATATATCTATAAATTGACAACTGAACTAATAACAAAATTAAAACAAACAAAGTAGCCGAGTATAGCTACTTGTCTGTGTAGTTGTGAATCTATTCTAAATAACTAGATAACTAATCTAATCTATTTGAAAGACTCTCGATCCTACCTCAGAAGTGAGGAGTGAATCATAGTTTCTCATAAACTATCAATCCCCACAGCTTCCTCGGCAATATTGAAAGTGATATTAACTAAAATGAAATGATTGACTACTTTATTTGATTTGTTTTAACTAGAAATTTGAAAGCTTGAACCTGGATATTATAGAACAGTGGCGAATCTGGTTATGTATGAATTTGTCCCCTCAGTGTGATCTCCTCATTCCTTCGTGCTCATGTGGATCCAAAAAATTGTGTAATTCCATTATCAACAGAAGTAGATATTGGAATAGTGGTAACGTAGGATACAGACCAAATATAATGTGAGTAGGAGAGGGATAGTGCAAGAGAACAGAGCTTGGCTTATGTAATTCCTAGCGGGATCTATTGCGAGTCATGCAACACAAAACATCCATAACCTAAAACTATTTTTTTTGATGAACAAAACCTATAAATTTAATGGCTTCCTACTGAATATCAAACTATCCTACTCCAATTGATTGGATGAAATAATAAGAACACTTGTACAAGGAGAATATGTGGCTTCCTAACTGCTAAACAATACTAACCATGCATACAATAAATGAAACTATGAATCCTAAGCAAAATTGAAACGATAAACTATTGAAATGAGAAATTCAAAGGCAAATTTGAGGGGGGGAATTTTCTTGAGCACAAGCCAGCTATTTATAGAATCCAATTTACCCAAAGGTGAAAACCAATTTGATCTCTTAAACCATAAACAATGCCAAAACACTATTCTAGGGAACCAGAATCATGAATACAAGCAAAGGTAGTGAAAAAAATATGGTAAACATTGATTTTTATGTGAGTCACGATAAAAGAAATGTTTTGGAAAAATGCGTGTAGGAAAACCGCCCTAAGCAGGGTGGCAGTTACAGGGCCGCTGCCTAGTTAGGGCGGTGGTTTCGTTACTAGAGACCGAAAGGAAAAGGAAAAGAGAGGGAAGGAAAAAGCAAAGCATGCAGGGCTAAACGGGGCATGCGGGATGTTAACGTATACTTGGAGAGATTTTCTAGATCCTGAACACCTTGCGAGGAGACCTATATCATCATTGGGGCACGTGTAATGTTGTTTTGTTGTGTAGCACCCTACAATTTTGGGTACGTACATATTTCCCCCTCAGAGAAGTGTTTTAGCCATGAAGAGGCGTAAAATGGTGGGTCTGAGTATGGCAGTCCCGAAATGGGAATTAAGAAATTATACCTGATACGCCCGTGTGTCGAAATGACACCCTGCAAGATTCCCACTACCTGTAAAATGGAAAGAGGAATCAAGTGTAGATAGACAAAATAGATTGGAAAATAAATACTAAAATAATATGAAATGAGGACGTACCATTTGTGTGGGGATAAGAACTTACCTCCGTCGGCACTCTAAACCTACGAAAAAGGGGCATTCAAAACAAGTCAGGATGCTATATATGTAAAAGTGGGCCCATTTTCCTATTCATTTGTGCTTGTTGATTTGGTTGATTTTGAGCTCTGGGACCCACAGTGATGGTTTTTGACGAGAGTATAGTCAAATCGTTCAGGAAAAGATCGTGATCATGCCTCCACGAGTGGAACACTGACCCGTGAGATCACAAGTTAGTTTTTCTTGATTTACTGTTTTTGTCCCCAAAATGTTAAAATGGTGAAATATTTGTCATGGGGGGATTATTTTTGAAAATTTCAGTTTTAATAGGGTCAATTAGGGGGGGTGCCTACTGGCTAGGCTTTGTTCGAGTCAAAATGGTCTTTATTTTGCATTTTTAGCCATTTTTAGGGCACATGACCCACGCGGGATTTCGGGACATGACCGCCACCCTGAGTAGGGCAGTGGTTACATGGCTGCTCCCCTGATCAAGATGGTGGTTACAAGACCACCACCCTTAAGGCGGTGATTACAGAACCACCTCCCTGCTCAGGGTGGCGGTTCTGCATAGAATGTAAAAACAATACTTATTTGAATTCATTTTTGCATTTCTAGCATTCTTACCTATTTTCATGATTTTTCTAATGTCATTTGAATAATAATTACTCCATTTTTTGTGTTTTGGGTGAATGCAGGTGAAGGAGGAGTATATTATATGGATCCGAGAGAGAGAGTGTGACTAGCTTCCAGTAGTATTAGATGCACTTTCTCAAGATGAGTAGGACACACTTCAGAGGGCTGTTATATTGCACATATCACAGGTCCCACATGTTGTACCTTCTATTCACATACTTTGTGACTTATTTTCATATTGGGATGCTAATCAGAAAACTTTTTGATTACCAGGAGTTAGAGGTGAGTGGACCATTACTTTGGAGGATGTTTACCACATCTTGGGGGTCCCGATCATCAAGAGATGGCTCACACTTAAGCCAGTAGGATCATAGGCTCAGATAGCACAGTGGGCCTCATATATGGGAGACGTAGTTATCTCCACTGGTTGAAGAAGGGGGTGAGGGTATGATCTATTCCTAGCCTGCCTATCCCCTTGATTCACTAGGCCATCATGGGGATCCTTGCCTCAAGATTGATCAAGGACAAGGGAGGAGACACTTTACTGTACTGTTGGTCCCCCATTGTTGCACAGATTAAGGGACATGGTTGGATTTACGCCTGGGGGGCCAACATTTTTGGGACTACCTATCATGATTTGTACTAGGTAGTTAGTTTACAAGGGCAGTCATTGAGCCATATGACCCTGGTTATGAGCTGGTTCTATGAGCGTTTCATCCCCTATTGGAGAGGTGTAGAGCTGGCAGATCCCGGAGCTGTGAGGGCAACCATATGGACAGACATGTTGGTGCTTAGAGCACCTCACTAGTCAGTCACCTCTTTGACCATTGATGACATGGAGGCCACAACCGTATTAGGCCATGGCAGGGTTATGGGGTGAGGAGGTTATTACTTTGATCTCTTGCTCCACCACAGGGCAGCTTATGGATAAGACAGGGAAGGTGGAGATACATCCTTTTGGTCGAGTGCCTCAGTAGTTTTGCCTTCCTTACATGGGTATGCTTCCCCTAGTAGGGCCAGTATACAGATTGGTCAGAGAGGCTGAGAGGAGCTCTTAGAGGCTGGGGGTTGGATAGTTGTTACTCCTAGTGTCCCCATTTTAGCTAGGAGGGTAGTACATGCTTGAGGAAGAGTCAGTTCTCTTCAGGCACCCTTACTTCAGATTGCCGCTA
The DNA here is from genome assembly GCA_019776745.2 of Taxus chinensis. Lineage (NCBI taxonomy): Eukaryota > Viridiplantae > Streptophyta > Pinopsida > Cupressales > Taxaceae > Taxus > Taxus chinensis. The sequence continues at coordinate 947,102,718 of CM034147.1, forward strand.
GTCCCGCCCACAGCAACAATGACCCCATTTATATAGACTTTGAGTCTGAGGAGTTCACAAGGGGAGAGACTGGAGGAGGAGACCAAGGATGAGGTTAGTGAGTTGGGTGGAGATGAGGATAATGATCTTGAGTGGCATGATACTTAGGATATCTTATAGGTAGAGAGGGTAGAGTAGAGTGTAGAGAGGGTGACCTTAGCTTCAGAGGAGCCACTTTCTTAGGGCTTGGGCAGAGAGGATGAGTTTGTAGTAGGACGTTATGTGGCCCTAGGCATAGGAGGAGTGCATCAGTTAGTGGCGACATCTGTGGCAGGTGCTGACCCTAGGGACCCATCTTGGAGGCCGGAGATCCGAGTGAGTTATCATCCCTCTCTTTAAAGTTTGTTTAGGATTTCCTTACTTGCTATCTCTCATTTTGTTTACTTTTGTTTTTATCTTTTGAGTATTTCTAATTTTTTTTCTCCTTTGCTTGCAGAGACTGTTGGTGAGTGGCAAGACCTGATTCGCTGGGTATGCACTGATACCCTAATGATCCCCAAGGAAAAGACCCGTGTGGAGCTATCCATGGATGCAAGGGAGCCTTCAGCAACTGGTAGGAATACCAACATTTTTTCCCCTATCTGGCATGTGTCTAGGATGGTGTCTTCGCTCCGTACCAAGTTGGCAGGATACAAGACAGTAGAGTGCCTGATGAGGAGTCACTCTCATGGTGAGACCATAGCTACTCCTTAGGATCATGAGCCCTCTGTGCACTCAGAGCATTAGCACAGCCGGAGTCCTAGACGAGGGTGTGTACCTTTGGAGGGATCTCATAGGGGTTGAGATGCCACTGGCTCTCATAGATCATTAGTATGATGTATTTTGTACTTCCCGGGCTCTTTGAGCATTTTGACCATGCTTAGCGCATGATGGCATTGTATAGGAAACTTGATTTTATACATATATATATATATATATATATATATTTATTTATTGGATTAGACTTTTGGTATTTATGTTTTTGTGATTCATTTTTACATGTAAACTATAATGTTGTTTTTATATGCTTTTCAGAATGTATGCAATGGAGGACAAATGATACAAATGCTTTCTTTCTTTTTGTATTTCATGATGCTAATATATGATAATGTAGACACAATGTGATCTTGAACTTTATTTTCTATAAGCAATTTTTTGTATTTCATATTGGTTTTAACAAAATGTGATGATAAACCGGTACGATGAGCAGATGAACTTTCCCCATTCCTAACTCCATGAAACTAATAGGATGTAAGGGCTCATCACCAAGAACTAGAAAGGGCACAAGCTATGAAATTTGTTGAATGATAGTGATGAGAGATAGACAAAGATTTGGCAGAACCAAATAAGGATGCTACAAACCTACTCTACTCAGGTGACTCCATAGTTTTAGAATGCTACTTACTTTGAGGTTTATCCAGACTTAGATCCGTAGATGGCCACATGGAAGACAAAATCTGGTTTTCGGGGTTTTTGAGTTCTCTTGGAATTTAGACATATGATTCATTTGTTTTTGACTCAAGATTTCAAAGGTTCATTTGAATTGTTTACTAATGACCTTCAATGTTTACTATCAAGAGGACCCCCCATATCTTGCCCCATGATACTAGTTAGAAGCATGGGCTTATCACCATGGACAAGGTACATGTGATTAAGGGCATTCCCATCCTTTCCCAACCCTTTGTCACTAGTAAGAGATGCAAGCTCATCACCGAAGGTTGGTAGGGCAAGGAAATGTGTAAAAATAAAATTTTCTATTTGATCTATATTTGACTTGTTTACTTGAGTAAAATGTCAGTGTGTTCTTATTTCCAAAGAGATATATGTACGGGATAGATGTGACATGATGAAGCTTCTAGAATAGACCATAGGCAAGACACCTATCCTAGGAAGAAACCAAAAGTGAGAACAAGCCTGTAGATCTTGGTATGGTTACCGTTAAGACTTTTTCATATCTAGCTTTATATGGATGAAATAATTCTGAAATGGTGATGATGTTATGAAAATCAAGAGGCATGATTGGAATGTTAATGACAATACCATCAAAATTTTGTAATGAATTTATTTGAGGATAAGTTCCTTGATCACAAAATTGTATGAAACACATGGACAAAATGAACCTAACTACATGAAGATGCAATGTAGATATAATTATACAAATAGTGCCAGTCGCTTATGCATAGAATTGTTTAAGGTGTAGGGAATTGACGGTTTCACCAAATTCCTCACCTTCCAGTGTACATAAGAGATATGCACCATTTCCATAGTATTTTGTGAGTTGGTATGGGCCCAGTCATTTGGGCCAGAAATTTCTTCCTTCACCGGTCCTTTTATCAATCTGGCTGTCTAGTCTTAGAACTAGATCTCCTTCATATATATCTCATTCATATACCTTTTTATTATACTTATAGCACATCCGGTCAGCATAGATTCTATGCCATTGTTCAACGTCTAACCTGGCCTCATCTAGGCTTTCTAGTTGGGAGAGACATGCTTCTTTATAAGCATCTTTATCCAGAATCCCTTGTAATGAGATGCGGAGACTGGGTATTTGAACCTCAAGTGGGAGAACTACTTCTGCTCCAAATACCAGTGAGAAAGGAGTTGCTCCTATTGGTGTTCTTATTGAGGTTTTTTGGGCCCACAAGGTCGGGTATAAATTTAAATTCCAATCTCATTTATTTTCTTTTACCGTTTTAAGGAGAATGGCTTTCAATGTTTTGTTTTTTGCTTCATCCTGTCCGTTGGCTTGAGGGTAATACAAGGAGGCTGTATGATGGCTTATTTTAAATTTATTTCATAATTCATGAACATCGTCATTCTTAAAAGAATTCCCATTATCTGTGATAATGATTTGTGGGACACCGTACCTGCAAATGATCTTGTTCAAAATGAACTTAGCGATCACGGAACCTTGTACAGTGGTAAGAGGCATAGCCTCTACCCATTTGGTAAAATACTCGGTGGCCATGATTATGAAGTTATGGCCATCTGTAGATGAGGGAGATAATTTCCCTATCAAGTCTAGGCCCCACATAGAAAAGGGCCATGGAGTTGCGATTGGTTGTAGAGCTTATGCCGGCATGTGAATTTCGTGGGAAAATTCTTGGCATTTATGACACTTGCATACAAACTCTACTACGTCGTGCTCTAGAGTGGGCCATAAATAGCCCATCCGATGTATTTTGCAAGCGGTGTCGTTACCACCGAAGTGGCCTCCACATATTCCACTGTGAGATTTGTGGAGAATCTTCTTGGATTCTTTTGTGTTAACACACCTTAGAAGCATTCCATCGAAAGCCTTACGATAGAGCACTTGTTCTATAATAACGTATTTAGCCATGATAATGCGTAACTGCCTTCTTTATTATGGTGTAGAACCTTCTGGGTATGCATGGCCCATGATATAGTTAATGATATCAATATACCATGGAAATTCAGAGATGGGAGGTCTAGTTTCAACGTAGTATATGCATTCATCAAGAAAGTCAAGATCTACTAGATCACCTTCGTCTAACGGGTTATCAGAAAACCAATCCACAATGATTTGTCCCTTAACAGACTTCTAATTTACAAATGTTAATTCAAATTCACCCATTAAGGTTATTAAGTGTCCAACATTTTTAGACAAGGACCCTTGCGTGAGGAAGGTTCGTAAATGGTCTATTTTTACAATGACCCTTGTTTCTTAATTTAGCGTGTAATGTCTTAAACGTTTGGTTGTGAAGACTATGGTGAGGAATTCTCACTCTGCTTGCGTATAACGTGTCTTATAATCAAGTAATGTCTGGCTGATAAAATACATCACACGCTCTCTCTTGTCATCATCTTCTTGACCTAGAATGCAGGCTAGCGAGACATTGGTAACTCACAAATATAACATTAAAGGGCGGTCTAGCTTAGGAGGCATTAGTGTAGGTGGTGACAACAAGAAATGCTTAACTAATTTGAAAGCCTCATTGCAGTCTTTGGTCCAATCGATACTGTACTCTTTCTTGAGTAGATAGTTGATTAGATGAATGACAAAGCTTAAATCTGGGATGAATCTTTAGATTACACTGAGTCTCCCAAGAAAGGACCTGATTCTAGATTCATCCAACAGTGGGATCATTTCAAGAATAGTGCAGATTTTAGCTGGGTCTACATCAATCCCTTGACGATATAATGTAACCTAGGAGCTTCCCTCCTGTCACACCAAATACTCATTGTTTTGGGTTTAGTGTGTAGGTGATCACAGCGCTTCCTGGCTTTGGCCAACAAGTCGTCTATGTAGGATTCCATGATTTTATGAATAAGATCATGAAATATGTATGTCATTTCCTGCTGGTATGTAGTGCCAGCGTTCTTGAGACCAAATGGCATAACAACGTAGCAATAGGTTCCCCAAGGAGTTATAAATGTGGTTTTGGCTTGGTCTTGTTCAGATATTCTAATTTGACTGTATCCTGAGAATCCATCCATGAGAGACAAAAGCTCAAACCCAGTCGTTGCATCAACGATGATGTCAATGGATGGTAATGGGAAGTTGTCCTTGGGGTACGCTTTGTTAATGTCTCATAAATCTATGCAAATTCGTATCTTCCCATTCTTTTTTAGAATCGGAATGATATTATATATCCACAGAGAATAATCAACTGGCTTGATGAATCCTACTTGGAGGAGTTTCATTATTTCTTCCTTCACCAAGAGAGCCACCTTGGGTTTCATTGGCCTCGATTTTTGTTTAACTGACTTTGCATCTGATTTGGTGACGAGGTTGTGTACCGCGATGTGTTGTGCAACCCATGTCATTTCTTTATAATTAAATGTAAAAGCCTTCTGATGTTCTTTGATGATTCGAGTGTGTATTTCTATTTCTTCTGGAGTTAACGAAGATCCTAGTTTCAAGATCTTTGGTTCTTCCTCTGTTCCGATGTTAATATCAATCATTTATTCAATTAAAGAAGCATTACCTTCTTCAAACTCAGGTAGAGATGGAGGTAGTTCCAGATCCTCTCCATTCTCTACTGCATACATGTCGAGCTCCTTTGTGAGGGAAGCTCTATCATGGGATTCTTGAAGTAGGAAGATGAAGGTGGGATTAAGGATGAATCTACCATGTGATAGGTGAGATGTAACGATGCATAGGTGTTTAAGTAATCAAGAGTAGCTCCATCACTTTCAATTTGATCCATGCTAGTAGATTTGTTCTTAGCTATTCTCGTTAACAGTAGGTTTGACACTTTCTTTACTAATGGTTCAGTGCAAAGGGATACCTATTGAATCTGTGAGAAGATTTTGTTCTTGTGGGATTGCTTCAATTGATATGAAGTCAAACTCTTTGCTCAAATGTAATACTATTGTTTTGTAGAGCTATAAGTGTTCAAATCTGGTCTCATATACCTCAAAGACTTGGTTTGCTACTAATTGGGAGTCTCCTAACACCCTGATGTCATTAACACTGAATCTTTTAGCTAGGATAAGGCCAAGGAGGAAGGATTTGTATTCAGAGCCATTGTTTGTACATTCTAAGTTTAATTTAAAGGTGAATGGTAAGATCTTTCCTTCAGGTGAAGTAAAGATCACACCTGCCTAAGCCCCATAACAACATCTAGCTCCATTAAAATGGAGAGTCCAATATTTAGTTGGGAAGATAGATGTTAGGACATTTGCTACATCAACTTCTTAGGTTTTGGTTACCTCTACCATGCAGAGATCTTCTTCTGGAAGAGAACCAACACCTAGGGTATATCCCATGCCTACAAAATCAAATGGTAGGAAAATTGGTAGATCCTGTTCTAGCAATTTGACAATCTTCGCAGTAGTTCCTAATGATACTATTTTGAAAATGCTAGCCTCATCCTTGAGGGCTGAGATATTCATGATTAGGTTTGTAACTTCTAACTCCATTGTAGGCACTAATTTTTCTTCCAACTTCACGTCAGTTGGTTTATTAAGTTGATTTGTTGGGAGTTCAAACTCAGAGTGAATGCCTGGCCTTCTCTTTAAGTTAGCTAGGTGTATATCGAATGGTTTTGGATCACCTTTGGCTACGAATACCTTTCCTAAGTGAGAGAATCTTACTTCTTGGAATAATGTAGAAGGGATTTCCTTCATACGGTGTATCCACAGTCAGCCGTGGATCATATTATAGTTGGTTTCCTGATCTATAATGTAAAACTCAGTAAGTATTGTTTTGGGTCCTAAGGTGATTGGTAGTATTATAGTTCTGATTGAAGTGGCCTTAAGGCTATCATAGCCTCTTAGCATATTCTGAGTCGTGGAAAAATTTGTTTCTACATACCCAAGCTTTTGAAGGAAAGAGAAGGGGACTATGTTAAATGCTGCCCCATTGTCAACCATTGCACGTTTAACATAATTGTTATAGACCCATACTTGTAAATGTAAGGTTGGATCACCTTTGCATGCAATCTCAATGTCTGTTGGCATTTTGTTTATTTCAAATATAAACTCGGTGTCCCTATCCAGCTGCCCCAGAGGGTGGATATCAAATTCTATATGGTTTGCCTATGTTTCGGGAGGTGGAGTGACGTTAATTAAATGACCCAAACCTAATGCTTCTAAAAGAGCACCCCTTTGGGTAGGAGAGTTCCTCAATAAGTCCAAAAAGGAGATGTGAGAGAAGGTCTTCGTTAGGTCATTAATTAAATCATAGGCACCTATGAATTTTACTAATATTTTTTGGATGTTATCTTCCTCTAGCGGGTAACTTGGATTTGGTTTAGAGGAATACTCTCGTGTCCTTATTACAGCTTCTATGTGTAGTTTGGTGTCTAACTTCACTAAACCAACTATCTTGTGTTGTGGTTGACTTCCTAACTGTGGTGCAACTGGTGGGTTTAGTGAAGTCGAGGCTTCATGATCATTATTTCCTATCCTTACACCCTTCTTCATCCCATTTGGATTTAATTTGTTGTTATTGTGATTTGGGAGCAGATAGTTGAAGATCTTGAGGGGTGCGTTTTGAGGGGAAACTACCCCTATAAAATTATTTAGTGCCGGTGATGCAGGATCTGCCAAGAACATATCTATGAAAATTTATCTTTGTTCCTTTGGCAGACATTGCATGAATTTATTATAATCGCGGCAATTCCTAGTGTTATGGCCTTGAATCTTGTGGAAACCACAATACGAGTTAGGATTGTAATTCCTAGGTTACTGGTTTGGCGCATATTGTGGTCCAAAACTCTGATCAAACTGTTGCCTATTAGGATTATAGTTTTACATCTGTTGTTTTTGGTTTCAGTTCTGGTTTTGATATCTAATTGAGTTTTGGCTTAGACCCTATGTTTGGATCCACCTTTGTTGTTGTTGTTGTGGATGATTGAAACCCACCGAATTGATTGTTGGGGTAAAGTTTTTGTTTTGTTGATTATTAATCGGCAATGGAGTATTTACAACATTGGCCTTTTTAGCTTGGTCAGTTACTCCATCTGTGGTTACGCCGTGATTTTTGTTAAGGATCTTAGGTCCTTGATTGAAGTTTGTGGTAGTAGGATAAGTCGTAGTATTCTAACTGGGGATGATTAGCCTCCCATTTGTTCCATATGTCTTGTGACCACTATCTATTGCCACTCGATCTATTCAGAGAGTGCTCTCAAGTACTTCATTGTAAGTCCTTAGTGGGAACTTCTGGACTTCTTCCTTTACCTCTCTACTGAGAGAATGAAGGAATAAATCACATAGTTCCATCTGGTCCATGTTTGAAGCACTAGCCAAAGAATAAAGGACCGTACGCCATCTTTGGATGAAGTGAGTGATAGATTCATTGTGTTCTTTCTTAATGTGCAAGAATTCCCTGATTCTTGTTCTCAACAGTTTGTTCATATCAAATGCCTTGATGAACTCTAAAATGAGTTGTTTAAATGAATGTTTGGAAGCTTTAGGTATTCTGTAATACCCATCGAGGGCAATGCCCTCTAACATTTTGGGAAATATTTTAGGAACAAACCCATCCCAAGGGAGTAATTCTCGAATAGGTATGGCATAGGCCTTGATATGTGCATTCGGGTCTCCCTCCCCTTTGTATTTGGGAAAATCGGGAGGAGGTATTTGAAGCATGACACTTCGTATGATGAAGTCTAACGGATCTTTCAAATATTCTGAATAAGTCCCTATCGCATAGGTTTTGACCATCGATGGTGTCTCCTGAGGGGGTGGAGGTGGAATGAGTTGTTGATATGGCATAGTGTATGCATTTGAAGGGGTATAAGGAAATCCCTGTGGTTGAGAAAAAATTCCAGGAGAGGAGAACACATCTCCCTGTGGTGATTTGGAATATATGTTTAAGTATGAAGGAGTATTGTACTAGGAATGGATTGTTTTGTACTAGACCAGGAGGTAACATATTTACCACCGGAATAGTGTTAGAAATGGCGGTTCTAGTTGGAATTTGTTGTGAATACTGAGGAGGCATCTCCAACGTGCCTATTACTATGAGGAGGTCTACTTGGCTAGGATGATGTGGAGGATTGGAATTTTCTTCCTGCATGAATTGAGAATTTTGACTTGCTTGAGCAAGTTCTAACCCTCTAACCTTTTCTACTAAAGTTCAGATGACTTCATCTAGCGAAGTTACAATATTTTGTTTTAGTGGAATTTTTTGTATATCCTGAGGTTGTATAGTCATGTGGTGCCCTGCTATGAATTGATCGTTGCCCTGCCATATTTCCTTGAGGGTATTTCCTGTAGGTGGTGGCATGGAGGTTTTTTCTTGAAACAAGACCCTGGGTTGTGTTTGTAAACTTTCTATAGACGGGTACATACTCTAAGAGAATTGTTCATTCCTGGCATAACACACTAAATGTTCATTATCTAAAAATGGATACAGATCCAATTGTCTACTAATTTGCAGTCTAAGCAATACTTGAGGAGACAAACCAGATTCTCCTGTAAATGCCATGGCATCCGAGCTTGAAGGCTCTGGGTATTGCGTTTGAGCGAGCTGATCCAACTCCTCTATTTGGAAAGAAGAACTATATCTAGCCCTTGGGGGTGGAGTTTTTGTTGAAAATTGGTTAGCTAAATAATATTCACACCATGCTGAGAGCGAGGGTGATGGTTGTCTATTAAGTTGATCATAGTAATGCTTCAAGACCTAAGAGAGGTCTTCCATATGCATCAAATCCTAACATATTCAGGGGGTATATGAATGCCCGAAGAATAATCGGAAAGACAAAAGGTGGATGTAGAAATAAATAAATATATAAGAATGGTGTTGTTAATGTCGAGTTCACCAATTTTTTACGATGGAAAAGTGACAAGCGAGCATGGGAATCTATAAGTAACTCTTCCTCGCACCTGACCTATCAAGGTCATGCCGAGAGAGCCGGTGGGGATGGACTATGCATGGGGTATGGGTAAACTAGTTAGGCAATCTTATATCTTCAAAATGCACTAATGGAATCTACGAATCTAAGGAAAAGAAGGCCCTCCTAACCTAAACTGGTGTGATAGATCAGTCGACAAGGATGACTTCTCGAAGGCTCCAATCAATATTGAGCTCTGGTGTAATCTAGTCTATATGTTGTGGTATATGGGGAAAATGACCTAGGATTGTTTCGTGTATATCTCCAGATAGGGTCATAGGATGGATGATGGATATAGTGGATTCTATGGGTGATTCTCTGATCTAGTCTAGAAATCCTTATCTTCGTTAGCTGCTATATCCAACAAGGATAACTATGTGATGATGATAGGTGGAAGTGGAGTGGATCTGAATACTAATGTGCATAAGCCAGTGTTAATGTCGAATTGACCCTTGGACTCGTTGGGTTGTGGGATTTTTGGATCACAACTATAGATTCATGGTTGTTGTCGACCTAATATGGTCATGTGTGGAATCAGTCCCTAATAACTAGTATCCACTAGTCGATGCCTTTTCGGCCTCTATGTTTAGAACTACAAGTTGTGTAATCTTCTCAGAGTACCTTACAAGCATTCTGGCAACATGAATTCTTAATTTAGTGTCTATATTAGTGAGAATGTCTCCTACGTCTGGTTGTGGGACCAAAGGCTCACAACCAAATGTTTGCTCTCTTTCAAGCCCTTCTACAGTCATGCGGATGTTTATCTAGGGTAACCTATATTTTGGTTGGTTTGACCAAAACGTATGTGCTTGGTCATCTTCAATATTTAACCCTCTTAATTGTGAACCAATCTGTTGTAAGTATGTTATTGTTTTAAAGAATTGGATTCTAAGATTCTAGTCTATATCGGTTATTGATGTAACAAGATTGGGTTGAGGCACGATAGGCTCAAATACGTATTCTCTGGGCTCCCTAGGTCCCGTGATTGTCATGCAAAAGGAAATGATATAAAGCTAACTAATGACAGAATAAATTGACTACACAAGATATATCTATGTATATTCCTAAATCTGATATTTTTGATAAACTATTGAACAGAATTTAAAAGAGAAATTATCTAATATATCTAGAAATTGACAACTAAACTAATAATGAAATCAAAACAAACAAAGCATCTGAGTATAGCTACTTGTATGTGTAGTTGTGAATCTATTCTAAATAACCAAATAACTAATCTAATCTATTTGAAAGACTCTTGATCCTACCTCAGAAGTGAGGAGTGAATCATAGTTTCTCAGAAACTATCAATCCCCACATCTTTCGTTGTTATATCAAAAGTGAGATTAACTGAAATGAAATGATTGACTACTTTATTTGATTTGTTTTAGCTAGAACTTTGAAAGCTTGAACCTAGATTTTGCAGAACCGTGGAAAATCTTGTTATGTATGATTTTTTCCCCTCAGTGTGATCTCCTCATTCCTTCGTGCTCACATGGATCCAGAAAATCATGTAATGCTAGCATCAATAGAAGTAGATATTGGAATAGTGGCAGCTTAGGATATAGATCGAATACAATGTGAGTAGGAGAGTTATAGCATAAGAGAACAAAGCTTGGCTTATTCAATTCCTAGTGGGATCTATTGCGAGTCATGCAACACAAAACATCTAGAACCTAAAACTATTATTTTTAATGAACAAAACTTACAAATTTAATTGCTTACTACTGAAAATAAAACTATCCTACTCCAATTGATTTGATGAAATAATAACAGCACTTGCACAAGGAGAATATGTGGCTTCCTAACAGTGAAACAATACTAACCATGCATACAACAAATTAAACTATGAATCCTAAGAAAAATTGAAATTCTAAACTATTGAAATGAGAAATTTAGAGGAAAATTTGAAGGGGACCATTTTCTTGATCACAAGCCAGCTATTTATAGAATCCCATTATCCAAAGGTGAAAACCAATTTGATCTCTTAAACCATAAACAATGCCAAAACACTATTTCAGGGAACCAGAATCATAAATACAATCAAAGGTGGTGAAAAAAAGCTGGTAAACATTGATTTTTATGCGAGTCACGATAAAAGAAACATTTTGGAAAAACACGTGCAGGACCGCTGCCCTGAGCAGGGTGGCAGTTACATGACCACCACCCTACCTGGGCGGTGGTCACTAGACTGCCACCCAGTCAGGGCGTCGGTTTTGTTACTAAAGACCAAAAGGAAAAGGAAAAGAGAGGGAAGTAAAAAGAAAAGCACGCAGGGCTAAACAGGGCATGCAGGATGTTAACGCATACTTGGAGAGATTTTTCGGATCCCGAACACCTTGCGAGGAGACCTGTATCATCATTGGGGCACGTGTAATGTTGTTCCGGTGGTGCAACACCCTATAATTTTGGGTATGTATAGTAACCACTGACGGTTACAGTAGAAAATGACAGTGAGTAAACAACGAGGCAGAAGGTAAAATCTAACAGGTATGCCAAATCTGAAGACGTTTAAAAAATCAATGGGAATAATGACAGTGATAGGGGCTATGAAAAGTTGAAGAAAGTGAAGCAAAATTTTCTTTTTTATAGGTTAGCTAAAGGATATGGAACAGACGTCGATTGGGTATAACCGATGGTGGTCAGAGGTAACCGACAACGGTTATCGTGAAATTGAAATAGTGATGAAAGAAAGTTGTTGTGAATTAAAATCCTATGAAGAGTTAGACCCAGAATTTTGAGAATGATGATGATATGGCCCAGGCACACTCAGGTGAAGCTGAAATACACCAGCTGTGATAAGGAGCATGCAAGGATGAACAAAAAAGTTATGAACGTGATCTCTCACCTCAAAATGCAAGCTAAGCAAGAACACTAAGAAAATGCAATCCTAGGAGTTCCTTTTCTATTATGTTTATTTAGCTTATGCTATTTAGGGACTACCACATGAAGTGTGAAATAGATTTTTTTGGTGAGGATGGCTTCCTACAAAGAAGGAGATGTAAAAGGTGAGGTTTCAGGTATGTTATGATGGGGGTGGGCTTCGCACTGAAGTATGACTCGATAGAATAGTGAATTGGGTACCCACTGTGTTGTGATCGTGTGATCACCTACCACTTCTTCCAGGTAGGATTTTGTTTAAGAATGTATTTATTTTGAATTTTTGTGAGGTTTGGTAAGACTTAGAGAAAGCAAAAAGGATAGAAGTTCTTTTCTACGATTTTTTTGTCAACCATCAGCTAGGCATGACTTCCAGCGTATATTTTTCCCTCAATTAATGTCAGCTAATGCAATAAATAAGAATTGAAAGCACTTATTTTTAAACCCAATTCAAAAAATGTGAAATTAGATGACAAAGTAAGATGAAGAGGAAGAGGGATGCTCTTTCACTATAATGCATAAAACATGAAGAAATGGTTCTTTTTAATTACACCAAAATAAAAGTTTCCTTTAGAGTAAATAGAAAGAAGAGATGGATTACAAGGGAAGAAAATTAGTGTGTACGCTTTTCAGAATGGAAATAAACACACAATTTTTTTCTAAGAATGAATGAAATACAAGGGACCCTGGATGGGTCCCACTAGGTGTGCCAAAATGTTTCACCTGATTCTTAGATCATTTTTTTGAAGCATTGATGAAACAGATAAGGTAACGAGTATAGGAGGAATACTTGTTCAAATGTTGGTTGATGGGTTGTTGTGCATGTATGACTGCTAGATCCACAGCTGATCATGAGAGCTTCCTTTTAGCTATGAGGAACTACCTATAATGAAAACAAGACCACCAAAAGGAATTAAACAATATGGGCAGTGAACTACCTAGCGTATGCTAGATCCGAGAAGTGTGATACTTTCTAGATGGCTGTCAGTCCACTGTTTTAGACAATTTACTGTTGTAAACAAAGTAAATCCTATTGTAGTTTGAAATGATTTAGACATCTCACTTAAAAGCACAATAAGAAATAGATCTAATCTAATAGGCTAAGCTAGAATAGAATCCAAAGGTCAAATGATTAGTTCTGGGTTCTGTAGGTTTGACAAAGTTCTCGGGTAGATCAGAGGTGAATGAGGGTAAGATGAAATTTTGTGGGTAAGTATCTATTCTAGGCTATGTGGTCGAATATAGAGACCGGTTTCAGTCAGGGATGATCGATGGCGGTTAGGTGTAACCGGTTCTAGTTATTGTGAGATCTGAAAATGTCAAAGAACAAGTTGTGGTCTCCTTTGTGATTGCACAAAGGAATTTGGTGGGTTGAGATGAGGTATTGGGTGACTGGAGTAGGATTTGGCAAGGTTTTAATGGGTATATGAAGGTGAAAAAATTGGAGAAGGTCAATAGGGTGCAAGATAAACAATGGATGATGAAATGATGATGAAATGATGATGAAATGAAATAAACCAAGAAAATATAATTTTATACTTACTTGGATTCCATTCCTAAATGCCTGTGTGTGAGGGATGGAGGTGTTGATGAGGGGTTTGAAGGTTACAAGTGATCACCAACTAAAAGAAAGCTTCTACATGGGATGCATGTACACTCCTCTTTGCTTTGATGGATCAGATCATGGCTGGGGTGGCTGTGCAGGAGAAGATGCTCAATCTCCTTCCTTGCATGCGGGTTTTTGCTGGAATTTTCTCTCTGTAGTTGTGTTATCTCTCTTCAACATTCTCTCAATATTTGCCAACCTTTTACCAACCTTGATAATAAGGTATTTTAAGGGTTAAAAGGGGTAACTGATGGCAGTCTGGCTTAACCGGTGACTATTAGGGGTAACTGATGCCAGTTAAGGACGAATTTTCTAGGTTTACTAAACTAGGGAGATCCTCTTGATTTCCTTAGATCTCGTGTCATTATCCCATAGATTAGACTAAGAGATTCTTATGATCATGTAGGGATGTGGTTAGAGGGAATGTAGGCATTGATTTTTAGGTTTTGGGTAAGTCTTAATTAGTTATGGCAACTTGCTAAGAATAGGTCTAAGGTTGAGTTGGCTTGGTGAGGTGTCTAAGTGAACTGTATGTGTGGATATTATTTAAATAAGATATTTAAATAATAAATATAGTGAGGATAATGAATTAATTTAATTATATTAATTAAACTAATATTAGTGGGGTGAAGGGGGTCATGGCTAGGTAAATGTAATAAAAGGTGCTTATTGGTCAAGGTACGAAAGGGGAGTATGACCTGATTTTAGTGTCTACACTCCACTTGAAAAATTTGAATGGTGTGAGCAAGGAGGGTCATCTCACATGGGCGATGTCATCCTAGGTTAGGTTAGGCTTAGGCTTAGGCTATCTTGGTGTCATGCACTAGGGTTACTCAGCACCCTATATGTATCCCTTTATTTTACATTTATGAGCATGCCAAGACACTTTGTTTTCTTTCCTTGTATGTGTAAGCTTTGTTCTGTTATGCATGCTCTTCCATTGATTGATCAATTATTCCTTGTGATTACGCTAGAGCTACTTCAAGTACAACTTCATTGTGGTGCCTCATTTCTTATTCAATTCTCAGTGACTCTTACATGGTATCTGGGAGACTTCTTAGAGTTGCAGATTTTAGATCCTTCGATGACATCTTCTACATCCATATCGTCTCCTCCTCTTCTTCTTCTAGGAAGATTGTGTTTATATATCGGCACCTTATCAGGCCTTTAGTTGTCGGGCCCCATTGACACATCTTTCTTAGTTGTTTAGGAGTGTTTTATTTTTCTATCTGACTCATCATTGCCACTACCATAGCTTTGATGAAGAGGGGGTGTTAGTGTGAATGATCCATGTGTCCTCCACTCACATATGGAGGTTCATCTCACATGGGTGATGTCATCCTGGGTTTGGTTAGGGTTAGGCTTAGGATTAGCTTGGTGTCATGCACTAGGGTTACTCAGAACCCTATATGTATCCCTTCATTTGACATTTATGAGCATGCCAAGACACTCCGTTGTCTTCCCTTGTATGTGAAAGCTTTTTTCTATGATGCATTCTCTTCCATTGATTGATCGATTCTTCCTTGCGATTACACCGGAGCTACTTCAATTCCATCAGAGTGTAACGTCATTGTGGTGCCTTGTTTCCCATTCGATTCTCACTGACTCTTACATCTACCTATGATCTAACTCAAGCAAGCTTGAAAATTAATTCTTGGTAATAGGTAGTTGCATAATATTCAGAAAGCATGTTTAACTAACCCTGTTAACATTTTCAGGTTGTAAATAGAAAACCAAACTATAACTAGAGTACAAATTCAAACTATTTTGAATTCTCATTTATTATCTTGCCCCATTAATACTATCACAAATTGACAAGGATTTGACATCCAGATCTCCTAACACATAAATTCATTACCATGAATGTGGAATGAACTAGATTACATGTCAAAACACACACAAATTCCTATAATCACAAAATCTCAACAAGTCATCTACCTGTAACTGAGCTTTAAGTTATAGAATGTTCATAATGGTGTGGTAATAACAACACCCTAACCCCGCTTCTGTCTTGAACTAAAAATTCCATCAAAGTTATGTAGATCAAATACCTAGCAAGAGTATCATTTCAGTACCAGAGTCTCAAGAAAACAAGTTGAATCTCCCTATATAGTCAACAGTAACAAACTACCAAGACTGAGCATGATAGAGTAAATTAGAAGGCAAACACAATACCTAGTTAAACATAACTTTCCAAGATGGTAACTACCCATATAAGGAAAAAAATGCATCTAGTATTTCCTTAACCATTACCTCCATGCTTGGAAATGATCCATTTAAGATATGTACTCACCCCTACAGAGATGGATTTCATAAACAAAAGTTATAGTGCTATAAAAACACTTATTCAAAACTTTCCAAGGGTTACATCATTACCCAAATGCCAAGACTTAACTAATAATGAACCCATTGAATCTCAGTCAAATTGCTCAACCCAAAAACTAGGAAACGAGTTATTCCATCTAAATAAACATTAACAGTCATGCATATAAAATCAGTCGTCATTCCAATAGACATGCATCAATATTCAAAACAATATTGCATTGCTATATTGAATAACCTGAAATAGAAATCCATTCCAAAGCATAATCTCACAAACACCCACTTCCAGGAGTTCATTACATCGTGCAAATCTTGTAATAAACCCAAAAGACATGGGTATTAATCAAAATGAATATTCATTGCATAGAAATGCACAAAAACACAAATAAAGAAGGCATTCACATTCCCAAATAATAACTATACATAAATTTATCTGAATCCATTTTCATTACACTCAGACTACACATCAGAAAACCATGAAATCATAATCAAGATCAAGATACTACTATATCACCATATAACTATATTCAGAGAAATATTCAAAGATACAACCAGGTAATCAAATAATGATTCATAATCACTTCCCAAAACCATAGAATAATTTCATTGCAAGAGTAAAGTTATTTTCTTGAACTAATTATATTAACAAAGATATTATAACGAGTTAGGGCTTATCATGCTTGAAAATGAATTCAATTTCTTCTTTTATAGCTTCAAAGGTTCCCTTTTCCAATTTACACAATTGAATCAAACCAGTGTTCACAGAAACCTTCCATCCCTTCCTCTATCACTTTTATAACCCTCTCATCTATTTTATTCTAACAATTCCTCCACAATACAATGAGATGCATGATTAACATATGATCAACTACCAGTTTGACTGACAAAACCTCTTCATGCGGAGTGAAGGAACTAGAGAAAGTAATTGAAAAACAAAACTAACTAAATTCTTTTCTCCAAAATTGGCATATCTTTCCCCAAGGTGGTTTTGGGGATTCATTTAATGCCCTTAATGACTACATTTAACTTCAAGTAATTCCCACAAACTTCCATTCGTTGTTTAAAAATATAAACCAATCTAATAGTTAACCAAAACTCCTCTATTATTTTTTTCACCTTTTTTTTACATGCTAAGTTAAATTTAGTCAATAACAAAGGTGGTGGTGCTCGTCATTCAATTAACATTTAACTTGACAAGTACCATGTGGATTGATGCCACCATCTAACCATTTCCTAACCTTCCCATACATGTTAATCTTGGTTAGGTCCTTAGGTTTAGAATTTAGGTCCTTATTAATATTTGTTTCAATCCTTAGCTTAGGTTGTGAGCTTTAAATCAAATACACTAGGATATTGTTATATCCCTTAATGTATAGCATTAGATTAGGATATATTATTTTAGGTCCCCCAACAAACTAGGGTAGCTTAGTTTAGGCTTCCAATACCAATATGGCCTAAATTTATAATCAAATCATGATTAAATCAGGAAGCAATATAACTGCAAGTTACAATTCATTTAGGTAACACCAATAAAATCTAGAAAATCAATATGTCTAAAAGTAGAATATGTCAGAAGCATTAAAATACCAATTTCAAATTTATCCAATCATAATTGAAATATCAAAAATATCAAGGAGAATGCCTTGGATCACTGATATTGATCCAAGCTAATGTCCTCAAATGTACATATAAAATCCATAGGAACAAAAAATAAGAACTTAGATAACTTACCATGTTAATTGTTTATCCATATGTCATGAGAATCTGATTTCTCTTTCCACAAGACAAAATTACTCGGTTTATTTCAAAAACTAGTCAAGTGGTTATGTGATGATAAGTCAACATAATTACAACGTTGCCATAAGAGTGATTAGAGTCAGATCATAAAAGAAATTGTTATCATTCTAGCAATCATGATCTACTAATTCCTAAGAGCACAATGACTCGGAACAAAAATCACATATCAACAATTGTATACCTCATTCAAAGAAGCAAGTGTATATATCAACTAGCATGGGCATTACATACCTCCCCTCTAAAATTCATCATTGTCCCAATTATTAAATTAGTCTATTTTTTTTTTGGGAACATAGGGAGTAATATAACTTATTCATTCATAATTCTTATATTGTTAACATAGTTTTTCCAAAAATCCCATAATATGTTTTGAGGCAACAAGTTACTGTTATTTTAAACTTGACAAGTATCTAATCACAATACATAGATATTCCCATCAACACAAGTGATCATGATCAACTGCAGTAGGGTTATAATAGTAACTTTATAGTCATATAAACCCAAACTTAAGTAACTGCAACCTTATTATTCTAGTTCCCTGAAGTTTGTATAACATAACTTCATTAACAGTTATAATATATTAATCTATTGATACCTTGATAGATTAGAATTTAAAATTCTTATATATTTAAATCATATACACAAAAAACTTACATGAAATTAGTTAAGATTAATAATTCTTAACTTGTTATTCAATCATGTATAATCTTAATACAGTAGATTATAGTGAGTTACTTCTAATATATTCATGTAAAACATTGTCCAATAAGGTTCATATATTCGAAACTTGATCAAAACAAGAGATAGGTCTAATAAACAATTCAGCATATTGTGAAGAGACTCCAAGACCTTGGCTCAATGAATGGTTCATTAGGAGCTTGAAATTCACTATAACCACCGCCAAATTTGATAATACAGATAATTTTATCTATAACTAATCAATCCTCCAAATTAGTAATGAAACCCCTATTGGGGAATAAAAAATGATTTTTTTTAATATTTAATATGATTTCAATAAACCAGAAAAATTCTCTAGCAACAAATTTTTCCTAGTGCAGGGGGCACCAAGGCAAAACTATTTTTATTTACATTTACCTGGAGATTACACATGAGATTATGGGACTGCGGGGAGTTCTGAGAAGCTACGGGAGGTAGCACTAGCTCTCCTGTGAAGTAGTTTTCTTCTCTAAAATATTTTACTTGATCAATAACCTTTCTCTAACCTTACCAGGAGATTCAACCAGCTCTAGTACCAAATGTAATTTCTTAAACAGAGATGGAATCATGTATAATTTATTAATGTTAAATCAATCAACTTACATTTGTATGAGCTGAAATACTTATAGGTATTGTACAGCTGAATACACATAACAAAATAAGTTACACAGGTGCAAAAATATCCTTGATTACATAATCTTCCAAAATATCATACGGGAAGAAATAACCAGTTAAATAAAAACAAGAATAGTTGTAAAAATAATGCAATAAATAAACAATATTAAAATAATGTGGTTATTAAATACATAACCAAGTAAATATCCTAATATAGTGCATAATTAACCTAACATACACTTCTTTAGTTTTTATAACAGCAGGTATGAACTAAGCATTTTTTTAATATAAATTATTCTTCATTGTATCCTTAGACAGAGATGCATACCATAGTCAACCAATCATCTCATAATGCAAGTTATGAGTTTCTCAATGTAATCAAATAACAATAGTATGGGTGATGAAGTACCTACACAACAATCACCTTGTTAAAAGGATCAACAGAATCTTTAAGAAACATTCCAAAATTGTGTTACCCCAATCGATGAATCCCTTTGTCAAAGGTAATGACTCTATAGTATGTAAACATTTGGAAGGAAAACAACACTGTCACAACCATTGGTGTCTTCATTTCTCTATAGGTTCCTCTTCTAGATTAGGGTATCTTCATAGTTCAATTTATACCTTAACTAAGATCCCCTTTTTTTTAAATTACCCTTTTAATAGCTGGGTTGGTTGCTTTTATAATCTAAAGGAGCATATTGTCAAAATAATATTTTTCTAGAATATTTTGACTTTACAACCTTGAGGGTAAACTTATAGACTCTCTTAGAATCATTAGTATTAAATTTTACACCTGTGATTCTTCATCAAAACCTTTAATCTCTAATTTTTTACTGGATTTGAAATTTTATAAATCAAGCCTGAGAAATATTATTTGGGCACGAATTACATTTTATCTTAATTTTAATGTTTCATATTTTACAGAGGGATCTATAATGGAAATGAGTATAATTTGCTTGTACTGGTAACTCAAGATTTATTTAATATTCTTACATTTACTTTACTTTTTATCAAAAGTGTTCATGAAGTCCACAGGGTTTTATGGGGACGGCAACTTCCTACTTAACATCCTTACCAAAAGGTTGACCCTAATTAATAATACTTCCACATCACACATATTTCACCTTATTTCTGTAATAATGAGGGAGGTCTTGGAAAAGGAATTTTGTTCCAATCCTTTCTACAAGAATACTATTTTCTACACACAATGATTACTTAAATAGGTTAATCATCCCTTAGTTTCTTCTAAGATTCATTTTTAGAGAAATAGTGTTCTTACCTTGTCTCCACCGGCCAAGATTGCAAAATCTATGTCACATAGAATCGTGCACAGGTTCATATTTTACCTGTATGGTTACTATATATGGATACAAATATCTGGGTTCATCTCCTAATCACGTCATCATTGCATTATGATATCTTAAACAATTGAAGATATAGTTACAAAATAGTAAATAAATATGCAACCCAACCTTATTAAAATAATATTATTCTCTTCCTTCAATACTTCTTAAAGTATTATTACATTTGATTCTCGTTCCTCCCTATTTAGGTTCTTTAGCTCTAGGAGCTCACCTATAGTGCCTGAGGTAAGACAAAATTTCATATTCACACAAGAATTTGATGTTATCTTCATATATATAACTCCAGATTTGATGATCCTGCATCTTTAAGACACTGGTTTTTGTTACCAAAATGTAACAACCAAGTTTTAATTATTACATATTAAATTCTTACCTAGACTTAATTATGTCCTTTGTTTCCGTAATGAGTTCAATCAGTGAAAATTTCATGATAACAGACATAAAGTTAAGGTTCATGAAAAATTTCTTATTATTTTCGTTTGAAAATTCTGAATTCTTATCCAATTTCTCATTAGTCACATCGTACAAGGAACTCAGCTACATTAATCTTATATTTAATTAGGAGTAGGAAGTTTTGACTAACTTAACTATCATTATACTAGGAAAACCTATTTCTTTTTCTACGAAACTACTGCAAGCTTTACTACTAAGTTTTATTCTAAGAGATAACACTTTCTGCCTTTTCCATCCTATATCTCTTTCCTGAAATTCAGAGATAAGGAAGAGCTAATGCTCTTGCATTCTTTCACTATTTAAAGTTAGAATTTTACTACAGATTTCATTCTTGCCTATTTGATCTTTCAAATTTCTGCCATTGAAGTAGATAGTCTCCCTCTAAACACTTCATATAAGCTTTAAAAAAAATTATAAAGGATTTAAGATCCAAATATTATAAGGAATTTTGATCAATCGAGTAACCCTCTATTGATCATCATCATTCAACTCAAGTTGTTTGTCTTGGATGATCATATTAACACTTACTAGCTGCTCCATGCACCTATCCAGTTTAGTGTGTCATAAGGACTATTAGAGTATTATCTAACTCATTTAACCCCAAACCCAAAGCTTAGTTTTATCTAGTTTGTTATCCACAGTACATCCTTCTTTCATTTTATTTTGTTTATAAAAATCATAATTTACTAAGTGTAAGGACTCATTAGGCCCAAGAGCTAAAACCTTCTGCTTTGATACCCAAATGTAACATCCACTTTTTGTTACCTCACATCCAAGAAATTTTATTTATTTTTTTATATTATCCTTGCTTTATGATTCTTGATTTAAATACCCATATATTTAAATCCAACATAAACCTTAATGCAATCCATTTTTGATAACTGTCATAAACCATGTGTAGCTGCATGAGGGAATTTTGAACCTATTCACTCTCCTTAAATGCTCTGTATGAGCCAATACATGAAATGTATCCTTTGGTTTATCCTTTTAAAACGATATTATATTTAAGTGAAGATACCTAAGTGTCTACCTAGGTTCCACCTAGGAATTCCACAGGAATCTCACAGCTTAGATCATAGTTAAATCACGATAGTGTAATGATCAACTTACACTACTTTGTGTAAAGTTTCAGAGTCATGTATGCCATACTCAATTCCATGATAGAACACTCGTCATTAGGAATTTTTCATCTCATCTTAATCACTTATTCAGTTATATGGATCTACAATCATTGATGTTGTTAATAGCTATAATTTTTGTACAAGGTACAATTCCATATTAACCTACAAGTAGACATACTTCTATGGCATCCTATGATGTCTATGGGAAAGTAAGTATCTTTGTAATTATTCACTTCATTACTAGACCACTTCCCTTCCCAAAGCCATTGTAAATTTTTAATGGGGTGCACATCCATGAGGTTCAATATGTCTTTATAACTCTAACAATGATTGTAATTAATGAAATACCTTACCACAATCTAGTCTCTTAATGAGGTAACTCAGTACAACTACTAAGCAATGGTATCCAAATGGTGAAAACCATTTTTATAGGGATATGATGGTGTAGTGTCTGTAGTGAGTTAACTCGCTAAGAGTGTTGCATTAGAACATGGTATCTTATTGTTTTTAAGTTAATTTTAAAATCATGATAGGATAGCCTAGGTCTCGTGACAATTCCTCCTTGGATGATTCTTACCTAAGGTCCTATCTTTGTTTTCTCCAAGAATATTTAATTTCTCCAATAACACTTAATTACCTTATTAGATCTCATGCCAATGATAACCATAAATGGAAATCAAAGTTATCTTTCTTTATTTAGAATTGCATATTTAATATTTTCTTAGCTTAATCAATTAATCCTATATTTTTTAATAACATAATTATATATTATGTCACTATTTAGCTTTATCACTATACGGCAGCATTGATATTAAGTGTCTATCTTTCTTATCAATAGAGATGGTGCCTTTGCACATAGCTAAATGTGTAGGTAGGAATCATAACTTTATCAAGTATCACATACTCTTAATATTATTCAGCATTTCATCTCAAGCATACAATATTTCTTTATTTATGCTTAATTGAAAATATTCAATTGTACATCCTTATATTAGGTCATTCATTGACATCTTCCATAAGCTCTTATTTTGTAGTATTTCATTAAGTTTCAACACTTAAAGACTTATTCAACCTTAAAGGTGTGCTTCCTTTCTTTCCATTAAAATAAAAAACAACCTGATTCATAAGTTCATAAGGATTCATTAAAGTGTAGTCCTCGTAAAGGACTTTATATCATTTCCACGTGTACATACTTTCATAACTCAGCAATTTTAATAAAAGGATTACTAGCCCTTCGAAATTAAGATCACATATAACATGTATTTATTCACCTTTCTTAGCTTCATAATAATTCATAAGTTACTTAGGTAATCAACTGATATTAACTTTACTCATTAAAGCAATATAAAGAAATATATTAGCTAGATTGTAAAATTCATTATTCATACAACCCATTCAGAAATAGTTTCATTTGATAATAGAATCCAACATATAATTCATTTAGCACTTATTATGTCTTATACCTATGTATAGTACGAGAATAGTTACCCACTGAACTACCTTCCCATATCTTTTTCTGAACTACTAATTCATATTTTTAACAAGAATCATTTCCAGATAAGATGATGTAAGAAGAATCAAACTTTATTGGTTTACAGAATAGGTATCAACTCATGTTTTATAAGATTGATCAAATCCTTATTTTTGAAATAATTACATTAAATGGCCAAGCGCCTTTCCTTTTTCTGAACATAAGTAATTAAACTAGGAATTCCATAATCAGTTATCCCACTTTACTTTCTTCTATCAAAAAAAAATAAATGAAACTATTTACATCATCCTTCTTTTGTGAGGTCCATCTACAAAATTACTAGCATGAGTCAATTCACATGAACTGATCATGATAAACACTAAATCTTCAAAATATCATGCTCAACTTAATAATTTCATACAAGGAACTATGCTTTTCAGTGAAATTATTCTAAGGTTAAAAGAAGGAACACAACACTTTTAATCATGCCACTAGAACTTCGTAAATGAACCTTCCAACAAAGGGAAAGTCATAATCATACAATCCCCTTCAAGTAATTCAAATTAGATGATAGTTAAGTTTCAAAAAAGTGAACCAAAATAAATACAATTGATCCTATTCAATCATATGAAAAGAAGTACAAGTGTAATATAATTTCAATCATATAACTCCATTTTATATGATTGAAAACTTCTACCTTGTTCACCAAAAATATTAACATGCTCCTCATCAAATTATTATGTAACAGTTAACTATAATAATCAATTAGTATCTTATTCATTCATAATAAATAATATCTATAAGGTTGCATTCATATAATTCCATTTTATATGGATTACAACTTATATAACAACAAGAAACTTTCCAAAAAACTTCACAGAAGAACCTTAGTTATCCTTCAACAACCAAGGAAAAATATCAAAGCAAGTTTAAACTCAATAAAACAGTCAAGTAGATCCACATACTGACCTTGAGTACCGAATTACAATAAGTAATACTTAATAGTAAAATTTACTCTTACGAAAAAGTTGAATTACTAATAGACTATATTCAAAAGAAATAGTAGATCATAATGTATTGATAATCTAATATTTTACATAAAGACCAAGCACTTGTAGATAAACTACAAAAAATCACATCCCATACTATCTATGGAGGAGTTACCAAGAATGTAATTCATTTCAAACTCGATAGGGAAGCTGTTGTATGTAAGTAT
The DNA here is from genome assembly GCA_019776745.2 of Taxus chinensis. Taxonomy (NCBI): domain Eukaryota; kingdom Viridiplantae; phylum Streptophyta; class Pinopsida; order Cupressales; family Taxaceae; genus Taxus; species Taxus chinensis. Next base: position 947,127,606 of record CM034147.1, read on the forward strand.
TAATACTTTTCAAGAATAATACATACAAATTATAGTATCATCATTCCACATAGACCATATAATCCTCAAGGAGAGAAAGAACTAAAATAGCTAACACCAATCGATCATCTACCTATGATCTAACTCAAGCAAGCTTGATAGTTATTCCTTGTAACAGGTTGTTGCATAATGTTCAAAAAAGCAATTTTAACTAACCCTGTCAACATTTTCAAGTTGTAAATAAAAAACCTAGTTACAACAGGATTACAAAGTTGAAGTATTTTGAATTCCTATTTATTACCCTTCCCCATTTATAACGTCAAAAATTTAAAAGAATTCAACATCCAAATCTCCTAACACACAAATTCATACCATGAAAGTGGAATGAACTAGATTACATGACAACACACACACAAATGCCTATAATCACAAAATCTCAATGATCATCCACCTGTAACGTAACTTCAAGTTATAGAATGTCCATAATGGTGTGGTAATAACAAAACCCTGACTGTGTTATCATCTTGAACCAAAATTTTCATCAAAGGTGGGTATATAAAATACCCACCAAGAGTAGCATTTCAATATTGGAGTCTCAAGAAAATAACCTGAACCTCCCTATATAGTCAACATAACAAACCAACAAGACTGGGCATGAAAGATTAACTTAGAAGGAAAACCCAATACCTAGTTAAACATAACATTCCAATACGGTAAATACCAAGATAAGGAAACAAACGCATCTGGTATTTCCTTAATCATTACCTCCATGCTTGGAAACAATCAATTTAAGACATGCACTCACCCCAACAGAGAAGGATTTCATAAATGAAAGTTATAGTGCTAAAAAAACACTTATACAAAACATTCCAAGGGTTACATCATTACCCAAATAACAAGACTTAACCAAGAATGAACCCATTAAAGCTCAGTCTAATTGCTCAACCCATAAACTAGGAAATGAGTCATTCCATATAAATAAACATTAATAGTCATGCATACCAAACCATTCTTTATTCCAATAGACATGCATAAATATTCAAAATAATATTACATTGTTATATTGAATACCCCAAAACATAAATCCATTATAGAGCATAATCTCACAAACATCCACTTTTAAGTGTTCATTACATTGTGCAAATCATGCACTAAATGCAGCAGAGATGGGTATTAATAAAAACAAAGTTTCATTGCATGGAAAGGTACAAAAGCACAACTAAAGAAGGAACTCGCATTTTCAAAAAACAACTCTACATAGATTTATCCAAAACCATTTTCGTTATAGTCACATTACTCATCTAGAAACCATGAAATCACAGTCAAGATCAAAATATTGCTATCACCATATAACTATATTCATATCATTATTCAAATATACAACCAGGTAATCAAATAATGATTTATAATCACTTCCTAAAACCAGAGAATAATTTCATTGCAAGAGTAAAGTTCTTTTCTTGAACTAATTAAATGGATCAATATATTATAACGATTTAGGGCTTATCATGCCTGAAAATGAACTCAATTTCTTCTTTTCCAACTTCCAATGTTCTCATTTCTAATTTCCACAATCAAATCAAACTAGTGTTCACAAAATCCATTCATCCCTTCCTCTATCACTTTTATAACCCTCTCATTTATTTTCTTCCCATAATTCCTCTAAAGAACAATGATATGCATGCTTAACATAAGATCAATTACCAACTCGATCGACAAAACCTCCTCATGCAGAGAGAAGGAACTAGAGAAAATAATTGACAAAAAAAAAACAACTAAAATCTTTTTCTCCCAAACTAGCATATCTTTCCCCAAGGTGGTTTTGAGGATTACGTTAATTCCCTTAATCATTGCATTTAACTTCCAATAATTCCCGCCAACTTTCATTAATTGTTTAAAAATAGAAACCAATCTAATAGTTAACCAAAAATCCTCTGTTATTTTTGTCACCATTTTTTTGCATGTTAAGTTAAATTTATTGAATGAAAAAGGTGGTGGTGCTTGTAATTCAATTAAAATTTAATTTGACAAGTACCTATTATCCAAAATGTGCCCCTTGCTCATTTTGTGGCTAACTCCCTTCATTCTTCCCTCTCTTGTGCCTCAGCCATAATTTTTTTCTTTGCAGGCACTCAATACTTTCTGGAAATGACACCATTGGATATATCTTTTTCTCAGCTTTCCAGAAAGGTAAAGTTTTCCTCCTAACTCCATGTATTTTTGAAGTTATGGCTCGGCAGAGTTTTTTTGGGAAATTTTCCCATGAAAGGCCCGCAACATGTAATATGGTGCCACGTGTCCAAGGAAGTGGTGGGGGTCAGAGGAAAACTTGGATTTTTTACCAAGTGTTTGGAAAAATTTCAAAAGGGACATTTCACCCCGCAGGCCTGCCATCCAGTTGGATTGTGCCACATGTCCAAAGGGGAGAAAATTGAAAAATTTGACTAATTGTTGGTGCCATGGAAAATTCAGGAGGAAAGGCCCGCACCCAATCACATTTTGCCACGTGTCCTTAGGCTAAGAAGTGGCGGAGGGTGGAGATAAATTTAGAATTTTGGTGAAATGTTTGGCGAGGGCACAAAGCCAAATTTTACACGTAGGGTTGGCATCCAATGGCCTCATGACACGTGTCTCAAGACCCGCGGACCGTGGGGGGAAACTTAAAATTTATGTGAAGTGTTTGGAAAAAAAGAAAGGGAAATTATTTTCCCATTGCCCCACCGACTAGTCAGGGCCCACCATGTGTTCATGGGCACGCAGACCTTCGAAGCACGGGGGAGATTGAGAATTTTTCCGAAAGGGATTACGTAGAGGGAAATGTTCACCCCAAGGCCCACATCAAATAAGAGCTCACCATGTGGAACCCAGAATAGTGGAAGACGAGGGAAATTTGGGAAATTTTCCCTAAGCAAAATCAAGAAAAATTTCAAAGGAAAATCCCACCCCCACAAACGTGAACCAATGGCATCTTGCCACGTGTCCAGTGGTGTCAAAAAATACAGGACAGGCCCACAGGGAAAAAGGAAAAGAAAATCTTGCACTCAATAGGATCATGCCATGTGGCACTTGGAACGGTGGAGTGCGGGGATTTTTTGGGAAATTTTCCCAAATGCAAAAAAGTGGAAAATTTTAAATTTTTCGCCCACCAATCCGTTTTGGCCCTGTTTTTCCCTAAATTTTCAAACGGTCATATCTTTCGATCCAGAGCTCAATTTTTCACGTTCTTTATATCAATGGAAAGCTGGTGAAATTATCTACAATATTCCAAGATCACTTTTGTATTTTGATGGATTTTGGAGAGAGAAAATTTAAAAATTCCTCTTGCACGTGGTCATGAGCAAAACTGACGTTTCAACCACCATTTTTAATGAAGAATGGCTCGTATTCTCTCCTAGCATGGTGAAAAATGTCAAGGGATGGACCTGTAAGGATGCCCATGCTATTTTATTGCATTTTTTTTTAGTGGTTGAAGCTCTCCCATGTTTTCCCATGTTTCTCTCTCCTGGGGTCACTTCTTGCACTGTAAAAGCTAGAATGGGCTCATTTTTTGAAGAGACACTTTTTCAGCTCTGTAACTTCCCTATTTCTTCCTTTTTGGCAGAATTTGTGAAAAATTTTACCTTTCCGTGCAATACAACACCCCTTTTTCCTCTTGGTCACTATAATGCATTGTATTGGATCTGGAATGATAATGTATGCTCTGTGATTAAAATACCTCAATCCTTTCATATATCTACCATTGTTTCCTGATCTTTCATTACATCTTGAGTAATTTGTGCATGCTTTGTGTTTTGTTTTCTTATGGATTGTGTATGTATTGTAATATTAGGTGTCTTCTACTCCTTTGGTGCATCACCTCATTAGCATTAGTCTCATTTTTCTTGTATTCTCTATCTTTGTCCCATTGAAATTTAGAGTAGGAACTAGGAATTTAAACTTCTACAACTTGTAAGTGATATATCTAATCAGGGGAGTTGAGGAACCAACCTCTAATATACATATTCCTCTCCCATTTTTCAAGTCCCATGCTTAGGGAGAGGATTCAATGTTGTGCAATCACATTGGATGTCTAAAATGTCAAACTAGAAGTTTGATCAACATCCAGGGGTGCTGCTGATTTGCAACAACAGTTTTGGCACGTCCAGTGGGACCTTAGAGGTCTTCATCTTCATTAAAACAAATTGATGTGAATTTATTGAAATTTTCTCACTTGAAAGAGCCCTAAATTACACATTTGGCGACTCCAAGGAAGAAGAATCAGCTAGTTTTAGCATTGCAGACCTGAAAACTCATGAAAAGAATCACCACAAGGTCAAGAGTTGGAGAAGAAGAGGCGTTGTTTGAGTATCTGAAGTTATCCCCAAGAAGAAGGCAAAGAGGGAGGAGAATTCAAAGGTCTTCATCTCCACCAAACAGAACTCTCTCAACTCCTCCACCTGGTAGGCCTTTCATTCAATCAACTAGGGTTCTAAGGCCAATTAGAATGGCAGAAAACAACCCCTATGTCAATTTCACTGGCAGCAGCCCACTTGCTCTTAATGCAAAAAATCCAATCCCAGTTGCAGCATTAAAGAGCATTCCATACTTCACTGGAGAGAATCAAACCACTCCTAGTGATCACGTTAAGGATATTGCTAATATTTGTGCAATCCATGAGATTAATAAGATGCAAGTTGCTATCAAACTGTTAGCATCTTCATTCAAAGGGAAAACCTTGCAATGGTTCAGGAGTCTTGCCTCAAGTTCTATCCAAAATTAAAACTAGCTATGTATAGCCCTCCATGAGTAGTTTGGAGAAAAGGGAGATAACTTGTCCCTTTTGGAATAGCTGACCACCATTAAGAGAGTTCCCAATTAGCAGCTGACTGACTTCAACTTCAGGTTTCAAATGACTTGGGAGAGAATTCCATTGGCAGTAACACCAATAGTAGAAGGTGCTTTTCTATATTACCTTAAAGCTTTAAATTCCAATATTTCTATGTTAATTCAATCCATGGGAGGCACAACTATCCCTGTTGCTTATAGCATTGCCATTAGAGCTGAAAATTGTTTGATTCAAGCTAGCAAGCTTGGTCCTAGGCCTCCAATGCCATTTTTTCCAAGTTTAGAAAGCCCAAGCACTAGTCAAGTGCCTAATTTAGCTCCTATTCCCACTCCTAGGAATCAAAATTTGAGTGAAGCTTCTACTTCATCTTCTAGTGCCTCAAATAAACTTCAAGAAGTCAAGAAGAAATTGCAAAATTTAGGTAATGAGCTAGTTACACTCAAGAGGTAGCAAGCCCAAGGTTTTAGACCTCCTTTCCAGCCTCAAGCATAGCCTAACAGGTAGCCATACCAGCCTCAAAGACCACCCAATCCAGTTGTAAATCAAAATCAAACAAGATCTCCTGCCAACAGACCATTTCAGCCCTATAATCCCAATGCTATATCTACCTCTAAGGCATTAGTGCTAGTGCAAAACAACATAGCTAGAGAGTATGATTGGTGTTTCCCATGCAATGAACCTCACAACCATTCTATGTGTTTCAACGATGCCTTAAATCAAGAATTAATGGTGAATACAACTGGTGTGGAGGGTGAAGGTATTCAAGGAAATAACCAACAACCAGACACGTTCCAACAGCAATCAACTCCAAATGAGGCCACAATTGTAAACTGTCAGGCAGAAGATTTTTGTGGCATGAATCAAATGATTCCCCAAAGTTTGGCAGCCAACACAAGGTCAAAAAGGATAAATTTTGGAGAAGAACAGTCGTTGGCTCAAAGTAATCCACAATCTTCTATCACTCCACAATTATTGGAAAACACAATTCAATTCCAAACACACAAGGGCTGCCTAAAACCACTCTTCGGCCAACTCAAATGCCAGTTGTTGCTTCCCATATGCAAAGAATGAATGTGTAGGCCAAGGGACAGCAAAGAGATGCTTCATCTCCATTCAACGTCATTGATCAGATGAAGAAGACAAATGTAAACATATCAATGTGGGAATCACTATCTATCCCAGGCCAAAGAGATTTGTTACAAGCTGCCATGAAGGAATAGTCAACTTCAAATTAGCAAGTCCAAATGAAAGAGAAGGTGCTCACAAATGCTACCCACCCTGAAGGGAATCATGGAAGACAGTAAGGTAAAATGTTGAAGCCCCCTCCATTCTATGTTTCATTGAACATTGGAAACTAATTAGTACACAATTGCATGATTGATTCCAGGGCAAGTAGTTCAGTAATGCCCAAGAAAATAGCAGATTAGTTGGGAATTCAGTATGAAGTCATATCTAAAGGGGTAGTGCAATTAGATGGGATGTCATTAACAAAATTTGGAGTGATAAAAAACTTGAGTCTCACTTTGCATGCATGCCCCAATGTTGTTATTTTACAAGATGTCTCAATAATAGATCTTCCACCACTCTTTGCCCTATGTCTGTCAAGGGATTTCACAGTCAAGATTGGAGGTTACTTATCTATTGATTGGTCACACATGTTGTTCAGAATGAGATATGGAACCAAGGCCACAATCATATCTGAACCTATTGCAAACTTTCACATTGAGCCTTACACTCTAAGTTAGATCAATACCAATTGTTCAGTGTTTGATCAATAGGATTATCCAAGCACTGATGAAACTGACACCAAGGTAGGAAGCATCCCAGATCTAACTCTTGATGAATGGGAAAACAAGGTGCATGCTTTTGATCCTTATCAAGAAGTAGAAGAATCTGAGCTAGGAATCTATTGCATGAATGAAGAAAATCAGCCTATTCCTATCATCACCAAGCCAAACCAGAAGGATGACAATGAGGTATGGTAGTTTTTTTTTTATGGATCAAGGAGCAAACAAGGTGCAGGAGGTGGAGCTATT